>OY540818.1:18265163-19465163 GCA_961205875.1 Sialis fuliginosa | reverse complement strand
ATTTATTTTTTTTTATTAAAAATTATTATGTTTTATTATTTGACGTTTTGGCTCACCTATTTCTAAAATGTCATTAAGTAAAAGATTATATATATAGTAATACATACATACAACAGTGGTGAAGCGTCCATGGAAGCAGGGGAAGCAGTGCTTCCCTTTCTTTATGGGTAAATTAATACAAATCTGTGTTTTCAGTTAATAAATAATTTAAAAATATTATTAGAATATTCATCTTTATGAGCAACTCAAAAATTGTATTCAAAAATCAAAAATAGCATTTAATATTAATTTACACGCTCAATTATAAAACTATATACTATATACCATACCTCTACGTCTTATTTTCTTGTATTTTAGTCGATATTTGTATGACGAATTGAAGTTCACTGCAGGAAATTTCACTAAAACATTTAGAATTTTTGATTTCGTTAAAAGTATGTTTATTGTATAGAAAAAGACGTGAAAAGTTGTTTGTTTCAAACCGCAGGTCTGTATCTCAAACCGTTCTCGAGATATAGCCTCTCAAAGTTTTAGTTTTTTCAAATTTTTGGAGAAAAAAGGCCATAACTTTTGAACGCGTGGTCAGAATTGATTTTAGTTGACGGATTTGAAATCAGCGTGTCAAAATCTATATAATGACATGTATAATACCTTAAAACTCTGGAAAAAAAAATTCGCGAAAAATCGAAAAAATTCAAAGGGGTATACCTTAAAAAAATGTCGATTTTTGACGAAATTTTTTTTGTCGGATTTTAAAGTATTATACATGTCATTATATAGATTTTGACACGCTGATTCCAAATCCGTCAACTAAATTCAATTCCGACCACACGTTTAAAAGTTATGGCCTTTTTTCTCCAAAAATTTGAAAAAACTAAAACTTTGAGAGGCTATATCTCGAGAACGGTTTGAGATACAGACCTGCGGTTTGAACAGTTCAACTTTTCACGTCATTTTCTATACAATAAACATACTTTTATCGAAATCAAAAATTCTAAATTTTTTAGTGAAATTTCCTGCGGTGAACTTCAACTCGTCATACAAATATCGACTAAAATACAAAAAAATATATAAGAATTTATTTTAAAAAGTATACGCTTGAACTTAAGGTGTTTCATAACTAGTTTTTTTGACAAAATATGCTTCCCTTATTAAAAACTTCACGCCTCGCCACTGACATACAACAACGTTGTTGATATAAAGTAAAGTTATTCACTGTGTCTTCTGAACTATATACCATTATATGTACAGTCGCCTGCAGAACTCGTCTGGCACCCTAAAGACTAGAATCGCTTACAACAGATTCCAAATTTAAAGACAAACATCATCGGTTATCTTTTTTTATCAAGTTTAATATATTTAAATACTAAAATATATTTATTGCCACAAAATTTACGTATACAATTTTCAATAGATTACATAATAATTTAATTGCACAAATAAATATGAGTACCTATTATAAACGAAGAGTAGTTCTTTATAGCAAATGAATTTCTAAATATCTGTCTTTGTTTGATACATGGAGAAATGATTTAAATATTATAATTGCACAAATGGGAGGAGCCTACTAAGTTTGTGATAAACAAAAATGAATACAAACTGCAAGACCATTAATGCAGGTGACTGTACATATACATATATATATACATAGATTAGATTCAGATGTAATATTGCGATTTGCAAAGGTACAACAACGTTTCTAATCTAGTTACTGGCAGTTTAACAACTGCTCTGACAAGTCGACGCGTCTCCGATCAAGTGCGTGGTTTTAATTAAACCCGACGCCTGTCATGGACGCCGCACTCCCTCCCCTACTCCCTACCATTTACAGCTTCCGGGGCTACAGCGCTCTCGCGTATCTGTCAGGGTTGGATATCAAAGGGCAGGTACGAACTAGGAGTATGCTAAATATTATATGACACGATAATTTAAATTTCGTAGTTAGGTGGTATACACGCACCCACACAAGGTACGAACGATTTTAATACGCATAAAGTTTTTAACCTAACTACTCTCTAAAATTTATTTCACTAATTGATTTAGGCACTTTCAATTTCACTAAAAGAATAGTGATTTCGAATCAAAAATTTATTTAAGTGAGTTATTAATAATAAATCATGAAAAATCTATCCAAACATAATTTTGAGAGTGTTTGTAATAAACGTTTTTCATTAATTGATTCTTTCATAAATTCATTATTGTCATGCATGAAGATTTTCAATTTTTTTTTACTTATTAAATAATGAATTAGTTAAATTAAATAAAAACCTTAGTCTGCAAATATAGCTCGTTTTTATTTTGTTTGTTTTTCTCCAGTAATGGCAAAGGTAAAACCAGTAATGAGCACGCAGTGATGGACACTCTTGCTAATGATAAGTACTACGACACAAAAGAATCGTCAAATTTGAAACAATGTAAAACAGTTGCTATGATAATATAATAATTAATAAATTAATTATACTAACAGTTAGTTTAAATGTCCACCATTTTGACACCTATTGACCTCATGTCATCAAATCACGCTGTAAGACAGTTAAATGTATATAGATTAATATTCAGAAATGGTAGTAATCAAATATCAACACATATTTCTAATTCAGTACATTTAATTAAAAATTTGCTATTACTGGGGTCCTTGCCAAGACTGGTGCCAGTACCTTATAGACTAATTCAAGCAGTGAACAGTCACTATTTCGTAGTAGTATACTTTTAACTATTTCAATTAGTGAATATTCACTATAAATTAGTGGTTTCTAACTAATTTAGATTTAGAGTAAAAGTAAGTAGCCAGAATGGTAAAAAAAATGATCCAAGCGGTTTTTTTACTTGTTTTTTAAATCAATTATGATAATTAATCGGTTAAGCACACAGAACAATATATTCATAAAAAAATGCGGTTAGAAGAAATAAAACAAACAAAATTGCCTTTCAAAAGGTCAAAAGAATGCCCATTAAACTGGCATGTGCCTTACCTCTACATACCTACTAAAAAAAGACACTAAATACTCAAAATCCCATAAAAGATAAAGAAAAATATATAAATCATCAACAATTTAAACCGCAACAAAAAAGAGATAAATACATCGAAGTATGCGTTGAATAAACAACGATAGGTTGATGTGAGTTTATTTGTTGATAAAACATTTGACAGTTCATAATCGAGAACATTCACAAACGCGTAGTAGAAAGAGATAGGTGTATCGAAGTGCGCGGTTAGTAAACAGTGATAGATTGATGTGATTTTATTTGTTGATAAAACATTTGACAGTCTATAATCGAAAACATTTATCTAGTATTTGTCCACGGAAGTACGTGAAGTGCGACAAGGAAGTTGGTGTGCGGGTGTCGGTGGGTGCGAGAGAGAGGCAAACAGTGACCACACATTGCGAGGCCCAATTAAGATGAGTCTCTTCATTAATTTGCCGAGGCTTTCTCGCCGGCCAGTGGCGTAGAGGGCGTTCAAGATTTATCGTTTTGTTCTCATTTGTTTTGATTTTGAAAAATTATTCTATATGGTTTAATTAATTAATTCTTATGTAAGATATTTCAGTATTCGACATACCCTTCGAGCGTGGATCAATGGGGGTCATGGGGGCATGACCCCCCCCCCACAAAAACAGACTGTGATCCCCCCCCAAATTGTAAATTTAGATCCGTGCCTGATACGAGAAAAATGCAAAAATAACTCTGTCTGCCTGTCTATTTGTTACCTTTTCACGGCTAAACCGCTGAACCGATTTTGATGAAATTTGGCAGGGAGATAGCTTGCATTCTGTGGAAGGACGTAGGCTACTTTATATCTCGATAAAAATACAAATTCCACGGGGACGAAGTTGCGAGTAACAGTCAGAAATAAAAAATGTTTTATTACAAGAAAACAAAATAATTTGGGTATTGAAAAATGTTTTTTCTTAAAATTCAACTTATATTTTATCAGTTTCGTTATTTTAACAGGTTTTTATAGAACCAAAATATCAAATTTCACCTTTCAATATGTTATTTTTTCGTTGTAAAATAGTCAAAATGAGTTTTTTCCATGATTATTTTATCAGTATATAAAAAATATTATTTTTTTCAAATCTACCATCTTGAATTTCTTTATTATTAAAAAAGGCTTACAAAAATATAACTTCATCTTTCAGGAATAAATAAAATCGTAACTAATAAAAATTTCATTACATCTGTTAGTATCTACATGACAGAAAAAAAAACAATATAAGCTTGAATATGCAGTTAAAAGATTCAACACACTGTTACCAACACCTACACAACAATTATTAACTCTCAAAAACAGAAAGACTAAAAAAAACATTTGTACTTAATATCTACCATACTTCAAAACTATAACAATGAAAAAATTACCATATGATATTATATTAGGTACATTTAATAACTCTGTAACTATAAAACATAAAAACTTTCAAATGGTCATAAAATATTTGTTACAAAGTCTAAAGTTTCAAATTATTTCAGTAATTTTTTAAGTAACTATACCTTTTTAAGTAAAGTACATCAAAATTTTATTTTCGAACATCGGTATTTTTACTTAAAGACCTATAACTTTTAAACGATTTCTTAAAATAGTTTGAAATTTTAATACATAAAAATAGACTATATTACGCACATTTTAAGACCACATTTAAGTATCTGTCATTTATAGTTCCAGAGTTCTATGTCATCAAATAATAAGAAATGTTTTTAACCTAACTTGCATCATTTTTAATTGATATTTTTTCAGAATATAATTAAGGTTCATACAATTTTTTCCTTTCATGCAAGTTTCCTCATGAGTTAATATTATTAATAAAAATTACTCTCACAATAAAGTAATTGATTGCAAACATGGCAAGTCTGTTGAAGCTTTAACGTCTTCATTATTTCTTTCTCGAGGTAATTATTATAATGCAAAGACTAATTGCCATAATTTACATATACAAGAGTTGAGGGCATGCGCATACATAATGCGACTTAATTCTATATGCAATTGAATTGTTTGTCATTATCATACAGCTATGGTAATCTGTGGATGAGGTGCAGTGGCGCACGGTAAAAATAAAAATATGAAAAATATTACGAAAATGAACTTTTCCGGTTTGAATTTTAAGTAGAAAAATCTTTTATTTAAAAAAATAAATAAATGCGTTTTAAAGAGAAAATTTAAAACTTTCCACGCATTTTTTGATGGATTTTTTAACCCATTACAAGCTTACAATGTTAAAATGACAATTTTTCTTAGATATAAAATAACTTTGTGAAACAAAATTATAAATCAAATTTTAAAAAGCAATTGGAAGCTAAAATTACGTTCTTTCGATTAAAAAGCTTAGCCTCGTATGTACCCTAGATATTTTTTTAAAGTAAAAATAGTTCTTTTTGATACCATTAAATTCTATAAACGATTTCTTTCACGTTACCGAGGGAAAAGACAATAAAATGTGGTTTTTTAATAAGATACAAGCTTTTTTAGTTTACTTCGTAATTTGGTTGCTTATTTAAAATGAGAAGGCAGAATATTCTTTTAAAAACATTTTGGCATATAATAACACACTAGCATTAAAAATCACCCTCAGTTAATTGAAACCTGAAAGTTCTGAAAACTTTTAATCCAATTTTTCTCAATTTTTACATTTTACTTCTAACTGCCTTAGAGCTAAGTACGACAAACTAGCTGTCCTAACTTCAGAGGAAACTGCTGAATGTTTTTTATCAAGTATATATTAAAGCTATTGGCTTCTGAATATTAGTTTACTGCCTTTCGTAATTTGATTGCTTATTCAAAATGAGAAAACAGTAAATACTCTTTTCAAAACATTTTGGCATATACCTAATAACACATTAGCATTAAAAATCACCCTCAGTTAATTAGGACCTGAAAGTTCTAAAACTCATTTCTTAGATTTTCTTCTAACTCAACAGTCTAGCTGAAGAAAATGTTGAATGTTTTTTTATCAATATATTAAAGCAACTATTGGCTTCTTAATTTTAATAGTAAAGTATAATAATCCATCAATCGACTAAAATAAATTAAACTGTTTTTGATTTTGATTAATGAAAAATTCAATTATAATTATAAAAATTCACGTAAAACTAACTGTTGCTAACTAAACTAACCCTTCACACACACACGTGTATATATATATATACATTGAGGTGTGTGTGTGTGTCTGTGTGTCTGTGTGTACATTGAATACAACGCGATGATGTTACTGAACGCGTTGGGTGGGCTACAGCTAGAGCCGCAGTTGTTGCGTTGTACCACTGCTAATACATAGTACTGTCTCACACATGTATGTATTATATGTATACATATATACAATTGGAGACACACATAAAAATATATATACAGTACAGGCCAAAAATTTGAATACACCTAAAGAAAAAACAATTTTTTGAATTTATTTGAATATTTCACGAAATCAACTTACTTTATTCTCATAAGTTTATTGTAATCTAGACATTTTTTGATTATTATTAATGTATTTTATAGAAATCAAATCACTTTTGAACATTAATTGATTTTCTTAAAAATACCCGCACCTATTTCATTAATGATTTCGGCACAAATTTTTGGTATTATTTGAAAAGTGGTGGTGGCTCACAAAACTTCACAAAACTTGTTGAAAGAATGCCAAAAATCTGCGCCGAAATCATTAAAGCAAAAGGTGGGGAGGGGTGACACCCCAAAATATTTATTTTTTCAATATATCTCAAGAACGATACATGTTACGTGAAAATTTTATAGAATATTTTTTGTAGAGCATTAAATTTCTTACGTTTGTTGTAAAATATTCCCTTACAAAGATTTATCTCAATTTATTTTTAAAATTCGTGTTTTGTTTTTCTAATTTGATATTTGCTAGACCATATTTGGCGTTTGCATAATTTAGATTTAGATTGAAATTGTCAAAAAATTAAAAATTTAAATTTCGAACTAATATTTTTTAGTAAAATTGTATAAAAATTGAATGGTTTACCAATTCTAAGCAATAATTAAATAATTAACTACACGAGGAAGCACTGTGCATTTACTTGGCAGATGTTTTTTAATAGAATATATTATAAATAATATTTTATCTTTTAAAAACTATACACAATCTTTTTTATCTCAATGTGATTGATTTAATTAAGTGACATAATTAGTCTAATAATTCAAAACATTCACAACTACTCTTCTAATTAAATATCTGTGCTGTCAAACTGCGTTATAATTCATTACAGCTGACATATTAGAAACTAAACAATATATAGCATATTATTTCCATAGACCACTCGATCACGTCTCGCTATAAACTTCCAATCAGAAATCAATAAAACGGACAATTTATTTACGTGAAGATAAAAAAACAAAACACTACCTACTGCAAAAAAAAACCGGTCCAATTCTAAATGCAAACAATAACCAGCCCATCTTGTAACTTCCTGTAGGTGTGGGAAGGAGAGAGAACGTTCGGTTATTAATAAAAGTACATTTCCTGTTGCACTCGAGGTTTTTTTATACATGGATTAATATTTACAGGGACGATTTGATTGAATTAATAAAAGAAAGTGCATTTTTGTTTTAAACAATTGCGTTTTATAACCATTATATAATTTATAAAATCTAATAGCCATTTTTTACCCCTATTGAATATTGGAAAAGCGTATTTCGAGAAAATCTCGTCTTATCGGATCCTTACGTTATAAAAGAAAGACACGAAAACAAAGCTGCAGGGATTTGAGCGTTGATGAGTCAGTCAGTAAAGATTTTTAAACAAATTACAAATGTTTTATTAATGTAAAATAATAATTAATTGATTAAAAAATGTTTAGTGTTCATTAAAAATTTTATAATTTTTTTATTGCTTTAAAAAATCATCAATATATATCTTGATTTTTTCGTCTTTATAGTATTTTTTGATAAATTCAATAGATATGGAGATATTTCGTTGAAAATTGTCATTAAAATACCTGCTAATTTAATATGATACTAATTTTTTGCATAGAAATAAAGCTGCATACACACTATACGAATAATTACGAACTTTTTAAGGACTATAAGAAATATTTATATAAATAATTAAAATATTAATAAAATAATTATATAAAGAAATAAAAATATTTTTATAACTGAATTATTTTTGTTGATAATTTTTAAAATTAAGTTAATTTTTGCTGAATTAATTAATTTTGGATTACTGTACTCATATTATGGTCATGGGCGCCCAAAAATTACACAAAATTCAGAAATTATTGTTTAATTTTTTTAATTTTATTATCATTCATGTATAAAATGTAATTTAAATAAATTTAATTTTTTTTTCAGTGTTTCAAGACGTATTTACTCAAGAATAAAAGGGCACTTGATCTTCTGGGCAGAAAATTTGAAGGGAATGACCTACAGGAAAAAGGTAAGACATATATCATATTCTATTGTCATATGTTCTTTTAAAGAAAATAAAACCGAAAAGAAGGAGGGGGTACAGGTTTTATAAATATAATATTAGTATATTTTACCCTCCCTCTTCTTAAAAAATTTCTGCGGACGCCCCTGATTATAATCAAGAATCATTCATTGGAAAGTTTTAATTTAAATTTCATTGTAAATACTTGAGAATATTTTTATAGATCGATATTAAATAATAGTATTGGTTTTTTTCTTCACTAATAGACACGTTTATAAATTTATTACAGTTATATCTGACCGCAATATGGCAGAATAAAAAAAAGTTATCGTCGATAATAAATCAAAATCTTTGTGAAAATATATTTCCGGAAGTGGTGTACATTCTTCAATGTTTATTTCTTCATTCGTTGATTTCTGTCTACGGGGCGTTTGTTTAAAAGTGTCGTAACATCATGGAGATTATGATTATATACAATTTAATATATTGTTTTATTATTTTTTATCGCTAGTGTATGCGTTCAAATATCTACAAATATGTATATTTAATTGTAAGACACTAATGGGTTAATACAGGCAATACAGGAGACTCTATATATAAATGGTTCTATTTTATCCATCCGTCCGTCCGTCTGTAACAAATACTCGACTGACTAGTTGAAATTTAGAATCTTTTAAATTTTAAAAAAATCATATTACATAAAAATTATAAAGAACTTATAAAACCGACTTTTTTATTTTTTCACGTATCTTCAAAATTCATGGTCTAATTTTGATAAAATTTATATGGGACTACCTCGGGAGTGTACTCTTTCAAACAAACAAGAAATCATCGAATATTTGTTGGAGTTATGCCCGAAATAATTCCTTTTTTGAAGTCGTTTAAAAATGGAAAATATAATCGAATTAATAAATGGAAACAAGTTGAGCGCTGTGGCTTCTGAAAGTCAATAAGATGATATGAAAATAGCGCATGGTAATTTTTCATCTCGCGGTAATTATCCGATGAAAAATCGTACGATGTTCGCAACGATGAAAGGATACAATATTTTTATCAGAGCGTTGTAAATCATAAACGTAATGTCGGTTTTCAGCGACCCGTGTCATATTTTCGTGTGTTTTTTTGTCCCCGCGCCGGCTTTGGACGCGACACAAGATGTTTGTCCTCCGAACTGTCTCAGTTAATTGGCCATAATTTATAGTAAGTGATAAATATTAATTTATATAGACTTAATTATCAGTTGAAAGTGAAAAAATGGTTTTATAGTTTTGTGAATTACGAAAATAGATTTTATTTTTGTATGTGTACTGTTTTTTAAGAGAATTTTGTTTATAATATATAGTAGATAGGAGGGGGGATCAAGGGGATCAATCCCCCCCCCATGAGTCTACGAAAATTATAAGTTGATCAAAAGAATTTATAATAATAAACTCAAAGACATTTTTTTAAACTCTTCTAGTATGAACTGCAAAATCAACTTTTTTTAAAATGCAATAGTTAGTACGAAAAGAGTCTAATAGAATTTTATTTTCAGCTTTTTAGACGGTTTTAAAAAGGCAAATTAATTTTTTTAAACGTTTTTTTTATATTTTTTATTATACATACATGAAATGTACTGTATAATAAAGTATAGTAATCATCAGATTTTAACGGAATTACACGTATTGATGGTCCCTGAACCAAAAATACTAAGTCATATCCCCCCCCCCATCGCAAAAAGCTATCTACGTCACTGGTTAGTGTTAAGTTAAAATATCGTCTAATTAATAAATCTATATTTTTCTTCTAAGTATATTTTTATATAAAATTATGTAATGCAAGAATTTTTATTAAAATTTGGAGAGGGTCGTTTTACTTGTATTTTTAAATTTTGTAGAAAAATTACTATAACTTTAAACTAAATCAAAAACCCATTTTTTAAATAAATTTTCATGTATCGAATTTCAATATAAGAAATATTGAAAAAACTAAACTTTTTAAAGAGGTACATACCTAATAATTAAAGATTTCGACATTTCATGATTTATTCTTTCTAAAAATCATTAAAAAGCAGGGCCGTAACTACCACCAGTGTCCCCGCAGTAGCGTACAAATTGAGAAACAAAAAAAAGACCATTAAAATTAGTAACATGTAAAAAAATTGTAGACTGGGGAAACAACGAAATTTTTTTTATATTTTTGAGGGCCCCTCGGTCACTAGTTACGGTGCTGTTAAAAAGTCAAACAAAACAACAAGAAATTTCGAAACCAGACATAATTTTGTACAACTTACTTAAATATACCTTTAACAAATTTTTTAAAACAATATAAAACAGATTATCATATTAACCAAAAAACGAATTCAGAAAAATAGTAATAATAACATACTGAAGCTGGCTAAAATGCATTGTTACATTTTAAAACAAAACACATATAATAATACACATTTACCCTACACCATTCATTACCTTTATTAATAAATATGTATTCCAAAAACAAACAAAAAACTATCACAACCCTAAATTATGCCTGATCTAATTATTATCGTTATAAGATCAATAAAAATATTTATAATTTATTGCCAGTATTTAAGAATACTGATTACATATTTTGCAAGTCAATAAGATCGATAAATCAATAATGGATGTCCTCCTACCAAAGTCCTGCCAATTCATGTCTTTTCCCAAGAATCAGGACTTTCAGGACCGGACGAAATCTAGGAGTGTATTTTAAAATTAATTAATTTGTTTCTTTCAATTATATATTTACATATTCAGGGGTTATTTTAAGAAAATTTTTCAACAGCAAATACCTTCTTTTTTTTGCTCTCCATTTTGTAAATTTCTCTCTTACAAATTGGTAGTGACCATTTTTGCTTCCTCGCAATATCGAAGATACGAGAAGCTTTGTGATCGTTTCAGATTGAGACAAAAAAAATGTTCTCCGATTTCAAAATTTTAAATTGATTTATCCGTTTCACGTCAAGGCAAACACTTTTCGTTCCGTGTCTGTCTGTCTGTCCGCCCGTCCGTGTGTCCGTCTGTCCCCTGAATCCTTGTCACAAGCATAACTCATGAACCACTGAACCGATATTATTGAAACTTGGTTGGATGGTTGGGTCTGGCTTGAGGACGGTCCCATTTCAAAATCAACAAAATCGTATGTAAGAGGGAGGGGTGACACATGTTACGTGAACATTTTAGAGAATATTTTTTGTAGAGCATTAAATTTTCTATAATATGGGTCTACAACGTTTGTTGTAAAATATTCCCTTACAAAAATTTATCTCAATTTATTTTAAAAATTCGTGTTTTGTTTTTCTAAATTGATATTTGCTTGGATATATTAAATCTCATTTTGACGTATTGCATAAATTTAGATTTAGATTGAAATTGTCAAAAAATTAAAAATATATGAAAAAATATTCAAGTGCGTTTTAAGAAAAATTTCGAACTAATATTTTTTAGTATAATCGTATAAAAATTAAATGGTTAACCAATTCCAGGCAATTTATATAAATACTATCGGTTTTTATTTAAATTGTTGAATAATTAACTACCTTCGGTGAATTTAGCACGCGAGGAAACACTGTGCATTTACTTGGCAAATGTTTTTTTTTGCTAAATTCCTATTTGCATCTTCAGGTGTTTCAAAAACTAACCGATCCGACTCTGCTAAAGACCACCGTCTTTGCCTGCTCACGTGAATGAATCACACACTCGCCACACACTCACGCATACACTCACACATACACACCCGCCTGTGGGTGATCCCAATGGCCTTACAAAAGGAATTCCAAATAATTATACATTTTAACGCACGCTCTTCTAAACGCACTAATTTACTAAAACTGAATACATATAAAAAAAAAACAACAGATTTAAAATCAATCTGTCTTTATCTGACGCGCGTCGCATTTGTATGGGGTTGTCC
The DNA here is from genome assembly GCA_961205875.1 of Sialis fuliginosa. Taxonomy (NCBI): domain Eukaryota; kingdom Metazoa; phylum Arthropoda; class Insecta; order Megaloptera; family Sialidae; genus Sialis; species Sialis fuliginosa. The sequence continues at coordinate 19,452,870 of OY540818.1, read as the reverse complement.
TTGTCGCGATGACGTCACGGCCTCTTCTGATGAAGACATCATAAGAAGTGACTTTTAATGGTGTACAGTCAGCACCAAAAGGCGTTGTGTTTGTTTTCCAATAAGTAAACAATCTCGAAGGTTATACAAACTTTAGAATATGTTTGCCCGGTGGTGATTTGTAAAGAGTTTTGTTAGGATCAGGTGGAATTTGTGCTGAATATATGTATCTGCAGGGGCGCATTAAGGCGGGGGGTATCTCATTTTATAAGTTTTTTTTGTAAATTATACCAATTCGAATTTTATTGTTTGGAGCGATTTGATTTTTAGGATATATATCATTACGCTATCACTTCAAAAAGCTGAGCAGTGAAGAAAAATTTATCAATATAAAATTCTACAGTAGTCAGTTTATATATACTAGCTGTGCCCACTTAAATATAATTGTTATATATGGTATTATGGAGTTTATTTTAGATCTTGTTTATTCTACACAATTTTTTACTACATTATATTGTTCAATATTTAACGGTTTAGAGAGCGTATTGTAAAACGTATTGCAAACGTTTACCCACTTGATTTACTATTATCGTAACTGCTTATTCCTTATGTTACCTAACGTAACAAAATATATACTAAAACCTGATCAAAGAACATATCTATATATATATGAATTAAAAAAAAACGCGTAAATCGGATAAGTTCTCGAGTGAACAGACAGACAGACAGAGAGATTGTTATCAATTGTAATGCAATATTATGATTATTAAGTTAAATAATGTGTTTTGAGATTCTCAAGAGGGGGGGGGGGGGGTATGATCCCTAGAATCCCTACCCCTTACCCACCCATTCTAAAAATCTAGAAATTAATGTCTTATAGGAAATTTATGTTAAATTTATATAAATTTGTAGCCCTTTAAAATTTAAATTTGTAGTAGACGTGTAGAGGCGCCCCTGTATGTTTAAAGTACGGCCACTTGTTTTCCATTTCACTCCTTATTGTTTACTCGTTCTTGAGTTAATAGTATTTTATTATTGCTTTATTGACTGAGCTGCTAACAACCACATAGAATATTAAATAGAAACAAACACTATACTATTTGTTTTACTTCTTTACCGGTTCCTGACTTATTGTTTTTCAATAATTATAATTATATACCCCCCATGAATATTCAAATTTTAAGTATTTACTCTATGACAGTGGTCTTCAAAATTTGCGACTCACGGAACCCTTAAAACTATAAGGTTTTTTCGGTGAAGCCATTCCTACCCTTAGAAAAATATATTATACAAGCAGAAAAACTCATACAACTTCTAACTTTATATTTCTTAGTTAATTAGGCTATAATTTTTTTCGAATTTTTATTTTGACTCGCAGAACTCCAGGAGGGGTTCCGCGTTACACAATTTGAATACTCTGTTTTGAAAATAATCGATTCCTCTTCTTAAAAACTATCTTAAAACTTATAAAAAAAATCTGAATTATATAGATCTTACTTGAGTTTTCGAAGTTCTTTTTGGTAAAAATATCGAAATTTACATTTTTATTACACCTGATAGAATATAAGAAAGTCATTTAGTTATATTATTAAACCGCGAAAGACTGTAATAAATTAGATCTATCATAAAACTAATATTATTCTGTTAAAATATATTTATAATATCCAAAATTGCATATTATTGAATAAAATTAATAATATGAAATTATTACAATTAAAATCTACTTTATCAAATGCATTTTAGAGGCATATATATACATAAATTATAGGTGTACATATATTGTAATAATTTAGTCTATAATTAAGGCTGTTTTAAATAATTTCGTAACTATCATCAAAGTAATTAATTATTTTCTTTGAAAAAAACATAAGAATATAGAAATCGTATTTAATTACCTATATTTTAAAGTTATGAATATATTTTTAAGTAGTTGATACATCATTTTGTGATAAATAAAAATTCTAAACTAAACATATATAAGATAATAGAACTATCGAACCAATTTTGATGAAACTTCCTCTGCTAGAAATCCCAGAATTAATTAATTGAAGTTTACAATTGATATAATATATTATAATAAAAAATAAAAAATAAAAAATTCTGACTGTCTGTGGACGATTTTCTCAGTAACTACTGAACGGATTTTATTCCGGTTTTCACTAATGGATAAAGTGTTTCACGAGGAAGGTTTTGCGGATATTTTATGTAAATTTTATGAAGTTGAAAAGAAACAATCGACTGTTAAAAACAGTGAACAACGAGCTTTGATCGGTTGATTCGTGGAACTTCTGGTGGAATGTACCAGAAATTTAAAGAATGTCATTTTTTAAGCGTGTAAGGAAGTGAGACAGAAGTAACCAGAAAGAGATAGAAACTAGTGTTCTGGCAGAAACGCTCAACATGAAGTGAATATAAAAGTTCTTTGGACTAGTTTCTATCTCTTTCTATGTAGTTACTTCTTTCTCACTTCCTCACACACTTAAAAAATTCCATTCTTTTAATTTCTGGTACATTCCACCAGAAATTCCACGAATCAACCAATCAAAACTCGTTGTTCCGTTTTTTTGGTCAGACGTAAACGCTAGGTTTATTACAAATTAAATTTATATCTCCGGGTATATTAATATTAATAATTAGGTCAATTAAACGGTGAGGAGGTGGGGATGGGGGGGGGGAGATTTCAAATTACTAATTCATTTTATTAAAAAATATAATAAAGAACATATTTTTGAGATCATAAAAAAATAAAACAACAAAATGAACTCTTGAAAATATGTAAAAATATATATGTAAAAGTATTATTGTTGTCAAAAGGTAGATTATTTTTATTTTATACCGAATAAGTCTGAAATATGACGAAACGTTTGTAATAATAAATAATGTTATATCACATATAACGATTTTATTGACATATAATGACCTAATAAAACCTCTAAGCAAAACAAAATAAAATCAAAAATGGTAATTTTCTTAAATTCTACATAAAAAAATAAATTTACAAAAACGATATATATTTATAGTTTGAACTGTTTTAAAAGGCCAGCATATATGTAGAATGTGTGTTTAAGATTATGTGTGTCTGTGTGTGACGTGGAGTGTACCGTATCGGCCGCCGGGGCTGCGATGTGGGTGGTATATTTAATATAGATGTCAGACAGCTAACATATATGAGTCAACAACGGACGAGGAGCTGCTGCTGCCGCTATACCGTGTGGTGATGGTCATCCAAACACATACAGGGTGTCCCGTATAATGCGTAAACAACAGTCCATATCACAAGCTCATTCAAATAATTATATTTTACTCATACCAAAATCTGTTTGTCTGTCTGTCTGTCTGTCACAGATCGTATTTTTTTAATAATTCATTTGTACGCTTAGTTAATTTTGTGACATCTAATCAATTTTTGGGATATAAAATAGCCTATGTCCTTCCTCGGGGTGTAAGCTGTATTCTTGCAAAATTTCATAAAGATCGGTTTAGCCGTGAAAAGGTAACAAACACTTTCGCATTTATAATAGTAGGTAGTATAGATTAACTACTGGAAAAACGGAGAAACTGTGGTTTCTAGTCACTTAAACTAAAAATATACACCTTAACCACAAAAAAACAAGTTCCAGTCTGGATGAGGACTTCTTGTGAAGTCGAAACACTTGTCGAGTGACATTGTGTTATTGCGGTTAAGGTGTATATTTTTAGTTTAAGTGAGTATAGATTAAGTTAATTTTAACTAAAGCTGTATAAAGTTATACATTTTTTTACCTCGGGGACTAAAGGTTAAGGTGTCTCCTTACACTGTGTATACTGTATATTGAATAAAAATACACGGGTAACTAAAACCAGTCTATATGTATTTGAATAATTACTTAATTATAAAAATATCTTGTTTTCATAAAAATATCACGTATAGATACGACTTTAATTTATTTGTTATTCATTACCTTAGGCGCAGGAAATCAAATTTAACCAACCTATAATTAAATATTAAATAACATTTACCTATATATTCTTCTTTACAAATATCACTGAATTTTTATAACAATTATTAGCAATTTTCTATACCTATATATCGATCAAAATAATATGTTTTATCTTCTATAATTTTCTATTTTATTATGGCAATATACACGATATAAAGAACATCCTGTAGATACGAAAATAATATAACCAAATTTACAATTTATACATATTTTTCATTAGATTAATTTTATTTTGATATTATTTACGATATAAAGAACAACCTCTATGTAGAAAAATAATAAACACAAATTTACAAAGTATAGGTAAATTTTATTTATTTATATTATTTAGGATGTACAGATAAACATCCTGTATATAGAAAAATAATGTACCCAAATTTATAATTTATACGTTTTTTGCCCATAAGTTCCTTCTACAGATTCATTTGCAAATATACATATATAACCATTTATTATCTTAGAAAATTAATTAATATTTAATTTGAACTTGTATGACATCGCTTATATGATTATGTTAATTTTTATGATTATTTTTGTAGTCTATTATTATGTCCACAGATTATAATAATAATACCATGACGTCTGTAGGTATGCTAAATTATGGGATACTTCCGAAACTTAATTTGTTGTTATTACAGTTAATATTAACACGAGTTTTCTAGATATTTTAATTAATTTCATACAAGAAAAAATTATTTATCCATAGTAACTCTATCTGTTTGTTACCTTTTCACGGTTAATCCGCTGAACCGATCTTGATGAAATTTGGCAGAGAGATAGCTTGCACGCTTAATAAGGACACTTCACAAATTTCAGTTTAATAATTAGATTTAAAATGAAGTAGTATTAAAATAAATATATAGAATAAATTTTAGTATATATCGTTATAAAAGAAAGCGACAAAAAGGTGTTGGTTGGTTGGGGGAGTAGGGGGGGGGAGGGGGGAGGCTTTGATTTCTAAACAACTCGATATAAAAATCCTTATCAGAATAGAGCCCATAAAAGCATATCTTTACAAAACGAAAATGGTTATTACATAATTAGATACATTAATGTTTAACACATATTTTTATTTTTGTACAGATGGACGATATTGTTTAACTAGATTTTATTTGCATTTAATATGGAGTGGGTAGTGATAAAATAATTTAACTTTACATATATTTACATAAATAATGGACATTAGATTTTTTTTGTGTGATATTTTAGCATATTTTGTCTATTATAGGTTTTTGTAAAACGAAAATATTTTTAGATTAAATGATTTTTTTTGTGAAGTTTATTCGGTTTAATTTGGCTTAGAATTGGCTGCAGAAATTTAATGAATTCTCGGGATACAAAGTAGGATATGCCTTCCTCAAGATACAAGCTATCTCCTTGTCAAATTTCATCAAGATCGGTTCAGCGGTTTAGCCGTGAAAAGTTAACAAACAGATAGAGTTATGTAATATGAAATCCTGTAAAAATTAACTTATCTTTTTTATGCTAGTGTATTTAAGGGTTGAGGAATGGGGGGTTAATAAGAGACTATTGGCGTTTTATTTATTGTTCTACAAACGGAGATATAAGCTTTATTAAAGTTCTATTATAATATAAGAAAATATATTATATTTTATCAATTGTACCAACAAAATTTTTCATTTTTCTTTACTGCCCTCCCCCCCCCTCGGTCGGCATGATATGGTGATGTTACTATCCGATATTACTCGGGAGATTACTAGGAACACGTTGATGAAAATTTCATGCAAATCGGTACAGTATTTTTTTAAAAACAATCAAGAAACACATTCACTTTTTATTAAAATTTGAGAGGGAAAACAACAAACAGTTGAATTTTCTCATATCGTCCGACAAATACATATACTGTCCAAATCGTAGGTCGCCATGGGCGTTTGCACGGGGCGCGGCTCGCGGAGGGGCCGAGAGGGGGGGGTCATTGTTTGGGGGCACACAAAAACGTTTTGTCACATAGACTGCGGTGGGTCCGTCGGTCGCGCCTATCACCGACACGCGCTGTCTATGTCCGTCTCTCTCGCGCCTGTCGTACATCAGCGCACGTCAGAGAGAGAGGGCAAACAAGAATGCGCATAGATGAGATATGAGTTTGGTGTGTGACAATTGAGGTATGAAGGATTTGAAATTGAACCGGAGCTTGTGGCACTATTAAGATTTGAAAAGATATTTTTTTCTTCGTCGTTTTTCATTGAATGGGTAGATTGAATGAATCATGTTAACCCATTTAAGACCATTGTTAAAGGGAAAAAATGTATTAAAATATTCCATCTATAGGTACCAAAGCTTTTCTTAATAATTATTATACAGATAGATTTCTATGCATCGAAATGAAATAATATTTATCATTTTTTAAATTCAATGATTTAAAATATATATTTATTATATTTTTGAATATTTTCTATAGATATAACCTATAACATATTTAATTTTTTAAATAAAAATTGTCAAAAAGGGCACTAAGGTACTGGCACCAGTCTTGGATATGACCCTATTCTTTAATTAAATGTACTGAATAAGAAATATGTGTTGATATTTGATTACTGCCATTTCTGAATATTAATCTATATACATTTAACTGTCTTACAGCCTGATTTGATGACAATCGGCCAATAGGTGTCAAAATGGTGGACATTTAAACTAATTAGTATAATTTATTTATTAATTATTACATTACCATAGCAACTGCTTTACATTGTTTCAAATTTGACGATTCTTTCTTTTATATCTTTTGTGTCGTAGTACTTATCATTAGTAAGTGTCCATCACTGGGTGCTCATTACTGGTTTTACATACTTTTAACGAAATCGAAGACATAAATAAATTTAGAAAAATTTCATGGAAAAATCAAAACTTACTTAATAAACAAAAATATAGTTTTCAATGAACTTATAATATTAAATATTAACAAAGTAACCAATAAAGGGTTAAAAAATAAAAACGGTTTTGTTTAAATATGGCAATAAATACTGATATTATGCAAGAATTTTTTTACAAACGTATTAAATAAGAACAATGTACTTATAAGAACACTCATATAAATGTAAATACGTTGGCTGTTTTGTATGACAAGCTATGTTATGTATTTGTCAACGAAATTTCAAAAGCGTATTGTAAAAAAATATGTACGAATATATTTATGGAGCATATTTGAATAATATTTGTATGTCAACATTTATCTAAGTATTTAATTTTTTCGTTTACATACATATTAGTTTATCTATTATATAGTTAGAGCAGTGGTCTCCAAAATGGGGTACGCTTAGTTTCACTTCAAAATATTGAATGTGTTTTATATTATATTATACTAGCTGTACCCGCAGATTCGCTTTCGTGGACGACGAAATTATTGTTTTTGAATTATTTTAGATCTTCTTATTCTACACAATTCTTTACTACATTATTTTCTTCAATATTTAACAGTTTAGGCAAACTTTTTTCCGACTTGATTTACTATAATCGTCACTGCTTATTCCTTATGTTACCTAACGTAACAAAATATATATTAAAACCTGGCCAAAGAACATAAGGTACTGGCACCAGTCTTGGATATGACCCCAGTAATGGCTATTTTTAAATTAAATGCACTCAATTTGTTGATATTTGATTACTACATTGTATTACAGAATGATTTGAGCATGAAAATGGGCATTGTTTATTCCTTATGTTACCTAACGTAAAAAAATATATACTAAAACCTGGGCAAAAATATATATATCTGTTAATTTAAAAAAAACAGGTAAATCGTGTTTCTCGAGTGATAAACGCACTCACAGAAAGACAGACAGACACACATACATCAGTCAGAATGGATTCAGAGATTTTTTTTCATACGTATAAGAAAGTCTTGATTGCTTTAATTTAAAAAAAAATCATCAAATTTATTGTTTTTGTAAAATATGATTTTGAACCCAGTTATTTTGCGGACATGACGCCACTGCGATTGTAGCAGCTGGGGCAGTTCCCCCCATTGCAATCACGCGACAAAAACCTGCCGTGGTCTTAATTTCCTAGTACTGTCGTTGTTTGTAACTTGTCTGGCCGTATTTTTACTATATTCAGACCATTTTACTTTTTCTCGACCTATTACGCGATATACCATACTTGTAGAACCGTATGTCTGAAGTGTTTACGATTTATTATCGGTTTTAATGAAGATGCACCCTTTAATGGACGAATCAATTATTTAAAACTTGCTTTGTTTTCTTGTACGAACGATTGAACTTTATTTATTGATTTAATGACTTTATTATACAAGCTTGCTAAGGTTTTCCTCAGTAGGTACACTTCTGGATGTAGAATCAATGGCGTATATAGCTTTTTGCGATGGGGGGGAGGATATGACTTAGTTTTTTATCTCATATTTTTGGTTCAGGGACCCTCAATACGTGTAATTCCGTTAAAATCTCGGTTCGATTTTTTTCATGATTACTATACTTTATTATACAGTACATTTCATGTATGTATAATAAAAAATATTTAAAAAAACGTTTAAAAAAATTAATTTTCCTTTTTAAAACCGACTAAAAAGCTGAAAATAAAATTCTATTAGACTCTTTTCGTACTAACTTTGAGTTTTCTCATGAAGTAGACTCATGGGGGGGGGATTGATCCCCTTGATCCCCCCCCCCTATCTACGCCACTGTGTAGAATACACTATTCTTTACGAATGATAAAATAATGTTAAATGAACACGTTGGACGATTTGATCACAATGTTAGTCACTTTAAGAACAAGAGATGGGCTTCTTTTTTATACATAATTCTCATGAACTCATGTAACTAATAAAACAAGTAACTCTTTATTTAATATTCAAATATAGCTTATTTTTTTATGTTTCTTCTCCAGTAATGGATAAAGTAAAACCAGTTATGAGCATGCATTACAAAATGATAAGTACTACGTCACAAAAGATATAAAAGAAAGAATCGTCAAATTTGAAACAATGTAAAGCAGTTGCTATGATAATACAATAATAAATAAATTACACTAATAATTAGTTTTAAATGTCACCCATTTGTCATCAAATCACGCTGTAAGACAGTTAAATGTATATAGATTAATATTCAGAAATGGTATATCAATACATATTTCTAATTCAGTACATTTAATTAAATAATAACCATTACTGGGGTCATATCCAAGACTGGTGCCAGTACCTTATTTATAATTTATTATTTATTGTGTCTACACCACTGACTTACTTCTTCTATTAATGTACGCCGCATTATTTCATTAATATGATAGACTCATATCATATTTCTACACACGCAAAATATTATAATATGTAAATAACATATGTATCTACAATGTTCGATCTAAAAACGCTTATGTGTAAAATTTAACGAAGTAACAACTAATACCTATACGTGATATAAAATATTAATCATTCATGTATTTATATGTATAATTAACATAACATATAGAATGATTAAAAGCTAAATGAATTTATTGTACATCTATTGTCCGGTATTATAAAGGAACTAGCAAATTTGCTAGCTAGCAAGCACTTTCATATGAGATATCAAACTTATATGACAGTTCTTTTGGAGTTTGTTGAAGACTTTGACAAGTTTCGCGCACGCGTTGTAGTAAGTAAATACCAACGGTATTAAAACAGTGGTGATATTATCAAAATTATTTTGTACGGTGAAAGATGCCAACTGTGTTACAATTAGTTGAAGTGTCACTGCTCTAAATTCCATAGATACTAGTACAGAATTAATACCCCATTTGAAAGTAATTGCTAGCTAGCAAATTTTGCTAGCTCCTTTATAATACCGGACATATGTGTAACTAAATATACATGTGGTCCAACCTTTTCACCTTATTAAAGTAATGACTCAGAATAATTTCTGGTACAGTAGTTTCTTAGGTATATAAATAGTCATTTAAGTTAGTGTCTTTAGGACTCTAATGATGATAGCATTGCTATTGAAACACGTGTATCAATGTGAAATTGTAACTGAGCTATACAGAAAGTTATGTGCAAAGAATTAAAATTTAATTCACACGTTTTTATATCGACTAACAGGGAAATCTGTAGGGGTGACACATCACTTATTAGGCGATTCATATTTTCAGGTCACTTTAACAAACCTTTAATGATGATGTCAGTTTTTATAATTCTCCTATAAACAAATTAGTTGCAAGTTTTACCACATTTTTTTGGTGTTTCATATTTACCCCGCTCGACCCTATATAAATAGATACTTTACAATACTGAAACCGAGCATTAAAACTATTAGAAAAACAGTTAAAATACCAATAAAAAATAGCAGGAGTAGGTCTATTAGTAATAATAATAATAATAATAAATGATGAGTTCTTAGAAACCAAAACTGACTGTTGAAAATGACTTTATCGACTGAGTCGATGGCGTGCCGGTCTCCGGAACTATCTCAGACATACGTCCTAATTAATTATCCCATATTGCGTGCATGCGCGAGAAGAGAGCGACATGTAAAACACTTGTCGTAGCCGTAGCGTTAAAATACACATCATATTATATGTGTGTGGTCGCTTGATAAGTAATGTAATATAAGTACTTAGAACATGTGTACTTAAGTCAGCTTGCTTACTTATTTGCCCCCTTAATATTGACGCTTAATGAGCAGTATAGATTTTTTTGTACATTATATATATTAAAATTTGTTCCTATTTTTATTGGCTCAGTTACATTTTTTTACTACTTATAAGGTACTGGCACCAGTCTTGGCTACTTTAAGAGCAAGATATATTATTGTTTTGTAATTTTCATAAACTCATGTTACTAATAAAACAAGTAGTTTATTTTGTGTATGTATTTTCTCCAGTAATGGATAAAGTAAAACCAGTAATGGGTATACTTGCTGATTATTACAAAATTATAAGTACTACGACACAAAAATTATAAAATACAAATCGTAAAATTTAAAACAATATAAAGCTGTTGCTATAATAGTATAATAATTAATAAATAGATTACAATAGTAATTAATTTAAATATCCACCATTTTGACACCCATTGGCCAATTCTCATCAAATTAAGCTTATAATGGCAATATGTAATCAAATATCAATTTAGTACATTTAATTATATAAACAAAAGTCCAACACTAGGGGTATGATCCAAGACTGGTATCAGTACCTTATACATGGTTGGTATGGACTTATTTTATGTAAATCTACTAAACTGATAATATTGCGTGTTTATGCATGCATATATAAAACTTCAGCGATTGTTTCATCCAAATCGGTCCAGTGATTTTTGAGATCGTTAAACACAAACAATCAAATTCAAATTTTTATAATTTGATTTCTGTTTGGGGGGTTGTACACTTCTAAAATCATTGGCTTAATTTTAACAGTATAGGTGATTTTTTTGTCACCTTTAGAATACACAAGTTTTTTTTTAGATTGGTCATCGTAATACCTATATATAACAAATAAATCTATATACTGTATCTATACAAACATACTGGGAGTGTTGGAACACAGTGTGTCAACCAATAAGGGGCATTCCATTGTCTAGAAGTGATTCATTCTATCGGTGTTTACTTTAATTGGGTCCATACATTCATCAAAATATAGGTAAAGCATTTGTCTTGTGTTCTAAAGTTGTCATACGCGTGTTATTGACTCCTAAGTAACTATTTATATATGTCAGATAGATTAGAATCCTAGTAAGGCTAGAAGAGAATTTACTATAGAACCACAACCAAATTAAAAATTAAAAATATTTGCCTTTATTATACAGCTATGAAAATGAACCTATAAATAGTTTTAAGCAGTAATCCAGGGGGGGGGGGGAACCAGGGGGTCGCCCTGGTTCCCCCCCAGGCCAGGTGATGCGGCACACAATGGGGCATAAATGAATTTTTTGGTTCAAATCAGCGTAAATTTTGAGTAAACTTTTTTTTTATCTTAAAATTTTTTTAAGCAAAAAATATATCTAAATATAAACAATGTTAATTTTGCTACTAACTACCAAATCCTTATTTAGCAACCTAGAAAGCCTTTAATAAGGTATTAGCTGAGATATTTACTATTCAATTTATTTATTAATTTGTCAATTTTATTTGTTAGTAAGAGGGGAAGGGAGTCTCGACGGTCTTAGAGCATTTGATAGTCTTAAAGTTAATGATGGAAGCTAAATTTTAAAAAAAGTTGGGGTCTGTAGGATCGCGCCAAGCTGAGATATTAACTATTCAACTTATTTGTTAACTTATCAATTTTATTTGTTAATAAGAGGGGAAGGGGGTCTAATGTCAAATAAAAAAAATTTGAATAGATAAAAAATAAGTTTTCTAATTTTAATTTTCTCGCAAGCAAAATCTGTATAAAATCTTTGTACACTCAAGAGAGAACAACAATATTTGAACTTCAGTTGCATGTTGTAACCCCTCCTTCACCCCTTCTTGCGAACACACCTGTATATGGTAACATACTTATTGCTTGTACACAGGTATAGCCACTATAGTTAACTTCCTATACAAGCATATTGATTATTCGTCAACTCGTAGCTTGTCACTGCACCGAGTTACCCCGTGTACCCCCTGTTTTTACCCCTCCCATCTAACAGTAAAGTTCTTGTACAGTAACAGCTATTATATAACTTATATGTGTTAGGTACTTGATTTTAAATTGTAAAGATAATATCACAAATATAATTATAATTGTACTGTATTTAAGAATATATTATTTTAACTCTAGGGTTGTGGGTGTAAGTCACAGTGACTTAAAAATGTAACTTGGAAGTCAGATTAAATATTAAAGATGCATATAGACTTCTGCCTGGCTTAAAATTTATTATCTTTTGCTTCTCGCAATATTTAAGATACGAGAAGGTTTGTGATCGTTTTAAAATGGGAAAAAGTTTCAGGTCAAAACAAACAACACTTTTCGTTCCATGTCTGTCTGTCTGCCCTTGAATCCTTGTCACACTCATAACTCATAAAACACTGAACTGATATTAGTGAAACTTGGTCGGATGGTTGGGTCTGGCTTGAAGATGGTCTCATTTCAAAATCATCAAAATCGTATGTAAGGGGGAGGGGTGATATCCCAAAATATTTATTTTTTCAAGACATATATAGAATATTTTGTGTAGAGCATTAAATTTCCTATAATATGGATCTACAATGTTTGTTGTAAAATATTCCCCGATTTTTAAAAATAAATTGAGATAAATCTTTGTAAGGGAATATTTTACCACAAACGTTGTAGACCGATATATTATACTCTACAAAAAATATTCTATAAAATTTTCACGTAACATGTGTAGTTCTTGAAATATCTTGTCTCAATCTGAAACGATCACAAAGCTTCTCGTATCTTCGATATTGCGAGGAAGTAAAAAGTTAAATGCAAATGCACATGTTCGACAAAATAATCAATTTATGTCTCTATCAGCAATTTTATTGCACTAAATTTAATTACAGTTTTAATACAAGTGACTTAATGCAAGGTACACCTTAATTACACCTTAAACTGTAATAATAGCTTAGTAATAACGAGTCTAAATTGATTTTCAAAATGTCATATGTTATCTAGATTATTACCTCGTATAACTCGATCCTTTTTTTGCGTAATTATTTGTTAATTAACGTTTACGGATTTTTAAAATGAGTTTTATTTCTTAATTAATGGCGACATGATTAGTTTTACAAGTATACATGTTATTTATGGATATTTAAATTGCATATGCTTAGATAAAATTCCTTTTACAGAAATGTGAAGTTAGTTTTTATTTATGTTGGAAAAATTGTACATACAATCAATGTTTATTAGGTTATTAGGTAAGGTATGGAAGCAGGGAAAGCAGTGCTTCCCTTTCTTTATGGGTAAATTAATACAAACCTGTGTTTTCAGTTGAAAAATAATTTTAAAATATTATTAGAATATTCATCTTTATGAAACCAAAAGTCAAAAATTGCATTTAATATTAATTTACACGTTCAATTATAAAACTATAATACCTCTACGTCTTATTTTCTTGTATTTTAGTTGATATTTGTATGACGAGTTGAAGTTCACTGCAGGAAATTTCACTAAAAAATTTTGAATTTTTGATTTCGTTAAAAGTATGTTTATTGTATAGAAAATGACGTGAAAAGTTGTTTGTTTCAAACCGCAGGTCTGTATCTCAAATCGTTCTCGAGATATAGCCTCTCAAAGTTTCAGTTTTTTCAAATTTTTGGAGAAAAAAGGTCATAACTTTTGAACGCGTGGTCGGAATTGATTTTAGTTGACGGATTTGGAATCAGCGTGTCAAAATCTATATAATGACATGTATAATACCTTAAAACTCGAGAAAAAAAATTTCGCAAAAAATCGAAAAAATTCAAAGGGGTATACCTTAAAAAAATGTCGATTTTTGACGAAATTTTTTTTGTCGGATTTTAAAGTATTATACATGTCATTTTATAGATTCTGACACGCTGATTTCAAATCCGTCTACTAAAATCAATTCCGACCAAACGTTCAAAAGTTATAGCCTTTTTTCTCCAAAAATTTGAAAAAACTAAAACTTTGAAAGGCTATATCTCGAGAACGATTTGAGATACAGACCTGCGGTTTGAAACAAACAACTTTTCACGTCATTTTCTATACAATAAACATACTTTTAACGAAATAAAAAATTCTAAATTTTTTAGTGAAATTTCCTGCAGTGAACTTCAACTCGTCATACAAATATCGACTAAAAAACAAGAAAATAAGACGTAGAATCATTTAGTTACTATATAAATATATAAGAAAGTATGTCTGTCTGTCTCTCAGGCTGTTTGTTACCTTTTCACGGCTAAACCGCTGAACCGATCTTGATGAAATTTGGCAGGGAGATAGCTTGCATTCTGAGGAATGACATAAAAACAACTAGTGTTTAATAATATAGTAATTTTTACAGAAGCGCTTATTTTTTAAAATTTAAACAACAGTGCGAAAATGTATATAATTAATTTAATGTCACATTTTAAGCGGTTAAAAAATTATAAAGGCGTGGATGGCATCCATCTTTTTTTCTAAATAACTTACTGAAGTATAACCAGAAGTTTGACTTGTAAACAAATTGCTTTCGCCCATTACATATTTTTCAATGAATAATGATATTTATTTTTGAAAGGTTTTTAAGAAAATAATTTAGGTAATATGATAAATAATGTTATAAAAGGTAAACCCTGAAGGTATTAGATTTAAAATTATATTTATGTGTTATTATTAAATCATAGGTAGCTAGAGTAATTTTATTTAGTGGAACAAATTGTATTTCGTAATATGTTGTATATTCCAACGCTTTTTATTTGCATATTTTTAGAATTTTACGCCGATATTACGATAAGAACTTTTTCATTTTTTTTATTATCGTCAAAAAATTTCAAAAAGTTTGAGAGCGTAAATTTTTTTTGGCAATTCTAATTAACTCTTTATTTAATCAATTTAATTACCAAACAGTTTTTTAAATTATAACCTTTTATTTTGTTTATGTTTTTTCTCCAGTAATGGATAAAGTAAAACCAGTAATGAGCACGCAGTGATGGACACTTGCTAATGATAAGTACTACGACACAAAAGATATAAACGAAAGAATCATCTTTGGAACAAATTAAAGCAGTTGCTATGATAATATAATAATTAATTAATTAATTATACCAATAATTAGTTTAAATGTCCACCATTTTGACACCTATTGGCCTCATGTCATCAAATTACGCTGTAAGACAGTTAAATGTATATAGATTAATATTCAGAAATGGTAGTAATCAAATATCAAGAAATATTTCTAATTCAGTACATTTAATTTAAAAATTACTGGGGTCATATCCAAGACTGGTGCCAGTACCTTATTATACCTACAAAAATTGTCAAGCATAAAAAATAGTAAACGGTAATTAAATTTTCGACGTAGTGGTCTTATGTTCTGTCAGGTTGGTCCGATTGGGCACGCACAATTATACCAACATAAGGACATATTCTAGGTGGGTGCGTTTAGAATTAAAATTCAATTACTCAGTATATGATGATTGTTTGCTCTATATAGAGCCGTGCTCTTAACTGCAGTGTGGGTTTTTAATGTGCCAACTTGGCCTACGCCTACAGGTCCAGTGAATTATGTACAGTGGCGGCGTGTATGTGAAATTAATCAGAAAAAAATTGCGTTCCTTTGATTATAGGTTGTAACAAATTAATTATAAAATTGAATTATAAGACATGAATAATTATTATAACAGGAATTTAATAAGGAAAATTAAAGGATTTTTTTTATTATTTTGTTAAACTTGGATTTCAAGCTTCCGTGGTCATAAAAAGATTGAATTATGAATAGCAATGTCAACGTTTGTATGCAGTTATCAAGAACATTTTTAAAATATAATTATTTTCTTAATCTTTTTGAGATTTTTGCAATGAGTTTGAAAAATAAACTAGAAAAATATTAATTTATATTTTTTAATTTAACATGTAACGCCACTGTTTGCATGTTTACATATACTTAGTTATTAAAACATACCTTTCTATTTTGCGTGCTGATTTTTTTATCTCTTAACCATTTAATTACAATACAAGAAGAATGAAGATATATTATTATTTTTTGGTTCTAGAAGGTTGTAATTCATAGACACTAAATACATAAGGGAAAGGGGTACATAAAGGGATATATAAAGCTCAGCTTTTGTTATAGCTACGTATATATAGGATGATTTACATTTTAAAATTCTTCTTGAGTGAGCTAGAACCCATCAAAAATTATTAATATCTCGTGAACCTTTCAGTTCTGAAATTTGATTTGTTTACATTCATTGTAAATCATCCTGTATATATATGTATATATGTACTTAATGATATTTTAATGATACAAGTAGAAACTGACTAGCGACATTGTAAATGTCTTAGTTTGCGTTATATTATTTTCTATAGATTACATTTTTTTATGTCGGTTTTTGGAATGTTTCTTATATATAATAAATTATTTCTATTTAGAAAATTGATTTATATTTTTTCAAAATTAAAAGCCATAACGGTCCATATTAATTAGGGGTGATCAATAAGTCGATCAATTTGCTTTTAGAAATCGTTTAAATGTAATTTTACGTTTGTTTAAATATAGATTTAGATTGAAATTATCAAAAAGTTAAAAATATACGAAAAAATAATCAGGTGCGTCTTAAGAAAAATTTCGAACTAGTATTTTTTAATAAAATTGTATAAAAAAAACAATTTATCTGAATACTATCGGTTTTTATTTAAATTATTCAATAATTAAATGTTTTTTTTTAGCATTTTAAAAACTGTTTGATCATGCTAATATTTAATGAAGCTAAACAAAAAAACGTGCAAAAAAAATGGGTCACTTAGTACTTATATACATATATATAAGTATAAATTATTATATTTCCTGTGTCCACAAAATTAAACGCAAATATAAAATTTCAGTACAAAAACATATCGTTATTAAAACTTATAATTAAATAATGAATGCTGTTTAGAAACTAATTAATTACAAATTAATTATCATATATATAATATTAAATTACTCCCTGTGGGGCATCATACGACTTTCTGTTATCACTAATATAATTAAATTGACAACTCAATTTTGTAATATGGTCAAAAATGTAAAATATTCATATGAATATTTATAAACCATTAATTCAGTTGAAAATATAGCTACAAAATAAAAACCATAATATGTTGAAATTTTATATTTCCTTTAGTGTATAGATATTAAATATAATACATATAGGATGCGGTTTGCGGTAATAAGGCTTTCGTGGTAGTCGCTGTAGCTGTGTAATTATTAGAGGTGTACCGGAACTCACGATGTAGATTTAAAGTGAATATTTTAACGTCTCTATTATATTATTATATATTGACACTATTAATGTAATTACATTCGATCGAAAAGAATGTATGCTATACAAATAATTTAACGAAATTATAGCTATATATACAAATAGTTTTACGAAGCTGTAAAAATTGCAGAATATGTAGAAAGCATAATTTTTATAATTTAATGTATTTTCTTAAAGAAATACCAGTTATATTAATTTAAGATAATAATCTATATATTTCTATTTAAAATATAATAGTAGTGACGTTATAAGTGAACTCCGGCCGGAATTCCGTGGTACATCTCTGTTTTTCTTTCGTTTAGTTTTGAAAATATGCCCAATTTTGATAATTTTTTTTTCGTATTAAAAATTACCTATACTAAAAAATGTAATGTTCCCCATATCCTTGATTTATATTTTTATTAGACGATAATTAGTTTAAATACTTTTTTCGTCGCAATATATTATCTTAACAGACAGACATAAAAATATTTTAATTTTTTTTGTCTGTATAATTACAAAAATCTAACATTAAAATTATACCAAAATTCTATAGTTTTTTTATACATTTATTTATTTTCTCGTTAATGAGCGTATTGTTTTTTAAAGTAGTCGTTACTTTCAACAATAATTTATCGTAATAGTTTTTTCAAAATAAATTTTTGTAATATAAAAACATATAATTTTTTGTACTTATTAATATGTCAGAATGTCACCAAAATAAGTACAATTAAAATTAACTGGAAGAAGGTTACCATAATATAATATACTACGTAATATTTCTCCGACTTGCGTTAAAAAAATTTTACTGCTTACCCCTCTAATAACATAATAGCTATCCTATGAACTCTTTGTTTAATCCTGCTCTGAAAAGCACAGTGGCAACCTCTATTCTCCATTTTATATGGTATACGTTAAAATACTTTTAAAAATAGAAGAAGAATTTAAAAAAAATAAGAGATTAAAAATAGTAGAAAAATAATTTAATGGTAACTTTTTTTAATTTCTTTCATACTTCAATCAATAAAAAAATGAACACCCTTATAAACTAATAGCATAAAAAAGTTTGCCCTGTTATACAGTCCACTTATTACCTATATATGGTCATATATATCTACTTTATTGGGGGAGGGCAATTTAATTCTATTAGTATTTGTTTATGGACTTTTATAATGTTCATCATTATCATCATTTGAGTTAACAACCAACAATTTACTTTAAAGTCATCAGAAACAACAACATAAGCCATATGTTGTCATTTCCCATACAACCACCATGGCGTCAATTAAAAAGAGATAAACTATTAGAATCGTATCAAATATCTTTGTTTTCTATACGCCATCATTTTACTTTAAATCATACCATTTATGACGTCTATCAGAAAAAGATAGGATGCTGAAATTATATGTCGTACTCATACACATCTCTTTGTTTTTGATGTGCCATCATTTTAAATTACATTATACGATATGTGGCGTTTGTCAGAAAAAGATGGGATGCTGAAATTATATGATGTACTCATATACATATCTTTGTTTTTAATTTACTTTAATTTTATAATTACTTCATTCGACATATATGACGTGGGGATTGTAGAACGAGATGGAAATAGCACTTAAAAAGCAGTTTAATGATTGTGTTACTGTTTTTTATCAGTTTGAAATTGTTAATGACATGTTGTAAAATGGGGTAGACATATGTGATATGTAATATGCGATATTTTTTTTATTGGTATCTAATTTACCCAGTTGGTGTACCCAGAAACCAAGAATAAAACTGACGTTATGTTTGTATGTTACTGCTCTGATCGGTACAGCGTCAACTTCCATAAAGATACAAGAAGGAGATCATTTCTAATTCGTGTAAAAATTAATTTGGAAGCATATTATGTGAAAGCATATGTGAACAAAAAATAAATGACATGTTTTCAATTAAATCGTTGAATATATAAATAAGTACTCTAGGCAAAAAATGGCAGCTGTGTTGAAAGAAATTGTTAGCTAATTGTTAAACGAAAAAGGTGTATATTCTACTATTTACAAATTACTTTTATGTATATATGCGTATACCTAATTAGTTGAAAATTTTATAGAACTCATGAAATATTAACTAGGTATAAGATTTTTATTGCTTGAAATTAATAGTTAATATATTATACCAAAAAATTGTTAGGAAGTAAATTATAGATAATAATATTCTCTATAACTTTTATATGAAATATTTTTTTCTATCACGTACCGTTTAAAAAATAATCTGAATTTTGTTTTTGAAGAAAGGCGACCCCCTCTTACCGCATCCCTCTTAAAGACTATGACCAACCTTCTTCAGGAGATTTCTACATCGCTGTTAAAAAAGTTCTATAGAATAATTACTTCATATAAGAATTTTAAACATTATTTATACTGAATGAAGTATTTGTAATAATTAAAATAAATAAAATTATTATAATTGATCGAAGTGTATTACATACATATGTACTCTACATTGTGCAAGTTTCCCTTTTAGATTTAGTTGTTTAATTAATATGCTTAAGGAATATTTTTTTGTCTTTTTGAAAGTAACAACTTGATATATAAATTAAATGAGGTTATTATAAAAATTAAAAAAAGATTTCTTATAAAACAAGATTCCTTTGTTAAAATTCAAACGTCGATTTAAAATATATATTACAAGAAAACGTGACAGAAATTATTATTATTTTTATATTAATAAACCGTTTTTTTTTTCAGTAATATAATTAATAATTAGTTATGATTGCGTTGACTTTTAAATAATTATAAACAACTACGATTAATTTATTGTTAAATAAATCATTTAGATTTTTAAATAGCCATATCTGCTGCATTTAATAATTGTATCAGAATGCGTGTAACCATAATGTTTATCAGAAGTGTTTTTTGTTCTACTCAGTTGACTAATTACTTAACAGAGAATGACATAATACATATATAGGTATATAATATATACATTATACATATGCAACTATATACTCTATATAATAGTATTATATTTCCATACAGGTAAAATGAATAATTGAAATATGTAAATAAATAACATTATAAAAAAATTATTAAAATTAAAAGCTAAGTTTGCTTTTATAATCATTTATATATATAGATATACATATATAGCCTCAACTTATTATAGAGTCTTCAGCTTTCGAGTAGTGAAAGTTACATCAAAATCGGTTCAGTAGTTTTCGGGACAAACGAAATATAGAAAAGTATCTTAAAATTAAAAACAGAGATTCTATAATTATTTTTTATTATGTTGCAATGGATCCCAATTTATGGAACAACCTGTATATGTAGATTCAGAAAATTATAAAGGTATTATAAATAATTTTCTCTAGAGCTAACGCTTTCTGCGAGGTGTCAAATTATTATCAATTTGCTCAGAATTTTAGAGGCATAATTTATAAACCAC
Source organism: Sialis fuliginosa (assembly GCA_961205875.1). Classification (NCBI taxonomy): domain Eukaryota; kingdom Metazoa; phylum Arthropoda; class Insecta; order Megaloptera; family Sialidae; genus Sialis; species Sialis fuliginosa. The sequence continues at coordinate 19,431,665 of OY540818.1, read as the reverse complement.
TGAACCGATATTAATGAAACTTGGTTGGATGGTTGGGTCTGACTTGAGAACAGTTCCATTTCAAAATCATCAAAATCGTGTGTAAGGGAGGGGTGGGGGGGGGGTCACATTCCAAAATATTTATTTTTTCAAGAATGACTATTTTTTGTAGAGCATTCAATTTCCTATAATATAAGTCTACAAAATTTGTTGTAAAATATTCCCTTACAAAGATTTATCTCAATTTAAATGTCATTTTGACGTTTTCATAAAAGATTTAGATTGAAATTGTCTAAAAATTAAAAATATACGAAAAAATAATCAGGTGCGTCTTAAGAAAAAATTCTAAGTAATATTTTTTAGTAAAACTGTATAAAAATTAAATGGTTAACCAATGCCAGGCAATTTATCTGAACACTTAATCGGTTTTTATTTAAATTGTTCAATTTTGTGCATTTAGCACGAGGAAGCACTGTGCATTTACTCGATATATGTTTTTTTAATTTTTCAACTACACAAATTAGCAGTTTTCATTTTTAGAACTGCAGAAATAAGTTACAACTACATATAAGTACTAAAATAAGCCCTGACTTTAAATAAGTAATACATATTATGTAGATTTAGTTAAAGTTATACAATGTGTCTCCTCTCTGGTCCATTTATGTTTTAGAGGATTGTCAAAGCGTAGCGTGACATGTATTAATTATTTTTAATTATTTCATTGTACAATATCAGTGCTCTGTGCATAGAACATATTTGCTCATGTTTTTCATATTAACAATGGCTTATTTTTTCTTAAAAATTAATTTATTTATTCATTCAGAATGTAGTGTTTTTTTTCTGAGCCGTTTTTAATATACCGTGAAAAGATATGTATTTATTTATGAGAACATTTGGATCGATTTTTAACATTGATTCCTTTATATTATTATTTGTGCACTCAAATTATGTATAAATGATTATTTTTTTATATATATGTTTAATTTTTGCAAAATTCTGTATTAAACTGTCTATTATATAGCTATTACCCGCAACTTCGTTCGCGTGGAAAACAATCACAATGAAGTTAGGTTAATACAGATTTCTGCATGATAGTCGATAAAACAGATGTCACTAAACTAACCTAACCTAACATGTGTAGGTACAAATGTCGGGATACAAACTAGCCTATGTTCTGCCTCGGGATGCAAGCTATCTCCCTGCCAAATTTCATCAAGATCGGTTCAGCGGTTTAGTCGTGAAAAGGTAACAAACAGACAGACAGACTTTCGCATTTATAATATTAGTATATGAATGAATTTAATTTTATTATGAATTTATCTAACGTTAGTGCTTCCTCCCCCTTAAAAAGTGTCAAAATATTTTTTTTTTAACTTATAACCCAGGTCTATTATTAATTAACAATTATACCAAAGGACCCCGCAGTTTTTGATAGGGAAATGGCTTTCAGTCAATCTCTTTGAAACCAACTGGAAAATATTCTCTAAATCATCCCGATTAAAAGTCTCAATGGTCGCAACCGCCTAAGTTCCCGAGGTCTCGCGCAAAAAGCTGTTTTGTACCTAATACTGCAATAAAAAAATCGATATAGTACAGGATTTCCCAAGTTCAATATTTAATTTATTATAACAAATGGAAGAAAACTTTAAATACAAAAGTTGTCAGGCTAGACAAGCAGCATATTTTTAAAATAGTTACATTTATATAAGGTGTCCCATAAGTGTGTTATATTTTTATGACAACTAATTTTCTATTGTTTTTATTTTACAATTTAATATTTTTAATACTATCGCTAGTAGCTGGCGCTGACGGCACTACACATACCTTAACATGTTTTATAAAAACTTTATTATAATCCATAAAACAATTTGCTAGAACTTGCAAACTTTAACAACATAAAAATCTAAAAATTAAATAAACAAAACGATACATAAAAATTAATTTCTTTGTTCAAAATGTCCTGTACTATATCGATTTTTTTATTGCATTATTAGGTACAAAACAGCTATTTGCGCGAGACCTCGGGAACTTAGGCGGTTGCGACCATTGAGATGATTTAGAGAATATTTTCCAGTTGGTTTCAAAGAGATTGACTGAAAGCCATTTCTGCGGGGTCCTTTCAAGTTTATAAATCAAACGGCTCAGTTGAAGGCACGCCACTGATTTAATCATTTATAACACATTATCTAACAACCCAAACAGTCACGTACTAAGTACGTATAGATACTTATGACTATGACTTAAGTACACAAACGTCCGAGTTACGCGCAAACCGATGCAAATAATATAAGCGCGTGGTGGCGCATAGCGATTAGTATAATGTTGTATAGGTATATATAGTAGGCTTTGATCCTAAGCCGACTTGCTTCTGTGTGACACGACATTCCGGCGCTACCAACATAACAGTGCCGTCATGGCACACTGTCATCTGTATGTATGTATATATTTGTATATGTTGATGAAACAATTGCAAAAAAAAACATATATTAAGAATTTTCTTGCAGATGAAGGGAAATTGTAATCTTTCTACGAGGTATACTCTTTTGATTGGCGTAATTGAAAGTTGACAATTTGAATTTAGTTGCATTTGTTTCCAAGGCAACATGAATTAATGACGTATTAATTAGTATTTAAAATTCAAATTTTAAATGTGTTTTTCACCTCTTTAATGACTGTTTGGGCACGTACAAATAATAAATGTCCCTTAGATTCAATTTAACTGCAAATGTACCAAATATTATCAAAATTAGTGAGATAGTTTAGCACCAAAATCAATAGGTCTGGAGTACTCACTGAGACAAACATTTTCCCTAAAAATAATTCAGATCGGTACATTTTTACAGTAGTTATCATGAACGAAAAAAAATCTACATCCTGACACACAGACACACGCACAGCCGCCATGCGGAAATTAACTTTTCTTTACGTTTTGAAGTTAGTACAATCAGAATTTGTCATTTTCTCGGACACGATTTTTCGATGGTATTACAATACTTCCATTTCTATCAGAACATGGAAGTAAAAACAGGATGTCCAAGATAAGCGTGAATGTATTGATTTTAAAACAGTCTGTACAAGTACTCGTTCGTGATGAACCCTGAAGTGAAGATGTGGCTTTAGGACCACCCGTAAATATGTATTTATTAATTTAATCATATGATTTGATTGTCTTCGGCTAAGGGTCAGCTGATAGTGAGTTTCACATTGAATATTTACGTAATGTTTTTATACTAGATAATTATTTTTAAGTATCTATAAAATAAATTATACACAAGATAAAATTCGTCTCAGATGAAAATAATAACTTAACATTTTCAACACGTGCTAGATTTAGATAATTTATGTAATATTCTATATTGCCAAAATGATTAAAATTAATAAAAACTTTGTAAAGCCATATCTCAAGAACGGTTTGAGATACAGACCTGCGGTTTGAAAATTTCAACTTTTCACGTCATTTTCTATATAATAAACAACGTAATCAATTTGTCATAGAAAGAAATATCAACTTAAAGATAAGAAAACATGAAGGAAAATTATTACTTATTAAGGTGGGTGATCGACCCCCCACCCTACCCCCGCATTCCGGGGCCTATGGAATAACAAATAATTCATAATATTTATATAACAAAACCAATACAGTTAAAAACAATATTATATACAAATACATTGCTTATATATTGTAGGTATAGGTAGGTATATGTACATATGTATATACTAGTACATAGTCGACTTGAGATAAGATATCTTTAATAATATAATCAAAATGTTACCTCCTTGCATTAATAAACACATTGTCAATCAAATCATATCAAGTTATCATTATTTATGTTATTATTTTATCAGAAATTGCGTGTTATATAAATCAAAATACTTATAAACAGGGGTGTATTAAGATTTTTCAGTACCCCCTTTTCCCCGAAATATTAAAAAAAATATATATATCTATATAAAACTAGCTGTTACCCGCGACTTCGTTCGTGTGTAATTTAGGTTAGGTAAATAATACAGATAAAATAATAGTTCTGTTATGGATATATATGATATAGTCGATAAAACAGGTTTTTAGTTTCAAATTTGCACGATAGATGTCACTAAACTAGCCTTCAGGTACAAATGTAGGTACCTATATACACCCATTTTTTTATCTAATACATTTTTCGCGGTACAAAGTAGCATATATCCTTCCTTAGGATGCAAGTTATCTCTCTACCGAATTTCATCAAATTTGGTTTAGCGGTTTAGCCGTGAAAAAGTAATAAAGACAGACAGACAGAGTTACCTTCAAATTTATAATATTAGTATTTATCCTAAATATATATAAAGTCCAACGTCTCTCTGTCTGTCTGTCTGTCCGTTAGTGCACTTATAACTCGAGTACCACTTATCCGATTTACGTGTTTTTTTTTTTAATTCATAGACATGTTCTCTGGCTAGGTTATATATACAATATACATATATATTTTGCTACGTTAGGTAACATAAGATACCATAAGCAGTGACGATAATAGTAAATCAAGTCGGAAAAAAGCTAGCCGCTAACGAGCTCTTTTGATATACATACGCTGTTAAATATTAAATATTGAACAAAATGTAGTAAAGAAGTGTGTGTAGTATTATAAAAGAATTAGTCCTGACTCATCAACATACAACTTATATGCAATTAAAAAAACAACTTAGTTCTGAAGCCCCTCGCAATTTATTTTCATGAATTTTTACTTATATATTATATTATATACACATATATATAAAATTTAAGTTAATCTCAATATTTGTACTGAGAATTCTGACACGAGATATTCGCAATCGCGCGCGGGTTTGTTGAATGGCGCGGGGGGGGGGTACACCGCGAGTTGAGCGCAGGGGCGGGGCCCGCGGGGGGAAGAGGGGGGAGTTCTCGGCGCAGACCACCCAAGTTGAGGCCGAGTCAATGAATGAAATACACACTCATATACAAATGCATAGAATTTAGAAACGATGTTTTTGCTTACACTTGCAATTAGTATTTGTTTTAGATTATTTTTTATGCCAGCGTCGTAAAAAAAAAAATCAGGTCCGACTCGAATTTATTTTTAATTATTTTGATACAACGTATTCGTATATGAAATAAAAAATTTAATTGCCAGTGTCGATTCAAATCTATCTGATTTAAAAGAGACTTTTTTCGCCTCGTGAAAAACTACTTAACTTATTATTAAAAATATATATCATCACCCTATTCCATCAAGGAGCTGAGCAGTAACATCAATCAAGTGCGTATAATCACTAAACCGATCTGAGTGTGATTTTCACCGACGTTTATAAATTCAATCAAAATTTATGCGTTTCATAATGTACACTATTACTATTTAAAAAAAATAGGACAGTACGTTCGACAAAATAAACACAGTAGCTATATAAAAGCTAGTCATAAATAAACCTACATAAAATAATAATAGAATATATAAAAAAATCAATACCTAAAACACATTTAACATAAATTAATTAATTTTAACGAACGCAAAAACAAATTTGGCAAATAAATTTATGCTTATTTTACACCACCGATATAATATATAATTTATATATAACAGCATTAACATATTATATATATATATAGATATATTACCTCCAAATACATCGTTGGTAATAAATTGTCTGCATTATTAACACGTGTTTTTCAATTACGTATATATTGTGCATGCATATGTGAACATATTTGTATATTGCTGTTTATCTAGTCATTACTGGAGTGTTTGAATCGATTAATTAACAGCATTCATATTAAAATTAAAAACAATAGTTACTATCTGTGTGTTAGTGCATTTATATGGTATGATATGCATATATGTATGTACTAGATATTGTAATACATGTGAGGAATTAATAAAATGAAATGAAATCTATTACTATTTAAAAATTTGAAGTTTTTTTTATTTTTCGTAAAATATTTTGTAATATTCAAATAGATGTAACTTTGGTAAAAATGGTCGAAATGATTTTTTTTTAAATAGAAATTAAAGCTTAAAATCTCTACTTGAAGATTTCGTGAAATATTTTTGTTTTTATTTATATTTTAAAAAATTAAATGTGGCGCAGAAAAATTTTTTTTTACAAAAACGGTGCACTATTTATTGGCCTGTATCTTTTTTAGTTGTTAATGAAAATTAAATTTAGGAAAATTTTCTTAAAGTGGATATTTCAGGCTTTTATTTTCTTTTTTAATAATTTCGTTGTGGTTATTTTTACTGAAGTTACAGCTGTTTAAATTTGTTTTTGAAAAATAAAAAAAATACATATTTTAGTTTAGTTAGCAGAAAAACGAATTTGATCCCTACGGTATTTTTTTTTATTCTTAATTTCAATCAACAATTTAATAATATGCGTCGATAAGGAGGTAAAACTGTTACCAACCTAAAAATTGGCAAGAATAAAAATATATTTCGTGATTTTTATTTATTGTTCTTCGAAATGTCTTTTATTTAATCTTTAAAAAATTGAAATTTTGAATTAAATCCCATATAAAATTTTACGTTGAAAAAAATTAGTAAAAATTTTAAAAAATTAATAGGGGACAATTACCGATTCTTTCCTGTAACTACGCCCGTGCAAACGTAATAATATTTTAATTCAATATCTCCGGCAGTTAGCGTGTGCGATTAACGGTGTAAATTATCACAAAGCGCTGCAGCGGTACTGAAAAGGTGGCTGCAGTACATATATCAATGTAATTGCACCACAAATTACTATTATAAATTCGCGCGGAAGGGTAGTTTTATATGTGTGGGGGGGCGAGGGGGGGGAGTTGGTGAAATGTGCGGAATGCACCTTTCGGATTGTTGTTTTAAAAGAGGGATGATTTTAAACTGTTAACAGTTAGTGATATATATGCATTAAACAGGGTTGGAATGGGTAAAATTTATTTTATTTTTTATTCAACTGAATATCACCAAATAAGGTACTGGCAACAGTCTTGGATATGACCCCAGTAATGGCTATTTTTTAATTAAATGTTAAATTAAACATTTTTGAATATTAATCTATCTTACTGCGTGATTTGATGACAATCGGCCAATAGGTGTCAAAATGGTGGACATTTAAACTAATTATTAGTATATTTATTTATTAATTATTATATTATCATAGCAACTGTTTTACATTGTTTCAAAGACGATTATTTCTTTTATGTATATCTTTTGTGTCATAGTATTTATCATTAGCAAGTGTCCATCACTGCTTGCTCATTACTGGTTTTACTTTATTCATTACTGGAGAAAAATATAAACAAAATAAAAGGCTATAATTAAAAAACTAAATAAAAGAGTACGTGCTTTTTATAAGGTACTGGCACCAGTCTTGGACGCTTTAAGAACAAGATAAACTGTTTTTTTGGGATTGGTGAACTTTTTTGCAATTCTCATGAACTCATGTACCTTTATTAAATCAATTTAATTACCAAAGTCCACAAATATAGTTTGTTTTTTAAATAATAGCGTTTTATTTTGTTTAATGTTTTTTTTCTCCAGTAATGGGCACTCAGTGTGGGTACTTACTAATTATTACAAAATGATAAGTAAAATTTGAAACAATGTAAAGCAGATGCTATGATAATATAATAATTAATAAATAAATTACATTAATAATTAGTTAAAATTTTAAATATCCATCATTTTAACACTCATTGGCCGATTGTCATCAAAATAAGTTGTTTTACAGTTATGTACATATCTATAGAATACGATTCAATAATGGCAGTAATCAAATATTTCTGATTTAATGCATTTAATTAACTCTATATAGGATAATATCAAAAAACTTGGTGCTAGTACCTTATACTAATATAGTTTTTCTCCGACTTGTGTTACATTATATATTACCGCTTATCTTTTGGTGTTGCAAAAATCGATTTGTGTTAAAATAAATAAAAAATTAAACAAAATCTATTTATAGATGGGAAAAAAAAATCGAATGCCATATATAGCCTTCAAACTCAAATGGTCCTAATAAACAAAAATAAAATCATCGTTTGTTCATAACTTAAGATTCAATGGTGTGTGTTTTAGATATTAATAATCCATTTATTATTACTTTATTTTTAACGCTTGCTTCTAAATTATTAAAATTATACCATCAGTACATGGTCAATAAATTGTTATATAAATATACATATCGAGAACAAACAAATTATAATAAATTAATATTAAATAATTATTTTAATTAATTTGTAAACATTAATTAATATTATTTCTATTGTAATATAGTTTTTTTTTTATATAATACATATTAATTTTTTTTTATGGATGTATTTCAAAATTTGTACAATTTAATTTAACATGATTAAAAACATATTGTGTGTATTAATATAAATTTTTAATTATATGTTATTGATTTAATTAATTAAATATTAATTATTGGAATTAAATTAATATTATTTATATTTATTATAATTATTTATTAATTTAGGATTGCCTATGCATGAAAAATCAATTCTAGATTTGATCTTCCCTGAATCTGATTATTTTTGCCATGATGTCTGTCTGTCGGTCTGTAGATGCTGTAACTCAAAGACGACAAATAAAAATATTTAAGATAATTTTTCGTCTGGGAAGAAACCCTTTTTTTAATTTTAATTTTTTTTTAAACGGGGTGAGTTAGAGAAAAATATTTTATATAATAATTATAGAGAATTGAATTGTCTATTATTTATATTCTATTCAATTTTTTCTATCTTGAATTAGTTAGCCCCCATGGACCCCTGTAAATTAAAATTTAATATATCATTTATTTTCGAATAAAATAAAAATTATCAGGTATTCTTTGTTTTAAAACATTTAAACAATTTAAGAATTTAATTAATATATATATATACAGTAATATTTCTTACATAGATACATAATTTCATAATGATACATTATACAGTATTATTTTGATCGACAATAATAGCGATATCATAAATTAATAGTGTTCCTAACATCACAATAAAAAGTTTTTATTGCCTCAGTTAACTACTGTGTTTTCAAAGCAGTTATTACTTATTAGTACGTGGTTCTAGTAGATACATATTCGTTTTAGATTATTAAAAAAGTAATTTTTATTTTAATATGATTTAGATGAGTAGTAATTATGTACCTAAATTTTTTCTAATACGATTTTTCATATAGAACTACTTGAGGGTAACCTTGGAAGCATATATAAAAAAAATATGTCACATTCTGGGAGCTTATATCTCCAGAAGTAATAATCGTAGAGTAATAAATAAAACGGTAATAGATAGCTTATATAGTATATAGTCATGTTTATAATAAAATGGGTTTTAACTTTAACCCTCCATTCCTCAACCTAGTTGCATAAAAAAGTTATGCCGATTTTTATAGGATTTTGTATATATTATATTATGTATATAGCTGACTTAACGAATATTTAATATTTTATAAAAAAAAAGTAACAATAGACTTAAATAAAGGCAGTTATATCATTTTTCAAAAATTTAGTTTTTGATACCGTTTGATTCTATAAAAATTTCCTACACTGAAGAAAAAATATATATATTTTATTAACGAGATATAAATCTTTTGGTTGTTTATTCAAAGTGAGAAGGCAGTAAATACTCTTTTTTTAAATTTTTAACATGAAGGCACTATTATTAAATTTCCCTGGAACCTGAAAGTACCAAAAAATTTGAACCCATTTTTTTCAATTTTTATACTTTTCTTACTGTTTTTAACCTAAAGTTACCTTTAGTTCTTTATTATTATTATATAAAAATCATATATTTTACATATTCTTTTATATTTCTAATTTAAAATCAGTTGTCTTGGCAAGGACCCCAGTAATGGCAAATTTTTAATTAAATGTACTGAATTAGAAATATGTGTTGATATTTGATTACTATCATTTCTGAATATTAATCTATATACATTTAACTGTCTTACAGCGTGATTTGATCACATGAGGCCAATAGGTGTCAAAATGGTGGACATTTAAACTAATTATTAGTATAATTATTATATTATCATAGAAACTGCTTTACATTGTTCTTGGCTTCTGGGTGTAAGCCGCGTCAGTTTGGTCGTGTTATCGGCCAACGTTTCGTCGCACATTGCAGAAGAGCCCTGAAGATGTCCACTGCAATGTGCGACGAAACGTTGGCCGATAACACGACCAAACTGACGCGGCTTACACCCAGAAGCCAAGATCTATATCAAGACCACCGCGGAAGCCTCAAGACTTGCTTTACATTGTTTCAAAGACGATTCTTTCTTTTATATATTTTGTGTCGTATATTTTGTAATCATTAGCGTGCTCATTACTGGTTTTACCTTTGCCATTACTGGATAAAAAACATAAACAAAATAAAAGGCTATAATGTAAAAAACAAACTATATTTGCGGACTTTGGTAATTAAATTGATTAAATAAAGAGTTACTTCTTTTATTAGTTACATGAATTTATGAGAATTACAAAAAACTTGCTCTTATAGCGGCCATAACTGGTGCCTCTACCTTATACTATTTATACATACATTTCATATTTTACATTACACTACATTTTTTACCTGTTCAAATGTTCATTCAATATAACCTATTCATCTTCAGAATCTTATAAATAAATAAATAAATAAAAGTCAAAACATTTCTCAGTGTCTATTCATCCCTGATACAAACCCCTAAAGGTGTTGAGCGCTATACAGGACTGCGCGTTGAGGTTGGGGGGAGGGGGGGGGTAGATAGGGACCCCCCTATACACAAAGACTCGGTGGTATGCCACACAATGAGACCACATTTAGCAACTTTGTATCTGTTGACTTGGAATAATAGGCTTACTTCACTTCCTATTCAATTCAGAGATGATACGACTCTCTGTGGGTTTGTTGTACAAACAAACATACAAACACACAAGCATACAAACCCAATACATGTGAATTTAATGGTGTTGGATGCAGCGTTGGAGTTGAATATTTAAGGCCCTTTTGACTCAGTTATGTGCAAATTTTATATATGTATACTAGTACATAGGTGTCCAACCTTTTGAACCTTCCGGGCCGCATTGCAAAATTTTTATTTAATTTGGCTTACTAAGGGCCGCAGGTTTTTTTTTTTTTTTTAGTCGTAAATACTATTTTCTATGTCCATTTATTATCATAAATTTTTTTATTTTTTTTAAATTATGCTCGCGGGCCGCACCAAGGGTCCTCAAGGGCCGCATGTGGCCCGCGAACCGCGGGTTGGACAAGCTACATGAGGGAATCAAAGTTATTTCTGATGCAAGTAAATATTTTTTTTTTATATAAATTTTTAATTTTTTCTGCAATTTTTAATTATTTTGAAGAACTTCAGAAAAGATGAAAATCCGCTTTACATAAAACCCATGAAGAAGAAAAAGAAGAAGGTTAGGTAATGCAGTTTTCAGTTTAATAGTCGATAAAACATTTTCCAATTTTTAAAATTTATGTGGATTTAGGATCGTTCTTTTTTATAAGAAAAAATGTATATACGAGTCTATCGTAATATAAGCACATATTTACATGCATCTTAAGTAACGTTGATATCCCTATGTACCGTATTTAAATGAAAATACTGATTTTTTCAGAACAGAACTGATCTTGAAGGTTTTTTAAGAAAAACAAAAAAATATTTCCTTTTATTCATTACATAGGCGTCTGAAATGGGAGAAGAGGGGGGGGGGGGGGGTAAACGGAGCACTTGCTCCTCTCCGAGGTATAACCTAACCTAATATTATATATTCTATAACCTAACTTATTTTTGGTTGTTGATGTAAAACCTTTTTTTTTGGTCATCGCGCAAACTTATGAGAAAAATGTAAAGTATTAATACATGAAGTCCGAAAAAATACAAGCTTTGCTCCCCCCCCTCCCCAGAAAATGTTCTGTAGGAAAAAAATACGGCCCTGGACAGACAGACATACACTCACAGAGGTTATTCTTCTTCGTTATTCAGTGATCTACTGAATCCATTATACGAATTGTAGCAGATTTTTGGGGAACTTTGTGAAATCTAATGATATGTATTTATGCTTATATTGAATCGAATTTACTGTCATCATCGTTGATTTATCGATTTGACGTGAGAAATTTGCGTTTATTAACGTCGAAAATCAAAATAAACGAAGTTGCTCCAACAGAGGGTTATTTTTAAAAAAATTTTAAACTGCACAATTTTAGCATATATATTTTTTTTTTATGTTTGAATAAAAAAAATTCTTAGATGCAATTGAATGGATTTTTTTTGCTCTGCACAAATAACTTACTTTAAAACAACTGTGCATTAAATACTACGGCCTATACGGACAAAACGTAAATCTTATTCTGGCCCATTTCTGTTATAAGGTTTTGGCAAGGACTCCAGTAATGGCAAATTTTTAATTAAATGTACTCACTTAGAAATATTTGTTGATATTTAATTACTACCATTTCTGAATATCAATCTATATACATTTAACTGTCTTACAGCGTGATTTGATGACAATCGGTCAATAGGTGTCAAAATGGTGGACATTTAAACTAATTATTAGTAAAATTTATTTATTAATTGTTATATTATTATAGAAACTGTTTTACACTATTTCAAATTTGATGATTCTTTCTTTTATATCTTTTGTGTCGTAGTACTTATCATTAGCAAGTGTGTGCTCATTACTGGTTATACTTTATTTATTACTGGAGAAAAAACATGAACAAAATTTAAAAAATAAACTATATATATTTGAGTTAAATTGATTAAATAAAGAGTTACTTGTTTTATTAGTAACATGAATTCATGAGATTTACAAAAAACATTCCCATTAATCCAAAAAAACGAAAACTTATAGCGGCCATAACTGGTGCCTTTACCTTAGATAATATTGTAATGTGGCCTATCTTGTCAGAGTATATAAATTATTAATTATTAACAATTCAATGATTTATTTAGTGTTTTGACTGTTAAAAATACTTGACTCTTTCAAATCCACTTATAAAAATAATGATACGTCGGCCGCGCGAACTTTAATTAAAAATTCTCGCTGCAAGCTCTGTTCAGCGTTTATTTATTACTCGAAACACATTTTATATATGTTTGTTTTTATTATAAACTAGATTTCAAAATTTTCACTTAACAAGAATAATATTAATTATATATATGCAATATTATATAGGTGCATTTAAATATCTGACATGAGATATAAATGATTTAATCAATTTGTCAGTTGTAATATATAGCAAAACGTTGGAAAGAAATAAAGGGATTCGCTTATCTCGATCTCATCTTGATTACGAGATTATCAACTAATTTAATGCTTGAATATAAAAAAAATAATAATAGTAAATTAAAAAATAATTTTAATTAAATGTATTATAAGGTACTGGCACCAGTTATGGCCGCTATAAGATTGTCGGGTTTCTTTTTTGTAATTCTCATCAACTCATGTTACTAATAAAACAAGTAACTCTTTATTTAATCAATTTAATTACCAAAGTCTGCAAATATAGTTTATTTTTTAAATTATAGCCTTTTATTTTGTTTATGTATTTTCTCCGGTAATGGATAAAGTAAAACCAGTAATAAGCACGCAGTGATGGACACTTGCTAATGATAAGTACTACGACACAAAACTGATAAATTTTAAATTAATCAACAGTATTTTGTTTTCAACTTTAATTTAAGCATCCTAGATAAAATTATAATAATATTTTTTGGCAGATATAAATTTGAAAACAAAATACTAATTACAATTTTATTAAATTTTGTGGCGGCATTTCAAAATGCACCAATCACACATCGTTAAATTTGACCAAAGGTTACTACAACATTTCTAATTGTCCCTATGTTAAATTTCCTTTGTCTTAATCAACTTGGAATACACTGTATATCTTATTATAGACGCATCTTATCAACTTCGATAAAAAACTGTATACCTACATAAGTATAAATAAATAATATTATCTTTGTTTACGGTTAAACAAATATACATGTATTCTTATAGACTTATTAAGGTTGCTATATTAATTATAAACATAAATACAAATTACATTGATAATATAGTCAGTGCTGATAAGCATATATGAATTATATAATTATCATACGTGAAAAAAACTGATAAGTTCTGCCAGTAGACGTGAACAATGCAGGTATATAACTTGTGTATGATATAATAATTAAAATAATTAATTAATCGACGTATGTATAATATAATATAATATAATATAATATATATACATCTATATTATATTATATTTTCAATATTTTTTTCTGGTTCGAAATTAATATTGCATATATGTATTAGGTTTTTTTTTTAATATTTCGGTCCCATTGGCCTATGTTTTAGCTTTGGATCAAAAATTACTTGTCCCAAAATTTCAGACTCATAGATCAAACCTGTGGACGGCGCAAACCGAGTCTTTTTCCCATTTGATGGGAAAAATTACTTTATAAAAATATATTTGCAATAGGGTTTCAATTTTTATTAATTTTTTCTAGTTCTAAGGGGGAGGGGGCATCCAAGGAAACTGATTATACTAAGCCACTTTAAAAATACGTTAAAAAATATAAAAAAAATTCAAAAAGTAAACTCCATTAAATTTCATACCACGTAAATAGAAATTAACGGCGCCTATGTGTATAGGTAACCGTATCAATCTATAATTGATATTATTATACCCATTACTCGTCATAATTCGTATTTATTAACTAACTATGCTATTATAATAAATAAAAATTTAATTAATAAAATTACACTATACTTGAAATAAATAATTTTTAATTTTACATAATATTCAAGTGCCCTTTTTACTGAATATAAATTCAATAATAACTTATAAAAATTACAGCATGTATTGTAATGTAATAAATATTCTAATATACCTACTTACTTAAGCTACTTAGATGTAATTAGATACTTAAATAGGTAAATTGATTAATATAAAAAAACACATGCAAAATTATAATGAAGAAATATTAAACTGGATTTAATTTCGATTATGCTATTTAAAATTGAAAACATATTATTACCTTTTACTTAAAATATAATAATAATTATGAAAGGTATATAAAACTAACTACATATATTATACCCATATACATTAAAATTTATAATTGCTTTTATATTTTTTTACGTTTAATTGTATCAACATTTAAATAACTTTGATGTTCTTATACGGTATCAGATTAAATAAGTATTGTAATAAGAAAATTTCCATTATATACACTACACAGAAAAAAATATATATTTGGCCAAAACTTGAATTAATCTAAATCTAAACAAATATTATAAATACGAAAGTTACTCTGTTTTTAACCATTTTACTATATTATTGTTTCTTTTTAAAACAATATAATCAGGTGAATAACAATATTTTCTCTTACTGTATTTTTTAAATTCGTTTTACGTCGTTTCCCAGAACACACCTTACCCATACACTGGACTTCGTTTTATTAATTCCTCAAGAAATCAAACAAAATTATAAAAATATCAGATGTCAAATAATATTTATATATATATACACATTAATTTAACAGAGCTACATTGCGAGTGTGTGTGCGTATGTGTATAGGGGTATCATATTTCTAACGTAACCACGATCCCCAGTGCTCACGAAACGTCGGAACGGAATTTTACACCTAAGCGCGCAGTAATGCTAACACTACATGACATATTAGAAAAACATTTCTATCAAATCATGTTTTGACTTTATAATTTAATTACGGTATCATATCAAAAGGTTTTATCGATGCCTCATTCTTCTTTTTCTTCTTTATTTTATTGTCAACTGAAATATATTCTTTATATAATAAGGCATACACTTAATTGATTATTTGTTTTATATAAATGTGAATGTGTAAAAATATATATTAGATATATATATACTGTATAAAACTAAATGTTTATTTTCAATTACCCTGAAGTTGCGGCGCTTGTTTCACGGTTACGTCTCTATATCGGTGTTAAGTAGACATAAGTATTTGATAGATTATATAGTTTAATTTTATAAAATTTCATCGATTTTGTTCTTAAATGGTTAATTTATGAACAAAAAAAGTGCGAACTAAATTAAAACATTGATTTAAATTACATAATAATTAATAACTAATTATTTAAATAATGTATACAAATTTAAACGTATAAATATTAATTAATCTTAATTTTATAGTCAATTTAAACTTTTAAGAATATTATTAACTGAATTTTGATTATTTTACGATCAAAAAGTTTTTTCAACAAATAAATTTTTTTATTTAAAAACATAAAAATATTAATTCATCTTAATTTTACAGTCAAAAACTTTTAAGAATATTACAATTTTGATTCTTTTACGGTCAAAAATTTTTTTCAGCAAATAAAAAAAATTATTTTTAAATAAAGAATCTTATTGAAGCTTGAAGATCGTGAAAAAAAAATTGTTAAAGCGTTAAAATTGAGTAACAATGTCGCGCAAATATGCATTTGCCAGTTTAATGTAACTTTTGTTTATTTTGAAGCACGTTCTTTACAGTTTTTGCTTTTTAAATTATAGTTTATGGTCGGCACTTTTGTTCTCTATATTATTTTTGTTTTAAACTGTCTTTGTATGAGAATTTACTGAACCGTTTGTAAGAAAGAAATATATATTTATATACTTTTACAGATGAATTAATTGGAATTTGTTGAGATATGTTTTTGCTATTTTTTTTTTAGAATTAATTGAGTTTTGCTTTTTTGTTGTAGTGTCAATACTTTGATTAAATTATAATATTTATGTATATTGTATACAGGGGCGTAACTACCGATATAGTAGGTGTATCAATGATACAATACCCCCGAGCTAGAGGGGCCCAAACATGCATAAGAAAAAATCGTAAAACAATTACAAAAATTTGTATTTTCAATTATTTTTAAATTCATTTTAAAAATATATTTGCAATAATCACTCTTTTTAAATTTGATGTTTATTAAAAATTAACAAAATATAAAAATTACAACATATATATTTCGATTTTATTTAAATTAGTGACGTTGATATTTCGAAATTAGTGCAAAACAGTGTCCAAAAATATTTAAACGTTTTATTGTATAATAACATCACTGCATATTAGCGCCCTAATGGGCTATAATTTTTCCAAATTTTCGAATCGTTCTCCTGAATTGTTTTTTTTTTAAATAAAATTACGTAAAATTTTTCATCACGAAATTTTACAGGAGTTTTTTTTTTTAATAAAAATATAATGAGACACTTACCGCTACTCGGTCTGTCGCTATACCTGGTGCAATACACCCACGCTGGCCACAGCATCGGCTGCGAGGAGGTCGTCGATCCAGAACTCGCGCTGCTCGTCGATTTGGCGTCTGAAGCCGTCAAAGTCGCCGATTCGCTCTTAGACAAGTCTACCGGAGACACATTTTTAACAGCACTGTTCACGTCACTGTCAGCGGTACCGAAACTCTTCACCGCAGACGTCGATACTTTACTCTTGCTCGACCCGCCAGAAGACCTCCCCAAAGACTTCTTCAGCGGATCTGTTATCCGTCTTCCGAAATCCGCTTTTAAAATATTATCTATACTAAACTTCAACCCAGAATTGTTTAAATTGTTATTGTTCTGTCGCACTAAGTTCTGCACGTTTAATATATCGTTACTCTTTTCACTTCGTGGAGAAAGAGGAATCGTAATCGACTGCCTTAAAGAAAACCCGTTCCCACTTCCGCATCCGGTGTCACTTGCCGGTGAAACCGGTGAAGACGACGGAGGCTGGCGTAACGAGAAACTATTACTCAAAATACCTTCTCCAGGGGATAAAGACATCGACAGAGACATTGGCTGTCTTAACCCATGCGGAGGTGGCGAAATAGGACTTCCACATGACCGCGTACACGTAGAACTAGTCGGGGATAACCTCTCGTCTATCGCACTCCTTGGCGACGTTGAATTAACCGGACTATACGGCAACCTAGGAGCGCTGATAGCATCCAGGTGGCTCTGCAAGTTCTTGAACGATAGAGGAACCTCTGTAACCGCTGGAGGTGGCGGCGGCTGCTCGTTACCGACACTCAGTACCGTATCATCACTGCACACGCTCCGGGCGTCATCTTCGTGGACATCGTCTTCGTAGTCCTCGACTTCCTGGTGCTGGTGGTGCGATCCAGGTGACTGGTTAGACCGCAAATCGCTCGAATCTAGCGACGCGTCAGTGTTATGGTGGTGGTGCTGAGATAAAAGCGACGATTCCATCGCGGAAGATCCGAGGTGCGAATTCAACGTCGATGTTATTGTTGCCATTTTTTGTATAACTTGCAACAATTAACTCAAATCTTCCATTATACTAAACATAAACAGCCAGTTCTTTCTGATACAGTGTTTTCCACTTTATTATAGCACTAATATGATTCACACATTGTTTTAAATAGTCACTGAACGTAGCACGAACCGATCAGTCCGACTTCCGTACATGTTCTAAGTCTCATACAGATCATATAGGTGGGGCGTGTAGACACGAAGGCGTGGCAAATAATAGGCGGTGCCGCGCTCCGACCAATCGCGTACGAGATACCACATATGCACTTATTTGTAATCGCTTTAACAGCTTTATTTATGGACTTTGGTAGTTGTTTTTTTCCTGTGTGTATATTTTATTTGAGTATTATTATTACTGTACATGTATTATTGTTAATTTTCGTTTGCGTTATTTATAAAGACGATGTTTGTTGAGTTTATGTCTTTCTATTGTTGTTATTTATGTTGTACTTCTCCTCTCTACAGATGCCTGTCGTATTTCTCAATTGAAGATATCGTTATAATATTGGAAATGTCTATTATACATGCCTTGTAAATTGTATGTCTGTCTGTTGTAATGTTGGTAGCAATTGGTATATATATTTTGTTTTCTTTGTGGTGGTTTACATGTATATTTTATATGTGATTTTTGATTCGGTTTTTTTTTTTTTTTATTTCTACTTATAGTAAATTTTTCAGTACCTATACAATTTTTGTAATATTATAAGTAATACCTATTTTATATCAATGTTTTTTTTCTTAAAAATAATGATTTAAAGATCACAACCTACATATTCCGAAATTTGGTACAATTAAATTATTATATTGAATATATTTATCTATGATTTTTTTATACTTTACCTATGTATAAAATATATATATTTTTTAAATTATTATAGGTAATTTAATAATACAAAAGAAGGTAAAAAAATGCTTTTCTGTATTTTTTCAATTATTTAAAGTTCGAATAATTATTTCATAAAGTTTTTTCTCTAAATAAGTACCTAGTTATTTAAACTTAAAATGTGTATAGATTTTTTCATTTGTCAGTTTTTTTTTACATATAAAAAAACGTCTACTAAATACATTTATTTCCTATAAGTAATCCTTTTTCTCAGTAAGAAAATGACTTAAATATAAATATGGTAAAATAGAATTTAAAATTCTTAAATAAAATTGCAATCCTTTTTTAATTGTAATTCCATATGGGGCATTTATAAATATATAAAATCAATTCGGATGGGGGGGGGGGGAGTCAAAATGACTTGCTTTAAGAAACATATGTATACCTTATACATTAAAAAACGAACACTCTTTTGCATAACTAAATGAATTAATAATGAAATAAAATAATTTATTATCACCTATCTATTTTATTTTAAAAATTAAAAAGTTCATGATATTGATATAAAAATAAAAATATTCTATCATGCGACGGAAACGATGAGTGCATAAGGGGTAATATACTCCTACTGTTTCCAATTCTGGTAGACATTTAAAGGGTAAAAAAATTATATTAAAAATACGTATATTTAAATTTTCAAATTGTCCCCCATAAATAATTATGCCATCGTGTCTTTTTGACAAAAGTGCAATAAACAATATACATTTTTAAATATGATGTGTTTTCAAACACCGCGTGTTGCTATTTTGTTTTCTTTGGTCTAAACACAGCATAAGAATTAGAGTTTTTCCTGTCTATCCTGGATAGTAAGCAAAAACATATGTCTGAAACTGTAATAATATAATTTTAGACTTTAATGTCGTAATATAACACTCAATTTAAATTGCAAACACTACAATCTATATAAAATTATATTATTACAGTTTTAGACAGAAAAAACTGTAATTTTTATGTCGTGTTTAGACAAAAAAAAGAACAAGTGTTTTAAAACACTTCGTATTTAAAAATGTATTGGATTTTAAAAATCGATTTTTCGATAAAATCGAATTGAAGTTGGAAAACCTAAAATTAAATAATTAATTACTGTAGATTTGGACACCCCGTATCAACCATTGGACGGTAGGTGGTAAATCCAATAAGATATATTTTTTTGCAAAACCGCGGGGCCCGTAACATTTGCTACTCCTGCTAAATGTCTATTAAAAAAATTTTAAATTGAAATAAAAAAAATTAATTAAAATGGGAGAGAATATACCTACCTACACGTGAACCAAAAATATTCATTTTGTCATTTACACCCCAAAAAATACCTACTCTTCTTACTTAGTCAATCAATTCAATTTTACTTAAAACGCATAAAATAATTTCTATCGAACATTAAGTCATTTTTATATTTTTAGTACAATACCTACATACATAAATAATTATTTTAATTTGAATGTTTCACAATTTTATAAAATTTATTAGGTATGCCTAACTATAACTGCCATATATATATATAAAATAATTCAATATACACCCATTTTTTTAAATAATCTGAATAAATATGACCTACCTACCTATACAAAAATTAGGTAGGCGTAAAACAATTTTAATAATATTATTTAAAAATATCGTCAACCTAAAAACCATAATTACTAGATAAACTTATGAAAAAATAAATAAAACCGTCACCAAACAATACAATATACTATTCTAATTAATTCAAAAACCCCCATATAATAATAATTAATACTTTTTACACACACATAAATAAAAATTAAAGTAAGAAGATTATTTGAACAATACCATATTGTATTGATATCTTACATCTTAGCACACCTGAATAAATAAAACAATACAAAAAAATATACATGCCTAACCCTTTACAATACAAATACCCACTCAATACATCAAAGAAATGAAATAAACTGTTTAAACATATTTATATGTTCAAATAAACCTTTAAATATCATCTTTCGTCAACATTCCAAATCACGATCCGACGGAAAATCGCTTAAAAACATAAAAGAATTCATAAATGGGCGTGTCCGCTGCAATCCCGTGTATGCCACGCCCACCGCACCACACACAGGCGTGGCTTGTATAACAACCAATAGCGCGAGCGACGTGTGTGGTCTGAATAAAACGATTCCGACGTTGATCTTCATTTACAAATCTTGTTATGGCAATTTAGTGATCTGATACAGTGGGTAATAAAGATTTTTGCCGGCGCGTTAGAGAGAGACGGACACGGGCGCTAGTGTATCGGGCGTCTCTGTCGGTCCGAGGGCGTGTTTACGCTTGTGGGCGTGCCACCGCAACCCTGCTGTGGTTGTGTTGTGTAGTTAACTATTTAAAATGATGTATTAGAACCGGCCGTGGTATAATATTCATATACTGGAGATGGTTTTTTGAGTAATTGGGCATGAGTCTGCATTTGTGGTGTTTTAATTAACTGCCAGGTTTTTTTTAATGTAGCCGTGTGTGTTTCACTGTACTATCGGATTATGCGTCCGTAATTCTTAGTTAGGTATTAATAAAAAACCGATACGATTTATTTATTAAAAAAAAAATTTCATTTGTAAATAATTCTATTAAATCTAATGACAACCCATTGACAGTTCTAATCAATATCATTGTTTATATAAACGAACTTGATGCATATGCGTTACGTAAAACTCTACGTGTACATTTTACATTACTATACATTTATTACAAATGCTCTAAAATCCTGATGTTACGTGAAAATTGTATAGAATATTTTTTGTAGAGCATTAAATTTCCTATAATATTGGTCTACAACGTTTGTTGTAAAATATTCCCTTACAAAGATTTATCTCAATTTATTTTAAAAAGTCGTGTTTTGTTTTTCTAAATTGATATTTGCTTGGATATATTAATAATGGCATTTTGACGTTTTAAATGTCATTATACGAAAAAATAATCAGGTGCGTTTTAAGAAAAATTTCGAACTAGGTACTTAATATTTTTTAGTAAAATTGTATAAAAATTAAATGGTTAACCAATTCCAGGCAATTTATCTAAATTCTAAACACTATCTGTTTTTATTTAAAATTTAAATTGTTTAATAATTCACTATGGGAAAAATTACTTTTTTACTTACGTGTGAATATCTCGTTGAAAAATGTATTTATTTTAATTTCTTACAGCAGCATATCATAGAGAATTAAATTTCTTACAAAAAAGATCCCGAGTGCTCAATTCATAGATCGAATATTTTTAAAGATACGTTCGTTTAAAAATTATCATAAAAAGTAAAATCCAATTTTTATGATAATTTTTAAACAAATATTTCTTTAAATTTATTGGATTTATGAATTGAGCACTTAATTCTCTACAAAATATTCCCCTGAGAAATTTTCAAAAAAAAATTTTTTCAACGAGATATTCACGCCTAAGTAAAAAAGTAATTTTTCCCAATCAAATGGGAAAAAGACTCGGTTTGCGCCGTCCACAGGTTTGATCTATGAGTCTGAAATTTTGGGACAGTTAACTTATGATCCAAAGCTAAAACATAGGCCTGTGGGACCGAAAAAATAAAAATTAAAAAAATTATATATACCTACCTACTGTATTTTTATCTCGAGGGAATTCGAACTTATAGAAGTCCAACTGTATATAAAACACCATTTAATCCCATGCATAATTTTGTACACCCCGTGGGCGATACCGAACACTGATTAATATGAAATTTAATAATTCGGAACCAACCACAGTACTTACATATATATACTTATACATATACATATAAAGATCTATCAGAAAGATATTAGATACCTATCGTTAGATGCTGTACAATTATAGATTTTACATGGACCGAAAGAAATTTCTTTTTGTGGTGTAATATTCCACATTTTAATTCTTCTTTAGATGTACTTATATATAATTATATATGCATCTAATAAATGGACCCATTAAAATAATGATATTGTAATATATCTTATTTCTTAATGACCCATAACATTTGCTATTAGTTTTATTATTTTTTATTTTTTATAGACATTTCCGGGATACTCAACTGATTTTTCAAATTTTCCTGAATAAAAATGTATTTTTTAGATATATTTAAAAAAAAAATTAAACAAAAAATATGCGTCTCCATATTACTAGCATTACATAACTCAATTTCCATGTATATTGTAGATACTAATCTTAAAAAATTCAACATTAGGTACGAAAGAAACGTTTTCTCCGCGTTAAATGATGACTTCTTTTTTAATTACTCGAACATTTTAGAAACATTTCTACGTTTAAAAGTGTAAATGTCATTTACATTTCACCCTAACCTCATTTTCCTCTCCCTGCAAAAGAAAAAAACATTAAAAACAGTTGAAGAATGTTCAATTAGCATTGAGTGAAGCTAGTGGCAGTATCTTCCAACATTGTAAGTAACATTAAAACGCTTAAATTTCAACGCAAAGAATCCGTACTTGTTCGGTATAATTCCGTAATTATTAAACGTTTAAATGATGTTATAAAACATAGACAACATTGAGTTTATTCGAGGAACATCACAATTTTAAGAAATAGAATTTCGTAGTCGACTTTTTAATTAGTTCTGACAAGGTTTTTTGTTTATGGTACGTTGGTATGCTTGGATGGCTGGGATTCTCCATACAAAACGTCACAGCATGGGGGATGTTTATTTAAATCAACACAGCGGGGCCCCTATCAGTTCTCTATTGGACGCCACTGGAATGCATGCTGGGTAGTATTATACCACGCCTATTTCTGTTTTGGTTTGGTATTACATAGATCGAAATCGATAAATACCTATAGAATTTAATTCATATGTACTGGAATTTAAAAATAAAATTTAAAAAAACATCTTATTAGGAGAATTATTACAGTAACATGAATATACAAAGTTTTACGAGCAAATTAAATAGTGTCTAGTATTTCAGCTTCATTTTCATTTCTGTAATTAGCTTCAACATCGTTTTTATGGCATTTTTGTTACCCATAAAAATAATTTAATTTCACGTTCATAAATATCAATACTATCTCCATCTATTGAGCATATTGTACTATACTATTTTTGGTTTGTATATTAACTGTCTTATCAAATATACGAATCATAAATACGCCATCTATTGATGAGTAGCATAACAAACAAAAGTCATATTCACAAGGCACAATTCTATTATAAATTGTGGTTTTTTTATGTTGGCAACATGTAGGCTTCTTGCAGGTGATTATAATTTGTAACTATGTTCTCTTTGTTAGTTCCTTCATAAATTTGCTCATCTTGTTATTTTGGTGAGCAACATATATTTAAGGTAAAATCTAACTTTATCTAAATCATCGATTGATTATTTAATTCGATTCATATAATTGATTATTTTTAAACTATTCTAATATAACTTAAGAAGTTTATTACGTGTTATAACCTGCGAAACATTATAAAATTTTAAATATTAAAAAGTCGGGCCATGCGCCATAAAATTACCGGTCTTTTTCCGCATTGATGTTTTGATACGGAACAATACATTTTTTAAAGTTTCTGCTAGTTTTTTTTATACGCGACTAATATTTAATGATGATTCTCATTAAGGTTTCAAAAAAAATCTGATATTTTTGATGTAAATCTTGGCAGACTGACCTTGCAATTAGTTTTATAAATATTTGTGAATGTGTCGTATACTTATTTCAATAGATAATGTTTTCTATAGATGCCTGAATTAACAGAATTAGACAAAGCAACAGCTTCAATGACAGAACCGAGAGCAGACAGCGCTGGTTCAGGAACCGATAGTGACTCAGATGATACCATCCCAGAATTAGAAGATGCAGGTATGTAAAAATCATATAGAGTGGTTTTTGTCTTTTTGTATTAACTAATGTTGGATAACATTAGGAGCGACTGGTACAGCGCCATTCCTTGGTGCTGCAGCTGCAGGTCTACCGATTGATATGGTGTCAAAAGCAAAACAGTCACGTGGAGAAAAGAAAGCACGTAAAATAATGTCGAAATTGGGACTTAAGCCAGTTCAAGGTGTCAGTCGAGTGACAATTCGTAAATCAAAAAATATTCTTTTTGTTATCAATAAACCAGACGTATTTAAAAATCCGGTAAGTGGAACAGTTTTGGTGTTTTTAGGTTATGTAATAAACTTACAGAATTTCTAAATATTCAGTGTTATAGGGGAATTCATAACAAAGAAAATAGATTTTTTATTTTTACAACCCAACCACTAAAATCAGAGATATCTTTAAAATCGTAGGAAAGGCCGTTTTGTAAAGTTTAAAATTTTTTTCGTAAATATTACCATTGAGTAAAGAATAACAAGAGAAACAACGCAATGTATTTTGATGAAACGGGGACGATGTTCCAAGCTCTAGGTGGCAGCACTCAAGCCATCTTACAATCGGAACTTGAACTAACTTATTATCCAAGATACAAAATTATCCGTCCCGTGCCCCTCGCTTGACAGCACACAAAGCTTAAGCTCCGCCTTTACCCAAACCAGTTTAATATATATATTACTAGTTTCTGTTCATGTTAATGTAAACATTGACGCGGCTTTAACTATTTCACACGTTGTGACTTGTGATTCGTACTATTATTTTATTTTTAACCTTCTGTCGGGCGCGACTGATCTATTTAATACATTTCTAACATGAATATGTATTTATATGTAATTGAAAAAGTTATGTTAGTAGTTGGAAAAATTATTGGTATAATAAATGTGTTATTAAAATTAAAATAATGAACAAACTCTTTTTTAGGGTTCCGAAGAAACCTTATTAATCTCACTTTGTCGCCCGTCTGTCCGTCATTTTCAGTCAAAGCAAAATATCTCGTTAACTATATAAGCTAGTAACTTGAAATTTTTACTGAACATGTCAAATAATGCCTTCTAGTAAAAGATGTACTTTGTTGAAAAAATAATTTTTCAGGGTTGACGCTAAGGAGAAGCTAGGTAAACAAAATATTTTTTTTATATCAAGGCATGTGGCACGTTAAAATGTATAACCAAACCAGTGGAATTTGACGCTTTTTCTTATTTTTTTTTAAATCAAAAATTGCGCCAGCAGGGAGCTTTAAAGCAAATAAAAATAAATAAAAAATTGTATATCAAGACGTGTGGGGTATCAAAATGTAGATTTCAATAAGTAAAATTTGACCCTATTTTTTTATATATTTTTTTTCTAACTCAAAAATAGCGCCAGCAGGAGGCTAAAAGCAGTTTTTAATTTTGTCCCCCCTCTACCTCGGTAACTACTGGTTCAAAAAATCTGCAAAAATTTGGTAAAGTGGCTTTAGTGAGACTACCAACGTTAAATACTAAAGTCAATAATATCATTTTAAATTTTGGAATAATAGGGACGGGTGTCAGAATTTTTAAGTTTAATTTTCATATCTAGGCATGTGGGTTATCGAAATATAGTAGATCTCAATTAGTAGAATATGACCATATTTTTTATTTTTTTTCTAACTCAAAAATGGCGCCTGTAGGAGGCTAAAAGTAAAATTTTATTTTGTCCCCCCCCCTCTAACTTTGTAACTACTGGCTCAAAAAATCTGAAAAAAAATTGGTAATGAGGCTGTGGTGAGACTACCAAAGAAAAATACTAAAGTCAACAATATAATTTTAAATTTTGGAATAATAGGGAGGGACGTCATAGAATTTGTGGGGTGTCAAAATATAGATATCAATTAGTAGAATTTTTTTTTTTTATACTAATATTATAAATGCGAAAGTGTGTCTGTCTGTCTCTCTGTCTGTTTGTTACCTTTTCACGGCTAAACCGCTGAACCGATCTTGATGAAATTTGACAGTAAGATAGCTTGCATACTGGGAAAGGATAAAAGCTACTTCGATTCCCGAAAAACAACCCCTAAGGAATTGCAAGGAGGTGGAAAAGTTTGTATGGGAACATTTTTTTGGTCATTAATATTTCACCCCCTGTCACATATGAAGAGTTGTAATTGGTTTCATTGTATCCGGCGGGAAAAATACTACGTGGGTAGGGGTTTTAGGGGGAAAATCAACCCCCTAACTTGCATAGGATTCGAGATATTTACGATTTTGTATAATGAATGAAAACCAAAAAAAATTTTTTTTTTAATATTTTACCTCCTATATATTCACATATAGAGGGTTGTAATTAGTTTTATTAGATTCGGTAGGAAAAATTCTACGGGAATGGAGGTTTAGAGGGAAAAACAGTCCCCTATCTCACATAGGAGTCGAGATATTTACAATTTTGTACAATGAATGAAAACCAAAATACCGAAATATTCCGTACTTATATTATAAATGCGAATGTGGGTCTATCTTTCTGTCTGTTACTTTTTCACAGCTAAACCGATCTTAATGAAATACCACTTTTTTGGGTAACGGCAATTTAACCCATTAAGGACCAAAATAACAATTTTTTCGTCAATCTTTGAGCTCCAAACTCATTAAGAATAATGGAACTAATATAAATAAAAGTAATGTATTTTACTATTTTCGAGTGTGCTCTTTCGATTTCCGGGTTCAAAATTGCATTTTTATGGCTCTGAAAAAATATGGCGGATTTTAAATCGAAAAGTATCAAAAAATAAGAGATTTTTTATTTTCACTTTTTTTCAAGTCGAAAGAGTATCAGAATTGAATTGAAACTATGATCAACGGTGATCGGAGGTATCAGAGTTTAAGAAAACATTTTTTTTTGTCACCTTAAACCATTTAAAACTCACCAAAATGGTAAAAATAATAAAAAAAATTCTAAAATTAAGATTTTTTTTGTATCATGCTTTTATGAGCTACTTATAATAAAAGTGAAATTCTATGTTAAATACACTATTACAGTAAATATTTTCACTCATTCCCCGTTTTTAATTCAATATGGTGGGGGTAAAAATTTAAAAATCATCATTTTTTTCGGAATTTTTAGTGATAAAACATTATAAACTACATGTTTTATATCTTTCAGTCATATTCAAATTACTGTGTACATTTTGGGGTGCTTTTTTATTGTGAGTCCCCTTGCCTCTCTCTGATAGCTGACTTATTTTAGTCTTTGTTTTTGAAACACATCGAAAAATCTCGTCACATTCCTTACACAATATTCTAGTTCTTATTGGACAATTTGAACAAGCTTTCAATGTTTCAAGCCGAGATTTTACGTGTGGTTTTCGACGTTTCAGCTTACCTTTTAGAATGTAATGTTTAGTAATAGAAATCGTGAAATCTTTTATTCCAATTTTTTTTCATTGCTTTAAATCCATACTAATATTACATATGCGAAAGTGTGTTTGTCTGTTTTTTTTACCTTTTCACGACTAAACCGATGAACCGATCTTCATGAAATTTGGCTGGAAGATAGCTTGCATCCTGAAGAACGACATATGCTACTTTGTATCCCGAAAAATGTATTAGATAAAAAAATGGGTGTGTAAAATTTGACCTGTTTATCGATTATCATACAAAAATTTGTATTATCTATATGTATTATTTACCTAACCGAACTTAAAAAATTGTAAATATTTCGGCTCCTATGCGAGAGAGGGTACTTCCCCATAGTATTTTTCCCGCCGGATCGAATGAAAATAATTACGACTCTCCATACGCGACAGGGGATGCAATATTAAATTATTATTTTTTCTGTTTTTCTTTATATGTAGAAACATTCCAGCCGTCGCGTCGGCCTAAAAAAAGGATTTTTATTTCTTCAAAATATCAAAAAAATGTACATAAATAATAAAAATTTCGATGATATTTGGTCAAAAGTAATTTTAATAAATAATATTTGAGAAATAAAAACAAAAGAATTTTTAATTTTCATTGAAGAAGATAAAAAAACTTATTTTGTATATATTATTATATGTAATATGTATCGGTCCACAATCCATATTCTATGTTTAAAGCAATGTAGATACAAAAAAACGCAGAACCATATTTTTAGTTTTGATATATTTTTATATAGTATAGTAAAAATAACTCAAAAAACACGTCGAGCGGAATTCTCTGGGAACAGCAAAATTTTTATACCATAATGTAGGGGGGACATTGTAGTTTCACCACCCAAAAGTCCCACGAGCTAAACCTTGTGCTAACTCGGGGAGCCCCATTCAAAGTTGGATTTTGTGCAAATATTTGTTCATTTTTCTAGCTCATAAAAATACAGATATCTCGAGAACAAAAGTAGATATCGAAAAAAATGTTGCTGTTTTAGAATTGCTATAAAATACCCAACAATATGACTAAATAATATTAGAACCTATACTCAAACGTTTAGGTGTCACGTTCATTTGTTTATCAAAAATCGCTGTAATTTTATTGTTTTTTCAATTCCATACTTTTTCATTACATTATTAAGTATGAAAAAAAAATTGTATTTTACTTTTTGTAATTTTTATCTTATTCTACGTTTAATTTCCTTGAAAAATCTGTCATGGATTTTGATTTAAAAAAATTGTGTGAACACGTAAATAAAATTTCAAAAAAGTATTATTTAGTTTGCAAATTAAATGAATGTTAAATTAACTGTATACGGTTTTTCAAATACATTAAATATTTCATCAACCCGTCATACTATCTGCAAAATTTTAGGTATTTTGGAATCGCTATGAAATTTGAATAATATTATAGGTGCACAGAAAAAAATATTTAAACACTGTGAACATATATGGGGCGGTTTTTTAGGAAACTGCATAAAAATTACAGTCTATGAATTCATACAAGGCTGTGCTCCTTTAAATAATTCCTAGTACTATGATGTCTGTTACATATATAGTGCCAATGCATGTACGTTTATATAAAAAAAATTTCCGCGATTAAACAATTCAAAAAAAAATTACAGTCATTTAAACTTGTGAACTGAATTTTATTTTTTCGTGATTTGGTATAATCAAGATATCTCCTAAACAAATGAAGATACATGCAAGTACCATCACATCAAAATACGTAAAATTTTATGTGCTACAACTTTTATGAAAAGTATTTTTTGTTATCTTTATTCTAAATGGTTAATAAATCTACGCGAAAATTTATTTTTAGAGGGGCCGACGAAAAATAAGCTAGTTTTGATTTTTTTCTGGCCCTAATGTGAAGAATTGATAAAAAATAAGTAACACTAATTTTAGAGGATAATAATTTGCAAACTCTCTGAAAATTAAATTTTAATAGGATTATATATAACAGAAATATTTAATTTTAAAGTGCTCAAAAAAATGACATTTTACATCAAGATTGTTGTACAGAGTAAGCTATGGAAATTAACACTGTGCAGAGAAAAACATTGACGAAGTTAAAAATTGGGAAAGATGTTACCAAATATCTATAGTTTGTTATAATAAACAATTATCAGTAATAAAATTTTTAATTCAACCCCTATATTGAAAAAACTACCCTTAGTGTATAACTCTCAACTTATGTTCTCGATTTTCATGAAAACGGTATATCGCACGAAAAAAATGTATGGAACTAATTGTGTAGAGAGTAAAATTTGCAATTGATAACAAATAACATATTAATTGAGTTATTTAAAATTACGGCGTTATTCAAAGGTTTATAAACGAGGCCAAAAAACATATTAAATGTTGGTTATTTCTGAAAGGCACAGACATTTTTTTGCCAAACTTTGAAAATATAAACTACTTACACTATTAAATAGTCACACCAAATTCCCAATCGAACAATGCCACAGAAAAAAAGTTATAGCCAGTTTAATTTAAAAAAAAATTATCAAAAGTGTGAATTTTGTAATATTGATATGCTGTTATAATCAAAATTTACGAAAATTTTTCATAACATTATAAGTCTCTTAAACATTCTGATATTTATTTGAAATTTCACAATAATGATGGCTGTAGTTTAGTTTCAATGCTCAGTAATTAACAATTGTGTATGCTAATTTATAAGGGTTTTACAGCTCTTTAAGTGCGCAAATATGGAAAGTGTTAATTTTAAATTCCAAAACAAAAATATTCCAAAATTATTTACACCAAAATGAAAATAAAACTAGCACTTTTACATATTTCATAAAATTATTAGATCCCTTTAGTTTTTAAATGATAACATAATATCAATGTGCTATTTAATCTACCCTATGACACCAACCCCTAAATTAAGATTATGAGGAATATATGAAGTTGGTCCAGACAGTTTCAAAAATCTTTATAAGGTCTTACGAACAAATATAGAGATTGTATATTTATCAATAAAAGCAAAATATAATGTTAACAACTATCTATTTATTAACCTTTCAATTCACTACACCGTTTTTATTGAAACTAAATTAATTAAATGAGATGACATAAAAAAAGGATTCATTCGTTAAAATAACAAAATATTGAATGCAAAATATGTTAAACTATTCCTTATCTATAAAAAAATTTAAACATACAATGGGAGATGTTAACCCTTGAAAGTAGGTTCACTACAAGTTAAAACAAAGCGAATGTAATAATTATAGACAAAATCAAAGTTTAGAATTCAAAAATATTATTTTTTAATTTTGACGATTTGGGGTATCTACTCAATTTTTTATAAATTTTATTGATGAATTGACAATCTCTGTATTTGTTTGTAAGATCTTATAAAGATTTTTGAAACTGTCTGGACCAACTTCATATATTCCTCATAATCTTAATTTAGGGGTTGGTGTCATAGGGTAGATTAAATAGCACATTGATATTATGTTATCATTTAAAAACTAAAGGGATCTAATAATTTTATGAAATATGTAAAAGTGCTAGTTTTATTTTCATTTTGGTGTAAATAATTTTGGAATATTTTTGTTTTGGAATTTAAAATTAACACTTTCCATATTTGCGCACTTAAAGAGCTGTAAAACCCTTATAAATTAGCATACACAATTGTTAATTACTGAGCATTGAAACTAAACTACAGCCATCATTATTGTGAAATTTCAAATAAATATCAGAATGTTTAAGAGACTTATAATGTTATGAAAAATTTTCGTAAATTTTGATTATAACAGCATATCAATATTACAAAATTCACACTTTTGATAATTTTTTTTTAAATTAAACTGGCTATAACTTTTTTTCTGTGGCATTGTTCGATTGGGAATTTGGTGTGACTATTTAATAGTGTAAGTAGTTTATATTTTCAAAGTTTGGCAAAAAAATGTCTGTGCCTTTCAGAAATAACCAACATTTAATATGTTTTTTGGCCTCGTTTATAAACCTTTGAATAACGCCGTAATTTTAAATAACTCAATTAATATGTTATTTGTTATCAATTGCAAATTTTACTCTCTACACAATTAGTTCCATACATTTTTTTCGTGCGATATACCGTTTTCATGAAAATCGAGAACATAAGTTGAGAGTTATACACTAAGGGTAGTTTTTTCAATATAGGGGTTGAATTAAAAATTTTATTACTGATAATTGTTTATTATAACAAACTATAGATATTTGGTAACATCTTTCCCAATTTTTAACTTCGTCAATGTTTTTCTCTGCACAGTGTTAATTTCCATAGCTTACTCTGTACAACAATCTTGATGTAAAATGTCATTTTTTTGAGCACTTTAAAATTAAATATTTCTGTTATATATAATCCTATTAAAATTTAATTTTCAGAGAGTTTGCAAATTATTATCCTCTAAAATTAGTGTTACTTATTTTTTATCAATTCTTCACATTAGGGCCAGAAAAAAATCAAAACTAGCTTATTTTTCGTCGGCCCCTCTAAAAATAAATTTTCGCGTAGATTTATTAACCATTTAGAATAAAGATAACAAAAAATACTTTTCATAAAAGTTGTAGCACATAAAATTTTACGTATTTTGATGTGATGGTACTTGCATGTATCTTCATTTGTTTAGGAGATATCTTGATTATACCAAATCACGAAAAAATAAAATTCAGTTCACAAGTTTAAATGACTGTAATTTTTTTTTGAATTGTTTAATCGCGGAAATTTTTTTTATATAAACGTACATGCATTGGCACTATATATGTAACAGACATCATAGTACTAGGAATTATTTAAAGGAGCACAGCCTTGTATGAATTCATAGACTGTAATTTTTATGCAGTTTCCTAAAAAACCGCCCCATATATGTTCACAGTGTTTAAATATTTTTTTCTGTGCACCTATAATATTATTCAAATTTCATAGCGATTCCAAAATACCTAAAATTTTGCAGATAGTATGACGGGTTGATGAAATATTTAATGTATTTGAAAAACCGTATACAGTTAATTTAACATTCATTTAATTTGCAAACTAAATAATACTTTTTTGAAATTTTATTTACGTGTTCACACAATTTTTTTAAATCAAAATCCATGACAGATTTTTCAAGGAAATTAAACGTAGAATAAGATAAAAATTACAAAAAGTAAAATACAATTTTTTTTTCATACTTAATAATGTAATGAAAAAGTATGGAATTGAAAAAACAATAAAATTACAGCGATTTTTGATAAACAAATGAACGTGACACCTAAACGTTTGAGTATAGGTTCTAATATTATTTAGTCATATTGTTGGGTATTTTATAGCAATTCTAAAACAGCAACATTTTTTTCGATATCTACTTTTGTTCTCGAGATATCTGTATTTTTATGAGCTAGAAAAATGAACAAATATTTGCACAAAATCCAACTTTGAATGGGGCTCCCCGAGTTAGCACAAGGTTTAGCTCGTGGGACTTTTGGGTGGTGAAACTACAATGTCCCCCCTACATTATGGTATAAAAATTTTGCTGTTCCCAGAGAATTCCGCTCAAAATCTAATTTGACTATACTATATATTAATTTGAAATGAATAAAACGATCAATCTAATTTTACTTATTATATCATCAGTAATGTAACATCGCGTCACAAATTTAAATTTCTTACAACTTATAAAAACCTATTTTAAAGCAAAAATCTATTATATTATTGATAGCAGCAATTATCTCAAATAATTTTAACATTACATATTTTTTTTGTTTTATTTAAAAGAAAAAGATAATAAGTAACGAATATTTCTTGCAACGTTCTTGCCGCCTTTGTATCACGTATCAGCCGACTTAAAATAATGTAAACAAGACGTTCGTAAATCATTTCAGAAGGGCGGAGCTTAAAATCTGACGATTTAGCAGAGTCGAAAACCAGATATTTCATATGTATAATTAATAATTTTTTCAATAGATACCAGCAATTCCTGGGGCTTAAATAGTGCATGGTTCATATATCTACTGCGTTTCAACTCTCCCGTATACGTTGTTTCTCTTGTTATTTTTTACTCAATGATATTACTCAATTATTAATTAAGTATTTAAAATAACTAACTTATTTATACTAATATTGTAAAGAGAGCAATCTTATGAACATAATATGACATTTATCTTTTATAGGTTAGGTTAACACATACAAATGTCACTTTCAATATAATTTAATGCACACACAATAATTAAAATACAATATGATGATTTAGTCAAGGTTTCGCAAAAATATACAATCATAAAAATAAAATTGATGATAAACTTGGCAGACTGATATTAATCAAAACTGTCAAAACTCAAATTTAACAATTAAAATGTGTTATATTAATATTTAAATTACATATTCATAGGTTGGTGACACGTATATAGTATTCGGTGAAGCCAAGATCGAGGATTTATCTCAACAAGCGCAAGTCGCTGCGGCCGAGAAGTTCAAGAACGAGGCAGTGCGAGGAGTTGCTAGCGGAGAGCCTGGCGCTGCTGGTGGCGCCGGTGGCGTAGCCCCTATAGTTGAAGAGAGTGAGGAAGAGGATGCAGCGGGCGATGGCGCTGATACAGCGGCAGGCGCAGACGGGGGCCCTCCCGTAGAGGAGAAAGACGTGGAGCTGGTCATGTCGCAGGCTAATGTCACAAGACAGAAGGCGATACGAGCGCTCAGGAATAATAATAACGATATTGTCAATGCGATTATGGTGAGTGAATTAAAATAGATATTTTTTATTATGAATTTTGGAAATTTTTAAAATGAAAAATAATACATTTTTAGGGTTTTTCATATTTTATTTTTTTCAAAAATTTACTGGTAGTGAATGTGTTAATAATGGAGCATAGATTTTCATGTGTATTTTGTTTTAAATGAAAAATAATGCATTTTGAGGGTTTTTCATTTGTTTATTTTTTCAAAAATGTACTGGCAGTGAATGTGTTAATAATTTTGGAGCTTAGATTTTCATGTGTATTTTTTTTTTTGAATGAAAAATAATGCTTTTTGAGGGTTTTTCATTTGTTTATTTTTTTCAAAAATGTACTGGCAGTGAATGTGTTAATAATTTATACCCCGTCTGCTTAAGCCGGCTGCAATCTGCGTCTAGTGCAGTTGCGGTGACTCATGATGGGAACATTACCGCTGATCATGTGTATGGCTTTACGATACGTTTGTCAAGCCAAAGGAAGTATCAGATACATTATAAAATCGTTTTCAACAATTAATTCAGATATTATCGGCATTTTTATTGAAATTTTTTTAATTGAATTGTGAGGTTAGAATGCAAAGTTATGCATCTTAAAATTTGAATACGATTGACTAATGCTAAAATAATTGTTTCTTTGTTTCAGGAACTCACTATGTGAGTTAAGTCAACGAAATCAACGTATATTTGTGAATTACAGCATTTGTTTTCGTTGGCAATTGTATTTTGGTACAATTTCTTGCGTAGGGTACACTGTTTCTCGATTTCAAGTAAAATAAAATTGTTAATACTGTCAGTGACTTGTTAAAGTTTTTATTTTTAACAGTAAGTTTTATAAACTTGATGATAATAATGTTTTATATTTTTGTAATCAAAACGAATTATATTTTAAACTGAAGAAATAATTAAATTGAGAAGCATTGTAGTAGAGGTTAAGTTTTTACAAGAAAAGAATGTTGTTGGTTGTTTTTTTTTTCGATTTTAACGCAGGTTTTATTTTTTTTTTTATTAAAAAAATGTGACATTTCAGTAGACGTTTTTTTCCTCGAATTTGTAAATTAACAGTACTGAATTTAACTGTAAATATTGATTCAAATAAATAATAGAGTGTACTTTTATGTGTTTTATTAAACGTTTTATTTACAGGGTTTTTTATCTAAATATATACAGAAAAGAAATATCCATAGATGGCACTCAATTGCATTGCCACTATCTTGAAGAACTGTTTAGAGTTTAGAGAAACATCTTTGTAGATAAAAAGATATTAAAAATTCAGTTAATTTACATACCTGTGTAGATAAATAGGTAACAAATAACTAATTAAGAGCATCTATGTAGATAAATAGATGTTATAAATTCAGTAAGTTAATAAACATGTATGTTATACCTGTGTAGATAAACAGGTATAATATAAAATTAAATCGCCAATCCAAAAGCATTACTAATTATAAAGTAATTACCGTATATCATATGGTGTAAGCGTATAATTAGTAAGTATCATAAGAATGCATCATTTATATAAAGAAGGTAAGTTAAAGTCAATACTACAATACTTTATACTTGTGTAGATAAACAAGTAACATATATAACTAAATTCGTTAAAAATTTGACATAGCCAAAATGGCTTCTTGAAATTTAAAATGTGTATGTGGCGCCATCTAGCAGAGAAAGCTTGAACTGGCTGAATTATGTTGTTAGTTCAAGCTGTTTCTGTTAGATGGGGATACATAAGCATACTAAAATTCAATCATTTTTTCAGAAACCATTCCGACTAAGTCAATGTTTTTAACGAGTTAGTATGTATTAGGGCATCATGAGTCCAAAAATGCATATAAAAAGTTTCGCTCAGATCGATAACACGGTTTTTTATCAACATTTGTCGTACAAAATTTCTTGAAATATTGAACCAATTAAAGAATTTTAATCTAGTGTAATATATGATAACAGCGTGTCCTTTTACATATGATGACGTGTATACTACTTTCAAATTCGAAATGGGTGTATCAATTACCGTACTGAAAAACATATCCTTATTGAATTTGAAAATAATTGACATGCCATCGTATGTAAAAGGACTCACTGACATCAGAAATGATAACAGATTTTAAATCAATTCACTGGTTCAAAATTTGATGAAATTTTTTAAGACAAAAGTTGATAAAAAACCGTGTTATCGATCCGAGCGCAACTTTTGATGGGCATATTTGGAATCAGGGTGCCCTAATACATACGATAGCGTCTCTAACTCGCCAAAAAAAAATTTTTCCAAAAAAGAAGCAAGGCTATAGTATGGCTTAAAAAACACCCGAAAAACACTTTTTTCGATTTTCAAATAATTAGATACGTTATCGCATGTAAAGGGATATGCTAATTCGACAATTTTTATCTGTTGTGAAATTCATCAAAGGGTTCAAAAGTTACAGCCATTTTACGACGAAAAATTGATAAAAAACGGTGATAGGGGTCCGAGCGGAACTTTTTATCAACATTTTTGGAATCACCATGCTGTTATACATACGATAGCGTGTCTAACTCGACAAAAAAAAATTTGTAGCGATGACGTAACATGACGGCGCCTTCACCATTTATAAAAATATACAAAAATAATATATATTTGGTATTTTTGAATAAGGAATACAAAAAAATCAAAAAATATTTTATTCTGTATATATGGTGGAGATGCCGTCATGTTACGTCATAGCATCAAATTTTTTTTTGTCGAGTTAGGCACGCTATCGTATGTATAACAACATGGTGATTCCAAAAATGTTGATAAAAAGTTCCGCTCGGACCCCTATCACCGTTTTTTATCAATTTTTCGTCGTAAAATGGCTGTAACTTTTGAACCCTTTGATGAATTTCACAACAGATAAAAATTGTCGAATTAGCATATCCCTTTACATGCGATAACGTATCTAATTATTTGAAAATCGAAAAAAGTGTTTTTCGGGTGTTTTTTAAGCCATACTATAGCCTTGCTTCTTTTTTGGAAAAAAATTTTTTTGGCGAGTTAGAGACGCTATCGTATGTATTAGGGCACCCTGATTCCAAATATGCCCATAAAAAGTTGCGCTCGGATCGATAACATGGTTTTTTATCAACTTTTGTTTTAAAAAATTTCATCAAAATTTGAACCAGTGAATTGATTTAAAATCTATTATCATTTATGTTATCAGCGAGTCATAATACATACGATGGCGTGTTAATTATTTTCAAATTCAATAAGGATGTGTTTTTCAGTACTTTATTTGATACACCCATTTTGAATTTGAAAATATTATGCACGCCATCATATGTAAAAGGACACGCTGATATCATATATAACACCAGATTAAAATACCTTTGTTTGTTAAAAATTTCAAGCAAATTTTTTAGACAAATGTTGATAAAAAACAGTTTCATCGATCCGAGCGAAACTTTTTATATACATTTTTGGACTCAGGATGTCCTAATACAAACGATAACGTCTCTGACACGTTTAAAAAAAATTGACTTAATCGGAATGGCTTCTGAAAAATAATAATAATTTTTTCAGAAGTCATTCCGACTAAGTAAATTTTTTTAAACGTGTTCGAGACGTTATCGTATGTATTAGGACAACCTGAGTCCAAAAATGTATATAAAAAGTTTCGCTCGGATCGATGAAACTGTTTTTTATCAACATTTGTCTAAAAAATTTGCTTGAAATTTTTAACCAATGAAAGAATTTTAATCTGGTGTTATATATGATATCAGCGTGTCCTTTTACATATGATGGCGTGCATAATATTTTCAAATTCAAAATGGGTGTATCAAATAAAGTACTGAAAAACACATCCTTATTGAATTTGAAAATAATTAACACGCCATCGTATGTATTATGACTCGCTGATAACATAAATGATAATAGATTTTAAATCAATTCACTGGTTCAAATTTTGATGAAATTTTTTAAAACAAAAGTTGATAAAAAACCGTGTTATCGATCCGAGCGCAACTTTTGATGGGCATATTTGGAATCAGGGTGCCCTAATACATACGATAGCGTCTCTAACTCGCCAAAAAAATTTTTTTCCAAAAAAGAAGCAAGGCTATATAGTATGGCTTAAAAAACACCCGAAAAACACTTCTTTCGATTTTCAAATAATTAGATACGTTATCGCATGTAAAGGGATATGCTAATTCGACAATTTTTATCTGTTGTGAAATTCATCAAAGGGTTCAAAAGTTACAGCCATTTTACGACGAAAAATTGATAAAAAACGGTGATAGGGGTCCGAGCGGAACTTTTTATCAACATTTTTGGAATCACCATGTTGTTATACATACGATAGCGTGCCTAACTCGACAAAAAAAAAATTGTAGCGATGACGTAACATGACGGCGCCTCCACCATAAATAAAAATGTACAAAAATAATATATATTTAGTATTTTTGAATAAGGAATACAAAAAAATCAAAAAATATTTAATCTGTATATTTATATATATATATATATATATGGTGGAGGTACCGTCATGTTACATCATCACATAAAATTTTTTTTGTCGTATATATAATGTTTTTTCAAAAGCCATTCCGACTAAGTCTAAATTAATTTTTATCAAAAATTCGTTGAATTGATTATATCTATTTATCTACATAGATTTTTATTTGTATGTTACTTGTTTATCTACACAAGTATAAAGTATTGTACTATCAACTATTAAATACTTACCTTCTTTATATAAATAATGCAATCATACTTACAATCGTCTCACTATTGAGGCAAATATCCAATACCTAAAATTACCTCACTGACGAACCACCACTGTGTATATCATGTGTTATTATTATTCAGATGGTTGTGGGAAAATAAATAAAACATGTTTTATTTTACAAATCTTGAGTAAGCCGATAACACGACCAAACTGACGCGGCTTACACCCAGAAGCCAAGATTCGTGTTTTATTTTGTTCAATGACTTTATTTATTTTTTTATCTGAAGTAACAAGTATCTTTCTGGTATTTTAATTTAATTTTAATTTGTTGCAGATAAACTTGTCTTAGAAGAAAAAACATTGATTATTTGTTAGTTACATTCAAACTTAGATAATATTTTGGAATCAATAAACAAAGCACCGTTTTATTAAATATCTTTTATAAAAAGAAATAACCTAAAAATTTTCAATTTTTCTTTACATAGAAGACAACTTTGTTACTTTAAAAAAGTAAATTTAAGTGGGGTTTATTTCTTTTTTTAAAAGATATTTAATAATACAGTGCTTTGTTTATTCATTCCAAAATATTATCTAAGTTTGAATGTAACTATCAAAAAATGTTAGGTTAGGTTTATCTGCAACAAATTTTAAAACGACCTATTTATTTTATAAATGTTTGTATTCTATGTTTAGATAAATTCTTGAGCTATAAAAATATATATGAGGATCTTTATGAATAGTACCAGGTTCTTTACAATCTATTAGAAATTAAATAACTCATTACCTTCCCTACCCGCCACAGTGGTTTAAGTAAAGACGGGACAGTTATTTATTATTTTTTAATTTGGCTCCCTCTGAAAAAAATTCATTTCACCTTCCCTGAATTAATTATACCTGTGCGTCTTTTGTAACATACAACAAATCAAAGAACGGTAGAGTATTTTTCTTCCTGTAATTGAAAAAAGTAGGAACAAAAAAACAAGCCGAGGATATTAATTTAAAAACATTTTATATATATTTGTATAATTGAATATTATCATATCTATTCAGGAATGTATAGTTAATTATAACGTTATATACATATATACAGACAGTACAAACTAGTTGTCAAATATTAAAAAAGATAATAAAACCTTATTGACTCCTATTGGAAGTACTAACAAACCAAAAAACATTAAAAATTATACACCGTGCATTAACAGATTCTAAATATCGCCCATATCGAAATTTTAATCAGTTTCTTTGCAAACAAAAGTCGCAGCGCTCAAAAAAAGAACCAGTCGTTCGGAAACTAATAAAAATTATAACGTAGGCGATACGGGGAATTTATTAACGTCCGGCTGTACTACGTTTATTTTCAAACATATATTTTTCGAAAATAAACTCGGTCTTGTTTATAAAAATATATTTTACACAAATGCGTGTAATAAAGTGCACTTTTCTAAGTGAAGATGACATTTATTGTAATATATGGCCTATATAATTTTTGTACGAAGAATATCTAAAAGAGTAATTAAGCGATCTTTACAACAATTACATCCTTGAACCTAAATTCATATGAGACACGTATAAAGCCGATTGAAAAATTTATAATTTTGACTCACCTGAAATTAGGTCGTAGATATCACTGTTTTTTTATCTGGTACAAAAGTATAGTTCACTTTTTTGTACATTTTTTTTAAACTTACTGCTTTAAATATATAATTGAAAGTTAAAATTACAAAAAATGACTAGCAAAAAATTTATTTTTTTTATCTAATTTACATTTGGCAAACATTTTTTTTTTTAATGCAAGTTTAATATTTTTATTATTATAAAATAAATAAAAGTATGTATTTTAGAATTTTCAAGTAAAAATTCAGTCTTTAAATTATCGTTACGATGATATTTCGTCGATATTTTACGTACATTCTTATACGTTATATATTTAAAGCAGTGTAAAATAATTTAAATTCTAAATAAAACAAATAATACTCTATAATTTAATATAAATAATTAATAAATAAATTGTTAACATTTTTGATAGCACTTTTTTTAGAAAATATTTTATAAAGAAAACTACTCTTTTGTAAATGATATAAACAAATAAAGCATAAATAGCACACAATTATTTAAATAATAAATAAATACAATTTAGAAAAATTAATTATCAAGCAAATATAATATTAGTTCAGTCAAATAAGATTTTGAGGTTATAATTAAAATAATGACATATATTTTATATAAAAACTGTTTTATGTATATTTTTATAAAGAATTTTCTATGGAAAATGAAGATGAATAACTATTATTTTGTCTAATTTAACTGAATTATTTATTATATTTATTGCAAACTGACAAATAATAAAAATCACACGTTCTGCATAAGCATATTGAAGATGATGATAATAATCAAACGGAGAGGTCATATAAAAATATTTAGTTACTGGCAAAATATGAGATCTATTTAAACTCGTTTAACAAGAAAGTTAAGAGATGAAAGCTTAACACAACAGTTTCTATTTACGTTGGAATACTAAACAATCAACCGATAAATATTGTCAATCATTCAATCGATTTTGACTTGTCAAATATTCTGCAAAATGATATTTTTGAGCTGTCTTAAAAATATTTTATTTCCAAATTTACCTAGAAAATGTAAAAAAACGTTTCAGTTTTCAAATATATAAATAATGGAGTAATACTAGCAAACATTTTTGTGAATAAGGACCTTTTTGGCAATTCTCCAACAAAACTAAACTTATTACTTACATAACCTAAAAAATAAAATTCACAACAATTAACAAAAATTACTAATTGTTGAAAAATTTTTTAGGTTATGTAATACACTTACAGAAAAGAAAATAGAAACCGTTTTTTACAAAGAAAAACTACTTTCAGAAGTTGATCAATACAAAGATTTCAGTTAATAACAAAATTGCAGTTCCTGAAGAAAATTTACATTTGACTAGTCAAAAGTCCAACGTTACTTACTATTGATAAGATTCCTCTAATGGACTATACGTACAATATTTAAAATGTACACTATTAAAAACTATACATAATATGGTGGAATGTGTCATAAAATAGGAATAATAATAAACTATAAATTATGGCAGCAAATTATTAACAAATTCAAACATATTGGCTGATTTATAAAACTTCCTCATCGAAAGAAAGGATGGTTTCAATTCCAGAATAGCGCAATCCTGTGTATGTTAAATTTGCTCCGAACTTACACGTCTTTTTACTTCATGTTTATATATACATTTACATAAATATATATAGGGTGTGCTCAATTTATCTGGTATTATTACATCGTGCGTTTTTGTTATCGTTCTAATTTCAGGGCTTCGACATCAACCAGTTAAGTTTAGAAAATAAAACCAAACTGTCACGAGTACTTCAAGTACGAGACCCTGAACAACTTGTTAAATGAGAAGGCGTTTCACATTTAATAATAACAAATATTTAAATGATAATCCAGATACACGGACCACATTTCGGAAAATATATACTTCTGCGGTACAAATTGTCTGTTTTATACAAAATTGGGATATTCATGGGATCATCCTATCACTTATATATTTAAAGCAGTAAAAATATCACTGTTCTTGCGTAACTCATCGCTCAGAGAAAATGAGCGGCTATCTCGGAACAATCATATGTCTACCACTATTAAGAGCACAATAAAAATACTTCAATGCATAGTAATAGAACTAATTAACTTGTCAACTAGGGTTACACATTGGCCGAGGCGACGTCATCGTATCATGAGACAGACATACAAGATATTAGCTGTTGACACAACTGGTTGTAGATCAAATGATCGCCAGATATCCTCCTCATCTTGAGTCCCTTCGAGTCTTGGACTTTGTCCTCGCACACTTTCACCTCTATCTGAATGCCGCCCTCGTATTCTATCAGACCGCTGTCCAGGTTTTCGTTGCTAAGCAGAAAACACTTTGGCGGTATTTGATTATTAATTGTTTCCTTAACTATTTCTAATATATCAGTCGATTCTAAATGTGAACAACCTTTTGATAATTTTAATTCGAACGAGTCGCCTAAATCATTTCTTTTCACTTCGTCGAAACCGACAAACTGGTCTGTCAGCATATTGCATTTCAGGTCACTATTGCACTTTGTCTTTATGTTTAAATTCTCTTCGTACGAATCGTTATTAAAATTATTTCCTTTTTCTACGTTACTATTATTTTGCGTTAATATATTAGTACTAAATAATTGCATGTTTTCAAAATTCCTAGAGAAATTTTTACTTATGTCATCCGTATGTCGGATGCTTTTGAACTGAAAGTTCGTGTCTGGCGTACATGCCTGCGGGCTTGACTGCGTCGTAGAACCACTGCTCTCCTGGTACGATAGAGGACTCTGGTGACTCACGCTCAAGCTGTCATTAGACAAGCTATCTTCAGAATAACACGACGACTTATCGCTGTTCCTTCGCAAGCACGTGTAAGCTTCGTCTATCGACCCGTGCGGAATTTCAGCCAAGTATTCAGGACTGTCGTGACCTTTATCGTTCTCAGAGCCTAAAAAAGTTTGCTTTAAGTCAAACTCTCCTTTCACTGGATTCCCCGTTATCGACGAATCAATACTTTCCGAACTTATCTTCCTACCTGTTCCTTTAGTTATACTAGGACTGTTATCTGTAGGTTCCGATATAATAAATTGCGGTAACCTCGTAACATTCTGATTTTCTAAACTATCCATACTATCTTCCGATGTATCGCTAGAAGCTACCAACGTAACTTCACTCCCCAAAACATCTGTCACAGATATCTGCGGGTGGCCGAGTATTGCCGAGTTGCTAAAACTCTGGTTCACTTGTTCTTCTTTGATCATATCCAATCCCGGACTTCCCGGATTTGAAATAGGGGAGTTGGTGAGACTGCGGTGATTGTGCACGTTGAGAATGTGGTGTGCGTGCATGTTTGCCGTCTGCCCGGTGAACATGTTCTGCGAGTTGAGGTTGTACTGTAAGTGCGGCAGCGTTGGGTGTTGGATTGCATTGTAAGTCACGTCCATGGCGTCATCATTGATGAATTGTTGCTGCTCCTGTGTGCTTGTCGCCGGCGTGCCCTGTGTTATTGAGCCAGTTGTGTTCAGCACACTTATACCTGGAACAGATTTTAAATACTTTACTTTTATTTTTAATTGTTAATGTTTGATAAATGATTACATATTACACAATAAATTTTGCTTTGTTTAACAAAAAGGGCTTTAAGAAACTCACCCTGCGTAATAGACGAAACGTTCTGCGGCGTCGTCGAGACAATTGTAGAACTATTACACCCAAACACCGGCGACCCTC
Organism: Sialis fuliginosa; assembly: GCA_961205875.1. Taxonomy (NCBI): domain Eukaryota; kingdom Metazoa; phylum Arthropoda; class Insecta; order Megaloptera; family Sialidae; genus Sialis; species Sialis fuliginosa. The sequence continues at coordinate 19,386,697 of OY540818.1, read as the reverse complement.
CTGAAGCATTGTACAGGCCGAGGTTGATAGGCACGTTCTGCACCTGCGAGTACATGCCTGCGAAGTTCTGGTGCACAGGAGAGTTGAGAGAGCTCGTGTTGGCAGAGTTGAGATACGGCGACGCGGTCCCCGAGTTTAGCGGGCTGTTGTTATTGCTGAAACACCGCAGCTGGTCCGGCTTTATCGTCTGGTATTGCAGGCTCTTCTCTGTGAATATGTCTGACGCTTCTGCCGATCTTGAAAACGTGCTATTTGGACTTTGTTCCCCGTTTTGGTGATGTAGTGGAGATCCTGTGGAATAATTTATTCGTTTATATGTTTATACCGAGGTTTAACCCATTAACGCCGAGGTGATCAGAATTTTTACTAACTTTTCAACGTGTTTATTTATTATGTTATCGGACCAAAAAAATAATGCAATACCTCTATTCCAACGCGAAATTTGATGCTCTTTTAGAATCTGAGCTCAAAATTTCGATTAGACACCGAGAAAAAAAAATATGGTCGATTGAAACGTGAAAAACGTGAAAATTTTCGAAAAAAATTTTTGTTCGCATTTTTTTTCACAATGATACCGCAAAGGTATCAACTTTTTACTATGATCAGAGGTGATCATGGCACTCGAACATTAAGAGGAATTTTTTTCAGAAAATTTCATCGACGCGTTTTTTCAAAATGGCGGCGAGAATTAAAAAATGTTATAAAAATCTTAATCTATCGTTTTCTTAAAAACTATAAACTTTAGAAAAAAATTTCTGAGAACAAAAATGTCTTAAAATTAGTCAAAGAACACTCTCAAATTTTTTCAGAATTTTTGGATACAATTTTAGATTTTTGAAAATTTCAAAAAATCCAATTTTTCAAAAATACCTGAAAAATTTTTGATAAAATTTGAGAGTGTTTCTTGACTAATTTTAAGACTTTTTTGTTCTTAAAAATTTTTTCGTAAAGTCTATAGGTTTAAATAAATAAAATAAATGTGTGGCGTTCAGATCTCGAGAGATCTATAGCCGTACATCAAAGTCTACTCCCAAGAGCTATGGGTTTTGATGTATTTCTTGACCGGGGTGGATTCAGGGTGAAATTTTCAAAAATTTTTCAGGTATTTTTGAAAAATTGGACTTTTTGAAATTTTCAAAAATCTAAAATTGTATCCAAAAATTCTGAAAAAATTTTAGAGTGTTCTTTGACTAATTTTAAGACATTTTTGTTCTTAGAAATTTTTTTCGAAAATTTTCACGTTTCACACGTTTCAATCGACCATATTTTTTTTTCTCGGTGTCTAATCGAAATTTTGAGCTCAGATTCTGAAAGAGCATAAAATTTCGCGTTGGAATAGCGGTATTGCATTATTTTTTTGGTCCGATAACATAATAAATAAACACGTTGAAAAGTTAGTAAAAATTCTGATCACCTCGACGTTAATGGGTTAATTTGTTTTTAACGTACCTGGCATTGAAGTACTGGCCATAAAAGGTGATGAATGCGTATAATGCGGTGACCCGAGCACGGGATGCGGGTTCTGACCGAACACAGGCGACTGTGACTGCGAGCTGAGCGCCTGCGACGAACAGCTCGGCGACTGCTGCAGATTGTACAGCTGCGATCCTGAGTGCGCCAGCTGCGGCTGTATCCCGTACGTAACGCCCTGCTGCGGGGCCAGCGTCTGTGAGTGAGCGTGGCTAGGCGACTGCAGACCGAGCAGCACTTGCTGCGTCGTCGTTATGTACTGCTGGCCTTGCACTTTCGACACGTCGCTCAGAGGCGGGCTGGGCGTCACGACAAGCCGGTGGGACTGACGGTCGCGGTCGATGTTGCGCTGCAGACGTTGGTACTCCTGCTGGAGTGTCGGGATGCGGCACGAGTCGGGCGAGTGGGCTGAGCCTTCGCTCGCACGCCGTACTGGTGAGTAGCGTTCTTGGGATTTTGTTTCTCGACCTTTAAAAATTCGTTACGTATAAATATTAATTAATAACGACTTTTGTATTTTGTTTCAGATATCTATATCACTTATTTTTACTTCTATAACTATAAAATCAACGGTCTTTACAAAAATATTTAACTACATGAATTTGAAAGTAATTTATATTTAGTATATAAGTTCCTAAACCTATACAAAAATAACTCTGACAATTAAATATAAATCAATACTTACCTTATCTTTATGTTAATTTTTATTGGTATACTACAATTATTTACATCAATATCCAAAATAAAAATACAGTAATGCAAAAAAAAGCTAAACAATACATAAAATTAAAAAACTAAAATCAGAACTCCCAAATTTACTATTATTCCCCTCAAAATTAAATTACTTCATTAACACTTTTGCGGATAGTACTTTTGATGAAATGCCTCACAAAAACGCACACCTTTATTTTATCATCATTTAACTTAATTTGTATAAAAACTAGGATTCGTTATTATATATTTTTTTAAATTTAATTAGTTATTCCCTAAAATCAAGCTATAGTAATTTACATGTAAAATAAAATCCCCTCGCTATAACAAACCTCAAAAGAAGTATAAATAGCCTCTATCAGGGTGTCCACTGGTTTTTAGAAATAAAATTCCCTGACTTTTCCTTGACCAGATTCAAAATTTCAAAAATAAAATTTGAAGACCTTTTTTTTGTCATAACTTGAAAATTTTACACTTGTTCTTACTTTCAATTCAATTACCTTTTTCTTTTTTTTGTTCATCAACGTAAATTTATACACTTTTTTCCCTGACTTTCTAAAAAAAAATTAATAAATTCCCTGACTTTTCAGAATTTTAAATAAATTCCCTGACTTTTCAGAATTTTAAATAAATTCCCTGACTTTTCCTGACCACTTTAGGCTTCCCTGATTTTTCCCTGACTTTCCAGTACATATAACATGATATTACTTAGGGGTTATGCGATTTATAGGGACAGAGACTAACCAACAACATGATTTTAAATAGAAAATTTGTCTGCATTTGCAATCATGTGCATATCTGTGGCTTTCCGCAAAAGTGTTAATTGTGTAAATTTAAAAATTATCAATTAAAAATAATAAATGCTTCAGTTAAAAATAACTTTTATAATGATAACAAAAACTGCATAATACAATAAAAATAAATAAATAAATAAATAAATAAATAAATAAAGAAATTAAACAACTTAATTGATTTTCATGGTCAACATTTTATATTACAGTTGACAATATAAAAATATTAATTGTGAATTGCGTATACATCAACCAGAGTTGTCAATACTTCAAATAAAATACTTGAAAAAGTACATTAGAAAATAAGGTACTTCTACTTTAAGTACTTTTTGAACGTATTATTTAATTTTAAAAATAACAAGGTATCCACTATTTTTTGAAAATAAAATTCCCTAACTTTCCCTGACCACAGATTCAAAATTCCCTGACAACTTGAGGGCAAGAAGTGATCGAGGGGCCTCTAGAATGTACATAAAAATTTGAAGTTTTTTTTTGCTCATCAACTTAAATTTAGACACTTTTTTTTCTTCACTGACTTCCCAGAATTTATAATAAATTCTCTGACTTTCCAAAAAAAATTTTATAAATTCCCTGACTTTCCAAAAAATTTTTTATAAATTCCCTGACTTTTTCAGAATTTTAAAGTAATTCCCCGACTTTCCAAAAAAAAATTTAATAAATTCCCTGACTTTTCAGAATTTTAAAGAAATTCCCTGACTTTCCAAAAAAAATTTAATAAATTCCCTGACTCTTCATAATTTTAAAATAATTCCCTGACTTTCCAAAAAAAAAATTTAATAAATTCCCTGACTTTCCAAAAAAAAATTTAATAAATTCCCTGACTCTTCAAAAAATTAATAAATTCCCTGACTTTTCAGAATTTTAAAGAAATTCCCTGACTTTCCAAAAAAATTTTAATAAATTCCCTGACTTTTCAGAATTTTAAACAAATTCCCTCACTTTCCAAAAAAAATTTAATAAATTCCCTGACTTTTCAGAATTTTAAAGTAATTCCCTGACTTTCCAAAAAAATTTTAATAAATTCACTGACTTTTCAGAATTTTAAAGTAATTCCCTGACTTTCCAAAAAAAAATTTAATTAATTCCCTGACTTTTCAGAATTTTAAACAAATTCCCTCACTTTCCAAAAAAAATTTAATAAATTCCCTGACTTTTCAGAATTTTAAAGAAATTCCCTGACTTTTCAGAATTTTAAAGTAATTCCCTGACTTTCCAAAAAAATTTAATAAATTCCCTGACTTTTCAGAATTTTAAAGAAATTCCCTGACTTTCCAAAAAAAAATTTAAATAAATGCCCTGACTTTCAAAAAAAAAATTTAATAAATTCCCTGACTTTTCAGAAAGTGGACGCCCTGAATAAGTAGTTATTTTATGTACATTTGAAAATAACAAAAAGCACTTGATACTTTAAGTACTTTCACTGGGCACTTGTTCTTGTACTTCAAGTAATTTCACTGACTGTGAGTACACGGATCCTTGTATTTTGAAGCCAATTGTGGACGTTCACAAGTGTTTAATTCCTTGTAGATTGCTCACACATAAACTTACCTTGCAGTTCCTGAACAGTCGGCAATGGCTGTACAGTTTTAGCGTGACGTAAAGAGTTCTTACGACAAGATCCGGGCGTGTGGTACTGCTTGTAGAACGGACGGTTAGTCGGTAAAGTCGGGGGGCTCCCGGACGACCTGCTCGCGACGCCTCTCTGCATGCGGGCCTCGATCTCCCGCAAGATCTCGGGATTGATTACTGAACGTGATCAACAACAACAAAAACTCATGCAACGGACAACGGTAAAATAATACGACTGAGCGGGTAATAAATAATAAGTGTAAGGTTATGTAGTAAATAGCGGTGGTGATGACATTGAGGTGATTTCTACAAGCTATAGGCACACTCGCTTTATATGTTTCTTACATTACGTAACAATTAATAAATTAACTGCGTATTCATTTTAATAATATACATTCCTGGCTTCGACAGACCAGACAATTTTTTCATGTTTCAAATTTAGCTACGGCACCTCCTTTATTTGCCTATAACTTTTTAAGGTGTCAATGAAAATAAAATGTTTCAAAACAATTTTTAAACACAGATTTCATTTTTGAAGTATTTTGTTGCGACCATTTTTACCAAAGTTACAGCTATTTGAATATTGGGTAGATTTTCAGCAAAATAGTTTTTTGACAAATATAATTTTTTAAATTCCACTCCTGAATCAGTAACGTAAGATACATATATTTACAAAAATAAAAATAAAATGTGCTCAAAATAATATTAAAAAAAAAATAATAAAAATACACACTGAACATTCGATACAAAAGATTTCAAATTAACCTTACCTTATCAATTACAACTACGAGTAAATTTTGATACGAGTATAGTAAAAAAAAATAAAACAAATAACGGTTTTATCAACGATTGTAAGAAAATTTCCTTACCTGGAGGTTTTTCCTTGACAGTCAATAAACCAGTACGTCTAGTCCTGATTCCGTTTGTCGGCGTGCTGCTTTCCGAGCCGTTCCCGTTCACATTCGACTGTTGGTTCTGCTGCATCGAATGCACCTCGTCCGTCGTAGCCATCGTGTGACGTTTAGAGTTTCCACGGCATTGCATGTATCTAAAAAAAAAAAAAAATCAATAAATAACGTAATTATTACCGTTCCCAGATCACAAGATTTGTTTAGTTTACCTTGCGACGGCATTATTATCAGCCAGCTCGTCAAAAGCGTGCGGGGAACTCAGGTCGTTCTCACACGCACCCGATATGTTCATCTGCTGCATGTTAAAAGCCATCTGCATCGGGGGTTTTTGCTGCTGTGGCAAGAAGGCCCCTCCGCTGTTGTACTGGCAAGCCTGTACGAACGCTTGGGGGATCTCGCGGGAACCCTGTGTCGACCATGCGCCGTTGTTATCTGTCCGAGTAAATATGCTCAGGTTGGCACTACCGTCAGATGCTCTACGACCTAGTCCTCCACCACCAACTGAAATAATATATTTTCCCATTTTTCGATTCAACTGTTTCAGTCAAAATGACTAATGTACAGAATATGTTTGAATTTCATTAACAGCCCAAACTCAAAAGAGCCAGGGCCTACGAAAAAATTTTTCATAGACTCATTTAAATTGCTCCCCTCCACGGAAATCTTTAGTAAAAGGCGAAAGATTTATACGTTAATTGAAGGGAAACCAGAGTAACATAACATTGTCATCACCTCATATACATACAGATCAGAAACATACTTCCTTCATGAGAGCTAACTCACTTCTATTATAAATACAGGAAATATGAATTAAAACAGTGTTTCAGTCAAAATATGTTTGAATTTCATTAACAGCCCAAACTCAAAAGAGCAAGGCTTACGAAAAATTTTTTCATAGACTCATTTAAATTGCTCCCCTCCACGGAAATCTTTAGTAAAAGGCGAAAGATTTATACGCAAATTGAAGGGAAACCAGAGTGATTTAACATTGTCATCACCTCATATACATACAGATCAGAAACACACTTCCTTCATGAGAGCTAACTCACTTCTATTATAAATACAGATATATGAATTAAAAAAGAGTGTTTCAGTCAAAATATGTTTGAATTTCATTAACAGCCCAAACTCAAAAAGAGCCAGGCCTACGAAAAATTTTTTCATAGACTCATTTAAAATGCTCCCCTCCACGGAAATCTTTAGTAAAAGGCGAAAGATTTATACGTTAATTGAAGGGAAACCAGAGTGACTTAACATTGTCATCACCTCATATACATACAGATCAGAAACACACTTCCTTCATGAGAGCTAACTCACTTCTATTATAAATACAGATATATGAATTAAAACAGAGTGTTTCAGTCAAAATATGTTTGAATTTCATTAACAGCCCAAACTCAAAAGAGCCAGGCCTACGAAAAATTTTTTCATAGACTCATTTAAATTGCTCCCCTCCACGGAAATCTTTAGTAAAAGGCGAAAGATTTATACGTTAATTGAAGGGAAACCAGAGTAACATAACATTGTCATCACCTCATATACATACAGATCAGAAACACACTTCCTTCATGAGAGCTAACTCACTTCTATTATAAATACAGGATAAAATGAAATAAAGATACTACAAATTAATTTGAAGTACTTACCAACACCTAACACTGACGGAGGTTTCAGCAAATGTGGATCTTTTATAGTGAAATTATGCAGCGGCAAGTTTTGCAGTAGCGGTAAATTCATTGGAAGATTTGTGTGTGGTAATAACCTAACCCCGTTCTGATCGTTGGGTATGATTCCCTCCAAGCCACCTGGATACATATGACTTTCAAGAACCTGCCAAACAAAACCAATAACAATTAAAACCGTATCATGATTGATTGATTGATCATATCTTATTACCTGCTCGTGCGCAGTATCACCTGGACCGACAGTGTGCCGCCTCGCAGTGAGGTACTTGTCGCCCGTGCTGTGATTTCCGTAGGAACTTTGAAACGTATTTTGTGCGGGTACAGATGGACCACCTTGATTCTCTTGTGTGTCTACAGACTCCAACTCCATTTCACCAAACTGGAATACAAACAAACAAATATAATATTAAGTACTTTACCCAACACAAGTACTTTTAAAATACTTAAGTATATAATATGTACTTAAATACATCAATGTACTTATTATACAAGTACTATTTCAGTTTCAAATCTATATAAATGTAATTGTAATTACATTAATTTAATTTAATTACAGAAAACACTTATGTCTGAACATTTTTGTTGTACTTGTACTGAAATAAACACGGCTCACCTTCTCTAAAGGCTGTGAAGAGTCGTCGATCAAATACACCGCCGGTATTGTAGGCATCGACACAAACGGTGAATTACTCGACTCGTTAATTAAATTAACACTCGTCTGATCGGCCGACAGTTTGTGATCTATGTACTCCAAAGAATCGACATCATTATCGTCAGATCCTTTGCCACTATCTCCGCTCGAGGGATCTAGCTTGAAGCACTCTTCACCTGTGCTGGTGTTCTGTGCTGAAGGACTTTCGTAGCTCTGTTTTATTCGGCTGTCGTTACTTTCGATTGTCTGTTCGCTCTCGTTTATCGGACTCCTATCGACGACACCGGTCGTTATGCTCGTCTTACGTGCCGGCTGCTGTGCCGTTATCTTCGATTGGAACGCTAGCGTCCTGTGGTGCAGTTTGTCCAGCAGTAAGTAGTACATTGCGAAGATGTGATCGAAGGCGTTGTCCTTCAATGACTGGAAAATACCAAACGCATTCGTACGTCACTATCAATCAATTCTATAATAAATAAAAAACATATGTACCTCGACGATCATTGATTCTGTGATTCCCGGAACTTGCAGCATCCGTTCGACGACCGTGTGGTTGATGCCGGACTCGTCAAGCGACTCCGGCTCGCACGCGATGCTGTCCGCCGAGTCCACGGCGTCGTCCGGATGGTTCGCATGCATCACCAGCCACCGGTGTGTTTTTATCTGCGACATCGAGAACCTGCGTTCCGGGTCGATAATCAGCATGTGCCTGATTAAATGCTCGCAATCTAAGAGATGAGAAAAAATTAAATATAACCACTTAGTTGCAAAATTAAAAAAATCAACAATATTTCGCTTACCCTGTGACATAAAGTATGGTATTCGAAATTTTCCCATAAGAACCATATTTCGAAGTGCTTGAAGGGTCGATCCTTCAAACGGTAACACTCCACAAACTAACACATACAAAACGACACCCAAACTCTGTAAACAAAAACAACATTCATTAACCCTTTCATGCATACATTTTTCTTTGGGTTCAATGGACTTGAAATTTGTCACTTGGGGGTTTTTGGGGTCGCTGATGACGAATCTGAGCACAGAATTTCAAAATTCAAAATGGCGGACAAAAGTACAAAAAGTTGCTCGAGGAAAGTGAAAGTGGGCACTCAGGGGTTTTTGGGATCGCTGATAGCGAATCTGAGCTCAGAATTTCAAAATTCAAAATGGCGGATCCAATATGGCGGACAAAAGTACACATTTTTTTATCATATTTGTCCGCCATATTAGATCCGCCATTTTGAATTTTGAAATTTTGACTTCAGATTTGTAATCAGCGACCCCCAAAACCCCCGCATACTAGTTTTCAACGTAATCTAATAAATTTTATCATTTTTGTCCGCCATAATAGATCTACCATTTTGAATTTTGAAATTTTAACTTCAGATTTATAATCAGCGACCCCAAAAACCCCCGCATACTAGTTTTCAGCGTAATCTAATAAATTTTATCTTTTTTAACCGCCATATTGGATCCGCCATTTTGAATTTTAAATTTTTGACTTCAGATTTATAATCAGCGACTTCAAAAACCTTTATAAAGCTGACTACCGATTTTTTAACTATAATAGATTTGCCACAGTTACATTTAATCTGCAAAATAGCTACTTTTTTGCTCTTTATTTATTTATAAAATGCAGTAATTATTTTAAAAAGCGCATATTACTTTTCTTTTATAACAATTGATGTCCTAGGATACTTACGAAATGAATTTAGTCAATATAAGTGCATGAAATATATGTTATAATATTTAAAAACTGCATTAGAAAAGGTGTTGCTGTACAGCAACACTATGCAACAAAGGGTTAAACAAAATACATCTGCAGTGACTCAAATATTAAACATACCCAAATATCAGCTTTTGGCCCATCGTACTCCTGACCCTGAAACAATTCCGGTGCGGCGTAAGGGGGTGAACCACACCACGTCGACATTAACTGCCCTTTTGTGTATTGGTTACTAAAACCAAAATCTGCCAACTGAAACAAATCAATTCATATTCAAACTAATCATTTAAATTTTACGTTTAAGTGACTGTTAGCTTGCATAAAATGATTTGTATTTATTACCTTTATATTCATATTTGCGTCGAGTAACAGATTTTCAGCCTTTATATCTCTGTGTACAATACCCTGATTGTGGCAATAATCAACGGCAGATACGATTTGCATAAAAATCGTTTTCGCTTGAGGCTCGTGCATTCTTCCTGTCGCGACTAAGTGATCTATAAAAACAATTCACTTTAAGTAAAATAATTCCAATCTCAGCTCTATTCAGTGGTTCCTCTGAAGTTATCATATCTGCAAATTTGAAATATTTCAATCTTACCGAATATTTCTCCCCTACTTGCATATTCTGTTACTAAATATATGGTCCGAGGTGTCTCCATTACTTGATAAAGACGTGTAATGTGTTTGTGCCTTAGTCGCTTCAGCAGGGATATTTCTCTAAACACTTTTGTTAGGTTATCTTCATCCAGGGCACATTTGTCGATTATTTTTATGGCAACCTGCAACAATTAAAAAAAATATACTTAATTACACAATACTCAAAATATTTTTAAGTAATTTCAAAGTATCAAAATAAAAATGAAAATAATAAAATATTGAATTGCTTCCTCGCAATATCGAAGATACGAGAAGCTTTGTGATCGTTTCAGATTGAGACAAAAAAAATGTTCTCCGATTTCAAAATTTTAAATTGATTTATCCGTTTCACGTCAAAGCAAACACTTTTAGTTCCGTGTCTGTCTGTCTATCCGTCCGTCTGTCCCCTGAATCCTTGTCGCACGCATAACTCATGAACCACTGAACCGATATTGTTGAAACTTGGTCGGATTGTTGGGTCTGGCTTGAGGACGGTCCCATTTCAAAATCATCAAAATCGTGTGTAAGGGGGAGGGGTGACACCCCAAAATATTATTTTTTCAAGATATCTCAAGAACGATTGAAAATGTTACGTGAAAATTTTATAGAATATTTTTTGTAGAGCATTAAATTTCCTATAATATGGGTCTACAACGTTTGTTGTAAAATATTCCCTTACGAAGATTTATCTCAATTTATTTTAAAAATTCGTGTTTTGTTTTTCTAAATTGATATTTGCTTGGATATATTAAATGTCATTTTGACATTTGCATAATTTAGATTTATAGATTAAAATTGTCAAAAATTAAATGGTTAACCAATTTCAGGAAATTTATCTAAACACTATCGGTTTTTATTTAAATTGTTGAATAATTAACTACCTTTGGTGAATTTAACACGAGGAAGCACTGTGCATTTACTTGGCAGATGTTTTTTAAAATTTTATAGTTAAAACGTTTTTTGTTTCGAAGAAACAATTAATTTCACAGAATAACTAAAAGTCAAATTAATTATTTTCAATTAATTTTGTTCAGAATTTACTCGAATGCACCCCTGTGCAAAATAAACAATATAAAAAACGTCGTAACAAAGAATCAAGAAGAAAAATAAATTAACATCGCAAACAGTACTGGCAATTAATTACACAGATACAACAAGAACAACGTATCTCTCCAATCATATGCAGGCCCCACAAATGCGGCCCTGGATGACACGGGCGCTATATAATACAGCATAGGTCAATCATTTTAATTGCGCTCAATATGAATGTGTGAGACTTCTCCGTTTCCAGTGTGCAATATATATGTTATTACATCAACTGTAAATATTCATTTAATCAAGTTAAGTGTTCCACGAGAAGAAAAAAAAAGTGCGTTGCTATAATCATTTTTACACGTGCATGCAGCAATAAGGTACTGGCGCCAGTTATGGCCGCTATAAGAGCTTCTTTTTTGTAATTAATTCTCATGAATTCATGTTACTAATAAAACAAGTAACTCTTTATTTAATCAATTTAATTACCAAAGTTTGTTTTTTTAAATTATACCCTTTTATTTTGTTTATGTTTTTTTCTCCAGTAATGGCAAAGAGGTAAAACCAGTGATGGACACTTGTACTACGACACAAAAGATATAAAAGAAAGAATCGTCAAATTTGAAACAATGTAAAGCAGTTGCTATGATAATATAATAATTAATAAATAAATAATTAGTTTAAATGTCCACCATTTTGACACCTATTGGCCGATTGTCATCAAATCACGCTGTAAGACAGTTAAATGTATATAGATTAATATTCAGAAATGGTAGTAATTAAATATCCACAAATATTTTCTAATCCAGTACATTTAATTAAAAAATAGCCATTACTGGGGTCATATCCAAGACTGGTGGCGTAAATGCAATCACATCTCGTTATAACGAGTAAGATATTATATCGATAACTTATATTGTAACTCGTAAATGTTAGCTTCTACAAAAAAAAGTGTAAGAACAAAAACTGTAGAAAATTTTTTTTTTTTAGAAGATTGGTCCTTAGGTATTTTATCGTAAACTCGACAGTTTTCGTAATAATTCGCAAAAACTTTATGGATGTTTTCCGGCAACGTATTTCAAATAAAATTTACTAACATATTTTTTTTCTAATCTTTTCGACAGGGCTTCGAACCGTTATTTTTCTCGTTTCGGTTTTCGTAATTTAGAACATTTTATGGTACTTGTATGATAGTCCGAACGCCAATTTAAATGGGAAATAAGATCATGTTAACGCACGTATTTTAACATATACTGAACCGTAAAAACCGATATTTTTATTTCGGTTCTGTTCCGGTTTTCGTTCCGGCAAAAAATAACGGTTTTTCCGGTTTTCAGTTTTCGGTTCAGTTCCGGTTCGAAGCTCTGCTTTTCGACGACGTAACTCGTAAACAAATTGTAGAAAATTTAATTTTCAACAATATTGGTCCTTATATATTTTATCATAAAATAATTAATAATTCTACCATAAATTATATTACGTCGTTATAACGGTTACAAATTATAATATCTCGATAAGAAAAAAAAAACATCCACACTTGCGTATTTATCAACATTAAATACGTTATCTATTTTTTTAATACAAATATTCTCGATGAAATTTTGAATGAAACGGTAAATGACATATCATTTCATTATCAAATTATCCCAGCTGTTGCTGATAACTGATTACAGAGACTCATTAAATAACTGCAGCAAGGTCGAGAGGTGGGGCATTTTGCGAACCGTTCCATGTCTCTTTTTATCAGCAAATGTATAATCACCATGATTTCAAACATGTAAGCCCCTATGAGTAATAACGGCGACAAAATCCTAAAGATTACGCGCTACAAACACTATCTTTAATTAACAATTGAACCATTCTGAATTTAAATTCGGAGGGGGAGGGGGGCGTATTGAAGTAATATTCCGAATAACAGAAGGTGGTCTTTGAATATAAAAATATCTGCCTTGGGAACCACGGGACTTTCTTATACCTAACCTAACCTAACAGTGAATTGTATACGTGATTCTTTGTTTATTAAAACATTTCTAACAAACTAACAAGAAAGAACAAAATTAATAATTTTATGTTTATATAACAAGTGATTTTTTTTAACGTAATAACTGAAAACGGATGTTTACTCTTGTAAATTTTTGGATTTTTGAATTATTTTTGAAATAAGAAAAAAATGTTTTAGATAAAAAATGTCGAGTATGTTATTATCTATAATTTATTCCCCATACATTTTTTTCCAACATTTATGATTTAGCCAGAAAGAATTTTTTTATGTAATTATTTAGATTCACCTACACAGTTCACTCTCAGAATTACGTATAAGAAAGTCCCATGTTACCTACGGCAAATACACACACTGTTCAATCTCTGTAATACGTATAAGAAAGTCCCATGACACTCATGGCAGATATTTCTCCTCTGTTATGAACCATTTGAATTATAATAATTTTTTTTCTTCAAAAATTCGTTTTTACGAAAAAATTAATAGAACATAAATTATAGATATAGATATTACCTACATTTTTTAACTTGACCATTTTTCTCTATTTCGCACTGTTTCAGAGTAATTCGAAAAATTAAAAAATCGACGTAGGTAAACATCCGTATCCGGTTGAAAGATCGTTTTCAAAAATAGGACGTTTTCTTCCCAGCCAAAAATTAATCTTAAATATAAAATATCACCCTTCTACGATTTGTCGTATTTGAGTTACAGCGCTTACAGACAGACAGACGGACAGACGGACACACAGACATCATGGCGAAAATAGTCAGAATGAATTCAGGGAAGGTCAAAATAGATAATTCCGTCAAAATCTGGAGTTCGAAAAAAATCGGCTTCATTATATTTACTTATACTAATGTATATTTCATATACATGGTATAAGAAAGTAAAAAAAAACACTGCCAAGTAAATGCACAGTGCTTCCTCGTGCTAAATTCACCAAAGGTAGTTAATTATTATTGAACAATTTAAATAAAAACTGATAAAGTTGAGATAAATTGCCTGGAATTTGTTAACCATTTAATTTTTATACAATTTTACTAAAAAATATTAGTTCGAAATTTTTCTTAAAACACACCTGATTATTTTTTCGTATATTTTTAATTTTTTGATAAAAAATAAATTGAGATAAATCTTTGTAAGGGAATATTTCAGACATGTTACGTGTATTATGCATATATTACATCAACTCATTTAATTACTACATTATTAAATGGTAGTGCTTGGGGCAAGGTACCTGAATCAGCGTTTCTCAAAATAAAATATAATGTAGGCAATCATATAGATATATTTTGCTCATTGTATTAGTAAATCTATATGTGGACTAACTGTTGAGAAACACTGGTATAATCGACATAAAACAATATTTAATTTAATTTACGGTACAATTACAAGGTTAAATTTAAAAATTTAATATTTTATCCAACGTTTTATCACATATTGCAGTGCATATCTTATCAATATTATTATTATTATTGATATGCAACGAATACAAACGTAAAATAAATTAATTTTAATTGGTAATAGATAGTATGAATTACCATAGATAAAACATGAATAATTTTAATTTAGAAACCAGTATAGGGAATTTTTGGCGGGAAATTTGAAACATAAGTGGTGAAATTTTAGTAATCCATTAAAATCTACAAGTACCAAAATAATATAGTGATTAAATAAGGAAAATTCCTCGTAGACACGGCCAACAAAAATGTGGCTTACACCCAAAAATAAAAAAAATCATTTCAACGCGAACGTTCAAAATTTTGACTTAAATATACATTTTTTTTATCTTAAAACTGATCACCAACAATAGAAAAAAATACGAGTTATACCCAAAAACAAAGAAAGTCATTTGAATGAAGTTTACTGTTACCTTAAAATAGATTTTGAAATACATAATACGTTATCAAATTCAAAAACAGAAACCAAATAAATTCAAGTATCAATATTTTCATTACATAATTAAAAATGACATAATTTTGCAATAATTATTCAGTAAAAAATATATGTTCAACATTAATTTAAAGTTATAGGTAAATTTTACAGTGCGGTTTATAATATTGATACAAATAATATCGAAAATTGAAATTATAATATTTTACAATATCATGAGTTGAAAATAAATACATTTCAGGTTTTCATAAAAATCATTCAGGAGGGTAGCCATTTTGGGACCTTGTGCCCATAGCAACTTATTTTAATTTTCCTCTATCATCATTTTTTCAGATATTTGAATTTTCCTAACCTCTGAACCTAAATAACTAAAAAACTGACCATTTTCGGACCTCATACCCTTGAGAACTTTTGATAATCAAATCACGAACTAGGGTCGAGCGGGGTAAATATGAAACACCAAAAAAATTGGGTAAAAGTGAAACAAGCTTGCAACTAAAAAACTAATTTGTTTATAGGAGAATTATAAAAACTGACATCATCATTAAAGGTTTGTTAAAGCGACCTGAAAATAATTGATGTGTCACCCCTCCCTTTGTCAATGTCAAAACGTGTGAATTAAATTTTAATTCTTTGCACATAACTTTCTGTATAGCTCAGATACTAATTAAAGTTACAATTTCACATTGATATGCCACAAAGAAAATAAATCAAACTTTTATTTTAATTTTTCGAGAAATATTTTCCATTAGAGGCCTGTTTCACTTTTTCCCAAATTAGAGGTTAAAAATGAAACACACTTTTTTCATTTTTGTATCGTACAGTTCAAATGACGTAAGTATTTAAAATGGTTATTCATAAGCGCATCTAGTAGAAAAAAATAAAGTTGAATTTGTCAAAAAACATGAAAGATTTGTATTTTGTTTCACTTTTACCCTTCAATTTCAGTCAATTTGACAATACCTACCCATATTTTTTTTAGGTATTCCTTACCCAATGAATTACTAATTTGAATTACTTGAAAATTAAGTTTTCCCCTATACACGAGATTATTATAAATTATCATACATGGATGATTTTTATAATTCAATTTATTAACAATATAATCCGTGATAAGAGATTCCTTTAATCAATTGAGCTGATATGACGCAACACATACTGAATTACAATGTTAAATATTTTATTATTAATGCAAGCTTTGTAACAACAATTGTTAATTGGCGATTCTGTGGCGATTACTATCGAGTATTATCTCTAACAAATTCTAACTATAATGACATTAACATGCATAAGTACATATAATACACATAATACATGTTCTATATCTACGTTTCTTGGTGTAGGTCGTAACTTATAGCATACTAATCAAATACAAATCCCCTAACCAAAAAATATATAAGAGTTTTTAGACTTACACGTATTTCAATAATAAATATCTGCCTTGGGAACCACGGGACTTTCTTATACCTAACCTAACCTAACAGTGAATTGTATACGTGATTCTTTGTTTATTAAAACATTTCTAACAAGCTAACAAGAAAGAACAAAATCAATAATTTTATATTTATATAACAAGTGATTTTTTTAACTTAATAACTGAAAACGGATGTTTACTCTTGTAAATTTTTGGATTTTTGAATTATTTTTGAAACAAGAAAAAAATGTTTTGATAAAAAATGTCGAGTATGTTATTATCTATAATTTATTCCCCATACATTTTTTTCTCTGTTATGAACCATTTGAATTATAATAAATTTTTTTTTTTAAATTCGTTTTTACAAAAAAATGAATAGAACATAAATTATAGATATAGATATTACCTACATTTTTAAACTTGACCATTTTTCTCTATTTTGCACTGTTTCAGAGTAATTCGAAAAATTAAAAAATCGACGTGGGTAAACATCCGTATCCGGTTGAAGGATCGTTTTCAAAAATAGGACGTTTTCTTCCCAGCCAAAAATTAATCTTAAATATAAAATATCACCCTTCTACGATTTGTCGTATTTGAGTTACAGCGCTTACAGACAGACAGACAGACAGACATCATGGCGAAAATAGTCAGAATGGATTCAGGGAAGGTCAAAATAGATAATTCCGTCAAAATCCGGAGTTCGAAAAAAATCGGCTTCACTATACTTACTTATACTAATGTATGTATATTTCATATACATGGTATAAGAAAGTAAAAATGCTATCTTCATTAGAGACAGTTTATACTTTATAGCAGCGGTTCTTAAACTCATATGATTTAGGGACTCCTTTATGAACATTTTTTTTTTCAGGAATCCCCCTCCACCGAATAGAAAAACAAATAAGGTCGTTAATCTGTTAAATTTTCAAATACATATGGCTCTACCATACTTCAAAGAGCAACTATTACCGCAAGTATTACAATATTTCCACCACATAATGCAATGTGGATACCTAATGAAACAGCCTGAAGCATTCGAATATTGTTTATCGTCAATACTCATTTTTCAGGAACCGAAACACCAATTAGATTTATAAAATAAACAAACACATTGTGATATTCAAATTTGTATAGACCCCGCCATTCCCGCAGGGGGTTTTGAACTGTATGTTAATCAAATATTGATACAATAATTATTATATTTATATTACAACCACTAAATATCATCATAAAGGTAAATTAAGAATTAATTTCATATCGCGGACAAATAATTTGCAATGAATATTAACAATGTCAGTGGTCCCCAACGTTTTTGTATCTAAGAGCACATTCTAGTCTTCAAGGTAAATTTATGGTTGGACATAGTTAATAATTACAGATTGGAAAAATAGTTGTTATTTTCAATGAAATAGTTACTAGTTGAATTTTTTTTCGAAAAATAGTTGATAAATAGTTTTTTTACGATTTAATAATAATTAGTGTAAACGAAGCTGTAAAAAGTGTCGCAAATAGTTGGAAAGGTGGTTGCAAATAGTTGATTTCAAATTGTGTTCAATCAAACCAGTTTTCTGAAAACGGTGGAGATATGTAATAAAAATTACAATAAATGCATTTTTACGCAATAGTTGAAAAACTATTTTTCCAATCTCTATTAATAATACACATAATATACAAAAAAAATTTCAAAAATATAGTTTTAACATATACAAATTATTGTACAATCAGAAAAAGATGTAATGATTTTAACGAAAATTTTCATAATTTTTCAATTTCACCAAAAGTTTTCACTCGCCTGCGAAACCTTTCAAATTTTTGAAAAGTTTTTTCATACGTTGTTTGGTTGGTACCACTTACTTTAATAATACACAAGATTTGAAAAAGTAACAATATATTTTTAAATTAATTTTGGAAATGATTGATTCTTTTACTGTTATTGAGAATACACAAGTATTTCACAGAAGAAATATTGATAATGTTATAATATATGTATTTAAACAAATACAGTGCAACCTCGATATAACAAAACTGAAGGGAAGTAGAAAATATTCGTTATACCAAGTAATTTGTTACAGTGAGGTTTGTTCTACAAAGGTTAGGTTGGTCTACAATTCGTTACAACAAGGTAAGAATGTAGCGATGTCTATTTTTTTCGTTGTAGGATTCTCGTCTACATACTTAATGATTTCTCGTTTCTTTGCGACGGTTAAGGAACACCTTTTTTGTTTTTCAACCATTGCAACTTTAAAACTAGCAACAGTGACAAAAATTTACGAAAAATTTAAACCTGTCGAAAAATTCGTTATAAAGAGGTTGTTGACAAATGTATTCGTAATATAAAGGTATATTTTGCATTAGCTCTTACGGGCAGTTCTAAGGGATTCCGAAAAATTTGTTAAATCGAAGAAATCGTTATATTGAGGCTCGTTATATTAAGGTTACACTGTAGTTACTAAATACTAAAAAAAAAAAAATTAATTTAAACAACGTTTTATAGAAAACTAAAACGGTCGACAGGCACCATGGTGCCCGCGGGCATAGGGTTGGGGACCACTGCTATACATGCACACACAGACAAACACACCTACACCATATTCCTACACTGTACAGGTAGGTAAGTCAGCTGCCCACATTACCGACAACGTCACCAATTCGTCATAAGATACGGGTGTGTATACGTAAGTGTGTATGCGTGTGTGTATGTGTGCATGCATTCAAACTTTACTTACAATCAGGGTTGTGTGATTTTTGAAAATTGAAAAAAAAATCATAAAAAAAACTAAGAAAACCTCGAATCGCAACAGAAAATGCAGTAAAAAGTTGGGAGTCTTATTTGAAAAAAATCGAGTTTTGTCTTACAGAGGCCTCGGGCCCAAAATATGATAATGTTTTGCTTCCTCGCAATATCGAAGATACGAGAAACTTGGGTCTGACTTGAGGACGTTCCCATTTCAAAATCGTGTGTAAGATGGAGGGGTGACATCCCAAAATATGTATTTTTTCAAGATATCTCAAGAACGACACATGTTACGTGAAATTTTTTTAGAATATTTTTTGTAGAGCATTAAATATCAGTCTACAACGTTTGTTGTAAAATATTCCCTTACAAAGATTTATCTCAATTGATTTTAAAAAATCGTTTTTTGTTTTTCTAAATTGATATTAATTGTAATTTTGACGTTTACATAAATTTAGATTTAGATTGAAATTGTCAAAAAATTAAAAATACACGAAAAAACAATCAGGTGCGTCTTAAGAAAAATTTCGAACTAATATTTTTTTAGTACATAATATTGTAAAAACATTTAAAATATTTAAACAACACATACGAAGTACAAATTCGGCATTGCAAAATCATAAAAAGCTGTCAGAATCACAGAACGTATTGCCAACTTAAGAATAGTAACGCTTCACGAATACACCAAATTGTCTGCGACAGCTTTTTTTATGATTTTGCAATGTCGAATTTATAATTGTTGTTAAAATACGAAAATAAGATTTTGTTTGTAATTGATATTCTATAATACATTTCTAACATTTGAATATGTCTTCGTGGTGACGTCAATTCCCGCGCCAACGCTGATTGGTCAAGGAGCTAATAAGACTACCTTGTCTTTATATAAAAACCACTACAATGAGGTGTTCATACCTACACGCGTTTTGTGGTTAAAATGTAACATATTTAATACCACCTAGCTTTGACAACAACTTGCTAAATTCCATAAAAAAAGATTAACACACTTCTATATACTGAATATTTATTAAATAAATTATTCTTGTTACGTAACCTCATACAATTAATTTTTTTTTCTGCTATGATTGGTTCATTAGCTAATTGTAAGTACCTATCTAAGAATCTATCAAAAATAATACAATTAAATATATATATATACAATAATTAGACCTATCTAAAGACACCCCACTCAATGGGATAAGTGAAAAAAAAAATTGAATTTACTTTTCAATCTATTGAAAGGGGATCAAAAAAAATTTTTTTTTCAAAAATCTCATTATTTCTGTTTTTGGGTTATTAATCTACGTCCCTATACCAAATTTCATCTCAATCGATATATTAACCCTAAAAATACCGTAATACATGGTAGATTTTGAAATTTTTATTTTAGTTTAGATTACGCTGAAAATTCAAACTCTTATTCTATAAAAACCCAATTTCCCCCTTCACTATTAATATATTCATAAGAAAGTAAAAAGAAATGGTAATTCGGGATTCAATTTTTGTTAAAAAAAAAATTAATACAATTATTAAAAAAAAAAAAAACATCTAAAAATGCTTTCATAGACACTTATACATGCACCATTAAAATTACTCTGTTGCAATTACGCAAAACAGTGACTGGGTAAATTCAAAAAGCGTTAAATGTACTTTCTACCTAATGACATTAATTATAATATATTTTGTTTATAATGTACTCGAATAATAATCAATAAAACAAATAATATTAAATACTCGGTAAGAGTAATTCGTAGAAAATGAGATAATGGGTATTGATTAAATAATTACATGAAAAAAATATATATAATAACAATTGAACGACTGTCAAAATATATTACTTGTTTAGT
Organism: Sialis fuliginosa; assembly: GCA_961205875.1. NCBI lineage: Eukaryota > Metazoa > Arthropoda > Insecta > Megaloptera > Sialidae > Sialis > Sialis fuliginosa. Next base: position 19,365,609 of record OY540818.1, on the reverse strand, counting down.
TAAAATTTAAAAAAAATTAGAGCTAAGAAAATTTTTAATTTTGCTTCCTCGCAATATCGAAGATACGAGAAGCATTGTGATCGTTGGTGAGTTTAGCACGAGGAAGCACTGTGCATTTACTTGGAAGATGTTATGAGAATATTTTTTATTATAATGGTTTTCGTAATATAAACCACTTTTTAATTTTATTCAATACCTGTTTTTTACTAGCAATATTATATTTAACGTATTTTGAAGAATCTAGTAACAAAATTCTATCAAAATTAAAATTTATGATTTATATACCTAAAGAAAAATGAACCTTTTGATAATCCAAAATACAAAACAATTTTATAAAAAATATAAGTACAGTCCTCCCCCGAGTTACGGCTCATCGACTTAAGTCACTTTGCATTTACATTTCATTTTCAATAACTATTCCTTCAGAGTTTTTTTGTTGTTGCATGATCTACCACCCGTGCTTCTACTAGCGGACATTTTCGAGTTACGGCAGTAAGAAGCAAAATTTGAAAATTGAAAAAAAAATTGTATAAAAGTTTTTAATACTTTTAGGTACCACCTAAGGGCCGATCCAGACTATCGTGCCAGTCTCGGTCCGGTCTCGCTTCGATACAGTATTTACTATACTGAATATTTGCCTGGAGCGAGATCAGACCCTAACTGTGCAAATAGTTTGTGAATGATTTATTTTTTATCTTTCTTTGAATAAGAAACCAAATTACGAATCAACTGCTTTGAGTGAGTTACTATATACACACAATAAATCATTAAAAGTGATGTCCACTGCAATGTGTGACGAAACGTTGGCAGATAACACTTCCAAACCGACGCGGTTTACATCCAGAAGCCAAAATCCATATCAAGATCTTGTATTAATTCAATAAACCTCACAGGCTTGAATCTACAAATATCGGTATGGAGAACCATACATGACTTCCATGTTCTTTCTATCTTTTTAAATAATTTTTAAATATACATTTTTTAAATATTTTATTTATATAACCTACTACTATGAATATACATATCGTAATACATTAAAAAAAACATATATACTTACAACGGTTACAGCTCTATTTGCCATTTGTACATAAATATTAGTTTTCTAATGTCAAAGACATAATTCACATTCGTAGAAAAACTAATTTGACAATTTGAATTTAGTTGCATTTGTTTCCAAGGCAACATGAATTAATGACATATTAGTATTTAAAATTCAAATTTTAAGTTTGTTTTTCACCCCTTTAACGGCTGTTTAGGCACGTACAAATAATAAATGTCCCTTAGATTCAATTGAACTGCAAATGTACCAAATCTTATCAAAATTAGTGAGATAATACTCGCAATATTCACTTTTTAGACGAAAAAAGTTACAAAATTTCGAATATTTCCAAAACCCCTAATCCGATTAGCACCAAAATCAATAGGTCTGGAGTACTCACTGAGACAAACATTTTCCCCAAAAATAATTTAGATCGGTGCATTTTTACGGTAGTTATCGTGAACGAAAAAAAAATCTACATCCTGACACACAGACACACGCACAGCCTCTTTACGTTTTGAAGTTAGTACAATCAGAATTTGTCATTTTCTCGGACACGATTTTTCGATGGTATTACAATACTTCCATTTCTTTCAGAACATGGAAGTAAAAACACAACATTTCCAACCCCTGCACCGTTTTGAATAATCTGCACACCCCTGTATAAACTCAGTCATCATGCACGTAGGACAATAAACACAGACACGCTCGCGCCATTTGGTGAATAGTGAATTGTTTCGAAGGCCGGCGATAAGATAACGTGGACCCGAAACAGCATCGACGCGGCCAATAACAGCCGTTCAGTTGCACCATAGGTACATGTACAGTCGCCTGCAGAACTCGTCTGGCACCCTAAAGGCTAGAATCGCTTACAACAGATTCCAAATTTAAAGACAAACATCTTTTTCTATCAAGTTTAATATATTTAAATACTAAAATTCGGTATATCAAATATTTATTGCCACAAAATTTACGTATACAATTTTCAATAGATTACATAATAATTTAATTGCACAAATATATATGAGTACCTATTATAAACGAAGAGTAGTTCCTTCAAAATATCTGTCTTTGTTTGATACATGGAGAAATTATTTAAATATTATAATTGCACAAATAGGAGGAGCCTACTAAGTTTGTGATAAACGAAAATGAATACAAACTGCAAGACCATTAATGCAGATGACTGTACATATGTACAGGCCCTGAGAGAGCTTCAATAGGACCAGGGCCTAAAAACATACTCCCCCATTTCGCAAGCGTTAACTGCCGTGCTTAGATAAAAGGCAGAAACTTATTTTACTGCCTTTTAGTAATTCTGATGATATTAGGTTTAAATAAAATACCTAGCAAATTTGCTAGCTAACAAGCACTCTCAAATGAGGTATCTAACTTATATGACAGTTCTTTTGGAGTTTGTTGAAAACTTTGACAAGTTTCGCGCACGCGTTGTAGTAAGTAAATACCAACGGTATTAAAACAGTGGTGATGCTATGAAAATTATTTTGTACGGTGAAAGATGCCAACTGTGTTACAATTAGTTGAAGTGTCACTGCTCTAAATTCCATAGATACTAGTACAGAATTAATACCCCATTTGAAAGTAATTGCTAGCTAGCAAATTTTGCTAGCTCCTTTATGATACCGGACATAAGTCACCCAATTTAGGCATTTTGATGAATTGTTAACTAAAATTACACTAAAATGACTTATAGTGAAGTCATTTGGTCGCTAAATAAATTCTATGAAAAAAAATATATATAAAATGAATCGCCTAATAAGTGATGTGTCACCCCTACAGATTTCCCTGTTAGTCGATGTTAAAACGTGTCAATTAAATTTTAATTCTTTGCACATAACTTTCTGTATAGCTCAGATATTAATTAAAGTTACAATTTCACAATGATATGCCACAAAGAAGAAAAATCAAACTTGCCAAAGTAGCTTTTCTTTTAATTTTTCTAGAAATATTTTCCATTAGAGGCCTGTTTCACTTTTTCCCCAAATTAGTTCAAATGACGTAAGTATTTAAAATGGTTATTCATAAGCGCATCTAGTAGAAAAAATTAAAGTATGAATTTGTATCGTTAACTGTTAAAAAACATGAAAGATTTATATTTTGTTTAGTTACTTTTCACAAAAATTAACAACCCTGGGCCAGTAAAAGTTCAGACCCGCCCCTGCATACGACACACACACATGATGAAGTCAATGCTGTGCGTGGGAGATAAACTGTGATTACGTAGTCAAGTATAAGGCGGTAAACGGACACTATGCATAGGTGGCACTTACCGTATACAGTGAACGCGATGATGCATTTGTTGTAACGTTACAGTAACGCACGCATAGCCCTCAAACTCCAACACCACGCAAAAATTGCCTGGCATTGGTTAACCATTTAATTTTACTAAAAAATATTAGTTCGAAATTTTTCTTAAGACGCAAAACATGATTTTTTAAAGCAAATTGAGATAAATCTTTCTAAAAAAATACGTTGTATATTATAGGAAATTTAATGCTCTACAAAAAAGATCCTATAAAATTTTGACGTAACATGTGTCGTTCTTGAGATATCTTGATAAAATACAAATTTTGGAATGTCACCCGTCTCCCTAACACATGATTTTGAAATAAGAACGTCCTCAAGTCAGACCCAACCATCCAACCAAGTTTCTTTAATATCGGTTCAGTGGTTCATGAATTATGCGTGTGACAAGAATTCAAGAGACAGACAGACAGACACGGAACGAAAAATGTTCATCTTGGCTTGAAATGGAAAGATCAATCGGAGAACAATTTTTTTGTTTCATTCTAAAACGAACACAAAGCTTTTCGTATCTTCGATATTGCGAGGAAGCAAAAACTACTTACAATACCTTGTAAGACACAGTAGCACTTTCCGTTTACTGATTGTACGTTTAAATTATAAAAATCATTCAACAATCCTCGCGATCACAATACATTCTTACACTAGTAACGTATAAGAAGGTAAAAGGCTGAATTTACATTTAAGTAAAAAATACATATTTATGGTTGTTTTTTGACGTAAAATAAACGTTAAATAGACAAATAACACGAGATTTGCAAGAATAGATCAGTTATATTTTCAATTTTCAACATTATTATTAACTATTTTATTACCAAGGCATTTTTGAGTACGTTGATTTAAATCCTCTTTAACAATATTTATTTATTTGCGAATTACATTATTTAAAATGACAGATTGCATAACGTGTATATATTACAATATTGAATTTATGGCATTTTTGATTAGTGATATGATTCCATTGTGAAATCAAAACAACAAATTTCAAAGAGCAATTTAATTTCATTACAATAATGAATATATAATAATAATAAAATAACTGTCACCCGCGATGTATTTTTTTTTTAAATCTAATCAATTTTTCGAGATTTAAAGTAGCCTATGTCCTTTTTCAAGATGCAAGCTATCTCCTTGTCAAATTTCATCAAAATCGGTTCAGTAGTTCAGCCATGAAAAGGTAATAAACAGACAGAATATATATAATATTAGTATGGATATAGAATTTATAGTTTTTTTTTTAAATACCAAGCTTCTGCGGTCAACTTGAAGTCATTTATGACTTATGGAAAAGAAGAATACACGCACGGAAATCATTTTTTCAAAATACGCACAATTTCTACATGAGTTTATATAAGTTTATAATTTAAAAAATAAAATAAAAACTGAAATAATTATGTATTAGTTCAAAATACCAAATTCTAAGAAGAAGATGCAGGTTACACCCAGGAGTCGAGAATTATCCAATTACTACCTTATTTTTCTTTCACAGCGTTTATTTATTTATTATTTTTGGCATTTTAAATAAAAAGGGGGACCCAATCTACGACAATTTAAGCTTTACTTTTATTTATTATTTTTTGCCAACAATAACATATCGTCCATACAAAAAAATATCAAAATATTATTTATACAAAATACATTATAATTTCAATCAATAATAATTAATTCTATATATCACTGCATTTTCAAAAACAAGTTATACAATGTAAATAAATAAATAAATATATAAATAAATAACTTGTTCTTCATCTTAAAAAATATAAATAATTAAACCGATATTAAAAATAATTAAGTAAGTAACTTCTCAATATTTTTAACCACGTTATAAAATTGACATACGTGCTATGATCAAGTTTCTATAAGTCTAAATAAATTAATAACAGTTGAACGAATACAAAATGAAATGCACACATTTTAAATAACTTCCTATAAAGTATATTACATATAAAAACACTGTTCACCTCGATTAGTATTTTGTAAAAATATTACCTTCAAAATTAAATACAAACCATGACTTCTGGGTGTAAGCCGCGTCGGTTTGGTCGTGTTATCGGCCAACGTTTCGTCACACATTGCAGTGGACATCTTTTATAAGCGCCCTCCACTGCAATGTGTGACGAAACGTTGGCCGATAACACGACCAAACCGACGCGGCTTACACCCAGAAGCCATGATCCATATCAAGATCACCGCGGAAGCCTCAAGATTTGTATAAATAAAAATCAATCGATAACAAAAAAAAAACGGGGTTATGCGTTTGACCAGTATATTTGTTTGTTTATATACGCAATTAAAAAAATATATATTTAAGATATGTTTTAATTGGAGAGGGGGGAGGGGCTTAGATAGCAATTTGATACATAAAAAGTTTGCATCCAAATTTTATTTTTGCTTCCGAAAGAAATGAGAAGCTATGTAATAATTTTTGTAAGTAGAAAAAATGTACACTTATCCCCCGATTTACACTTGTTTTACAGGATTTATAAATTGACAATTTTCAAAAAACTAGTAAAAATGTTTATTCCGCTCCATATACGCCTATACAAAGTTTTGATGGCATTTTTGAATTTTTTCCTTCGGTAACCTGATGTAAAGAACAGGGGATTCCCGGGCTTGTAAAATTCCAAGATGTCTGACTTTTGTTTTACTTAAATAAATTACTGAATCATGCACATTTCCAAGATTTCAGTTTACACGGTTTTATGCGGAACGTATCTACCGTGTAAATCGAGGGATAGGTGTAATTATAATAATAAACTTCAATATAAATTACATACTAATAAAATATAAGATTTAAATTGCCACAATCATTTTTTTTAACATTAAAAAAAAATATTGCACAATAATTGTCAATTTAATAATTCAGAAACCCGAGTAGAAACTTCAGATATATTATTTATTTAGCAACAAACTCAATAAACTATATATATTAATCTATTTATAGAACTACAACATTTTAGTCGCATCGGCCTATGAACGACAGTTTTTCGCTTCGTACCTCAACATTGTTATTTTTAAACACATTGCACTAGGGAAGAACGTCTAACCTTTCCCCTATGACCCTTCTCTTTGAAAACAAGTAAGATTCATTGTTCTTCTCTGAAATCACTTAGCCGCTTCTTTAAGGAAACTAACTACAACATACATAAGTGTTCTGTACATTAATTAAACATTGTGCTAATTAACGTCTCAATTAATGAACGAATATAAATAGAAATCAACATTATCGGTAGTAAAAAGTTAATCAAAACTTTTAAAAATAAACTCGTATGGTCACAAAATGGCAAATGATTTAGATATTATTAAAATTCGGTTAATATTTCAACCGAATATCTTAATTAAAAACGATTCGCTATACCGAAAAATCGTAATTTCAAAATCATCAAAATCGTATGTAAGGGGGAGGGGTGACACATTTATTTTTTCAAGATATCTCAAGAACGACACATGTTACGTGAAAATTTTATAGAATATTTTTTGTAGAGCATTAAATTTCCTATAATATGGGTCTACAACTTTTGTTGTAAAATATTCCCTTACAAAGATTTATCTCAATTTATTTTAAAAATTCGTAAATGTCATTTTGACATTTGCATAAATTTAGATTTAGATTGAAATTGTCAAAAAATTAAAAATATATGAAAAAATATTCAGGTGCGTTTTAAGAAAAATTTCAAACTAATATTTTTTAGTAAAATTGTTTAAAAATTAAATGCTTAACCAATTCCAGGCAATTTATATAAACACTATCGGTTTTTATTTAAATTGTTGAATAATTAACTACCTTTGTTGAATTTAGCACGAGGAAGCACTGTGCATTTACTTGGCAGATGTTTTTTCTATTACATACCGGTACAAAAATAATCAGAAAATTTTAAAAAAATGACAAAAGTAAACATCCGTTTCCGGTTTTGTGCCTTCAATTGAGATAATAGACCGTCCAAACATATTAATTTTTGATTAATAATAATTGAAATAATCAGAAACCAAAACTACTCAAAAAAATCATATAAAATAAAAATTTAAACCAAGTACTAAAATTTATTAATTACAATTAATTGGACTTAATCACTGTAACTTCTGAGCAACCCAATTATCTATTATTTTAGTTCAAAAGTTTACAAGATATAGACACAAGCCTTTTAATTAAAATTCTGTTTCTTAATTAGGTCACTCCAAAAGCAAAAACTCGAACTACTCTACTTTTTTTTTCATTTCATTTTACTAACATCTGAACTTTTATATACATACATTATATTTTTCTTTAATCTACCCAGCGTTCTCAAATGGATGTCGGAATATCACCAAATCACTTTAAAAACTATTAAAAAAATGCAATGGTTTATATATGATTTACATATTCCTTTACTGCTTACCATCCTATATGAAAACTTCATCCAAATCGGTACAGTAATTTCTCTGATAAGCGTTCACAAATAAACTTTATTATGTTAGTTAAGTTTAGGTTTAAAAAAAATCACAATCAATTTTAATTTAACTTTTTTTTTAAAACAACACAGCGTTCAAAATTATGCACACTTCCTCTACACAATACAAATTGTTTTTTTTTTATTATGTAACTCAACCACATTAAAATTAATTTTTCAAGTTTACACCAAATCTCGTAAGTAATTTAACAAAATAATAATAACCTTTGAACTTACAGCAAATGTAGGTACTGTAAATTACAGTATAATCATTTATACATAGTATTTCAAATACCGCAAGAGGTCTGATTTTATGTATCACAATGAAAGTAATATTTCAAAATAAATCATGCGATAATTTATTCGTCATTTCAATATTTCCGTATAAAAAAAACATACACACATGCGGGGTAAAAAATTGTTGACACGCTACTAGGACATTACAATAATGCCAAAAAAATTGTTCGCACATTGTACGGGCTAGTATGTATATAAAAGACATTATATTTTTGAATACATTTTGTTGATTGACAAAATAAAAGGCATTTTTGATTCTTCTGATTTTTTGGTATCATTTAGTACTTATCCAGAGTAGCTTCTATGATTTTTTCATATTTTTATTTTAATTTCCCTAAAAGTTACGGGGAGTTGAAATTTTTCGATTGTCATTTTTCAAATAGGTACGCGAAAAATTATGGTATCGTCAACTTTTTATATATGGTTATTTATATAGTAAATAAATGATTCTACGTCTTATTTTCTTGTATTTTAGTCGATATTTGTATGACGAGTTGAAGTTCACTGCAGGAAATTTCACTAAAAAATTTCAAATTTTTGATTTCGTTAAAAGTATGTTTATTGTATAGAAAATGACGTGAAAAGTTGTTTGTTTCAAACCGCAGGTCTGTATCTCAAATCGTTCTCGAGATATGGCCTCTCAAAGTTTCAGTTTTTTCAAATTTTTGGAGAAAAAAGGCCATAACTTTTGAACGCGTGGTCGTAATTGATTTTAGTTGACGGATTTGGAATCAGCGTGTCAAAATCTATATAATGACATGTATAAAACTTTAAAACTCGAGAAAAAAAATTTCGTGAAAAATCGAAAAAATTCAAAGGGGTATACCTTAAAAAAATGTCGATTTTTGACCAAATTTTTTTTGTCAAATTTTAAAGTATTATACATGTCAATATATAGATTTTGACACGCTGATTTCAAATCCGTCAACTAAAATCAATTCCAACCACGCGTTCAAAAGTTATGGCCTTTTTTCTCCAAAAATTTGAAAAAACTAAAACTTTGAGAGGCTATATCTCGAGAACGGTTTGAGATACAGACCTGCGGTTTGAAACAAACAACTTTTCACGTCATTTTCTATACAATAAACATACTTTTAACGAAATCAAAAATTCTAAATTTTTTAGTGAAATTTCCTGCAGTGAACTTCAACTCGTCATTCAAATATCGACTAAAATACAAGAAAATAAGACGTAGAATCATTAAGATTTTATTTAAAAAAGTAAAAGCTTGAACTAAAGCTGTTTCATAACGTTTTTTTTGTTAATAGGAGGGGGAGGATTGGCAAAATATGCTTCCCTTTTGAAAATTTCACGCCTCGCCATTGCCATAAGTATTTTAATTTCAATTAATAGCAAAAGGAAGTCTGACTGAAAACCTTTAAAACTTATAAGAATTTATTACATAGATACATAATCAGAAAACAATTTAATTTCAATTATATTCTATTATAGTCATCAGGAAATAGTAAATGCACTATTTTTTTCTTAATAGCGAACAGCCCTTTTCTTTCGCTAATTAATTTACTATTCTAATTATTTGCCGACATAATAAATAATTGCAGACATTCCAATGCATTGTTTTTGCAGCTAAAGTTTCAGCTACACTTTGTATGTGAAGTAATAGGTAATAATAATTAATATATGGGATCGTTAATTATGTTTCACTTAACAATAGTTGTTATTAAATTGTTAATATCGGTGTTAATTATGTTTGTATTAAATTAATCAATTCAGGGTCGGGTTTATGTCAAATTATTCTACATGATTTTCATGTAACATGTGTCGTTTTCGAGGAAAAAAAACAATTTTAAGAAACAGATTTTTCTTCTTTTCTAACATAGCGAAAAATCAATATAAATAAATGAAAAAAGTGGTGTGTGGCTCACCCACATAAGCGCCGAGTTGAAGTTAAACTTCTTTTGTTTTCTTAACCATTCAAATTAAATAAAGTAAACGATTATTAAATTAATAATCAAACGTATTATTTTAACACAAAAATCGTATTTTATCCATCTTTCTCTCTCTTATACATTTACTCACACATAAGGAACTGGCACCAGTCTTGGATATGACCCCAGTAATGGCTATTTTTTAATTAAATGTACTGAAATAAAAATATTTGTTGTTATTTGATTACTACCATTTCTGAATATTAATCTATATACATTTAACTGCCTTACAGCGTGATTTGATGACAATCGGTCAATATGTGTCAAAATGGTGGACATTTAAACTAATTATTAGTATAATTTATTTATTAATTATTATATTATCATAGTAACTGCTTTACATTGTTTCAAATTTGACGATTCTTTCTTGTATGTATATCTTTTGTGTCGTATAGTACTTATCATTAACAAGTGTCCATCACTGCGTGCTCATTACTGGTTTTAATTTACCCATTACTGGAGAAAAAACATAAACTAAATATTTGCGGACTTTGGTAATTAAATTGATTAAATAAAGAGTTACTTGTTTTATTAGTAACATGAGTTCATGAGAATTACGAAAAAGAAACCCGTAAACTTTGCTCTTATAGCGGCCATAACTGGTGCCAGTACACTCTCCTTAGCGTTTCATCTTTAAAACGTGTCGAATATTAAAATCTGTCGAGGTCATTCCAATTCAGTCGACTCTCGCTAAAGAAGTTTAACTTCAAAAGAAGAATCTGTACAGGCATCTATTAATCTATACTAGCGCATTGGCCCGGTGTTACCCGGGGATATTAATTTAATTAAACATAAAGTAATCATGCCCACCCAACATGCTAACAACACACGGTTCACCACGAATTGTTTTTTCCGGCTTCATGAAATTTACCCAAAATATCCACAAATTATACACCTAAACTTAACCTATCCATTAGTGAAAACCGGAAAAAAATCCATTCAGTAGTTATTAAAAAAAATCGTGTAAAATTATGTTTTCTCCCAGGAAACACCAGGTCTTATCTTAGAATTTGTATGAAAATCAAAAATAAATAAATAGGTTACCTTTCTTGGAAGTTCTTTATTGTAATTTATAAAAATCAGTTTATTTATATTGTAAAATGCATATTTTTTCATTCAAACTCATGGTGGAAAGATAAATATTTGTAGGTATCATGATTCAAACTGAAATTCACATATAGTAATTGTTTTCAGCGTCTTATATTCCATAGCTACTGTGTTTTTCTATAAATGACAGTTCTATGCTCTGACATCATAGAAACAAAAGACGCTGTGCAAAAGATTCTTTTTCATCTTTTGATGTTAAATTTTAGATTTTCATAAAATATTATTAGCCACGATACTGCTCGTAAAAATTATCTAACTGTTGGTGAAAACCGCATTGAAATCGGTTCAGTAATTTCGGAGTCTATAAGTTACACACAAACGAACATTCATTTTTATATATATAGAAGATAGCGCACGACTACAAGGCATAGGTTCAATGGTACAAATAATTCCACAAATTATTACATATTCCAATTACATATTTACATACAGACTGGTTCCATCTGTTTAGACACAATTGGTAAATTGGACGGATTTCCGGATACCGGATATTAAATTCACCACAAGACGATATTGATCGTCCATAATTGCAAATACCACGTACAATTTGCCCTACCAATAATTATTTATTTAATACTTTCTAATTTAACTTTGTTGTCAAAATACATTAGTTCCATAGACATAGAGAATGGACCACGCATCTGACTCGAAAACAAAAGAAAGAGTTAGAAACAGGATTGGAATATACTTGTCCTTTTTTAACTATTTCATTCTTGGCCCCGAACATTAAAAATATTCATAGATATATATAAAGAGGTTAAAAAACAAAAAAAATTATTGATTTCTAAATAACATAAGTTGCGAATTTTTTGACTCAATTTTAATATCTTGTTCTTCCTTTTTCGTAGCTTCGTAATGTGACCTAATATCAACAAAAATATTAAAAATTTTGTTAAGTAAATCTTGTATGTGCTGTTTGTAAATGCAGCAATCCACCTCATCATTTTGTAGCAAAGCAACCACATGGGAATTGATTTAAAACTATTTTTATTAATATATACTTAATATTTTTGGTAGCAAAAGTGTTATTCTCCCGGAATATCCGTTCATAATTTTGCAAATTTCTATCAGATCAATTGACGTTTTTTTTTTTAATTTCCTCGATGAAATATGAACCATTATAGTATGTTTATTGTTTATATTATTTACTTTTCTAATAAAAAACTTATTGCACAAAAATCACAAGATAGATATACAAAAATATATCTGACAGAAATACTACCCTGAACTATAGTAAGCTACCAATCAGATTCTAAGAAAAAGAGATAGATATATTCCAAACTACACTGCATCTCTCTCTCACTTTTTGAACAGATGTTACACCATTGTGTTAATACAGAATGCACTGTCCATTCTCTATGTCTATGATTAGTTCCATATTTTTTTACTCAAGCAGGTGCCAAACACAAAAAAATAAAACATCTGCCTACACATATTTAAAAAAATTAATATAAATGATTTCATAAACTTTGCAAATATCGATTTTTGATAAATTGGGTAGAAAATATCGACTAGATATCCCTTTCTATCCCATATTGGTTGCCTCTAAATTATAACATTAAAACATGTTATGAATTTTTCAAATTTTCTGAGATGAAGGCCCCATATTGACGCCAATTTTGGGTTTTTGAAAAAAATAATAATAGTAAAATCAAGTACTAGGTACTGATTAAGACCTACATTTTGATACCCCCTCCCTAGAAAGTGTATTGGTTTAAGATAAACATTTATTTTGTGGGTATACATTTTTTTTTTGATTAGTTATTAAATGTTACTCTTTAAAAATAAAATTAAAAAAAATTGTGTCAGTGTAACTCGTGACGTCTCACGAAAACAAAATAATTTTCGAAATTACACAAACAAAAGATCAAAAATACATTTCGTAATCGTATTCCATTGTTTCAAATTTCTCATAAAATCATTTTGTAATACCATTAAAACGACGTATCATAAAAAATACCATGCATTAATATTATTATTACTTCAAATTTACAATACACACATACGTAAAAGTATCGCAAATCTAAAAATACAATCAAACAGATAGAGGAGACTCGGGCAATTTAATTAATAACTATCCCGAATCAAAATAATAGACATGAAAGTGAAATTATATCATATAAAATATTTATTTTAATATAGAAGGAGAAGCAACAGACGATGGAAATTATTTTTGGCAGTTTTATAAATACAGTAAGCCCTCGATTTAATGTGGGTACCAATATAAAACTGAACAAACCTATTTATTTTGTTTTTATTCAATCCCCACTAGTGGGGTATCAAATAAAATCTCAAAGAATTTAAATAAATGAACATTTTGTTATTATTAAAATCCCTGTTCAACAATTTTTCAAAAAAATCGTAAAATATTTAGAGGGAAAAATTTGAAAAAATTCGGAATATATATAACGATGCCAAAATCACAAGAAAAGTATCAGCACTCACCTCTATTCATTCGTAATTAGAATGAATACGGTACGGGACACTAATACACGAGATTTAACTCGCAGTTGACAAATTATTGGTAATAAACTATTGCTTTAAAATACATATTTTTCATACATTTGCCAATAGTAAAATTAACACAGCATTATTAATAACACCTACATACTTTCTTCCACGTGATTAGGCGTGGATATAAAAAAAAGTAACGATCATAAAACAACTTAAAAAAAAAACATAAATAAATATCTTTGTGGTGGATCCAAAACTCAATCACATATATTTTATTAAACTTTTTAAAGAGCATTATATATTTTGACACACTTATTTCAAATGTTGACAAAATTAAAAAAATTTCACGTTTCTTAATAATTACATAACAAAGTACTTAAAAACTTGATGATATAGATACACTACTTAATAGGTGTATCATTTATTATTTCAATCTATATATAATCCAAGTTTTGAATAAAAGCCAAGCAATCTAACAAGTATTTCAATCTTCAGATTGTATACACACATTAATTCTAGTGTTCCTACAAAATACGTACATTTAAAAATATGTTTATTCCGTATAATTAAGAAAACGAGACAGGAGACGAGAGTCAGGTAAATTGTCTTGTCCACGTGACCACACAAACCTTAATGTCCGGTAGTATAAAGGAGCTAGCAAAATTCGCTAGTTAGCAATTACTTTCAAATGAGGTATTAATTCTGTACTAGTATCTATGGATTAGCTATGGAATTTAAAGCAGTGACACTTCAACTAATTGTAACACAGTTGGCATCTTTCACCGTACAAAATAATTTTCATAATATCACCACTGTTTTAATACCGTTGGTATTTACTTACTACAACACGTGCGCGAAACTTAACAAAGTCTTCAACAAACTCCAAAAGAACTGTCATATAAGTTTGATATCTCATTTGAAAGTGCTTGCTAGCTAACAAATTTGCTAGAGCAGGAGTAAAAATGCGTGTAAACTGCATGGACATAGTTATACCTATTTAGCCAACCTCAAAAAATATAAGTATCTACGGAGTATAGGGATTTTATCGTAATGCACTTCTCGCATTAACATTTGAAAAAGCGTCGTCAGTTAAAATATGGTTAAAACACCTGAGACGAAGAGATGGAAAACAAAAGAAACGTGATTCGTGGGACATAAAAAAGACGAAATATTTTTGAGATTTCTTGTTGGTACACCATCGAACTTATAGCATATTTCAAATCGGAATTATAATTCCAGCGTCCGAAAAAAATTTAATCACGCAATTGTTTTACATTGAAACACGATCAATAAAAAAAAATCGGTCAGAAAGTAGGGAATTTAAATAACTATTAACTCAAAAATGATGAACATTTTGATTACCTACTTCATACTTTATATTTACAATGTTCATCGGTTTTTTTAATCAGGTATTTATTATGTATTGAATCTGGACTGGCAAATGAAAAAATAACCAAAACGATTACAAAAATTTATAAATCATCAAAACTAATATCTGTTTGTTAACCTATCTTGATGAAATTTGGCAGTGAGATAGCTTGCATCCCGAGGACGGACATAGGCTACTTCGTATCTCGAAAATTCAACCCCTAATGAATTGCAAGGGGGTGGAAAAATTATATTTTTTTTTTCATTTATTCTTAAGAATCTCTCGACTAGACTTACAAATCGAGTTGTAATAAAAATCAGTTCTGATTCGCCCGAATTTAAGCCTATATCTCATCTTAACAAAATTTTCATCGGGTGTGCAATTTTCAATTTAAAAAAGTTTAAGAACCTGTGGTTTACACCATTTTTCATAACTTTATGATTATCCACGTGACGAAAACAACAGCAATTCTTTTAAAAAATTTTACATCAGAGAATAACAAAAAAATTATATAAGAATTGTTTAAAAAAACTTCGGTACGTAAATACAAAGAAATAAACGTATTTTTAATACAATTCCCGTATTTTAAATATATAACCATAGTGTTTACATTCTTTTACTTTGTTTACCCAAAACAATATTAAAAATTTCAATAATATTCAATAATTCAATGCACACAGTTCTTTCATATGCCAATACAATTAACTTCACTTTATGTTGAGTTCTTATTTTTTTTATCGACGACCAAAAAAAAAGCTTGCCCTTTCCCCCTAGCCCCAGATATTTCTAGTGTCAAATTAAAAATGTGATAAATCACAAACAGCATTTAGACAAATTTGCAATTGAGAAGATGGTATAGATTTGTATTGATAAAAGATCAGTGGCGAAGCGTCCATGGAATCAAGGGAAACAGTGCTTCCCTTACTTTATGGGTAAATTAATACATATCTGTGTTTTCAGTTAATAAATAATTTAATAATATTATCAGAATATTCATCTTTATGCGCAACTCAAACATTTTAATCAAAAAACAGCATTTAATATTAATTTACACGCTCAATTATAAAACTATAATACCTCTACGTATTATTTTCTTGAATTTTAATCGATATTTGTATGACGAGTTGAAGTTCACTGCAGGAAATTTCACTAAAAAAATTTGAATTTTTGATTTCGTTAAAAGTATGTTTATTGTATTGAAAATGACGTGAAAAGTTGTTTGTTTCAAACCGCAGGTCTGTATCTCAAACCGTTCTCGAGATATAGCTTCTCAAAGTTTTAGTTTTTTCAAATTTTTGAAGAAAAAAGGCCATAACTTTTGAACGAGTGGTCGGATTTGATTTTAGTTGACGGATTTGGAATCAGCGTGTCAAAATCTATATAATGACATGTACAATACCTTAAAACTCGAGAAAAAAAATTTCGCGAAAAATCGAAAAAATTCAAAGGGGTATACCTTAAAAAAATGTCGATTTTTGACCAAATTTTTTTTGTCGAATTTTAAAGTATTATACATGTCATTATATAGATTTTGACACGCTGATTCCAAATCCGTCAACTAAAATCAATTCCGACCACGCGTTCAAAAGTTATGGCCTTTTTTCTTCAAAAATTTGAAAAAACCAAAACTTTGAAAGGCTATATCTCGAGAACGGTTTGAGATACAGACCTGCGGTTTGAAACAAACAACTTTTCACGTCATTTTCTATACAATAAACATACTTTTACCGAAATCAAACATTCTAAATTTTTTAGTGAAATTTCCTACAGTGAACTTCAACTCGTCATACAAATATCGACTAAAATACAAGAAAATAAGACGTTGAATCAATTATTTACTATATAAATATATAAGAATTTATTTTAAAAAGTAAAAGCTTGAATTTAATGTGTTTCATAGTTTTTTTTTTGTTAATAGGTGGGGGAGGATTGACAAAATATGCTTCCCTTATTAAAAATTTCACGCCTCGCCACTGTTCGTAATATAATGACATTTTTATTAATATATATCTCAGCTTAGCGCGATTCTACAGTACTTAGCTAGAATCCAGAATAGAACCATTTTCATTTGATAAAGAAGTCAGGATCACAAAAAAAATATTCTAATAAAAATAATATAATTTGACAATAATGGGCACCACTACCCTACATATTAAATAAAAGGCAATGAAACTTACGTAACACTTACACAATACAAACTTATTATTATAACTGATAACATTTTGTTTTCAATTTTTTTCAGATAAAAAAATAATTAATAGTTCGTATTATTCCAACTGAAAATTCGAGATCGCTTTTTTTTTTCAATCTGCTCTGATTGGCACATTAACACTATACCATACTGTAAAATTATTTATAGACATAGCAATGTCGTTAATGTCTTTCACATATTATTTAATTGCAGTATTAAATTTAATAATAAATTTCAAAATAATTATTTTTTACTTCATCCTATTTTTTTTCTAAAAATCTTTCAATAGAAAAATCAACTCATAGAAGCTCTACTGTATTTCCGTAAAGAACATTAAACTATTTTTTTATTATTAATTTCTTAGCGCATTTTTATTTCATGAATTACATATAATGTGTTTACTTCTTACATCATGATAAATTGTTAAAGAAAAATGATTTTTGCAATGAATCATTTCCTTTGACGACATATGAATATGTAAACATCATCTATGTTAAACAGAAACATTTAAAAACATTATTAATCTATGATTCTTTTAATTAAACACTTCAATTAAATATTATGACTAATTGATTCATACAAAAAATCCACTACTATAGTCGAACTTAGGTATAATGAGACCAGACGTTTTAGCTGTACCCGCGGCTTCGCTTGCGTACTAACAGCCAGACAGACAGACGTTGAGCTTTATATAAATTAAGGATATCCAAGATCGTAATAACGAAGTTCTACTGTACGTAGTTTAACAAAAATATGCATTTCAATCTCTAGAAAAAATTCATATTTTTATCCTTCAGATCGAAAAATGAAGGTGGTGTACAATAGGCCAGTAAAATCTTAAAAACATAAAGCAACAATAAAATCTCTATAAATAATATAGTTAGTTATGTTTTTTTTTATCAATAATACTTTATTATACCTTAAAAAAATGTCGATTTTTGAAGAAAATATTTTTGTCTTTTTTAATAGTACTTTTCGTTCTTTTTTTTTGGCAACCTCATCTATAATAAATAACTTAATTAAAACTAGACAAAATTCCACACGTTATCATATTATATAATTACATCTAAAATATACAGTGTATTCCAAGTTGATTAAGACATAGGAAATTTAACATGAGGACAATTAGAAATATTGTAGTAACCTTTGGTCAAATTTAACGATGTGTGATT
Source organism: Sialis fuliginosa (assembly GCA_961205875.1). Classification (NCBI taxonomy): domain Eukaryota; kingdom Metazoa; phylum Arthropoda; class Insecta; order Megaloptera; family Sialidae; genus Sialis; species Sialis fuliginosa. The sequence goes on along the minus strand of OY540818.1, from coordinate 19,347,279 downwards.
GGTGCATTTTGAAATGCCGCCTCGAAACTAACTAATAAATTTCAAATTAATCAATAGTATTTTGTTTTCAACTTTAAGGCGGCTATTACACTATCAAATAAATATGTCAAAGATCTTTGACAAAGATTTGATCATATTTCTTTGTAAAATACGAGATTTTGTTTTATTACACTACATAAAATATTTGATAATATTTTCTCAATATTATCTAGGGATATTTTCTTCTTTTTTGGTGCCTTTTGAATATCAGTGTGTGGATGTTCGTCAATTGACGCGATCGAGGTTTCAATTTACAACCGTGTATTGTAGTTTTTATAATCAATAAGAAGATTATCATATAATACTGGATTTTGTTGATATTCATACATTAATAATTATGTAACTGTAACTGTCAGTGATAACTTGGAAGTCGCCATTTTGTTTTTGAAGTCAAAAAACTTTGATCAAATATAAGAGATTAACTATGATCATAGAAATATTATGAAGGTAAATATTATAAAAGTTGACTTATTACACTGTCATATTTCTTTGATCAAAGAAATTTTATCATATTTCTTTGATAGTGTAATAGCCGCCTAAAACAGTTAAATGTATATAGATTATGATTCAATAATGACATTAATAATAATAATAATTCAATACATTTAATTAATTAGTCCAAGACTGGTGCCAGACCTTAGTCCTATCTAACAGGGAAATACGCCCCCCCCCCCACCCCCTCCTGGGCAGTCAGAATAGCACACCTGTTTATTTTAATTACCAAATTAAGTGGCTTCCACATAACTAATTTCTTACGGTTCAAACCCGGCCCTGCCTAAATATAAACCATTCGATCGCGCACGCCACTGAATCACGAGTTTCCCGGTACACGTTGTACATTTGAACAACTGATTCTGCACGTGTTTGTCAACAATCATTTCAGAAAACCCATATACAGTTGAATAAAGAACGTTCTCAAACGAAGAAGTGGCTCGTTATCCGATAGAGCAGTGATCCCCAAACTTTTTTGATCACACACCACTGGGACAAAAAAAAATTAAATTGTAATCCCTAACATCCTTAATATTTATAAAATTCAACGTCTGTCTGTCTGTCCGTTAATGAGCTTATAATTCGAGAACCACTTATCTGATTTACGTGTTTTTTTTATAAATTTTCTGGTCTGGTTTTAGGATATATTTTGTTACGTTAGGTAACATAAGGTATAAGCAGTGCCGATAATAGTAAATCAAGTCGGAAAAAAGTTTGATCTTTCGCAATACGCTGCCTAAACCGTTAAATATTGATCAATAAAATGTAGTAAATACTTGTGTAGAATCAAAAGATCTAAAATTAACTCCGCAGCACCATATATCTAACTTTTATATTTAAGCCTTCTATGTTACAAAGAAAATTAAAAATTTACGACCTGCCAAACATTAATCCATATCGAAATAAATGATTTCTGCATCATAAGTACTTAATGTAGATAAAATTTGCCCTTTACAGCATCCAATTTGGTCTTATAGTTACGGCAATTTTTCTCCAGAATTAAAAAAAAGCTAAAACTTTGAGATTCTATATCTCGAGAACGGTTTGATATACAGATCTGCAGTTTGAAAATTTAAACTTTTCACGCAATTTTCTACATAATAAACACACATTTAACGAAATCGCAAATATCGAACGTGAGTAAAAATACAATTCGTGAGTGATCGTGAGCAAATATTACTTACACACCCATCTGGTACCGAAATTTATTTAATTTGTAGAAGTTCGTGACAGTTATAGTTGAAAACTTCAATAACTCGGTGAAAATTTATTTCATGTTATTTTTTAAAGTGGTTTTAGTACAATTTTGACCAAAAATAAGTTAATGCTAGTTCCAGTTACTATGTAAGATATAAAAGACTAAACTACACATACAAAGATACTGCGTAGACTATATTTTATAGTCTACGGTACAATGCTAGTCTAAAATAATCAAAGTTTGCTGGTACGATGTAGGATGTAAGCCAAGAAAAATATGTTTGTTCAAGATAACAAATAAGAAAATCTAATATATTTGATGATCTGAATTTTATCTATTTTATCTTGAGAGTGGACCGAAAAAAAAAAACAAAAAGGAAACTACTTTATCCTGGCATCTATTTTACTCGTACAGACGAATTTCAGTTAGTCCCCATCCTAGAAAAAATTAATCTTGCGTATCGTTAAACTTATTTCAATATTACCTAGTTATAAATTGCAGATGAATGATTTTACTGTTTAGAAAAAAATAATAATTACATTTTGTAAACAAAGGTTTTGAAAAAGGAACCCCAAAACTCTCACCACAAACCAAAAAAATTTTTTTTACAAAACACAATTTTTAGAAGGATTTTATTTTTATTATAAAAATCCCTAATCATTTAAAATATATATAATAAATAGATCGAGTTGTGGTAAACCGCAATAGGCCTATTGGCGCCACTCAAGGCTCTCTATTGTTCTCGGAAATATTCTTATAAACCTACCGACAACAAATGATTTGAAGAAATCATTCAACATAAAAAAAATAATTACAAAAACATAAACTGTCATTTTTTAAAAAGTATAGCAAAATAGTTATTTTTATATAGATTGCTTAATATAATGGATTTACCAAGCCGCAAAAACATTGGTAATCCCATTATATGTATGTACTAGTCAAATATTATTTTAAATGTTCCCCACCCTTTCGTAATATAATTACTACAGTAAAAAAAAAAACTTTTTATCAACTTTCAAAATAATTTTCTAAAATACAAAATTCCAATTATACAAAAATCCTTTTTCAAGTACTTTAAGCCCATTTTTTCAATTGTAGTCTTCTCCTATTAAAATATTATTAAAGTCAACACATTTCAATTTCCCTACGAATTAATTTCGCTATTGAAAATTGCCAAACATATTGAAATATAAAACCTTAAATATGTGAAATTGCCACTTACAAAATAACAATTTATTAAGTAAATACTTCTTGTGAAAAAATATTGACATGAAAACAATATATTATAAATTTAATAAATATTTAAAACCAATATAAAATTCCTTCACATTATTAACAATTAATAAAAAAAAAAAAAACAGGAAACTGAGATGTGATTTCTAGGAAATCATACTAGAATTCTTTAAAACCATTATAATATATAGATGTATTTATTATTTACTTCTTTTATTCTTTATAGAATCCAAGAACGTCAATAATTATGATCTTTTATTCCGAGAAAAAAATAATACAACTTCATCTAACTAATTTTCGTATAAATTCAATTATTTTACTTATTTGAATTCGAAGAATTTCATTTTGCTATGTACTTACTACAAAAGAAATTTCATACAATACATCAAATACATGTGTATATAAAAATTGTAATTCAAACACATTAAAACGTAAAATAAGATATATTATAATATAATCAACAATTAATTTTACGTGATATATATACAACAATTGTAAAAGAAAAATTTTAAATATAAAAGAAATGTTTTGTTTATAAACAAAATTTGATGTAACATGAACAAAAATAAATACAGTGTATATCTGTGGGTATATCAAATATCACAGATACTTTATCAATGGAACTAATATAAATATCGGATTAATAATAACAAACAATTTAGTTTACAACTATTATCATGTATATGTACCCCCAGATTCACAATAAATGTATACCAACCTCACAAAAACTGACTAAATTAATTAGAACATATCTAAGGCACAAGCAGTGTGCTTTTTATTGATATTTTGATAAGACATTTAGATAGAGAAATATTTGTTTTACATTATTGAGATAATAAAATTCAAGACATTTGAATTGATATACGCGCCATCAAATTACTAAAATCACTTTTTTTGTTTAATTGCATGTCCAGACACTATAATCATGATCATTAATTATTAACAAGAATAACAAATCAATTTAAAATTGATAATTTTTGACCTAATTATTCTATACAATGCATATGCATATATATTCTATAAACTATATCCTACCCGATTTGATATACCATTAATTATTTTTTTGAACAACATATTTATGTTTTGTATACAAACATACGCAAATTAATTTAGAATAATTTAAAATTCACAGTACTGTGTATGCTGTATAGATTCAGTTGTAACGATATTGAGATAAATCTGATGAAAAAATACTAAATATGGATAAAACCTAACCTTACAACTATAAATCAATTGTCAAAAAAACAATCATTTGTAATTATTTTAACAATACACACACATTTCGACGTTATTATATAACATTTTCCAACACAAGTAAATCAACGCAATTCTTGTAGGAATACAGTTAAAATAAGGAATAAAAAAAATAAAAATATTTTTGTTTCGTACCTTAGTTTTCGTTATAACATGAGTAGCCAGTTTCACTATAGCAAAATTTCCTTTACCAATTGTTTTCTCCAATTCGTAATAACCAACACGCACCAGTTTATCAAATCTCACATTATTTGTAGCCATTTTACGATTAACTTATTAATTGCAGTCGTTTTGTGCCCGTGAATGTTCGTGAATTGTCTCTTTCGTTTGTCGACATAATACAGTGACTGGTTAACTATTTTGTCACTAGATATCGTTACTGTGCCGTGCACGTCATAGTGACGTCATGTACACTCCATGTTACACTGAATTCCTTATGAAGCGCGCCGCTTCTCTTCTCTACGCATGTACAGTCTATGGATCCATTGTTAATCCATTTCATTATTATTTATTTATCTTTATTATTACTATATATGTATAACTATATTTATATTACGTGTTTATTAACAATTTCGACAGTAAAATAGTTTTACAACAATTTTATTTTTGAATTATTATAAATGCAACAATTGAAGAATTTAAATAATTGCATGTACTTATGTATAGTCTATGGATACATTGTTAATCCATTTCATTATTATTACAATTTCGGGAATAAATATGTATAACTATATTTATATTATGTGTTTATTAACAATTTTGACAGTAAAATAGATTTTACAGCATTTTTATTTTTGAATTATTATAAATGCAACAATTGAAGAATTTAAATAATTGCATGTACTCATGTATAGTCTATGGATACATTGTTAATCCATATCATTATTATTTAAATATCTTTATTATTACTATTTCGGGAATAAATATGTATAACTATATTTATATTATGTGTTTATTAACAATTTTGACAGTAAAATAGATTTTATAACATTTTTATTTTTGAATTATTATAAATGCAACAATTGAAGAATTTAAATAATTGCATGTACTCATGTATAGTCTATGGATACATTGTTAATCCATTTCATTATTATTTGTTTATCTTTATTATTACTATTTCGGGAATAAATATGTATAACTATATTTATATTATGTGTTTATTAACAATTTCGACAGTAAAATAGATTTTACAGCATTTTTATTTTTGAATTATTATAAATGCAACAATTGAAGAATTTAAATAATTGCATGTATTCATGTATAGTCTATGGATACATCTTTACATTATTTCGGTGGTAAATATTTGATGATTATAGATAAAGTAATTCTAAGAACATTAATTATTTTTAATGTTAAGTTAAGTACTGTAAATTCAACAATGTCTTCATTAAGCTATTAACTGTACAGTTGGAAGAAGTAGACGTTATATAAAAAATATTCACACACAAATTGTCCATTGTAACAAATATTCACAAGAAAGATAAGATCTTCAACTAGAACTAAACTAGAATCTACTTCGACTTATTAAAATAGCTTTAGACGAATGTTAAAAAAATAACCATTGTTTATAAAATTTTATATTAATAAATGTTTAAACAAATAAATAAACTTAAAATCAAGAATAACACTATATTTACATTTTATTAACAAACAATTTAACACACCATATTGTAACAAAAAGCAGAACCGGACTAGCCCACTAGCCTACCGGAAATTTCGTTTTATCTCGATAAAAATAATAATGATTTTCTTAATTCTAATGTGGTTCATTTTAAATGTTAGTTCGGTCCTGATAGAATCAAAATATATAAATATGATATGTATATATATAATAAAATAATATAATTATTATATTATTCTAATAACAATTATGCTTAAATTAAATACATGGCCAATAAATTAGTTTTATTAAACAATTTATGTTTCATTCTTATTCTTATTTTATTTTATAACATAATATGGGTTAACATTTTTATTTATATTTAATTATTGTTATTATCCTTAACTAATAAGTAAATTATGTATTATTATAAATATTTTAAAAATATACAAATTTATAATAATTATTATACATTTATATCAATGATATTTCCTTACGAAAAAATTAAGGTATTTTTTATTTATATGTATTTTTAAAATACAGTTATCTCTCCATTTATTAAATTAAAAATATTAAATTATAAAGAGTTACTTGTCTTATTAGTAACATGAGTTAATGAGAATTGCAAAAAACAAGCCCATTAATCCAAAAAACAAAAACGAAAATTTGCTTTTATAGCGACCATAACTGGTGCCTTTACCTTATGATAGTCGTTTACCCTTTAAACGCTACAACTGTTTCTACATGCATGAATAAAAATTGCGAACATTAAATATTTTAATTCAAGAAATAAAATACACAGGTTTAGCCAAAAGTAAGAAATAGCCAATTTATAGACGAGAGTCAAGTAAGTCTCGTCTCGTCTTGATTTTTCAAACTGGAGTCTCGTCCTTGTCTCGAATTTTACATTCGGTCTCGTAAAAACTCAAGCTGGTCTCATGTGATTTTTTTATATGAAAGTGGTGGAGGGTATTTATCAATTTTCAATATTTTTTGTCCTTTTACGCGTTTCAAGTTTTGAGTACGAATTGCATGCAGATAAAAAAATTATTTTGAATCGTCTATGAGAGAATACTTTTGAAATATTCTACTTTGAGAAAATACAAAAAAAAAATTGATTTTTTCAAAATTCTAACTGGGTCTGCCCCCTTAACTAAAGTTGCCAGTTTGCGGCTAGCCTTATAGATATAGTGCCTCCAGTTTCTGAAAAATTAGATATACTAATAGACAAAAACTGCGACTTCCTTTCGACAGTGGCGTAGATAGCTTTTTGCGATGGGGGGGGGGGGATATGACTTACTTAGTATTTAATCTTATATTTTTGGTTCAGAGACCCTCAATACGTATAATTCCGTTAAAACCTCGAGTTCGATTTTTTTCATGCAGGGCCGTAACTAGAAGCTTGGGGGCCCCGGGGCAAGAGGTGGTTGAAAAAAACGTTTAAAAAATTAGACTTTTTTCGTACTAACTATTGTATTTTAAAAAAGTTGATTTTGTTCATACTAGAAGAGTTTATAAAATGTCTCTGAGTTAAAAAAATGTTTTTGAGTTTTCTCATGAAGTAGACTCATGGGGGGGGGGGGGATTTATCCCCTTGATCCCCCCCTATCTACGCCACTGCCTTTCGACGACATGCAACTGTTTGAAAATAACATGTAAACAGCACACAAAACTTTAAGAAACACATAAAAACGTGTTTACGCAGTGAAATACCTACTGTAATCCCCAAGACACCTTTGGGCCAAGTACACAATGGCTATATGCGCGCCCGTTGTGAAGTCGTGACAAAGGTTATGTTAAACAGGGTTTTGTCAACGCTTCCGGTGCTATTTGTATTTTTATTGTTAAGACTTGTTATTATCCACCCATTTAACGTCTATATAGTATATGCAAGAATTCTCGACATCTGACTTTTACAACAAACCTCTAAACATTTCCTGTCCCACACCGGAAGTGATTTTCTAGCACCTAGAAAATTGTAAATCAAAAATTGTATAGTCGAACTTTGTAACAACGAAAACGTATGCCAGGTATTATAAAACCATCTGACCAAGTTTCAATAATATCGGTTCAGTGGTTCATGAGTTATGCGTGTGACAAGGATTCAGGGGACAGACGGACACACGGACGGACAGACATAAATCAATTTAAAATTTTGAAATCGGAGAACATTTTTTTTGTCTCAATCTGAAAGGATCACATAGCTTCTCGTATCTTCGATATTGCGAGGAAGCAAAAATTCCTTGTATGAAAAAACAAATTAGTTTCCAGCTAACGCTATCTGCTAGGTGTCAAATTGTTATGAAATCGCTCAATAATTAAAAGCACTGATATAGTAGAACTATAATTTAGATCTAAAATCCCCCCCCCCCCTCGCGCTATGATTCGTAAATTCATACTATGATGATATCTATATAGCCTATACTGATTCTAGGGTTTTAGGCATGGCTCTTGTCCACCCCTCCCCCGGGGTGACAGAATTTTCGGTGAGCTTTCACCTGCTAATAAACTTAAACCTCTTTAAGCCTTTTAACTCCAGGTCCCCCTTATTTTTATAAATTCTAATTGACTGTGTTACTTCGTGCGCTTGAAAATACGCAGGATAAAAATATAAAACTAGTAAATTTAAAACATAACCTATTACTAAGTAGTTATTTATAAAATCGAATTTAAAAATATACCAACAAAATAAATACAATTGGAAATAAAAATTAAAAATATACACATAATATCTAAAAATATTGATTTTACGTTTAAAAATATATTTAAAAAAATGATTTTAGTATTATATAATTGTAATGTTTTCAGTAGGTAGCTATTTTATGAACATATAAACATTTATAATAAAAACAACCGATATGCATTATTTATTTTTTAAATTATTTGACACACAGATAAGAAATTACCTACATACAAACGGCCTTGATTTCAATTGTAATTGGTTATCAATAAATATGTTACGTCATAGATGAAATACATATACATTTAATAACTATGCTTTTATTAGAAGAAAATTAAAATCTATCTTCATTCAGGAAAAAATATGGCTAGCAATACATAACTTCCGAAAACAGTCGATAATTTGAATTGTTAAAAAAAAAATTCACTAATCACGTGTAAAAAAATTAAGAACATTATTTAAGTGCCCATATACAGCAGCCATGTATAGCTTAAATTATTTGTTTTGTACTATAGAAGCAATGAAAATAGTGAGGTGAGCTGAACAAGCTTCTATATGGCCTAAACCATACGGTTTGATATTTTCTTGATCTAAATATCTATATTTTTATCTATCCAATATTGAAAAAGTATTTTAAAATAATTTTTACAGTGTATACAAATCATACTGCCAAGCAAAGAAATGCTATAAGTGTGCGTAAATGCGAAACATAGAGCCGTAACTCGGGGTATAAAATGAAAGTATCTTAATTAATCTTAACACCAATTAATTATATCTACTTAATGTTGAATTGGTTTAGGTTTTCCACTCAAACTTTTTTTAATATCTTCGTGACACTCATTTAATCATTTTTGACTTCTGGTTAGAAGTGACGTCTTCCGACTTTCGTCACACTTTGAAACAATAATTGATAAAGTAATAAAAATGCGTTACTTATTCTGATTAACAATCATAAATTTTTTTTAATGAATGTGATATTACGCAAAACTGTATTGCATGCATTTTTGCTTCCTCGCAATATCAAAGATACGAGAAGCTTTGTGATCGTTTCATATTGAGACAAAAAAAATGTTCTCTGATTTCAAAATTTTAAATTGATTTATCCATTTCACGTCAAGACAAACACTTTTCGTTCCGTGTCTGTCTGTCTGTGGGTCCGTCCTACACGGACGGTCCCATTTAAAAAACATCAAAATCGTGTGTAAGAGGGAGGGGTTACATCCCAAAATATTATTTTTTTCAAGATATCTCAAGAACGACACATGTTAGGTGAAAATTGTATAGAATATTTTTTGTAGAGCATTCAATTTCCTATAATATGGATCTACAATGTTTGTTGTAAAATATTCCCGTACAAAGATTTATCTCAATTTATTTGTTTTTCTAAATTGATATTTCCTTGGACATATTAAATGTCATTTTGACATTTGCATAAATTTAGATTTTGATTGAAATTGTCAAAAAACTAAAAATATACGAAAAAATAATCAGGTGCGTTTTAAGAAAAATTTCGAACTAATATTTTTTAGTAAAATTGTATAAAAATTAAATGGTTAACCAATTCCAGGCAATTTATATAAACACTATCGGTTTTTATTTAAATTGTTGAATAATTAACTACCTTTGGTGAATTTAGCACGAGGAAGCACTGTGCATTTACTTGGCAGATATTTTTTTAATATGCGATTTCGGAAAAGTATTGTCTTTTTCTAACCAATCAAAATCTCCGATACAATCTAAATCCACAAAGTTAGACCACGTATAGTTTTCACTATAGCAGATGTTCCAACAAAAGAATCAATTGCACATATACCATCTGATCTATAATAATTATATTAGAAGGTCGGATGAAGACTTCGGCACACTTCCTGTAACATACATCAGAGGATGCTGTGTGACAAGTTAGACAGTGCCGCCCATTTCTTTTATTTCTCCTTCATCCGGTTTCTTTATTATCACTAACTTGACAGCTAGATTCTGTGAATGTTAACGAAATAATAAAACTCCCCACAGCGATGGTTTAGTCATTGTTATTATTATATTTTTAACAAGATTTTAACTTCCCTTTGATGGCTTTGGTGAATTTATTGTATTCTTAAAGGCGTTTCGGAAATTTTGTTATATTTGATTGATTGTTAAATTAATTTAATTCGTATAAAAAAACGACTTAAAAAAACTCTAAAAACACTATACCTAATAATTAAAGATTGGTAAAATAGTTGTTATTTTCAATGAAATAGTTACTAGTTGAATTTTTTTTCGGAAAATAGTTGATAAATAGTTTTTTTTACGATTTAATAATAATTAGTGCAAACGAAGCAGTAAAAAGTGTCGCAAATAGTTGGAAAGGTAGTTGCAAATAGTTGATTTCAAATTGTGTTCAATCAAACCAGTTTTCTGAAAACGGTGGAGATATGTAATAAAAATTACAATAAATGCATTTTTACGCAATAGTTAAAAAACTATTTTTCCAATCTCTACTAATAATTAAATTTAACAGTTTTTGAAGTCGGTTTTTTGGGGTTCCGAAGAAACTATATTAATCTCACTTTGTAGTCCGTCCGTCCGTCCGCTCTCTAATAAACGACGTACAAATTTGCTGAATTTTTTTTTTCAAGGGGGCGCTAAGGAGCTAAAGCTATGTAAAAAAAATTTCTTAAAAATTCTTTATTAAAAAGTTTTTTATTGGCTTGGATCTGACTTTAAAAAACCATTATTAATTAAATATTTAGGTTTTTATTTTTGACTATTGAGTGAAAATATATATACTGACGATATATACTTCCCTTTTTTGAAATCGGTTAAAAATAAAGATGAGCGGGAAGAGGGGGTTGCCAATTAATAAAAGTATATCTAATTGATATTGTGCAAAATACGTTACAATATAATTGAAATTATGTACCTAAATTAATTTGTATTATTTTATATGCCTGTTCTTTTAAATTTAACTTTTTGTATTCCGTTTTTAGGGCTAAACAAATAAAGAATTTATATATTATGCTACAGTTAATGTAAATAAAATAATATTTTTTTAAGAATTGTAGGTACAAGTCATGTATATGTCATATGTCAAATGCGATTGTAATTTTTACGATATGAAATAAATAAAAAGGATATAGGAGAAATTCCAAATTTCTGACCATATCCTGTCGTTGCAATAACAGCCGTGCATTGCCGAACGGAAGTATTGACTGCTAGTAACGTAGTTCAGACCAGTATCTCCCAAAGCGGCACAATGAATGCAATTCATCACTGCATTATAAAATTGTACTTATATATTTTTATTAAAAATAGTTTTTTTAAGTTAAGAGATTTTTTAACTTTCTTATACCATGTATATGAAATATACATTAGTATAAGTAAGTATAGTGAAGCCGATTTTTTTCGAACTCCGGATTTTGACGGAATTATCTATTTTGACCTTCCCTGAATCCATTCTGACTATTTTCGCCATGATGTCTGTCTGTCTGTCTGTAAGCGCTGTAACTCAAATACGACAAATCGTAGAAGGCTGATATTTTATATTTAAGATTAATTTTTGGCTGGGAAGAAAACGTCCTATTTTTGAAAACGATCTTTCAACCGGATTCGGATGTTTACCTACGTCGATTTTTTAATTTTTCGAATTACTCTGAAACAGTGCGAAATAGAGAAAAATGGTCAAGTTAAAAAATGTAGATAATATCTATATCTATAATTTATGTTCTATTCAATTTTTTGTAAAAACGAATTTTTGAAGAAAAAAATGTTATTATAATTCAAATGGTTCATAACAGAGAAAAAAATGTATGGGGAATAAATTATAGATAATAACATACTCGACATTTTTTATCTAAAACATTTTTTTCTTATTTCAAAAATAATTCAAAAATCCAAAAATTTACAAGAGTAAACATCCGTTTTCAGTTTTTACGTTAAAAAAAATCACTTGTTATATAAATATAAAATTATTCATTTTGTTCTTTCTTGTTAGTTTTGTTTTAATAAACAAAGAATCACGTATACAATTCACTGTTAGGTTAGGTTAGGTTAGGTATAAGAAAGTCCCGTGGTTCCCAAGGCAGATGTGTTCGAGTCAGATGCGTGGTCCATTCTCTATGTCTATGATTGTAAGTATGTATATTTACTTATGTGCCGCTCCCAACAGCTGCTGTTTCGTACTACAATCCTGACAGTTAAGGGTAGAAGAACGGTGGATGAAAACATACCATATGGCTGTACAGTAAAAGATGTATTTCATTTCATTTCCGGACAGACCGTGGTACAAATCGGATGGTGCATATTAGTGTTCTGTCTTATTATCTTAGTACTTACTTATAAAAAGTATAGTGTTGTCTTATTCTACTGTGATTGTTTATAAGTGTGATTAATTATAAATTATACAGTGAGGTAAGTCGCGCTTATAGTGAATGCTAAATAGGTATTTAATTTATTATTGATTGATTGGGTATTGTTTAGTTGACGATTTCTTATTGTGGATTTTGTTGTTTTATAATAATGCATTTCTTGATTAGGTATTTTTATTTAATTATATTGATTTTGAAATATGTAATATTGATTTAGGTAGTACTATATTTCCTATAAGTATAGTGATATTTTTAGACAGGTTACTAAAGTCTGGAGAAAATAGAAAATAGAAGCTATCTCGTATCAAAAATGTGTGATTTTTTTTCTAAACAAGTTTTATTTTTTCCAAAAAACGTTTCTCTTAAAAAAATTAATGAATTTAAACCCAAGTATCAAAAATTATTGATAATCCTTAAAACTGAAATTCTTGATGAGAATTATAAATAAAATTGATAATATCTTGGCCTTGGCTCATCTGAATTTAACCTAATCTCGTCTCAGCGTACAGCCCAATTTATTATTATTATATATTATATTTTACTATACATTAAAAAAACTGATGAAGAATTAAAGAAATACACAATGATATTTAATTGTAAAAAGAAAAAATCGAACTAATGTTATTATTGTCCGGTATTATTCAATTTAATGCCCCATTAAATAGATTTGGTGTATTACCAACGTAATTAAAAACATATTTAAATAAATCCTAAGCTCTCATAGAAAAAATGTATAGTAAAAACATAGTGCAGAAAATTTAAAATCTCTTTAATTATATTATAAAAATAAATATACTTTGTTCTTTTGATAATATGATACAAAATTTAAAATCAGTTTTATGCTAAATGACATTTATTTAGACTTGGTAAAACCGGGCGATATACTTACAAAAAAGGGTAACACTTATATTTTTATGCAAATCTAAAAAAATACCTTACTTTATTATCTATCTACTATTACCGATACAATATGCATAGAAACGCCTATTTAATAGGTACATAGGTGTATAAATTATAATTTTAAATATAGGTGTAGCCATCAATGTACTATTATTAGTGTATAAATGTTAAAAAAGGATAAGGAAACGGATATCCTTAACGTTTTGTATCACATTGTTGTTTGTTTATTTACATTGCGAGTGTGTATGCGTACGTGTGTGTGTATGTGTGTGAGCGGAAGAGATTTGAACACATACCTACGTTTAAATTTACTATGAAATTGAATCATATATGTAATATTTGTAATTGTTAAACTATAGTGCCAAAGTGCCCATGTTCTATTTAGTTAGTTAAGCGCCCTTTTTGTCCAGTGTTTCCCAAACAGAGGACGCTGCGGTATTCTTTAAAAAAGGGGTCAAAAGAATTACATACATACTTACATAAGGTTTTTTTAGTTTAATTATTTTAAAATACGTTAATTTAGTATATTGAGTCAATTAATTTTTTTAAATCAATTAACTATTAAAAAAAGGGGGGGGGGATTATACGGAGGGGAAGGGGGAGGGTCAATAAATTCGAAAATCATCTTTAAGTAGTTGATAGTGGCTCCTAAATAAATAAAATAAAGAAATCTAATAAAAAGTATTCAACATTAGTATTTTTCAACGTACAAGAAAAATCAGTTAATTAATCGAACAGATCTTGAAATATATTTACGTCACCTCCTACACATTAAAACAATTAATTACCTGTCCATACACATGCCTTATCTATATGTATACAGTATATATATACTATAGCCGGTATATAGAACCATACTTTCCTATGGTATCCTCAGGAAACGGATATGAATGTATTTAGATTTTCAATTGCCATTATCATTTTTCCTGTTTTTTTTTGGTGAGCTGTTATCACAATCAATTGTTGAAATGTGTCGGTTAGTCAACACTATATGTTCATGTAGATATGTCATTTACGTATACCTACAGTAGAAAGTGATATTTTGAATTAATTGTTAAAGGTGTGATTGTAATATCATCCAGGTGAATATCAGGTATGTTTTGTGTTCGTTAGAAAAATAATATAATAAGATTCAGAACGATATTGTGATGTTAGGAAGTTACCTCGATTAGTTATATTAACTTCCCATTAAGAAGTTATTGTAATCGGTCCGAAAATCAAAATCAAAAATTACAACATATTTGTATGTTTCAAGGTCACTATAGTATATTTACACTATTTTCAGAAAGATGTCTGTGTGTGTTTACGTTCACGAAATCTCGTAAATAAAAAATGCTATTCACTTCGTTGGGGTACCAATCGAAGCGTCTTGACGTGATTATGATCTGAAAGAAAGGAATTTTTAAAATTCAACCCCTAAGAGGGTAATCAGGGGTGTACATTTTTTTTTGGTCGGATTTACTTGAAACTTAGCATAAATATTCTACAATACAAATAATGAAAAATGTATTTCAGTATTTTTTTTGTTATACGTGCCTAAACAACCATAGAAGGGGTGATAGGCAAAAACCACTCTCAAAATGATGACCCAAAAATATAAATTATGAGATTTTTGAGAAAAAAAAAAATTGGACTCACCTCCCATAGACTGAAAAGTGTACTAATTTTTTTTACTTACCCCATTGGTAGGGTGTATTTAGAAAGGTTATCTAAAATGCAATAAAAAAAATGTTAAATTTTCATATTGGAATAGGTACTTGTTATTAATTAATTAATGTGACCAGAAAAAAAAATGAAGATGGTATAAAATTAAAGTAATAGTAAGTTTTAGGGGCGGCCTTTTAGTAATTTTGATGCTATTAGGTTTTTCAAAAATGTTATTTCAATAGAATATTATTTTTTTACGTTTATCGAATATATCAAATTAATTACTTTTAAAATTAATACTAAGTCACTCAATTTAGGCATTTTGATGAATTTTAAACTAAAATTAAAATTGATCGCTAAATAAATTTTATAAAAAAATAATTATTAATTAAATTTTTTTAAATCAAAAATTTCATTTTTGACACCTTACTGCCCTTTACCTAAGCACGACAGTATACCAGGGCACTATTTTTCGTTTTCTTCGAGAGCGAACAAAATTTGAAATGGGGTGCAAACACCGAAAATTGACGGAAGGTATTAAATTTCAAAGCGTATAAATAAATCAACAAACTCTATTGAAGCACTAAAAATGCTAAAAAGAACGGTTCAAAATATCTTAACTATTCGTATATAAACAAAAACTAATATCCTATCCGAATTTTCAAACAACTGTCAGATAAATTTGACACTGAAATTGCCAACAGGCGCGGGTATAGCTTTGACGCAACCGAGCCATTTATCTTCGATATTTGTGGGTGTTCCTTACCTCAGAATGCATTTCCTGTCGCAAACATCGCCTCCGGAAGTGAATCATCCGGCTTTATTTTTATGATTAATTTAAGAAATAGCTATTTAGACAAACTGCTTCTTTCAACGTGTATCATAAAAACAAATTGACACGTGATAAGGGTTGAAATTTAATATATATATGTAATGTATGTCGGCTTTTTTTATTGAGGTTATAAAATGGACATGACATTTGATCTTTCGCTTATTTTTGTGAATTGATGTGGGTACTTTTATTTGAGATGAAATTAATTTATTGGTGGAATTAATTTAAGTAGCTTCACTTCTGATTGTAGGTCTTGTCTTAATTTAATAATATTAACTTATATAAATTGTATAATATATTTGGGTAATTTTAAATACAATCAAAAGAGCTGAGAAGTGAATATTTATATTTTTTAATTGCTGGATAATATTAATATAATTAAAATTCTTATAATGTTCTTTTAGTTTTTTTTACAAAAGGTTTATTTTTATTTTCGAAAAATACGTTAATATACAGTGTATTTCAAGTTGATTAAGACATAGGAAATTCAACATGGGGGCAATTAGAAGTGTTGTAGTAACCTTTGGTCAAAATTAACGATTGGTCATTGGTGCATTTTGAAATGCCGCTTCGAAACTAACTGATCAATTTTAAATAAATCAATAGTATTTTGTTTTCAACTTTAATTTCATTAATTTAAGCATCCTAGATAAAATTATAATAATATTTTTTGACAGATATAAATTTGAAAACAAAATACTAATGACTATTTTATTAAATTTTGTGGCGGCATTTCAAAATGCACCAATGACATATTGTTAAATTTGACTACAACATTTCTAATTGCCCCCATGTTAAATTTCCTATGTCTTAATCAACTTGGAATACACTGATATATAACGTTAAGCTTTCTTTGCATTTTTTTTTAAAGAATGGTGCATTTTGATATAATATTTTTTGCTGCGCGTGGGGGAGGAGGGATAAATTTAAATTAATTCGCGATTTACGAGTATATATAAACAGTATATTTTTCTTGTTGCAGTTTTGCGTGAATCGTTCCTGAACCCTGTTCCAAAATAGGCTACTATAGTGCCACAGTGAAGAGAGTCATGCAGACCGCAGGGCTAAGCAGTTATTCCCATAACTTCGGGTTCGGGACCCCAACTACCACTACGACTGCATCTGTCCGGTGGGATAGAATAAACCAACGGAGTGAGACGGAAGACGAAATTTGTCTACCGCATGGTAATTATTTATACAGTGTATTTCAAGTTGATTAAGTAACTAAATGATTATACTTTTATTTTCTTGTATTTTAGTCGATATTTGTATGATGAGTTGAAGTTCACTGCAGGAAATTTCACTAAAAAATTTAGAATTTTTGATTCCGTTAAAAGTATGTTTATTGTATAGAAAATGAGGTGAAAAGTTGTTTGTTTCAAACCGCAGGTCTGTATCTCAAACCGTTATCGAGATATAGCCTCTTGAAGTTTTAGTTTTTTAAAATTTTTGGAGAAAAAAGGCCATAACTTTTGAACGAGTGATTTTAGTTGACGGATTTGAAATCAGCGTGTCAAAATCTATATAATGACATGTATAATACTTTAAAATTCGACAAAAAAAATTTGGTGAAAAATCGACATTTTTTTAAGGTATACCCCTTTGAATTTTTTCGATTTTTCGCGAAATTTTTTTTTTCGAGTTTTAAGGTATTATACATGTGATTATATAGATTTTGACTCGCTGATTCCAAATCCGTCAACTAAAATCAATTCCGACCACACGTTCAAAAGTTATGGCCTTTTTTCTCCAAAAATTTGAAAAAACTAAAACTTTGAGAGGCTATATCTCGAGAACGGTTTGAGATACAGACCTGCGGTTTGAAACAAACAACTTTTCACGTCATTTTCTATACAATAAACATACTTTTAACGAAATCAAAAATTCTAAATTTTTTAGTGAAATATCCTGCATTCGTCATATTAATATCGACTAAAATACAAGAAAATAAGACGTAGAGATATTATAGTTTTATAATTGAGCATGTAAATTAATATTAAATGCTATTTTTGGTTAAAATGTTTGAGTTGCGCATAAAAACGAATATTCTAATAATATATTTTAATTATTTATCAACTGAAAACACAGATTTGTATTAATTTACCCATAAAGTAAGGGAAGCACTGCTTCCCCTGCTTCCATAGACGCTTCGCCACTGCCATTACTGAAAAAAAAAAAAAACATAAACAAAATAAAAGACTATAATTTAAAAAACGCGAACTTTGGTAATTAAATTGATTAAATAAAGAGTTACTTGTTTTATTAGTAACATGAGTTCATGAGAATTACAAAAAAGAAGCCCCGTAAATCACAAAAACAGTAAACCTTGCTCTTTTAGCGGCCATAACTGGTACCAGTACCTTACGACAGTTTTCTATACTTATAAGTTATTGTAGTTGCCTATACTCAACTAAATTATCTTTATTACACAATACAACAATGATGTAATATACATAACCAAACACTTATCACTATTTCACAAAAAAATTTGACTCATCACACATATTTCTTATAGATCCTCGACAATGGACTCGACAGGATGTGGCTACGTGGTTATCAACGGTTTCACGGACACACAGTCTCTACGATGTGAAAAGCGACAGGTTCCTGATGAACGGAAAAGCTCTATGCCTGATGTCTCCACATATGTTCCTTGCTAGAGTACCTCTAGGTGGTAAATTATTGTATAAAGATTTCCAATTACGACTAGCAAGGGCGATGTATACAGACAGTTCCTCGGAAACGCAGTAATTAAAATATTAAATTAATCATTCAGCTTTGGCAAATAAATTGAATGGACCTGGCACTTAAGTTAGAATCGTGGTTGCAGTGCCAGGTTCATTCATTTACACTGTGTGTTTTAACGCTATATTATTTGCCGAATAGATTTTTTGTTAGGTTATGTTGTAATTATTGTGTGTATTATTGAATGTTTACAGAATATTAGTTTATAATTTCTTTTAAACGGGTTTATTTAGAATTAATGTTAATTTAATACATTCCCTCCTATATTTTTGTTACCATTTACCATACAATTGTATATTTTTGTGTTAAACCATATTACTTAATTTACATTTCATACCTTGAGCCTGAAAAATACACATCTTGGGGCATAAATAATTTCCTATTGTAAATTTAAGCCCTAACCAGGTCCTGGCTAATGACATATAAGCCTTGTTTACATGAGCTTAGTGCTAATCATTACCCAGTAATTGAAAAAGTAATCAAAAGGAATCAAATTTTGACGTTTCATTCCGATTTCTGTACAATTCCGTATTCACTGCCAATAATTTCATTACGTTTAATTATTGTTTATTACGTTCAAGCAGTTTGAACAAGTTTGCAGTGCTGCCAATCCACATTTCTTTAGTTTTTTTAGTTGTCAATTTTCATTATTGATTCCGTTTGAATCCGATAAACCGTATTCAAATTGAAATTTGCTATATATTTTACGTTCAGATTCCGGAATAAAACAGAATGGTATTTCATTCCGTTTGATTATTTTCTCAATTACTGGGTAGTATTAACCATTAGAAATTTGTAAACCTGAAATATTAGTACTAAGCGTTAGTAAAAATGCAAGTGAGAGTGAATAGTATAGAATGACCCCACCAGAGGCGGATTATCCATAAGGCAAACTAGGCACGTGCCTAGGGTGCAAGGTTACAAAGGGGCGAAATTTTTGAAAAATAACAAAAAAATAATTGCGTCAGTAAGTACCTATGCACCTACTTACACAATATAAAAAGATTCTTGTGTGCACAAAAAGATGATGTGATAATTTTTAACAAACAAAATATAGACGCAACAATAAGAAAATATTTGAATTTCGGAAATTTCATTGTTGTATTTAATATGAAAAGTTACGTAACAGTGGAATGGCCCAGCCCGGAGGTCAGTGCTTAGTGACAGTCAAGCAAGATACTTTTTTTAACAAATCACTAATAGTACCAGGTTCACTTCTACTCTCAACTTTAAAGTGCTTAATGTAACTGGTTAGTACTAATGATTAGCACTTGTGTAAATAAGACTATATTATTATTATCATGTATATAGAATTTATATTTTTGATGTACTTTTAGAAGTGATGTTTCAAATCTGTAATACTTTTATTATTCAAAATATAAATAAGCTAAAAAGGTTTTCTATTAAAAAAAAGAAAAACAAATAATTTCAGTATTTCTTATAATAACTAATTATAATTTGTAGGTATAATGTATAAGAAATCTAGTCAATAGGTTATTATTGTAAAAAGATAAATAAGAAATAAAAGATAATAAAATTCATAATTATTTATGTTTATTACCACCATATATAAATCCATTTAAAAGTAAAACATTGGTATATTACAAAATCAGTCTTATAACATTTACAAATAAATACAATATCTCTAATATATTTTAAAATAACAAATGTACCTTAAAATACAAATCCCGATTTGCCTTAAAAAATATTCAATAGCTTAAACAACGCAGACTATATAATATTTTCTGCTGCTCGTTTAGCAGAAAGTATAACGTCATTCACTCCCACACCATAATATGAAGAACCACACAAATGTAAAGGCAACTTATTTTTCTTTATATAACTTTCAATACGATTCACTGTTTCGTTATGTCCTACTACATATTGCGGTATACAATCCCTTAATATACCAACGTTACTACTGATCGGTTTAGCATCAATACATAAAATTTTATTAACATATTCAGTTGCAGTATTTAATAAGAGTTCAGGTTTTGGATTTTTCCCAAAAAGTTTTTCAAACCACTTACCTCCCATCATAACCGTTAAAATTGTACTGTTTTCAATCGAGAAACAACAACTGTCAAAAATAACCCCTAGTACAGGAATATTTTCTGAGGGTGGAACTAAGAAACCAAATGCTTCATATTTGAGCGCGTTTTTGTCGAATTGTAAATTCACTACACCTACATCAACTGAAGGAATTGCTTTCAGATTTGCTGCAAGCTCTGGGTGCTGTCTTTCGATTAACGGAGCTAACTGTTTTGATAAAATACTACTGATTACAGAATCTGCAAGAATTTCTTCTCCGTTTACATTTAACGATACTTTTTCACCGTTGAAATTTATTTGCGTGCACTTGTTTTGTAATTTTATATTTACTTCATTGTTACGAAGTACTTTTTCCATTGTTTTCGGTAATAGTTCTAAACCTCCTTTAAATGAATAAATACTCCATTTTTCCGACTTCATTTGTGAAGCTAGTTTGGAATTCATCACAGGTTTTTTGTTTTTATTTTTAAACATAGAATACACTTGACCTTTAACAACACTACCATACTTTTGTTCGTTTTCAAACAACGATTTCATTAAAAAATTAACACTTATTTCTTTTGCATCGCCAGCACAAATACCACATATCATTGGGCATATTAAATAATCTGCTATTTCACGTCCAAATCTTCTTCTAGCAAAATCATATATTGACTCGTCTTGCATTTTAACTGACTTTGTAACAATGTCATGATATAAAGCAGATACCAATGGCTTTGAAAAAGGGGGCAATGTTTTTAACATGGACATTACACTGTTTGGTAATTTATGGAGTTCTCCATTTACATATATCATCCGGTTTTGGGCAGCTGGATGTGAACTCTTTATCGGATATATTTTTTCACTGAGGCCAAGTTCTTCGATTAACATTAAAGTGTTTAACCCTGAATCTCCTGCCGGTCTTATCGTTCTGGGTCCCTGCTCGAAAATACTTTCATCTGTATACTTTATCGTTTTTATCCAACCTCCGACTCGGTTTGTAGCTTCAATAAGTGTAATTGCCTTCTTTGGAATATTTTTTGATAAATAATAAGCAGCTGATAAACCGCCTATTCCACCTCCAAGTACTGCTGTCATTATTATAAATTAGTTTTTCTGTAACGAAGTATTAATAATTACGATATTGTTTAACAGATGTGCATTTGTCAATACCTACAAATCGATTGTGATAACAGATACAGGTAATTTTAAATGACATTCAATGTTAAGGTCGTTCGAAATGTATTTAATTTGTAACGCCTGTTGCGCTTTTCGGACTGGTATTCTGAATAATTTTATTGTAATTTATTTGCTAAAACCATTGACACTGTACTTATTTCAGTCTTGAAATCATAGAGCGCATACATACAAACGGCATCTTAATGCACTGTTTTACATTTCCTTAATCAATGAATTCAACTTTTATTTTATCGGTTATGGTAATGGGTATTGTGAATATGGTCCTTGAATTAACTGTGAATGAAAAAATGTCAATTGATGTATTGTAAGTGAACGAAGTAGAGCAATATTTTTAATCAAACTCAGTGCAAGACTGTGATATACATAATATGTGACACTTAAATTATTATTTATTTCATATGCGTACTGTTTACCGTTATCAACAAAAGTACCCTCATTTTATATTTGTGACAGTTGCATTTCTAAATATTCTAACGTACAGATAGTTATTATACGTTAGACTTTAGACAGTAATATACTCAATAAAATGAGTAATCGTTTTTTATTTCATAAAAAACGTGAAACGATATTTAATTATCTAAAGTGTTTGTTGGGAAAATGTTAAGGTATATAATATTGTTAACATTATTTATTGTTGTTTAAAATATGGATAGAAAAGTATTAATAAATAAATCAAAAGATCTGATTCGTATTAAAGAAAATGAAGGAACACAAAATAATTCAAGTCTCCGTAACAGAACGTTTAATGATTGTATACCGGTGTCAAGAACGTCAAGCGATCCATTGAAGAAAAGCCTTATTAAAAGACGTCCTGCCTTCAGATGTGACCGTTCTGCAATATCAGAATGTAACAGTGTGAATATGCAATCGAGTGTAAGCAACAGAATTAAAAGGTTTGAAAGAAATAAATCTTCTAGCGAAAGTGATACAGTTAAATTATTAAGCAATCCCAGTTCTCCGAATCCAAGCAGTTTCAAATCAATACAAGCACAGATTAATAAAGAATTAACTGTATCGTTAAATAAACCTAGAAAATCCGTTGATAATGTTCCGAAACAAACAAATTTTTTAATAACGACAGCTAGTCCGAAATATGCTCAAGTAATTAAACCAAAAAGAAATATTAACAAAACGGCAGTTTTACCTGAAAATGGTAGCGGCTACGTTCCACAAGACAGTACAGAAAACTTAACAGATACTTTGAAAAGGGTACTGAGATCTCCGTTACCGAGAGGGCCCCCTCCTTTAAAACCACCAAGAACTTTTGCACATTTATCTGATAATGTTAAAAAATTATACGAAAGTGCCAGTAATTCAAGTGCTAATAAAATTGATGCCACTGTAAATAGAAGGTTTATGAGAAGCAAGACTGATCCGAAGATAATGTTAAATAAACTTGAAGAAGCGCTCAATCATAAAAAGATTAACCCAGTGATTTGCGGTTCTGTGAAACCTCACAGGAAATTAATTCGTCCTGATTTTGGTCAACAATCGAGCACTGTCGGCAGAAAAAGCGATCCTGAAAATTATTCGTTCTTGGAATTGCAGAAAAAAATGTCGAGGACAATTGAAGATAACAACAAATCAAAACATAGCATTTCTTTTAATGGCTGTCTACCGTTTAGTTGTTCTAATGGAGTTTACACGGAAAGAGTTCCGATGAAATCAAAATGTGAATTTTCTGCTAGCGATCTACAAAATAGACCACATCATATTTATACTGAACCATTTTCTCATTTAAAAAATGACCTATCGAAGAAAAATAATAACGAAGTAAAGAGTCAGCGTAATTTACAAGAAAGTAACATCTGTCCGGAGAATAAGGACTTGCATTATATGGTGAGTTTATTAATATTTCCATGAGTCACGTAAAAAATGATTATATTATGTTCTAATTAAAACTTTATTTCATAATTAACTGTAAACTGCTTTTGATAAGAATATACATTTTTTTATAGATATATTGTTATACATTTTGGGGGTGGATATGCATAATAAATGTTTTTGAATTTTGAAAATATTTTATTTATGATATAAAATGTAATTTTAGAAATTCAAATTTTCAAAAATAGCTTTTATTGCTGTATCACCTCTAGCTAGAAAAAAATATATTAGAAAATAGATTCATTATAATATATGCAAACGATTTACTTCCTGCCTTTTTATTGCTTATTTAAAAGATAAATAAGTGTGTCACTGTAGATGTATTTTCACAAGAATAAAAATAACTTTAACATTTTGAATTTACACTAATACGAAAATTAAAACATATTGTTAGATACTTCCGGTAACTATAGCCGTTTCCGTTTCTCCAGTAATGGATAAAGTAAAATCAGTAATGAACACTTGCTAATGATTACAAAATGATAAGAAGATAAAAGAAACAATCGTCAAATTTGTAACAATGTAAAGCAGTTAATAAATAAATTATAGTA
This sequence comes from Sialis fuliginosa, assembly GCA_961205875.1. Classification (NCBI taxonomy): domain Eukaryota; kingdom Metazoa; phylum Arthropoda; class Insecta; order Megaloptera; family Sialidae; genus Sialis; species Sialis fuliginosa. The sequence goes on along the minus strand of OY540818.1, from coordinate 19,322,647 downwards.
ATAATTAGTTTTGTCCACCATTTTGACACCTATTGGCCGATTGTCATCAAATCACGCTGTAAGACAGTTAAAGTTAAATGTACATAGATTAATATTAATTACTGAGGTCATATCCAAGACTGGTACCAGTACCTTATAAAATATAATTTTGTCACTTGTTTTGTTTTTCAATAACAATTGAGGCTAATTACATTGGTTGCATGTTGATTGTTGTGCACGAAATGAAAAAAAAACTGTAATAAAGTGAAATTATTTCGCCAAATACAAAGGTTAAGAAATATCCACCGATTTCACGATAATTTACGTGGGTCAAGTACAAATGTTTATAGAAACTATTCATAAACAATAGAATAGAAGAGGACTACATAATTTTTGTTGGTTGGATAATTTATAGCAATGACTAGATTTACTATACTATAGTATATTTTTCCCAAATTGGGAGAAAAAAGAATATTGTCCAGTATTATAAAGGAACTTGCAAGCACTTTCAAATGGGGTATTAATTATGTACTAGTATCTATGGAATTTAGAGTAGTGATACTTAAACTAATTGTAACACAGTTGGCGAAAATTGTCAAACACTTCATGAAACTTAAGGAGAACTGTCAGATAGACTAGAAATGTCATTTGAATGAAAGTACTTGCTAGGTAGCAAATTTTAACTACTTAGCTAATTTATAATAACGAACATAAGAACAGAAAAGTTCGGTATAATTAAAACCCCTGTCAAAGTAGCTAACAAATTTTTGTAATACCGAACAAGAAAACCGTGCATCCATATTGGCGTGAACTTTTTCGGGGTTTTCACCCAAGTTACCGACAATTTAAAGTTTATACCTACAGAAACGGTCTGAAAGAAAAAATAACAGATGCATGATGGAGTTATGACGTAAAATTACGTATTGTTTATTTTATGTAGATTCTTAATTTTCTCACAGATGATACAAAAATACCGTAAGAAATAACGTCGGTTCATTTGTGATATACATGTACAAATCCCACCTAGCAAATTGCAAAACTTGTTTCTGATTTGCACTGGACTTACCTGTGCGTCACAGTCACATGATTAAATAAAAATATAAACGGATATTGGGAATACTAACACTATTTTAACAATACATACATATATCAAATTAGATCTATCTGCTAGTGTTTATAACTTTTACTACCAGAGAAACGATCTCTAGCATGTTTAATACTTCTAAGAAAGCAATTGTGTTTGTACTGATCAGTTGACATTTGTTTCTGCGAAAATAATAATTCTAGATAGGTATTATTTGTCGTGGTTTTAAATGCACACATTAAAAGTATTACTGTCATTGGTGGATTTGAAAAACTTTAATTGTTGATAAAAATGTAAAAGTATTGTTGCTATTATTTGATTGGTGCTTTTTAAAAGTGAATTTTAAATTTCGATTGTTGGTGATCGTATATTTGAATATTTAATTGTTGTGTTTTTAGTATCAAATTTTGATGTAAGTAATTTTAGAAATAATTCTTATGTTTCATTGACCTTTTATAATAGAATCTATTGTAATTTGTGTTTCATTATAACAATTAAATAACCTTTAACTTATTATGCAATTTTGAAACAGTAAATCTCGACAAGAAGGTTATTATACTTCCGTTTCCGGTACTATAGATTATAGTGTACTGTTATATTTTTTTGTATAAAGAAAAATGTACTTATAGAGTAAAACCTAGTTATTATTGTATCATTTCTCATGATTTAGATACCTTTAGTTGTTTTTGTAGAAAAGTAAAACAAAAACATTAGAAATTAACATACGTTTCTTATAATCTGAAAATCTTGCTTTTTGTATTATCAGATAAAATGTAAATTTAGTTCATCAAAATATGACTCGTTTACTTGCCAAAACTAAAATGACACAATTAAAAAAAACTATATTTTGTTAATATAAACAAACTGACTGGCAGTTATGTGAAAGATACAAATACTTTTTTAATTTGTTGGAAATAATTGAAATATTATGCAATATTTTCTTATCTATCCTTCAGTAATCGTATAATTATATTATGGGCCTCTCTTTTAGACAGATTTAAATGACAATTATGCTTACTTCTTTTGACATTTCTTATATAAAAAAAATCAAATTAGTCCAGTGTGGTTATATGTAGATCTGGAAAACCTTGTAAAAGTCAGAAAATATTTTTTAAAATATATTTGCGGTCACCTTGAAGTCAGTTAAATTAACTTCTAGACGATTTAATTACTGAAAGTATAACAATAAGTATATAAGCAATACCTGTTACCACGTTACAGGTACTTACATATCGATTGCAACTATAAAAAAGTCGATTTTTCAATTCTTTGGCAAATGGTAGCACTTAAATTTGATTATGTTTTTTTTATTATAAACCAATTTAATTGTTTCATAAAATCAGCAATAATAAAAAAATAGCCAAGAACCTGCTCTGAAAAAGAATTATTTGTCTACTGGTGAAAACCGCACTAAAATCGGTTCAGTAGTTTTCGAGATAGTTTAGACGCTCTGATCACGACTTTGAACGCAAATATATCGTGACTGAAGGGTTAAAATCAAAATGTCATATAACATTTTTTATTGCATTTAAGGAGACCTATCTAAAGACACCCCACTTAATGGGTTAAGTGAATTTTTTTTAATATACTTTTCAGTCTGGGGTCCAAAAAAATTTTTTTTTTTCAAAAATCTTATCAGTTCTGTTTCTGGATTTTCAGTCTTTGTCCGTATACCAAATTTCATCTTAATCGGTCTAAAATTTTTGAGGAACTGGCGAAACTAAGTTTTCTACGGAAACCTAAAAATGAATTTAAAATCGTCGGGTTTAAAATGCAGCCAGTTTAATTAAAATCTAGAGTCAGCGAATGGAACGGCGATCCCCGAACAGACGGTTGGTTATGTTTCTCGTGACTCGTGTGTTTTTTAATTTGTTTGTAGAAGGTCGCGGGGCGCCGCTGCCGCTATCCGCGGTATTCCCTGACTAACTCAAGTCTTCTGCACACTGTTGCCAAGTGTTCGTGTTGTGTCGGTCTGTGCTGCGGTTCTTTTTATTATAATTATATATGTATGTGTAACAGTGTTTTTATAGAAAACCCCCCGTTAAATATTTTGATTAGTCAATAATTATATTAATTATATAGTGTTATAAATAACTTATAGTTTCTATTTTCGGGGTGTCCACTTTCTGGAAAGTCAGGGAAGCCAAAAGTGGTCAGGGAAAGTCAGGGAATTTCTTTAAAATTCTAAAAAGCCACGAGAATTTATTAAAATTTTTTTGGAAAGTCAGGGAAGAAGAAAAAAGTGTATAAATTTAAGTTGACGAGCAAAAAAAAGGTCTTCAAAATTTTTTTGTACATTCTGGGGGCCTCTCGATCACTTCTTGCCTCTGACTGAGTCTCTAGTGGTCAGGGAATTTTGAATCTATGGTTAGAGAAAATTCAGGGAATTTTATTTTCAAAAAATAGTGGACACCCTGATTTTTGTTTTAGTTAGAACCTAAAGCGAACAATTAATTATAGTAAAACTAGTCGTATAAATTTTTCTGATTGGTTTCGTTGATTTTGGACGCCTTCTCCTCGCCCCCATGTAATATAAAATAAAAATATCGTATCGTACCCTTATGTAACCTTTAATTAAATTGTAAATCGACCGATACTGCTTTTTAATAGATGAGTACCATTAGTGAAAATCGGCATTACAGTTATGACGAAGTTCAATGAAAAATCATGCAAATAAAAAAAAACCGATGTATTTTTGGATAACTGTAAATTTGATACATATAAAAGTGATAAAACCGTATCATAATATTAAGTTTTATTCGTATATGTACTAACAACAAATATAAACAATTACGTAGTAATCAGGACCGTACTAGTAACATAAGTTAACATTTAAAAAGAATGTTTAAAATGAAACATAATTTTATTTAAAATTATAAGAAGTAAATGTTTATTTAAATTTTTTACAACATAATAATATTTAGTTATTACTAATTTAATTTTTGTTTTAATTTATGATATTATTTTACATTTGTTTATAACAATATTTATTAATATGTATACATTTAATTAAATCACACAATATTATTGTTTCGAATGTTTATATTATAAAATTGTGATAAAAAATTCTAGTAAAAAAATATATAAATAACTTTCCCATAACAGTGACGCCAGAGCCGGGGGCAGGGGGGCAGTTGCTCCCCAAAATTTTCAGTGGGAGACAATGAATACTCGTTCCCCCAAATTTGGATTTTTTTTTTTTATTATAAAAATCTGTTTTCTGTAATTTTTAAAAAAATTTAAAAATTCTTTAATTTTTGTAAACTGTTTTTTATTTTCTTAGGTCCCGGCAGTCTTCCATACGACCCCATGTTAAAATATTTCATTAGTACGAACCCCAGTCCCTTTAAAAACGCACTACCGAGGTTCCACTGTATTATTTTACTATATAAAAATAAATATGTATTTTTATTTTTTAACAAATAATTCGATAATAATCAAGCTAAAGAAAATTAAAGTCAATTTTGAATAATTTTAAGAACGCCAAATAAAATTAAGCCCCCCAGAAAAAAAAATGTACTGTACTACTGTCCCCTTATCATACGTTTGTCTCGCCACTGCACATGAGATAATCATTAGTATTATTATGCAGCAGTGTGGGGACTTCAAAATCATTTTGAATTTTAAGAACGCCAAATAAAATTAAGCCCCCCAGAAAAAAATTGTTTCCGGCGCCACTGCCCCCTTATCATACGTTTGTCCCGCCACTGCACATGAGATAACCATAACATGCAGCAGTGTGGGGACTTCAAAATAACTTTATTCGCGGACACACTACGATGGATTACTAAATGAAAAAATTAATAAAATAATTTTATATTCGATTATTATTAAACTTTTAATATTTAGAAAGTTGTAGTGTAATAAGCTATATACATATTTATTATTTTATTTTTGACAGTGCTCGCCAGTTCAAAGTGTTGGGAGTTTGTACGAGGAAGTGAAATGTGCCTTAAAATTTAATTTAAGTGAAAAAGATTCGTGCAATTCTCAAAAACAAGGAAACGGTTTCGAAAATAAGTCGGCCAAAAATCACAATGATTTGATTTTTGAAGAGCAGCAGGTATCATATCACAACTAATTCATTCTCCTATATCTGCATGTGCTTTTAATGGTAAATACTTTATACCTAGTTTTATTTACTGTGTTTATAGTTTTATCTTTTTTCAAAGGAAATAGTTGATATTTTTATTTTTTTACGTTTATATATTTTGATGCCAAAACTAACAAGAAAGGAAGTAGCTACGTGGTTTTTTATTGATATCAATATTTTTAGAGTTAATTGAAATTTTAATTAATTAAACTTTTAATTAATTTTTGCATGTATAGTTGACTTATAATTTTCTTTAAGTATTTTAGTATTTTAGTTGCCAACTGCAATTTGAGAATGATATCATAAAGATGTATTTTTTTTTTCACCCAATTTACTGATTTGGACGTATTTTTTTTTATGTATTTGCAAGAGTATACTTCCGAGGTAGTCCCATTTAAATTTTATTAAAATCTGAACATGGATTTCAAAAAAGTAGGGGGGGTTTAAATTTTTCTGTATATATTTATGTATTTTCGGTCATATCTTTGACAAATATGCATCTATTCGGCAAAACTTTTTTTTTGTTTGAAAGAGTGTATTTCTGAGGTCATCCCATATAAATTTTATTAAAATCTGAACATGGACTTCAAAAAAGGAGGGGGGTTTAAATTTTTCTGTATATATTTATGTATTTTCGGTCATAACTTCGGCAAATATGCATCTATTCGGCAAAACTTTTTTTGGTTTGAAAGAGTATTTTTCTGAGGTCATCCCATATAAATTTCAACAGAATCTTACCACGGACTTCGAAGATACGACATTCAAAAGCAAAAAAAAAAAAAAAAATTTTTTATTTTTCTGTACCTATATATATTTATGTATTTTCGGTCATAACTTCGACAAATATGCACCTATTCGGCCAAACTTTTTTTCATTTAAAAGAGTATATTTCTGAGGTCATCCCATATAAATTTCAACAAAATTTTACCACGGACTTCGAAGATACGACATTCAAAAGCAAAAAAAAAAAAATGTTTTAAATTTTTCTATTACAAATCAAAAAAAAGTTATTTTTATGATATCATTCAGAGAATTATTTTTGTATAAAAAATCCCTATTAATAGTTTTATAGAACGCGTAGAAAATAAATAATAAATTTTTATGATAGGTTACATTTTACTTTTTTCAGGTTAATCTTGATAATCTCTCCCTGAACACTAATACAGATTCTGATTTTGAATCGACTGACTCTTCTTCAACTGTCGATGACTTAGCAGAAACTATGCATAATATAGATATAAACGAAACGTATAACTTAAATAGATTAAGTAGCAGCTCGGGAAAAATACAAGAATTGAAAAAGAAGTTTGAAAATGAAGATTCAAATAATAAAAACCAAATAGACAGTAATAAAATAACCACAGGTATTATACTCAGAAAAGAAACAACTAATAATAAACGGAATTTACACGCTGTATTAAAACCAACGCTTGTTATACATAATGAAAATGTTAAAACGTTACAAAAAAAATTCGAAACGGGTGAAGTTAATATTAAAAACCATAGTAATCAGTTCAAGAAATACAAGTCTAAAATACAGTTTGCGCCTCTCGAAGAGAAGAAGAAGAAGTTTGAAAGTGAACATTCGGAAGAGATATCTAGGGAAAGAAAACAGTACGTGAAGAGGGTGACTTCGACAGTGAAAAAGTACGCAAAGCCAGGTGTACAATGCGCACAGAAACTGTTCAAATGCTGTTTTTTGGCGTCTGTTAATATATCGGATAGAACGTCGTTTATTAAAATGCAATTTCCGGATAATGTAAGTAGTTTTATTAAACGTCACAGGCTCCCCATTAAAACTGTTGTTTATTCTAGGCGCCGTTACCAAAAGGAATAGAATACTTATGTTTCCCTGATGCCAATTCTTCTAAATGGTCCGATTTCACGATAGACGGTCACGATAACGAATCAAACCAAAACTACTCCTTCGTTTTAACAAATGAAAACGGAGAACGGGGTTACTGTTACTGCCGAAGGGTTCTTCCAGAAGAAGACAGCCACTGCCTGCCTTTAGCGTACTGTATTATAACAATGCACAGGGCGAGGGGATTCTACGAGTCAGTCTTGAAAGAAATCGAAAGTAACCACGGACTGCCTGATAAAGAATTGAAATCGTTTCTTAATGTTTTGTACAACACGCCGTTCCCCAAACCAAACGCGACGATAAAAATCAACCTGAAAGAAAAACTAGAAGAGTATTCTTTGATAAACTGCACCGATAAGCAAAAGAGGCTCTCCGTAGATTTCTTATCTTCGAGCAAAAATGTACCTGAATTGAACAGCCCCGACAGCGGCCATTTCAGTATTTCCGAGCACGAAATCGAATTCGCGCATGTGAGAGATAATAAACGGGAATGCATGATTGAACCTTTAGTTTTAAATAAGCCGGCTGTAAATAATAAGTTGACAAGGTCGAACAGCTCGCCGTTGTTACACACGGTTGTGAATTCTATAAGCGAGCTAGAATTGAAGAGGTCTTTGGATAGCAGGAAGGATGATCGAGACTTGGAGGTTTTAGTGCAAACATTGTCTGTGTCAGCTATTGTGAAGTTGTTTGGGTCGTTGCTGCTCGAAAGGAAGGTCGTTATTATTAGTGAATCTATAAGGTAATTGTTTTTATTTAATATACAAAAAAAGTCTCGTGTTTGACGACCTAATACTTTCAAACTATAAATCGTAGAATCTTCCAATTGGTTTTAAAATGTGCGTTATATAATCTAGTTTCATGTATCAAAATTTTAAATCATTTAGGTGAATCGTTTTTTAGTTACAGCCCTTTAATTTAAATATGTCAAAAATACCGATCTATTTAATAAATAAAAACACCTTGTGTTTGACAATCTGGTACTGTGGATCTATAGATCATAGAATCTTCTGATTGGTTTTAAAATGTGCGTTATATAGTCCAGTTTCATGTATCAAAATTTAAAATCATTTAGATGAATAGTTTTTTAGTTACAGCCCTTTAATTGAAATATGTCAAAAATACTGATCTATTCAATAAATAAAAACACTTCGTGTTTGACAACCTGGTACTCTGGATCTATAGATCATAGAATCTTCTGATTGGTTTTAAAATGTGCGTTATATAGTCCAGTTTCATGTATCAAAATTTTAAATCATTTAGATGAATAGTTTTTTAGTTACAGCTCTTTAATTTAAATATGTCAAAAATACTGATCTACTCGATAAATAAAAACACCTCGTGTTTGACAACCTGGTACTCTGGATCTATAGATCATAGAATCTTCTGATTGGTTTTAAAATGTGCTTTATATAGTCCAGTTTCATGTATCAAAATTTTAAATCATTTAGATGAATCGTTTTTTAATTACAGTCTAATTTTTGAAAATAAAAAATTTGACGAGTGTATTTTAATTTCAGCAAGCTATCATACTGCATGGAAGGCCTACAAAGTATCATATATCCGTTCTCTTGGCAACACACGCTTGTATCTGTGATCCACGATGTTAATATGTTGGAATTGTTAGATTGTCCTACTCCGTATTTACTCGGAATATTGAAAGAAACAATCGATAAGGATTATCATTTCGATATTGATGAGGTATTTATCAATGAATTTAATCAGCTTTCATTTGATATGATCAGTACTAATTTTTATTTCAGGCTATCGTCGTTGATTTAGACAACAGAAAACAGCCGATAATCTTAGCGATGGGAGATGAGAAAACCATTTTACCTTCACATATTTCCAAATATATTAAACAGACATTGAAATCACTCAAGTTACAGAATTCGGATATTAGTAATATGTTTATTCTCGCTTTGGCAAATATATGCACGGATTATAGAAAGCATCTCAGCAAAAATAATAAAACGCACTTTGAAGTAAGAATACCCCCCCCCCCCCCTCTTCAGAACTAATTTGTTTTTAGAAAAGTGGACCTAACCTAACTTTTTATATATTTATAATTTTTTTAATTTGATTTTTAGAAAAGTGGGTTCATAGAAAACCACGAAAAATAATAAAACACACTTTGAAGTAAGAATACAAGCCCCCCCCCCCCATTCACCTTAATTATTTTTTCAGAATTAATTTTTTTTAGAAAAGTGAAACTAACCTAACTTTTTGTATATTTATAATTTTTTTTATTTGATTTATTTGATTTTTAGAAAAGTGAGTTCATAAAAAATCACGAAAAATAATAAAACGCACTTTGACGTAAGAATAAAAGCCCCCCCCCCCCATTCATCATAATTATTTTTTCAGAACTAATTATTTTTAGAAAAGTGAACTTAACCTAACTTTTTATATATTTATGATTTATTTGATTTTTAGAAAAGTGAGTTTATAGAAAACCACGAAAAATAATAAAACGCACTTTAAAGTAAGAATACAACCCCCCACCCCCCCTTCACCTTAATTATTTTTTCAGAATTAATTTTTTTTAGAAAATGAACATAACCTAACTTTTTGTATGTTTATAATTTTTTTATTTGATTTATTTGATTTTTAGAAAAGTGAGTTCATAGAAAACCACGAAAAATAATAAAACGCACTTTGAAGTAATAATAAAAGCCCCCCCCCCCCCTTTAGAACTAATTTTTTTTAGAAAAGTGAATCTAACCTAACTTTTTATATATTTATAATTTTTTTTATTTGATTTTTAGAAAAGTGGGTTCATAAAAAACTACGAAAAATAATAAAACGCACTTTGAAGTAAGAATACAAGCCCCCCCCCCCCCCCCCCCTTCACCTTAATTATTTTTTCAGAATAAATTTTTTTTAGAAAAGTGAACCTAACCTAACTTTGTATATTTATAATTTTTTTTATTTGATTTTTAGAAAAGTGGGTTCATAAAAAACTACGAAAAATAATAAAACGCACTTTGAAGTAAGAATACAAGCCCCCCCCCCCCCCCCTTCACCTTAATTATTTTTTCAGAATAAATTTTTTTTAGAAAAGTGAACCTAACCTAACTTTGTATATTTATAATTTTTTTTATTTGATTTTAAGAATAAAAGCCCCCTCCCCCCATTCATTCTAATTATTTTTTCAGAAGTAATTTTCTTTTGAAAAGTGAACCTAACCTAACTTTTTGTATATTTATAATTTTTTTTATTTGATTTATTTGATTTTTAGAAAAGTGAGTTCATAGAAAACCACGACAAGTCTATGAAACTATTTCTGAATTGGTTTACGGAGACAGCGATGTTCAATGCGTTTATCGAAACGTACAAAACGAATGAAAACAAGTCCGATATGTCCATCGCTAGAAGCTTGTTTGAGATACAGTCAGAACAGAGGAAGGCATCGTTATCGAAGAGGTTTAAGCAGATATTAAAAGCGATCTGATATTTATATTTCGTACTTAAAATAGGTGTTTAAATATTTTTATACGTTTATATAGAAATATATATTTTATATTTTTTAAAATGAATAAATGCCATTATTTTTATGTTTGTTTATTTTTTATTTTTTATCGTAGATTCAGATGAGTGACATAGGTAGGTACAGGGAAAGGTAAGAGGAATTTTTAATTTTTAATTAATTTATAAAACGAAAATTAGTTATTTTAAATTCTGTTTTTGTTGAACGATAAATGTAAATTTTATTTAGGAAATTTAATTTAAGGGGCCCCCGTGTACACTGTTGAATTCAGTGAGGAATTTACGACCATGAATTGTATTTTTTACCACGCTCATGATATAAATTAAATTAATATTTCAATGAAAATTTGAGCTATGAAATTTAACCAAATTTTTTTGGATTTTAGATTTTTTTTAAAGTATGTTTATTTTGTAGTAAATGACGTGAATTAAAATTTTCAAACCGCAGAATTGTATCTCAAACTGTTCTCGAGATATGGCCTACCTCGTAAAGTTTTAATTTTTTCAAAATTTTTGAGAAAAATGGCTGTAACTTTTGAATCGATTTACGATAATGTATGTACATCCATTGGGTTTTACCCAGAGATTCATACAACTAGTTACTTAATCAACCTTTGTCTTATAAATGAAGCAGTGGCGAGGCGTGAAGTTTTTAATAAGGGAAGCATATTTTGTCAATCCTCCCCCTCCTATTAACAAAAAAAATAGTTATGAAACACCTTAAGTTCAAGCTTTTACTTTTTAAAATAAATTCTTATATATTTATATAGTAAATAAATGATTCTACGTCTTATTTTCTTGTATTTTAGTCGATATTTGTATGACGAGTTGAAGGATATTTCACTAAAAAATTTAGAATTTTTGATTTCGTTAAAAGTATGTATATTCTATAGAAAATGACGTGAAAAGTTGTTTGTTTCAAACCGCAGGTCTGTATCTCAAACCGTTCTCGAGATACAGCCTCTCAAAGTTTTAGTTTTTTCAAATTTTTGGAGAAAAAAGGCCATAACTTTTGAACGTGTGGTCGGATTTGATTTTAGTTGACGGATTTGAAATCAGCGTGTCAAAATCTATATAATGACATGTATAATACTTTAAAATTCGAAAAAAAAAATTTCGTCAAAAATCGACATTTTTTTAAGGTATACCCCTTTGAATTTTTTCGATTTTTCGCGAAAATTTTTTTCTCGAGTTTTAAGGTATTATACATGTCATTATATAGATTTTGACACGCTGATTCCAAATCCGTCAACTAAAATCAAATCCGACCACACGTTCAAAAGTTATGGCCTTTTTTCTCCAAAAATTTGAAAACACTAAAACTTTGAGAGGCTATATCTCGAGAACGGTTTGAGATACAGACCTGCGGTTTGAAACAAACAACTTTTCACGTCATTTTCTATACAATAAATATACTTTTAACTAAATCAAAAATTCTAAATTTTTTAGTGAAATTTCCTTACAACCGTCATACAAATATCGACTAAAATACAAGAAAATAAGACGTATTATAGTTTTATAATTGAACGTGTAAATGAATATTAAATGCTATTTTTGATTTTTTGGTTAAAATGTTTGAGTTGCGCATAAAGATGAATATTCTAATAATATTTTAAAATTATTTATTAACTGAAAACACACTTACCCATAAAGTAAGGGAAGAACTGCTTCCCCTGCTTCCATGGACGCTTCGCCACTGAAATAAAGCAACAAAAACATCAATGGAAATAACGGCATTCGGAACTCGTTTTTTAGTAAACTTCCTAAGAAATATACAATGTGTTATTTCCAAGCAAGTTATTATATTTGTATATAAGAAAAGCATTTTAACTCGAAGCGTTTAGTTGTAATCTGTAACTTGCAATATCAACAGGATGTGGTCGATTTACGTTACGATTTTTTTTGTTTCATTATCAACAAATTTTGTAAAAGGCCAAGAAGGTAAGCATATATGAATATAATGTCCGGTATTATAAAGGACCTAGCAAATTTGCTAGCTAGCAAGCACTTTCAAATGAGATATCAAACTTATATGACAGTTCTTTTGGAGTTTGTTGAAGACTTTGACAAGTTTCGCGCACGCGTTGTAGTAAGTAAATACCAACGGTATTAAAACAGTGGTGATGTTATGAAAATTATTTTGTACAGTGAAAGATGCCAACTGTGTTACAATTAGTTGAAGTGTCACTGCTCTAAATTCCATAACTAATCCATAGATACTAGTACAGAATTAATACTCCATTTGAAAAATGCAAAAATTTGCTAGCTCCTTTATTTTTTTTCCACAAAAATATGTAGTAACGGAAAAATGGTTCTACAAGTAAAAAACTTTAATTTTAATTTTTAAATTGCAGGTTCTTTATGTAACATATCAAAACATAAAACAGGAATATGTATCTTGCTCCCCCAATGCCCCCAAGCTGTGGCCGATATAAAGAAAGGAATATCACCGTCAATTTGTGCTTTCAAAGGGAAAATTCCAATAGTTTGTTGTGATAATCATTTAACAACTACAGCAGAAAATATTAAATCAATGAGAATCAACGAACAAAGTTAGTACTGTTCATTTTTTTCATTAATAATAATAATAATAATTATATCATAAAATTTTGCGAAAAAAATTGTTATCAATGTCAAATGACCTTTATAATAATTATATTCATAACATACGATATATAATGTCCAGTATTATAAAGGAGCTCACAAATTTGCTAGCTTGCAAGCACTCTCAAATGAGATATCAAACTTATATGACAGTTCTCTTGGAGTTTGTTGAAGACTTTGACAAGTTTCGCGCACGCGTTGTAGTAAGTAAATACCAACGGTATTAAAACAGTGGAAATTATTTTGTACGGTCAAAATTTCCAACTAGTAAATTCCATAGATACTAGTATATAATTAATACCCCATTTGAGAGTGCTTGCAAGCTAGCAAATTTTGCAAGCTCCTTTATAATACCGGACATAAGTTTTAAAAAAAATGTACAGATTTTATTTTCAAAAAATTCATATAATATGACATATATATATTATATTTTTTTATATCTACAGAATGTACAGAATACGGTGAAAGTGTTTATTCTTGGAAAATACCACCTATTCTAACTAACACCAATAACAATGAAAAAGTCAAAGTAAATCAATGTTTTCAACCCAATTTACTTCTCAGAGGTGATGGTATATTACCACGAGAATATCCCCATTTGGTAAGTAACAAATTATACAGTGGGGGGGGGGGGAGGGGGTCTATCATGCCCCGGGTACCACTTACAGAAGGGCGCCAAATGGTCCTTAAGATTAACCTTTTGAATTGGTCAGAATATGCAACTGAAGACCTTTTTTTTTGGTCGTGTAAATTTAGAATTTCTAATTATATTTAATAAATAAGATTAGTTAAAATAAAAATTGAAGACATTTTTTTTTTTAGTCACGTTAATTTCAATTCAGATTTATTATAAAATTATTATTATATTATTTTCGGGGTCGCCAAAATATATGAAAATATATTTCACAATCAGTAAAAATATTGTTATTTAAAATTAATATTAGCACATTGATTTCTGAAAAAAGAGAAAAATCTATTTAATTTTTTTATAGGCATTAATTGGAAACAGAGAAGATGAAAAATATTCTTGGCTTTGTCTCGGTTCCTTAATTAGCGAAAGATTTGTTCTAACCGCTGCACATTGTCTAAATACGTTTAGGGGTGGGTAAGTAATATTTGAAATTATTTCGAAATCTCAATAAAAAGCATGTTTTACCAGAAAACTAATAGTTTTATTTAATATCTTGAGAACCCATTATGATACAGTTATGAAATTGGATGTACTATGCTATTCCTCGACTTACGACCAAATTTATTTTATTCAGAACTTGTACAATAATCCTCAAACACAAATCACAAAATAAATCAAATTCAACAATTGAATAAAAGAACAACAATCAACTAAATTTGTCAACAATTGAACTTTTTGAAAAAAACTACGTGGCCATGTAAATATGTAACTTTTGTTGTTCTTTGTTTTTTTTTTTTTACATGAAACTCGACTTACTATCCTTGTCGTAAGTCGAGGAATACCTGATACATATATCTATAGGTTTTAGACCTGTAAGTCTTTCGTTTTTTATTTTGTAATAAACCCAAGGGGAGAGAGGGATACAGAAAAATCATCCTAAGTAAAACAAATTTATTTATTTTTTTCTGAATATAAGGGGCGCTGATACGCATCCTTGGTGGAGGCGCAAGAAACAAATACCGAATTCATATACATTATATTTTTCACAGACCAGAAGTAAATTCAGTTAGACTTGGAGCTATCGATATAACCTCAAATTCGACCGAGAACACTCAAGACTTCTCAATCGTGCAATTGATCCGTCATCCAGATTTTAAACCTTCTCGTGTTTACCACGATATAGGTCTGATCCAATTAGACAAAGACGTCAAATTTACAGCATTCGTGAGGCCAGCTTGTCTACAAAATGAATTCGAAATACCCGGTCAAAGGACAATAGCCCACAATTTTGATGCTTTGAATAACCAAGTAATAACCTATAGTATTATGAAACTCGTCGATGTTTCTACTTGCAATAAATCTTACGTAACCTCTAGTAGCAGAAGACTAAATCAAGGTGTTTTACCAGAAACCCAGATCTGTGCATCGTTGCAACACAAATATGATGTTTGCCAGGTACAAAAATGTATATTCCAAGTTGATTGAGACAGGAAATTTAACATGGAGACAACTAGAAGTGTTGTAGTAACCTTTGGTCAAATTTAACGATGTGTGATTGGTGCATTTTTAAATGCTGCTTCGAATATAACTGATAAATTTTAAATTAATCAACAGTATTTTGTTTTCAACAATAAAATACATAATAGCATCCTAGATAAAATTATGATAATATTTTTTGGCAGATATAAATTTGAAAACAAAATACTAATTACTATTTTATTAAATTTTGAGGCGGCATTTCAAAATGCACCAATCACACATCGTTAAATTTGACCAAAGGTTACTACAACACTTCTAATTGTCCCCATGTTAAATTTCCTATGTCTTAATCAACTTGTATAAGTTTTGAGGCTTCCGCGCCAATTTGGTCGATAACACGACCAAATTGACGCGGCTTACACCCAGAAGCCAGATCCATATTCTTATATGTTTATAAATATTGAAAATTTGGATTTTTTCAGTTGATTACGAATGTTTTGGTTGACAAAGAACAAATTTTTCGATACGGAGGGAGTAACTAGGACTGTATTTAATTCTAGATGTGATATTTTTCAGGTCGTTTCAGGATCACCTTTAGAAATGAATCACAATGACGTTTACTGTATGTTTAAAATTATAGCAATCAATTCATATGAGTTTTGTGGAAACGATATTCCCGGTTTGTACACCAGAGTTTCGAACTACGTACCTTGGATAGAAAACGTCGTCTGGCCAACCTCTTAAATAACAACAATGGTGGGTTTCTAACTTCAGAGGAATAATGTTTAAAAGTTTATAAACTTGTATTATAATTAATAGCTTTAATTTGGTCTCGTTACCTCGGGGTTATTATTTATTATTAATAAAAATATTTATAGATATTTTCAATGTGTTTTTTTAAACTATATTAATTTCATGAAATTGGTTCTTAAGGATGAATAAAAAATATTGTAAATCTAGATGCAATGAACGATCAAAATCAAATTATGAATTAATCACTTTAAATGCTTATAAGAAAGTCAATAAAGTCAATAAACATAAAAACAGTGGTGGCAAAATGTTTTTTTATTAAAGGAAGGCAACACAATAATTTTTCGTCAGTGGTAGGAGCAATGTGATAATTTAATTATTGATTTATTTCAATTTTGTTAAAAGTATTTAAAAAAATGTATATATTTGAAGGACGACAAAAGAAAGAATGGGAGGGGGGGGGGTATTTGTCTCCTTTCCCCACTGTTTTACCGCCCGGGAATCAACACAACACACGCATAAATATTGATAGTATATTCGCAGATAAAAGATGCATTTGAACTAAAAACATTCAGTTCTGATCTGTTACTTACAATATTAATATAACAAATAATTATTATGATCTATTTACTTATTCTTTTTGTTACTTTATCAACAACTTATGGACAATATCAAGAAGGTAAGTGTACTTAAATAATATATAATTTACATAATTAATGAATTTCAAAAAAAACATCTGCCAAGTAAATGCACAGTGCTTCCTCGTACTAATTTTACCAAAGGTAGTTAATTATTCAACAATTTAAATAAAAACCGATAAATTGGTTAACCATTTAATTTTTATACAATTTTACTAAAAAATATTAGTACTTAGTTAGTTTCTATGTACACTTATAAACCTAGGTTTTTATTTACAATTATAGGTTCTTTATGTACGACATCTAAAAATGAAACAGGGATATGTACTTTACTCCCTCAATGCCCCCAAGCGATGGATCAAATAAAGAAAGGGGCATCGCCACCTAATTGTGGATTTAAAGAGAATATTTCGATAATTTGTTGTGATAATCAGTTATTAACTACAACAATAGAAAAAGTTATACCTAAAAGAATCAACGAACAAAGTAATTATTTATAATGTTATTTTAATTAATAACAAAAAAAACTAATTTTTTTTAGCGCCCCTTTGGAAAATGGTAACGCCCATCTTATTTTTTTATAAGGTACTGGCACTAGTTTACTGTTTTTGTGATTGACGGGCTTCTTTTTTGTAATTCTCATGAACTCATGTTACTAATAAAACAAGTAACTCTTTATTTAATCAATTTAATTACCAATCCGCAAATATAGTTTGTTTTTTATATTATAGCCTGTTATTTTGTTTATGTTTTTTCTCCAGTAAAAACATAAACTGTGATGGACACTTGCTAATGATAAGTACTACGACACAAAAGATATAAAAGAAAGAATTGTTCAATTTGAAATAATGTAAAGCAGTTGCTATGATAATGTAATAATTAATAAATAAATTATACTAATAATTAGTTTAAGTGTCCATCATTTTGACACCTATTGGCCGATTATCATCAAATCACGCTGTAAGACAGTTAAATGTATATAGATTTATATTCAGAAATGGTAGTAATCAAATATCAACAAATATTTCTAATTCAGTACATTTAATTAAAAATGGGGTCATATCCAAGAATGGTGCCAGTACCTTATACATTTATGTTATTTGTGTCAACTGGACTTCTGACAGCTCCTTCATGTAAATGTTGTGATGCTATATATTAACATTTAAATTTTATTATATTTATAGAATGTTTAGAATATGGCGAGACTGTTTATTCGTGGGCCCCTCCTAATAATAATACTGAACATATAAAAGTGGATCAATGTTTTCAAGCTAATTTCCTTATCAGAGGTGACAATATATTACCACGAGAGTATCCACATTTGGTAAGTACCGACTAATACTCAGAAATCCAGACATTGTAAAATAAATATTCTGACAGAAAAATACTTTCATTAACTTGTGTGTGTAGGGGGGGGGGGGAATAGTGCTTAAAATAAATACACGATTTACTATATAATATAATTCGATATTTTTTCTATAAAAAATTAATTGTGGAACTAAAAATGTTATCTATAGGCATTGATTGGACGAAAGGAAAATGATACGTATGTCTGGGATTGTCTTGGGTCTCTAATAAGCGAAAGATTTGTTCTAACCGCTGCACATTGTCTAGATAATTACGTAGAAGAGTAAGTATTTAAAAAAATTAAACAAAATTAATAGATTTCAATATTAAATGGTTCTAATATATTTTTCACAGATTACAATTAAATTCAGTTCGACTTGGAGCTGTCAATACCAACTCAAATTCAACCGAAAACATCCAGGATTTTTCAATCGTACAAAAGTTCCAACATCCAAACTATAGACGTCTAAGTTCCTATAACGATATCGGTCTGATTCAATTAGACCGAGATGTAAAATTTACACCACATGTAAGACCAGCTTGTCTACAAAATGAATTTGAAATTACCAGCCAAAAAGCCATAGCTCACGGTTGGGAACGATCTAATAAAAGAGATATAACATTTGTTGGAATGGAAATTACTGAAATATCCGCTTGCAATAATTCTTACTCGTTCGGCATTGACAGTATACTAAGTCAAGGCGTTTTACCAGACATCCAGATCTGTACCAAACCACAGCATGCGCATAGAGATGATTATTGTCAGGTACAAATTTAAAAACGAGAAATTATTTTTTATATTTTCTTTCATCCTTATCAATTTTGTTTTACTTGTCTTCCTTTTTTGTCACCTTTTGAACTATGCTTTCGTCATGTTAAAGTCTTATTCAGAAGTATTTCTGGCCACAAAGCCTCGAATTTCCATCTAAAATAAACTGTGAAATTCTTGGATTTTTTTTCAGGATGTTTCAGGTTCACCTTTAGCAATACCCAACAAGGACGTTTACTGCATGTACAAAATAGTAGGAATCTCTTCATTTGGAACTTGCGCTAATAACATTGCCGGATTGTACACCAGAGTGTCGAACTACGTACTTTGGATAGAGAACACTGTCTGGCAAACTTCTTAATTATGATTTTACAACAGCTGTGGGCATCCTAACTTCACAGGAAGCTGCTGAACGTTGTAGTTATAACTTGCGTTAGATAAAGCAAGAGAAAATATTGCTTTAAAGAGAAATAATTTTTATATTAAGAAAATATTGTTTCAATTTTTTTTCCTGTTTAAATAATTACTATTTAAGATTTTGTAATTCGATACTCATTAAACAAAGATTATTGTATTACTAACTTTTATTTTGATCTCAATAAAATACATTGAAAAAAAACTGGATTTCTGCGTTTTACCTCTAACAAAAAAAAAACTAATTAAATAATTAAAACAATGAAAAAAAAACAGTAGTTCTGTTTTTGCTACAGAATACAAAGGCAATAAATCACATCTTACTGCTTTTAAATTTCCAGAAATAAGACATTAATGCCCGGTCTCACCGCTCAAACTTATTTCAGTTCCTTAGCAAAGTGTTCCTTAGTCTTAAGTTGAACCTAAATTTTACGTCGATAATATATTTTTTGTATTATTAAATTAATAGTAAAAAAGTAACCTTATAAAAATAATGTTATTACATTTTTATAGGTACTTTTTATTTTTAAAATTATATTATATTGGGTTTTACCCAGTAACCCTTACGACTAATTATATTATTAATTCATATCTATTTTATTTATAAAAGAAATGGGAATAACGCGATTTTTTAATAACTTTATATAAAATGTTATGTGTATTTTCCAAGCAACATATATCAGATATAAATAATGGCTTTAATTTAAAATCATTTAGTTCAATTCTATAAATCAAAACATCCACATTTATCAACGACGTTTGCAGAAGGTCAAGAAGGTATGATTATTATTCATAATTTATTATTTTTACATTTCTTGAATAAATAATATTATTATTAATAAATTTATTGAAAAAACCCCGCACAAAACCTTTGTAAATTAGGGTACAGTTAAATTGGCTGAAACCGAAGTATGATGTAGTTAATGATTTGCCAATCAGAAGATCTCATGAGCACAAGGTCCAAAAAAGACCAATTTTAAAAATTATGAATAATATTTTTTTACTGTGTGTAGATCCAAATTAAACATGATCCTAGTTTTTGATCTGTACAGTAGGACTATACGGTTTTAGTGTGTAGAATGTTGAAAAAAATTTGTGATGTTCGCCTGAAAACTTTTTATTTAAAATTATAGGTTCTTCATGTATGACATCTAAAAATGAAACAGGGATATGTACTTTGCTTCCCCAATGTCCTCAGGTCGTGGATGACATAAAGAAAGGACAAACACCGTCTGTTTGTGCTTCCAAAGATGGAAAATCCATAGTTTGTTGTAGCAATAATCAATTAACAACAACAGAAAAAGTTACACCAAAAAGAATCAACGAACAAAGTAAATATTTATAATGTTATTTTAAATAATAATAATTATTATAATATTAATACGATTCGTTCAAAAGTTAGAAGTAAATAATTATTAGAGATTGGAAAAATAGTTGTTATTTTTAATGTAATAGTTACTAGTTGAATTTTTTTTCGGAAAATAGTTGGTAAATAGTTTTTTTTACGATTTAATAATAATTAGTGCAAACGAAGCAGTAATAGTTGGAAAAGTAGTTGCAAATAGTTGATTTCAAATTGTGTTCAATCAAACCAGTTTTCTGAAAACGGTGGAGATATGTAATAAAAATTACAATAAATGCATTTTTACGCAATAGTTGAAAAACTATTTTTCCAATCTCTAATAATTATACAAAATAAAAGAAAACAGTTGATATTTTTATAAACGGATTAACTAGATAGGAGATATATTTGAAGTCGTTTTTAACTAATTTTTTTTTATATATTAATGTTTTATTATATTTACAGAATGTTTAGAATATGGCAATAGTGTGTATGCGTGGAAACAAGCACTGAATCATATTGTTAAAATGTATGTAGATCAATGTTATCGAGAAGATTTGATTGTTAGAGGTGATATTATATTATCACGAGAGTACCCTCATTTGGTAAGTAACAACTGATACCAATTCTCCCCCTCATATTAACAAAAAAAACCTATATAGTTATGAAACAGCTTTAGTTCAAGCTTTTACTTTTTAAAATAAATTCTTATATATTTCTATAGTAACTAAATGATTCTACGTCTTATTTTCTTGTATTTTAGTCGATATTTGTATGACGAGTTGCAGGATATTTCACTAAAAAATTTAGAATTTTTGATTTCGTTAAAAGTATGTTTATTGTATAGAAAATGACGTGAAAAGTTGTTTGTTTCAAACCGCAGGTCTGTATCTCAAACCGTTCTCGAGATATAGCCTCTCAAAGTTTTAGTTTTTTCAAATTTTTGGAGAAAAATGGCCATAACTTTTGAACGCGTGGTCGGAATTGATTTTAGTTGACGGATTTGAAATCAGCGTGTCAAAATCTATATAATGACATGTATAATACTTTAAAATTCGAAAAAAAAAATTTCGTCAAAAATCGACATTTTTTTAAGGTATACCCCTTTGAATTTTTTCGATTTTTCGCGAAATTTTTTTTCTTGAGTTTAAAGGTATTGTACATGTCATTATATAGATTTCGACACGCTGATTCCAAATCCGTCAACTAAAATCAATTCCGACCACACGTTCAAAAGTTATGACCTTTTTTCTCCAAAAATTTGAAAAAACTAAAACTTTGAGAGGCTATATCTCGAGAACGGTTTGAGATACAGACCTGCGATTTGAAACATTCAACTTTTCACGTCATTTTCTATACAATAAACATACTTTTAACGAAATAAAAAATTCGAAATTTTTTAGTGAAATTTCCTGCAGTGAACTTCATCTCTTCATACAAATATCGACTAAAATACAAGAAAATAAGACGTAGAGGTATTATAGTTTTATAATTAAGCGTGTAAATTAATATTAAATGCTATTTTTGATTAAAATGTTTGAGTTACGCATAAAGACGTATATTTTTAAATTATTTATTAACTGAAAACACAGATTTGTATTAATTTACCCATAAAGAAAGGAAAGCACTGCTTCCATGGACGTTTCACCACTGACTTATACCTACATAGCTTATAGAGGTGTACCGGAATTCCGGCCGGAAGTCACGATGTAGATTTAAAGTGAATATTTTAACGTCACTACTATTATATTATTATTATTTTTATATTATATTATTATTGACACTAAATGTAATTACATTCGATCGAAAAGAACGTCTGCTATACAAATAATTTTACGAAGCTGTAAAAATTGAAGAATATGTAGAAAACGCAATTTAATGTATTTTATTAAAGAAATACCATATAGAACAATGTTATATTAATTTAAGATAATAATCTATGTTTTTATAATTAAAATATAATAGTAGTGAATTACGGTACACCTCTTATAGCTAATAAAGGAGGCAAAATGATAAAAAGTGAAGTTGATAGTTAATCGTTTTCGCTTCTGAATGTGCATTGAAATTATTAAATTAATTGTTGTCTAGGCATTGATTGGACGCAAAGAAAATGACACGTACGTCTGGGATTGTCTTGGCTCTTTAATAAGTGAAAGATTTGTTCTAACTGTTGCACATTGTTTGGGTAATTTCAGAAATGAGTAAGTATAAATTATTTACCAATATTCCTAACTTGCTTTCTTTATTAGAGTTCAATTTTATAACCAGTAATGGATTTATAAATAAGGCACACTAGCCCCCCCCTACAGAGGGGGCCCCACAAAAAGATATTACTTTTTCTCCTAGTTAGAACTATTTCGGTTATTCGATTAAA
Source organism: Sialis fuliginosa (assembly GCA_961205875.1). Classification (NCBI taxonomy): domain Eukaryota; kingdom Metazoa; phylum Arthropoda; class Insecta; order Megaloptera; family Sialidae; genus Sialis; species Sialis fuliginosa. Next base: position 19,299,790 of record OY540818.1, on the reverse strand, counting down.
AATTATATGTTTGCACAGGACTTATAGCATAAATAAAACAGATTTGTGACATTTCAATTGAATTATTATTATGAAAGAATAGTCAACTAATTTTTAGCCTCCTCCGGGATTTCTATGTCAAATTTTCGTAAATTATCTAAATCTATTTTTCACAGAATACAAATAAATTCAGTTCGACTTGGAGCTATCGATATAAACTCAAATTCAACCGAGTATACTCAAGATTTCTCCATCGTGCAAAAGTTCCTTCATCCCGATTACAAACCGCCTAGCATTTACCATGATATCGGCCTGATTCAATTAGACAAAGATGTCATATTCACAGCACATGTAAGACCTGCATGTCTGCAAAATGAATTAGATATACCTGAACAAAGAGTCATATCACATGGTTGGAATCAATTCGATCGAAATATTAAAGCTATATCTTTTGATAACATGAAAATCACCGACGTATCTACTTGCAATAATTCTTATTCAACTGCAATTAACAGGAAACTAAAACATGGCGTTTTACCAGAAACCCAGATCTGTGCGTCGCCACAAGATAAAATAAAATACTGTCAGGTAATATATACATTTTTGAAAGTTATAAGATAGTGGCACCAGTCTTGGATATGACCCCAGTAATGATATTTGGTTACTACCATTTCTGAATATTAATCTATATATGTACATTTAACTGTCTTACAGCGTGATTTGGTGACATGAGGCCAATAGGTGTCAAAATGTTGGATATTTAAACTTATTATTAGTATGATTTATTAATTAATTATTATATTATCATAGCAACTGCTTTACATTGTTTCAAATTTGACGATTCTCTCTTTTATATCTTTTGTGTCGTAGTACTTATCATTAGCAAGTGTCCATCACTGCGTGCTCATTGCTGGTTTTACTTTATCCAAAACATAAACAAAATAAAAGGCTATAATTTAAAAAAAAAAAAAACTATATTTGCGGACTTTGGTACAGTAAGTAAATCTTACTCTTATAGCGACCATAATTGGCGCCAGTACCTTATAAATATATACAACATAGTCTCGGTTTTTTTAGATCTATTTTTGTTTTTGTAGGATATTTCAGGATCGCCTTTAGAAATTGACGACAAGGATATTTACTGCATGTACAAAATAGTAGGAATTACGTCATTTGGAACATGTGCTCCCAGTGTTCCCGGATTGTACACCAGAGTGTCGAACTACGTACCTTGGATAGAAAGTGTAGTCTGGAAAACTTCTTAATTGAGAAATATGTCCATTAGCAGTTGGTTAATTCAAAAGAAGCAAGTTTATAATTGAAACACACGAGTTTAAATAACGTAAGATTTCTGTTCTGTATCCTCTGAAGTTATTTTACCTGCTGCTGTTATATTTAATGTAATTTAAATTTATTTAAAATAAATAAAATTATTCATATTTAACTACAAATTTTATTACTTATTATTTAAATTAATAAGCTATATACAGTGCAACCTCGATATAACAAAACTGAAGGGAAGTAGAAAATATTCGTTATACCAAGTAATTTGTTACAGTGAGGTTTGTTATATAAAGGTTAGGTTGGTCTACAATTCGTTATAACAAAGTAAGAATGTAGCGATGTCGTTGTAGGATTCTCGTCAACATACTTAATGATTTCTCGTTTCTTTGCGATGGTTAAGGAACACCTTTTTTGTTTTTCACCCATTGCAACTTTAAAACTAGCAACAGTGACAAACAGCAAAAAAAACAATAATGATTGTCTTACGAAAAATTTAAACCTGTCGAAAAATTCGTTATAAAGAGGTTGTTGACAAATGTATTCGTAATATAAAGGTATATTTTGCATTAGCTCTTACGCGCAGTTCTTACGAAAAATTTGTTAAATCGAGGAAATCGTTATATTGAGGCTCGTTATATTTCGTATATATGCCGGGGGCAATCCACCTCTTGCCCCACCCTAGCTACGCCCAAGCTGTTTCCTGTTTTAATTAATACATATTTATAACAAATATAAGTAATTCAAATAAAATATAAATAATAATATACACATACATAATTATATTATTTCCTGACAAATGTAATATTTGCGGTCACGCGGCGATTAGAACAAGTGCAATTTTGCGAGCGAGATAACGGGTTTTCTATAAAAAGACGATATCTGTATTCTTTCTTAAATACAGGTACACTAGAGTTCAGTGCGTGATCAAAAATGTTTCTCGTTAGAAAAATATTAGCACTATTTTTAATTATTTTTATAAACATACAAAAAAATCATGGTATGTAGATTTGAAAATTAAATTAATTGTATATAAATAAATAATGCAAGTTTTACAATAATACATTTTGAAACCAAGATACATACTTAACATAATTATGTCGCTTTTCAGGTGCTTTTCCCCGAAAGGGAAAACAATTATCTATAAGCCAACAAAGTGAGTATTTATTAATATATTTATTATTTCATAATCTATAAATTATATATATGTAGACATAGGCGGGATCAAATTATTTTCCGGAAGGGGGGGGGGGGTCGTTTTATTTTTCTTTACTGGCAGTGCCCTTGTACACATAAATATATTTATATATAAAATATTTTTAACAGAATGCATTGAATATGGAAGTCAAGTAGAACATTGTAGTTTTTCTCCAAACTATGAAATTAAATTGACACCCGCAGAACCTATGGAGTTTCCGCATATGGTGAGTAAATTTTATAATATGTAAGATTGAATTAATTATAATTTAGATCATTTAGAATATTAAATTTGGTAATAAAAATTCAATGCCAATTTTAAGATTCTAGATATTGTAACGTTTTTGGGTTCAACTGACTTTAATAATTTCATTTAACCTTTAATTGGTTCGGTAGAATGACCTGTAGGTGCTCGGAAACGTAAACACTGCTATACTCAACAAATAAATTTAATTTTAACTACACTTACCCTATGTCTTTACAAAAGCTGGTACTATATCAATTACACAAAAACTAAAAATATTTCGATTACTAAAAAACTATTTCAAATACAAAATCTTTCACTATGTCTATTACACAAAACTTGCACTATTTAGAATATGAAATGGTGGTCACTATCACAGAGCCTTAATTCTCCTTAGCTTGTATTACAGGGCTAAGGTAGCTACACTATTTCTTAAATTTATTTTAACACCTTCGGCACTTTATAAATTAATGTGTTTCTCATGACTCTGTGCTAACAACTGACTCAATACATATTTTTCGAGGTCTCTCTACAAAAAGGATTACCTAATGTTATAACTAATTTCTACAAATCATGATATAATAACCCAAGCGGCTATAATATAATATGTTATTATTATTTTTTGCATTGTATTCCAGGCCATACTTGGTTTTAATACTCGAGACGGTGAAAAAATTTGGTCAGATTGCGAAGCTTCCCTTATAAGTGAAAGATTTCTTATCACTGCTCAGCATTGTACAATTTCATCATTTTAGTAAGTATGTTATTGCTTCCTCGCAATATCGAAGATACGAGAAGCTTTGCGATCGTTTAAAAATAAGACAAAGAATTGTTCTCCGATTTCAAAATTTTAAATTGATCTTTCCGTTTCAGATCAAGATAAACACTTTTCGTTCCGTGTCTGTCTGTCTGTGTATGTCTGTCCATTGAATCTTTGTCACACGCATAACTCATGAACCACTGAACCGATATTAATGAAACTTGGTCAGATGGTTGGGTCTGGCTTGACATCAAAATTGTGTGTAAGGGGGAGGGGTGACTTGCGTGAAAATTGTATCTTATTTTGACGTTTGCATAGATTTAGATTTTCATTGAAACTGTCAAAAATTAAAAATATACGAAAAAGTAATTAGGTGCATCTTAAAAAAAATTTCGAACTAATATTTTTTAGTAAAATTGTATGGTTAACCAATTCCAGGATATTTATATAAACACTATCGGTTTTTATTTAAATTCTTCAATAATTAACTACCTTTGTGAATTTAGCACGAGGAAGCACTGTGCATTTACTTTACTAATTTTGTCTGTAATTTCAATTTATTCTGAAATCAGACATTATTTTTAACACCTTGTACATATATTTGAACACTATTTAAAATTTTAAATAAATTCCACATTTTTAGGTCTGATGCGTTGATGAGTCAGTCACTACAATCGCCATTTTTGTTTTCAGTGGTGGCCAAGCCCGTTGGATCCTGCTCGGCTCACAAAGATATCTTTTCGACATAACTGACCCCACTTCCCAAATAATCCCAATCGCAGGAATCATCAAGCATCCCTCACACAAAAACGAGTCCATTTACAACGACATAGCATTAATACGTCTATCAAAAACTGCTAAATTCACACCGTACGTGCGTCCTGCTTGTCTGCAAACTTCACACCACTTACCGACCACAACACTGATCAGTTCTGGCTGGGAAATATCGAAATGGGGCAGCGGAACCACCGGGGACTTGATGAAGTTTGCCGTTCACGAATATGGCACCGATGAATGTAATTATTGGTTCGAGAGGATGTCTAAGACGAAACATGCGATCAAAAATCAGGTCCAGATTTGTGCTGGGTATCAGGAAGGCGACGAAGAAGTGTGTGAGGTATGTATTTGAAGCAGTGGCGCGTTACACAGTAGGTAAATTAGGGCTCAGTAGATCATCTCTTTTAAAGAGAACATGTTCTCATTTTGAGCATTGATCTTTCTTTTATTTTTATATTGAAATGTCCTCTTTAGTTATCTGTTTTAATGTAGCATATTTTGACTTAATCCTGATTTTTATATTAGTATTTGTAAATACATAAACCCTATAAAAAGGTGTCCACAATTTCAATTTGAGGGGTGCAATATTTCAAGATAAAAATCATAAACTGAAAAGGACCTATTATCTCATATAAGTATATTAGTTTTCATCATCTTATATACCTGGATTAGATTTTAGGGGCTATTTTATATGCTACCAACGACTAGGGGCTGACTTTGACCTAGGCATTTACCTAGGGCCCGTAATTTCTGGAATCACGGATTTTTAAAAGTGCAAGTCTTCAGATATTAATATAGACAATTAAAATTTGTTAAAAAAAAATATTGGATTTTGGTTTTTTAACGAGGTCTACAATGGGGACCTTGCCGAGGGCCCTGCTTTTCCTTAGTTCACTATTACTGGCAACAGTTAATAAATATTTAACAATTTTTAGTTTAAACGTATAACAAAAGTTACTTATTAAAATAATTAATACAATAATTTGTTAACTTTTTTTAAATGAAATATTTCTCTATTTACATCTTGAGTTTCTGACAACCCGAGGCCCAGAATAATCAATGGTTTCATTATTTTTTTTTAAATTGTAGGGTTATGGAGGATCCCCCATACAAATATATAACGAGATAAACAAATGCATGTACAATATCGTGGGAGTACTTTCCATAAGTAAGCTATGTCACGGCATGCAAGTACAGATGTACCCACCAGACGTCTACACTAGAATTTCAGCATACCTACCATGGATTGAAAGTATCGTATGGCCAAATGTGAAAAAAAGTCACTAAACTCATTTATATTTGTATGGATCTTGATGTCCACTGCAATGTGTGACGAAACGTTGCCCGATAACACGACCGAATCGACGCGGCTTACACCCAGAAGCCAAGATCCATATCAAGATCACCGCGGAAGCCTCAATACTTGTATTTGTATGAATAAAAATAAAAGCACAAAAAAAAACAATGTATCATTGCTTTGTAATTAATATCAGGCGCGTCTTCCCCCTCTCAGAAAAAATACATAAAAACAAGAGAGAGTGTTATGTAAGATAGAAACAAATCTTTTTTATTGCTTTCAACCATAGACATAGAGCATGGACTGTACAGTCGCCTGCAGAACTCGTCTGGCACCCTAAAGGCTAGAATCGCTTACAACAGATTTGAAATTTAAAGACAAACATCATCGGTTATCTTTTTCTATCAAGTTTAATATATTTAAATACTAAAATTCGGAATATCAAATATTTATTGCCACAAAATTTACGTATACAATTTTCAATAGATTACATAATAATTTAATTGCACAAATATATATGAGTACCTATGTCTTATAAACGAAGAGTAGTTCTTTATCTAGCAAATGAATTTCAAAATATCTGTCTTTGTTTGATACATGGAGAAATGATTTAAATATTATAATTGCACAAATGGGAGGAGCCTACTAAGTTTGTGATAAACGAAAATGAATACAAACTGCAAGACCATTAATGCAGGCGACTGTACATGAAATTGAGTCATCAAAAAAATTGAGATAGAGCGTATATTGGATCTATGTTTGTCTTTATTTAAACATGAGTGTAAAAAAGATATAGTATTGGTTGGGTTATATCTCTATCTTCACTTATGTATGTTTAGTTCGCGCCTGATCAACATATCAATAATTTTAATAATGCATATATACCTACACATATAATTATATTTATAATTTTATAATTTTGTATATTATTTTTAGATAAAGTCAAATAAAATGTATTATTTAATATTGCTTATTTGTGAATAAAAAACATCCGTTTTATTTTATTTCCTGAGGATATTAAATGCTTTGTGGTTATGTGGTTTTTTTTAAAAGAAACCTGTTTATAATGCAAAAGTATTAAAATATTTATAAGACGATAAATATCAATGCAGATCTCTTGTGCGTTGGTATAAGTAATATATTATTATGTTTTTCTTTAAACATTGGTATTTTTTCTCCATTTTGGTGTTCGTCAAGGCACAAGAAGATAGCGGTAAGTAATATATGACAATGTCAAATTAACAAAAAATAAAATATGATAACTATAATTATTTTCTATTTATATTAAATTTCAGAGCATTATGTTTATCGTAGAAGAACTTTAGTTTTATCCACTAGTGAAGCAAGTAAGTCTATGTATTTTTCTGTAACTATACATTTTTGCCCCTATGTTTTCTTTTAAAAATTGAAATATTGTTAAAACATTTTATAATAATATATTATTTATTATTTTGCAAAAGAATGTGCTGAGTATGCTTCAATGATAAGCAAATGCGATTTTGAACCAATTTATGAACGTGGGTTGATCCCTGCTAGACCGAAGGAATTTCCACATATGGTAAGAAAATATAATAGTAGTAATTTTAAATATATTTTTTAGAAATTAGTGTAAGAGGGGAAGACAATTGCGAATTATTAATTAATGGATATAAATTATTATAGACTCCATCCATCGATTAACGACCCATCTATATATTTGACGTTTCAAAAAATGCATAATAATTAATAGCATGAAATTTTGTAGGCATTGATCGGTTTCGGAAATAAACACCCAATATCTTGGAACTGTGCTGGATCTTTAATAAGTGAAAGATATGTACTTACAGCAGCCCATTGCGTATCCAGTCCTCATATGTAAGTATAATTTTTGATTAGCTGAAATCGCGTATTTACTGAATCATTAAAAACTGAAAACTGACAAAATTTAATATTTTTTATATTCCGATTCTCAACAAATATTAATTTGGTACCTTTAAGACTAAATGAATCAACAGCAAGAATACCAAAATTATCACGAACTTTGAACGAGCAAGCAATTTTATATAAGTATTCCAAATTTCAACACAAGCTAAGAACGGACGGGAAAAAGATTTCCGCTAATAAGAAATTCCTTCATATCACCTTTCTAAGGCGGTTATTACACTATCAAACAAAGAAATATGACAGTGTAATAAGTCAATTTTTATAATATTTACCTTCATAATATTTCTATGATCATAGTTAATGACAGTCTCTTATATTTGATCAAAGTTTTTTAACGTCAAAAACAAAATGGCGACTTTCAAGTTATCACTGACAGTTACAGTTATATAATTATTAATATATGAATATCAACAAAATCCAGTATTATATGATAATCTTCTTATTGATTATAAAAACCACAATACACGGTTGTAAATTCAAACCTCGATCGCGTCAATTGACGAACATCCACGCACTGATAATCAAAATGCACCAAAAAAGAAGAAAATATCCCTAGATAATATTGAGAAAATATTATCAAATATTTTATGTAGTGTAATAAAACAAAATCTCATATTTTACAAAGAAATTTTTGTCAAAGATCTTTGACATATTTATTTGATAGTGTAATAGCCGCCTAAAAAACATAAAGTTGATTACATATTTTTATCCAGGGGTGCACCAAAATGGATTCGTCTTGGAGATCTAAACACTGAAACAAATGAAGATAATGCCCAACCTCAAGATTTCGCAATCGAAAAAATATCAGTCCATCCTGACTACAAATCGCCAATAGCATACAACGACATTGCCCTGATTCGTTTAGACAAAGACGTACCAATCACAGCATATATCCGTCCTGCTTGTCTTCCGAACAAAGATTTTACATCCCAGAGTTTGATCAATTCAGCGTGGGGTAACATTCAGCAATTCGATTCACCCAATCCTAACATGATGAAGGTAACATTGCTGGAATACAAGGAAGAGGAATGTAATGCCACGTATGGTAGAGGCGGGAGGAAGTTGAGACAGGGAATAGTCGGAGATATACAACTATGTGCCGGAAGTCCAGAAGCGAATCATGATATTTGTCAGGTATATAATTATAACTAGTTAAATTCAGTATTGGATTAACTACACACTACCCAAAATTTAAGCTCAAATAAGAAAAAACTGGTAAGCAGAAAATTCTAAAAATCTGGATTTCGACTATGATCTTTTTTAGCTCCGCATTTTTTTTGTGTAACTTTGCTATTAGACTAAATGAGCTTCGCGGTTAGAAGAGGCCCCAAATAAAAATAAACTGTCCTGGTCGGCACAAGACTTTTTTATACATCATGATACAGAATTAATTACATAAGTTAACACATTCTGCTAAGAAATTGAATATAAACTACATTAGATTAATTGTTGTTTTTGTTAATGTTTGGGATATATTTGAAAAATCTAAGATATGTAACCAAAAATATATTTATAGGTATATATAATTCTGTCTACTTGATTTTTAGGGTTCAGCCGGATCACCCTTACAAATATACCACCCAAATCATCGCTGCATGTACAATATCGTTGGAGTTAGTTCAGTTGGTATGGGATGCGGGATACCAAATATCCCATCTGTCTATACAAGAGTTTTTAAATACGTACACTGGATTGAAAGCATCGTTTGGAGTTCTAGGAATTGAATTATATAAATAAATAACTTCTGTTGTTATAATTAATAATAGTAGGGAAACAGCGACGAATGTGGCGCACCTAAGAATATTATTAAATAGAAAATAAAATATATAAAACATTTTTTTCAGTAGTTTAAATATTTGCAATATAACTAATAATTGAAGTGTAGTTATTTACTTTATATTTTTTGATAATTTAATACATTAATTTATCAGAATTGTGAAACGCTTATAATAATAAATAAATTATTAAAAATGTGATTTTGTTGATGACACCACTGTCTTTTCTGTATTATTTTAATTATAAATAATTTAAATAATAAATCATTCTTTATCACAGTATAAAAAGTGCTATAATAATTTGTTTATTATTATTAAAAAAAGAACATATTAATGTTGTCTGTACTGTATTTAATATTTTTATTTTTTATAAACTTGTTTACTAACGGCACATACATTGTGAGACAAAAAAGCGATATTTTATAAAAGGACAACATGTTTGAAATTTCATTACAGATATCTACTAGATGTGCTACGACACTGTATCAAAATGGTTTACGTTAAAATAGTATCTTTGTTCTTTGTATTATATGGTATAACAAATTTACAAGCATTTACTTGTAAGTATCGCCTAAATCCAATTTAAATTATTTTTATTTGGGTGTATTTTGTCAACCTTTTAACGTTATTTTACATAGTACTTTGGAATTATAAATTATAGAAACCTTGGAATAGTATTACAAATAAAAAATGTTTTATAATTATCAAAAAGTAAATATTAAATAAAACTGCAAAATTTATTTCGGTGTTTTATTTTAGTTTTAATTTAACTATTGATATAAATATATTATTTCTAGCTGATTTTGTGTACCCTGATACGGTAAGGCCCCTGTCAATTAGCGAATCAAGTAAGTACAAAAGTTTATATAAATATTTTTCATTGTTGTATTTATGAATTTTTTATTTTTTTTTATTTCAGAATGCAATGAGTATAAAACAGGGGCTCAGGAATGTGATTTTCAACAAGAATATGTACCCGGTTTGATCAATGCAATGCCTACAGAATTTCCTCATGTAGTAAGTTACAGGAACTAATTAATATCTTATATTAATTAAAGTTTAAAATTAAAATTGTAATGGAAAAGCATTATACAGTGTATAATGTCCAAGTTGATTAAGACATAGGAAATTTAACATGGGAGCAATTAGAAGTGTTGTAGTAACCTTTGGTCAAATTTAACGATGTGTGATTGGTGCATTTTGAAATGCCGCCACAAAATTTAATAAAATAGTCATTCGTATTTTGTTTTCATATTTATATCTGCCAAAAAATATTATTATAATTTTATCTAGGATGCTTACTTTTATTTCATTAATGTATTTTATTCTTTATTTAAGTTGAAAACAAAATACTGTTGATTAATTTAAAATTTATCAGTTACTATCTAAAAAATAAATATCTTACAAAAATTTACAACTCGAAAAAAATTTTATTCTTCACAACTATAGGACATTTGTCTATATTATCAGTTTTTAATTCCATATAAACATTTTTTTTTTCATTAAACGCACCTTTCAACAATTTATGTAGAAACGTCGGAAGAAATTTTGAAATATAATTGTAAAGCAAATATTTTTGAAAACTTTAATGTATCTTTATTTGTCTTGAAGTTAATTAAAAACACTAAATTAAATTTCAAACAGCTGTAATTTTTTTTCCACAAAGCCTATGGGTAGGGACTTTTGTGTACTGACGTACTATTATGGGTACTATATGGGTACCAAATTTGTTTCAAAAACAGAACAGTTTTTCCCTTCATTGCCTGTACTATATTAATACAATTTTTTCAAACTATAATTAATATGGACTTGGGAATGACGGTGTAAAAACCCACAAAGATAATATTTTAAACATATGTATTTTAGGCTTTGATTGGTTATGGAGAAGCAGATTCAATATCTTGGAATTGTAATGGATTTTTGATAAGCGATAGATACGTTGTCACAGGTGGCATTTGTGTATCTAGTTCAATGTAAGTAAAATGTTCATAAAAAGTAAGTGGCATAGATTCTACAGTTGTTTTCAACAATTATTTTTTGGTTTGTTAATTTTAAATATGACGTCAAATAACTATGTTTTAAATGGCATCTGTATTTTTTTTATTACGTTATAGCTCTAAAGTGTAAATCGGTCATTCTATAAATAACTACACACTTTTTTGGTTGTTGTCACCAATTTTTTAAATTTTTACCTACTAAAATATCGACTTTTTTTTAAAACGAAACATCTCAAAAACTATCAAAGATAGGGTAAAACTACAAGAGATCAATTTTGTGAAAAAATGTATGAAATTTATTTTTTTAAATATTTCGCAACACAAAATTTTTGTTTCAATAATTTTTATTTATTTATAAAATTTAAATTGAAAATTGGGAGACATGTCAACTCTGAATTTTAAAAATAAAAATATATGTTATAGCTTAATCATTCCTGAGTACATACCACTTTGAAAATTTATGAACATATGAAAACTTTACGAAATATTAATTTTTTTCAAAATCATTTAATTTTAAGGTGTAAAATCAAAATAATTTTCCTTAATTTTTTTTTGTACAGCCTTGATTTAAATTAATTTATTATTATTAGAGGTCAGCCAAAATGGATTCGTCTCGGAGATTTGAATACTGAATTAACAAACGATGATGCTCAACCCCAAGACTTCACTGTTGAAGAGATAACGGTCCATCCTGATTATACAAATAATTCGTTATATAACGATATTGCTTTAATTCGTTTAAACAAAGATGTAACACTTACATCATATGTACGTCCTGCTTGCCTTCAAACTTTGAAGGATTTCTCGAGCCAGAATGTGATCAATTCTGGTTGGGGTACAATCGAAAGAACAGGCCCAATTGTCAAAGATATGAAGAAAGCAACATTGCAAAAGTATAGTCACGAAGAATGTAATGCTGTTTTTAATACAGATAATAATAGAAGATTGAAGAATGGAATTGTTGATGATACCCAAATATGTGCTGGAAGTCTAAATCCAAATAGCGAGATTTGTCAAGTAAGATTATTTTTAGCTTTATATTTTATATTTGTATATAAGGTGCAGTGGGGTAAGTGCAGAAACGGGTTCTTTTTATTATAATACGAGTGAAATTGTAATAGCTAATATGTAGTGAACTACTAAAAGTTAATACCAACTTGTTTAAAAAGTTCATTACTCCAAAACTAAACAACGTATCTTGATGCGGTAAAAAGCATTTTATACTAGGCGTATTCACAATTCTAGCACATGAAATAATGCTTCAAAGCGTTTTTAACTACCGAAAATGGGGCAAGTGCACTGTAGTTGACATTTTTTACAATTTCCTATCATAATGAAAATATACAAAGACAATTGGCGTCCTATTCAATTTAAACTAGTCAGTAATAACTGCACAATCATTTGATACTGAAAATATTAAGTATTTATATAATAGATTGAAAATATATGGGTTCAAAGTCCAACTATGCAAAAACCGGACTGCACTTACCCCACTGCACCTTACCGGGTGTTTTTTTAAACAGTTTCCAGTGGATTATTATTTTTTCAGGGTTCGTCCGGTTCACCCCTCCAAATACATCACCCAAAATTCCATTGTATGTACAATATCGTTGGAATCAGTTCGTTTGGCAAATCTTGCGGTGAACCCAATATCTCTGCAGTGTATACAAGGGTGTCGAACTACGTACCTTGGATTGAAAGTGTTGTTTGGTCTGTCTGAGAAAATGTTATTCATATATTTATATTATTGTATTGTTTTAATATTTAAAAATAAAATTTTCTAAAAATATCCCACATTCTCGAATATTTTTTTAATAATTACCTTTTGTTTCCTAGATTTTAGACCCATTTGAAAATTAAATATGTTTACGTACTCATTGCTAAACCACAATACACGGTTGTAAATTGAAACCTCGATCGCGTCAATTGACGAACATCCACGCACTGATATTCAAAATGCACCAAAAAAGAAGAAAATATCCCTAGATAATATTGAGAAAATATTATCAAATATTTTATGTAGTGTAATAAAACAAAATCTCATATTTTATCAAAGAAATATGATCAAATCTTTGTCAAAGATCTTTGACATATTTATTTGATAGTGTAATAGCCGCCTTACGATGAAATTTCTATACTCCGTAGAAACTTATTTTTTTTGGGGTTGGCTAAATAGATATAATTATGTCCATGCAGTTTTAAAATGCCTGTAGGTCCAAAGGAATAGCATAACTAAACCTGATCAGTTATATCGAATGGAATGCACAGTCGGTTACAGTAAAACCGGAATAACAGTGGTGAGTGTAAACGTACTCATTTAATAATTTTTATCAAGTTTCAAAAGAGGTCAGAAAAATACCGGAAATCGTTTAAAACAGTTATTGGAACAGTTTATTAAAAATAATCATTTTTTATTTAGTTATTAGGCAATTCAGAAAACACCCAGGAAAGTTTATTCCGAAATTCGAAGAATCTTTTGTATTAAGTACTAAAAAAACCCGGATTTTTGCCAACCTTGTTTTTAAGCCAAGTCCTTGACCTTTTCAACTACTGGCTCAGTTATACGAAATTTAATAAGAATTTTCAGTTAGTTTATGAGAAGTTAGAGAAATGGCTGCAAAGAGAACTAAACAACAGTTGATAGTTTTTGGTGTATTGTTAATTAATTGTAGTGCAGTTATTGGACAATATAACAATGAACAATATGAAGGTATGCATTGAATTAATAGTATTATTTTAACATGATTATTATTGAGAAAAAAAGTACAGTACTGAGAGAACTAACAGTAGGGGGCCTCGACCCCCGCAGTGGTGTAAGCAGCGAGGGGCCAGTTGATTAATTTTTATTATTTACAAAATATATTTACAGTAAAAGCTCTTTATTCGCGGGGTATATGTTCCATAAATATGCCGCGAATACAGAAACCGTGAATACGGAATGGTAATTTATATGGGATTATAGGGGATACGTTCCTAGGTGACAAAATAAATAAACAAATACAATATAAAAAAATCAATTTAATTGAAGTTTTTGACCATATTGATTAATTATTATCTTCAGGCTTAGGCAATGGTTTAAAGAATTTTGTAATTTTTTCTTGCTTGGTAGTTTTTAAAAGCTCCTTCAATTCAGACTGATATTCAGCAGTGGCATTAGCAATTTGCCTCTTAAAAATAAAACTTCGTTCCATAGACGGATCAATTTTCATAAAGAAATCACAAAGCTCATTTGCCATTCTTAAACCTTCACTAAGATTTTTCAAATTAAATGTCACGTTTCCTGATTAGATCCGCGAATAAAGAAATCTTTAGCCGCGAATATAGGAATTGGGTCGCATTTTCTTAATCCGCGAATAGTGAAAACGCGAATGAAGGAAGCGCGAATAAGGAGCTTTTACTGTATTAATATTTTTTTTAAATGCCCCCACCCCCCAAAAAAACAAACATTTTTTTGGCTTCATGTAGTCTTGGGTAAATACATATTTTTTCAGAAATGTTTCATAAACATTCTAAAATAAGCCTGGAAATCAATGAAGCCTACAGAAGAAAATTCAAACGTTTTTGTATAGTTTTTTTTAAATTAATTAAAGTAATACAAGTCATGAGGCTTCCGCGGTGATCTTGATATGTATCTTGGCTTCTGGGTGTAAGCCGCGTGTGATAACACGACCAAATCGACGCGGCTTACACCCAGAAGCCATAATTAAAGTATTACAAGTCTTGAGGCTTCCGCGGTGATCTTGATATGTATCTTGGCTTCTGGGTGTAAGCCATGTGTGATAACACGACCAAATCGACGCGGGTTACACCCAGAAGCCATAATGTTTTATAAAATTTCAGGAAGTCCTTGTCACGACCAGTACTCCGGAGCAAATGGTACTTGCAGTCCTATAGACAGCTGTCAGTATGTCAAAGATGCGATAAAAAATGGAGTTCGCACGACTATATGTTCGTTTCAAAATTTCTTACCTATTGTTTGTTGCCCAAACGATAATAAGAAAAATGTTGGTGAATTTGAACAGATTCGTAGAAGAATGAGCGAACAAAGTATGTATTTAGTAATAGGGTCTCTTTCTAACCGGATTTGAAATTACGCGGTGCGATTTTCATGTGAATTCAAAAATAGACCAGTTTTTAAAACCATTTTAAGTGTGCTAGATTTTATAAATATTTTTTTAAAGAAATAATTTTATGAAAGTTTTATAAGTTTTTAGGGTTCCGAGGAAACCCTATTAATCTCACTTTGTCGTCCGTCCGTCCGTCCTTTTCACTCAAAGCCAAATAGCTCGTAAACTATATAAGCTAGAAACTTGAAATGTTTACTGAACATGTAAAATGACACCCTCTAGTAAAATATGTACAAATTTATTGAATGAATAATTTTTCATGGGGGGCAATAAGGAGCTAAAGCTAGGTAAAAAAATATTTTGTATAACCTAACAAGCGGAATTTGACCCTTTTTCTATTTTTTTCTAACTCAAAAATGGCGCCTGTAACGGGCTAAAAGCAGTATTTTATTCTGTCCCCCCCCCCCTCTAACTCTGTAACTACCGGCTCAAAAAATCTGAAAAAATTTTTATGAAAGTTTTGTAAGTTTTTAAATATTAAACTGCAGCCATTTTTTGTTTTTGTTATTCATAAATTTTATTTTGATCTGATAGTGTAGAATAAACATTTAAGTAATATAAAATAAAATTTATTTCCCATTTTCCAGAATGCGCAGAATACGCTAAATCTGTGAATGTGACCCAATGCAGTCCAAGATTCAAACGTGAACATTTTGTTGGTGTTGTAGGGGGTCAGAGCACGAATTCTAAAGAATTCCCTCACATGGTTAGTTTACAATTAGTTCAGACTGTTTTATGATAGTTATTTTTATGAAAAGCGTTTCAAATAAATACTTTTATAAAATCTAATACTATTTTTTTAATTTTAGGCACAGTTAGGTTACGGGGAAGAGAATTCCAAATCGTGGAACTGCGGAGGATCTTTAATCAGTACCAGATTCGTTCTTACAGCAGCCCACTGTCTTGCATCTAAAACACTGTAAGTGTTATATCATAATAAAATGGTTAATTAACGGACTTGTCGACAACGCTAAATCATCGAGGCCAGCAACGCCGGCTTTAGGGGGGGAGGACTTTTTAGTAAACTTAATTTTTTTTTGGTCGATCAAGTTCGTTAGTTAATAATTTCTATCGACGCATTTAAATAACTTTAAAAAATTTGCAGAGGTAACGCAAAATACGTCCGTCTCGGCGACTACGATACAAGTACCGATAACGACGACGTCGAGATTCAATTGTTTGACATATCGCAGATGTACCGGCACCCGGAGTACCGGCCGCCCGGAAAGTACAACGACATAGCGCTGGTCCAGTTACAGCGTCCGGCTCGGCTCACGTCGAGCGTGCGGCCCGCGTGCCTGTACACAGGTGACAGCGTGCCGGAAGGGAGCGTCATAGCGACCGGATGGGGAGCCATTGATTTTCAGGTAAATTATATACTAGTTACCAGCAACTTCGTTCGATTGTAATTTAGGTAAGGTAGGAGCTATTAGGAAAGAAGAAAATCTAATTGATATAAAACCCATAACAAAGAAGATTAGGTAATATGGATTTCTGTTATGATAGTCGGTAAAACAGGTCGCGCGTACAAATATCATACATCCTAAAAAAATTCCTTTCTTTCAGTGCGTGGATGTTCGTCAATTGACGCGATCGAGGTTTGAATTTACAACCGTGTATTGTGGTTTTTATAATCAATAAGAAGATTATCATACAATACTGGATTTTGTTGATATTCATATATTAATAATTATATAACTGTAACTGTCAGTGATAACTTGGTAGTCGCCATTTTTTTTTTGACGTCAAAAAACTTTGATCAAATATAAGAGACTGTCATTAACTATGATCATATATGTGATTTTTTTTCATTTCAGGCTCCAACCAGTGCAATTTTGCAGAGTGTATTCTTAGACACGTATACACATAACGAATGCTATAAACACTACCAATCGTACGTTTCTTCCGGACAGTTGTACAGCGGAGTAAATGAACAAACTCAGCTATGCGCTGGCAGTCGAAAAGAAAAGAAAGATACATGCAACGTAAGAATTTTTTATATTAATAAAAATAATAATTCGTGTGAACGCCCCTTTACAAAAGACTAACTGTAACTAACTTGTATGTGTATGTATTCTATTTTAAAACAAACTCGTCCATTTGAAACGACCCTTTAACAAAGCCACCCGTGTGAACTGACACTAACACCATTAATACTGACTAACGAACCTGTATGTGTATGTATACCAATTTAAAACAAACTCGTCCATGTGAAACGACCCTTTAACAATTCCACCCGTGTGAACTGACACTAATACCATTAAAGAGTCATTTTAAATACACATGTTCCAGGGTGATTCTGGTGGACCGCTTCAGATGCATCACGGGGAACATAAGTGCATGTATAACATTATAGGGGTGACATCGTTTGGTAAGATATGTGGGGTAATAAACAGCCCCGCGATATACACCCGCGTCTCGGCCTACGTCGATTGGATAGAGGGCATCATTTGGCCTCAGAGAGGCAGATTTATTTTTTAAAATAGTTTTTTTTTCATGTATACAAAACTATATATACAGGATGTTTAAATACCAGGGAACAAAGGGTATAAGAGGTACAAGAGATAGAAATTCGGTTATATGAGACAAGACAGCTTAAAAGTGCATTAAAATTTTCGTAGTCAAAAACCGTTTTAGTCTGAAATTTTCCATCGTGAATATATCTTAAGCGACTCGAATTTTACAAAAAAGTTTCAAATAAATAATGCAGGCTATAGTACTGTCTATTTAATAATATTTTTTTAATTTTCAGAAATCTCGTTGTTTTTGAGATATGAGACAAACTTATGTTTTATTTAACTAGAAGCAATATGAAAATTTTCAATTTTTGAATAGAAGATTTTATTACCTTTTCAATGATAGCTGATATCACAAACTTAGTGTGTTCCTCCCATTTGATTATTATAATATTTTAATCATTTCTCCATATACCAAACAAAGACAGATATTTTGAAACTCATTTGCTAGATAAAGAAGTACTCTTCGTTTATAATAGGTACTCATATATATTTGTGCAATTAAATTATCATGTAATCTATTGAAAACTTAAATATGTTAAACTTGATACAAAATTAATTAATGAAATGAAGGTATATTTGTGTTTTTATTTAAAATAATGTAACTATATAAGCTCCGCCCTAGAAAAAGCTAACCGATGATGTTTGTCTTAATATTTTGCAATCTGTTGTACGCGATTCTTATCTTTACGACTTAAAAAATCAGCAAAAAGTATTTTATATTTATTAAATACACTGTTCATTCAAAGTTGGCTATGGCAATTAAAAAACAAAAGATAGCTTTTGTTTTATTTAACCAAATATATATCTTATAGTTTCTGAGATTCCTATAATGTACCCTGGTATTTAGACACCCTGTATAATCATTATCTTTAAGACTATCTAATGCCCGAAGACCTTCGCATGTGCCTTCGGCTATTATTAAGAAATTTAAATTGAAAATTTAACAAATAAGTTGAATAGTTAATATGTCAACTTGGTGCGATCGAGGAGACTCCAGTTTTTTTTTTAAATATAGCTTACACCAACTGTATATCTATATCTGCCTGAGGAAATGTCACCCATAGTTTTATATTTGAATTATTTATTTAATTTATACTATATTGTATTGTTTTAATATTTAAATAAAATGTGAATTAAATTATACACTATCGTGTTATTTATTGTGATAAGATAATATTATTGTAATTCACTTTGATTTTTGTTTCCTTTTAATACCATTTCGTGGTTTTGTGGTTTTTCCTATAAAAATTGTTTACAGATAAACAGTTAATATTTTAGAATTATTTGTAGATTATCTAGTAGAAGTTAAACTACATGTACATCATATCAACATGGTTTACACTAAATTATTCTGTTTGTTGCTCATATTTGTTAGTACAAATGCACAGCAAATTAACAGTAAGTACCTAATACAGTTGTTAACAATTTCATAATGTTAGTAGGGACTAGATATTTTTAAATTGAATTTTATGAAAAATTTTGTATAAAAAATAATTATATTTTTTTTCAATATATTTCTTGTTAATATTTTATACATATTTTTTAACAGCTCTTTGTAAAGTCTAATTTGAATTATTTTCCAGATGATTTTGTATTCCCCGGTATGACTAACGCCGTATCTATTTCTTTTAGCGAAGAAAGTAAGTATGGTATTTTCTAAAAAAAATTACAATTTACCAGTAAACTTGGTTACTTTCATGACTAACTTTTTTAAGTTAAGAAAATAGAAAGACGCGCCTTTTTTTAAGGCAGTATTGCGATGTGGCGATTTCAAATTTTCGATTTTCAACAAAAAAAACATGATTTTTGCAAACTTAAACAAAAACGATATGGATTTTAAAATTTGTTAAAAAATTTCGCTTTACTACAGAATGCAATGAATACGCATCAAAAGCAAAATATTGTGACTTCCAACAATATGTGCCACAACCAATGAAGCCAATGCCTACGGAATTTTACCATGAGGAAAAAGAATATCTGTATGAGCCAGGATTAATTAAGGCTATGCCTAAAGAATTCCCCCATGTCGTAAGTTACAAAAGTTTGCTAATTAATTGTCATTCATAAAATAGTTTTACATCTATTATTTTTGTAATAGCAGGTACATATTTTTTAGGCTTTAATTGGTTTCGGAGAATCAGATTCAATATCTTGGACATGTGGTGGAACTTTAATAAGTGAAAGATATGTACTTACAGCTGCCCATTGTGTATCTTCTCATTTGTAAGTATTAATAATATTTTTACTGACTATATGTAATTGCTTATTTTATTTGGTATTAGAGGTCAACCAGATTGGGTTCGTCTTGGAGAGTTAGATACCAAATCAACAACTGACGATGCGCAACCCCAAGATTTCACTATTGAAGAAATAACAGTTCATCCTGATTATTCAACTTCAGCTTTATATAACAATATCGCTATAATTCGTTTAGACAAAGATGTAACATTTACACCATACGTGCGTCCTGCTTGCCTTCAAACTTTACAGGAGTTTCCCGGTGAGAATTTGATTAATTCTGGTTGGGGATCAGTCGAAATAGGTGGTTTATTCATTGAAGACATGATGAAGTCAACATTGCAAAAATACAGTAACGAAGAATGCAATGCTGCGTTTAGTCAAATTATAAATACAAAGAGATTGATGAAAGGGATTATTGATGATGAACAAATATGTGCTGGAAGTCCAAATCCAAATAATGAAATTTGCCAGGTAATTACTAATAATAAAATAATTACATATTTCCAAAAAAAAAAAAAATACAGAAAATAAAGGTTTAATCGCAAAAATTGACCCTTTTAAAACTAATTTTGAATTTGACGTTAAAACAGTGTCATGGCGCATTTATGACGTCACGCCTATGTAAACACTCCTCGTCAACAATGATAAATCCTTGTTCCATCACTAACGTTTCTCGGTTTTAGTTTTGGTAACACAAAACTGAGCAAATTGATAATTTAAAACCACAAAATAATTTATAAACAGAGCAGATATTAATGAAACAAAAATGATGTTTACTTAGCCGTGACGTCATCCATTATTATCTAACATGGCGGATTGCTGTATTTTGCGTTTTTATTTTAACAAAAATTATATTAATCTCGCTTTTAATAAAAAAAATAAATACATTTTTTAGAATCTTTTCATTATTTAAAATCATAATTTCACCGATACTTTATTACTGGCATCATACCTATTATATTTTTTGTCGAATAGGTGATGTTTTTAAATCTTTTAAATATTTTTAAGGGTTCTTCTGGATCACCACTTCAAATATACCACCCAAAATTCCCTTGTACGTACACTGTAGTTGGAATTAGTTCATTTGGGAAAGGTTGTGGTATTGCCAATGTTCCTGCAGTGTATACGAGAATATCACACCACGTACCTTGGATTGAAACAATAATACGGTCTATCTGAAGAATTGTCACCCCTTATTTTATATTTGCATTGTTTAATTAACTATAATATATAAATGATTTTAAATATTAAAATAAAATCTGTATAGCCCTTATTTTATATTTGCATTGTTTAATTAACTATAATATATATATATGATTTTAAATATTCAAATAAAATCTGTATAGATTTCATACATTACAATATTCAATGTTGAATATCGTTTTATTGTTATCAAGAAACTTGTTTGCAAAAAAAAAAGTTTATATAATAACATGTTTTGTAATTACATCGGTAGATACCTTGTAGATGTTCTGTTACATATGTACATTGAATCAACATGGTTTATATTAATATATCGTGTTTTTTGTTCATATTGGCTATTGTAAATGCACAGGAATTAAATAGTAAGTATACGTACATATATAATTACAAGATAGACAGTTTTATTTTAATACTATGAGTAAGTATATCAAAAAAAGCATTTAAATAATTTTAATTTCATAATATAAGTAGACTATACATTTTTCAAATCATTTTACTTATTAATTACATTAATGTCCGGTATCATAAAGGACCTAACAAATTTGTTAGCTAGCAAGCACTTTCAACTGAGATATCAAACTTATATGACAGTTCTTTTGGAGTTTGTTGATGATTTTGACAAGTTTCGCGCACGCGTTGTAGTAAGGAAATACCAACGGTAATACAGATTCGTAGAATATCTAATTTCACAATTTGAATTTAGTTGCATTTATTTCCAAGGCAAATTAGTGACGTAATAGTATTTAAAATTCAAATTTTGAGAGTGGTTTTCACCACTTTTTCACTACAAAAAATGAATGCCCCTTTGGTTCAATATACAAAATTTTAATTCGATACGATTTTATTACTTGAAAAGGTTCCCTTGTTAGATAAATAATATTTTTATTAATAAATGTAATCAATTTAACACACAAAAATATTCAGTTTTAAATACCGCTTTATGATTAAACAGGTTTTTGTCAAAAAAACCTTGTCCATATAAAAATGTTTATAAAGAACTAGTTTGCAAATACCTCAATAGATGTTCTGCTTACATCGTAACAACATGTTTTACATTAATATATTGTGTTTTTTATTCATATCGGTAATGATAAATGCACAGGAATTAAATAGTAAGTACATGCAAGATATATAGTTTTATTTTAATATATCAGCAATAAAAAAACATTTAAATTATTTAAAAAAATCATAATAATAGTAGACTAAATATTTATCAAAAAATATATTTTATTTTACTTATTAATTAAATCATATAAACTAATTTTTTATTTATTTTCAGTTATAATCGAGAGCTCATCTATTAGTGAAGAAAGTAAGTTGCAGAAACATTGTTTTTTAAATAGGGTAAACATAAGAAAATTTGATTTTTTTAATAAAAATGATATATAATTTAAAACGGTTGTAAAAATAGAATTTAATGTTTGTTAATAGAATGCAATGAATATGCATCAATGGCAAATAACTGTAACTTCCAGCAAAGATATGTACCTGGTTTAATTAAGGCAAAACCTAAGGAATTTCCCCATGCCGTAAGTTACCAATAATTATAAATAATAAAATAAATAATTGATAAAATAAGATTGTATTTTATAGAACAGTATATTGAAGTAGAGGAAATTGATAGCTACAGTTGTTACAAACCCAAATCATTAATAAATACCTTTATTATATGTATTTTAGGCTTTAGTTGGTATCGGAGAAATAGATTCCGCACCTTGGAATTGCAATGGAGTTCTAATAAGTGAAAGATATGTACTTATAGCCGCTCATTGTGTAGCTGAACGCTTGTAAGTACTTATTTTTTTATTTAAAAATAATATCCAGTATTACAAAGAATTTATTGTAGACAAACAGCAAAGCTAACACTATCTGCGAGGTGTCAAATTATACATAAGCTATCATTTATAAATCCTAATTGGGCTAATACGGAGAGTCTGGGGGTCCTCTGTCAGATTTGTGAAAAATCACGTATATAGTTATTCAGAATAGAGTTGACGCGAATGCGTGACTAGATGAGGGTTATCAACTTTTATAAATCACGTATTTTATAAAACGACTGGCTACGTTTAGCTGTGTTATATTTAATAATTTAGTTTAATTAAGTTAGAGTAGTCCAGATAGATTGGTTCGTTTTCAGGTAGGGTTAGGTTAGGTTTATGAATTTCTGTCTATGCAGTAAATAATATATTAACATAGATACAGCATACTCTACTCTATTCTAACACATCAACACGTGGTTTTCAGAGTTTTTGACAGAAGACCCCCAGACTCTCCGTATTTACCCCTAATTGATAACAGCTGTTAGTGAACTGACATTTAAATTTAATATAAGGTTTTGGTTGACGGCTAGTGACGTAACTAGCCGTAGAAATTACTAATTATTAACTATTAATTCAAATTTTCAATTTGACAAGACGGCCAGTGACGTCACAGTCACTCCCCTCCCACTTATTCCTCTCGACAAATGTTTTGTTATGAGACACCTCCTGTATAGTTTAGAAAAGGAAAAAAAGTGTAGTATAAAATCAAGATAACCGTGGTATAAATTAAAATAAAATTTGGCAACGTTGAGCATATATTTTCTATTGCGCATGCGCGACTTTTGTATTCCTGATGACAGCTACATATTATTTAATGTTTTGATGTGATAACGTGTACTATTATTTGCAGCTGAATTTGTTATATATTATAAGTATATAATTAAGAAATAGTTTTTATTATTTTTATTATTCCTTGAAATTAAAAGAACAATATAATATTCAGCACGTACGATTTTTAAATACCGCGGAAATTGTCAATATTTTGCGGCGTTGTCATATTTTTAATCAGAAAAGAAGTTTTTATTTTACTTATAACTTAAAAACGGAGTGGTGAAAATACTTGAGATTTTTTATATTAACTCCAAATATATTAATTTAGTTTTTCTCAAAATTTCATAAATTTCTTGATCTTCCTTCGCATAAAATGATTAACTTTTTCGTTGAAAATCTGCTTAAAATTTCGTAATGTTAAATTTGTGATTTTATTTTGATGATATCTTCACTCACAGATGGCCAATCATTTTAAGATTTTGAATGGAGCTTCTAATAACCTTTTATTAGTTTTTTTTTATACAAAATTTGAGCTAACTCTTGAATCTTTTAAGTTTTCCGAAAAATTTTGTTCTATACAATAAATTCTTTACAATACCGGATATAAATGTTGTTTCTATACATAATTAATTTGTTAGTACTAAGATTCCACCAAAATCGGTTCGCCTTGGAGATCTGAATATCAAATCGACTACAGAAGATGCACAAGTACAAAATTATAATATTGAAAAAATAACAATTCATCCTGATTACAAAGATACCCAAAAGTACAACGATATCGCTTTAATTCGTTTAGACAAAAATGTTACATTTACACCATATGTTCGTCCAGCTTGTCTGCAAAATTTACAGGAATTTTCTAGTGAAGACTTTGACAGTGAGAGTTTTATTAATACTGGTTGGGGAAAAATCGATTGGAATAATCCACCACGGCCCTATATGATGAAGGCTACTTTACAACAATATAGTCACGAAGATTGTAATAAAGTATTGATGAATAAAATTGAAGATGACACACAAATATGTGCTGGGAGTCCAAATCCAAAGAATGGTCTTTGCGAGGTAAAATCAGTATTTGTTTTGTTGAATTAGAATTGTGTTAGTAAATAATAATAATATTGCTTCCTCGCAATATCGAAGATACGAGAAGCTTTGTGATCGTTTCAGATTGAGACAAAATAAATGTTCTCCGATTTCAAAATTTTAAATTGATTTATCCGTTTCACGTCAAGACAAACATTTTTCGGTCCGTGTCTGTCTGTCTGTCCATTCGTGTGTCCGTCTGTCCCCTGAATCCTTGTTAAACGCATAACTCATGAACCACTGAATTGATGTTATTGAAACTTGGTCGGATGGTTGGGTCTAGCTTGAATGACATCCCAAAATATTTATTTTTCCAAGATATCTCAAGAACGACACATGTTACGTGAAAATTTTATAGAAATTTTTTGTAGAGCATTAAATTTCTTATAATATGAGTCTACAACGTTTGTTATAAAATATTCCCTTACAAAGATTAATCTCAATTTATTTTTAAAATTCGTGTTTTGTTTTTCTAAATTGATATTCGCTTGGACATATTAAATGTCATTTTGACGTTTGCATAAATTTAGATTTAGATTGAAATTGTTAAAAAATTAAAAATACACGAAAAAATATTCAGGTGCGTTTTAAGAAAAATTTCGAACTAATATTTTTTAGTAAAATTGTATAAAAACAAATGGTTAACCAATTCCAGGCAATTTATCTAAACATTATCGGTTTTTATTTAAATTGTTGAATAATTAACTACCTTTGGTGAATTAAGCACGAGGAAGCACTGTGCATTTACTTGGCAGATGTTTTTTTGAAAATTATTTATATTGTCTAATACTTAATTTCTAATAATATCTGTTGTTTTAGGGTTCGGGTGGATCTCCACTCCAAAAATACCACCCAACATTCCGTTGCATGTACACTGTCGTCGGAATAGGTTCATTTGGTGAAACTTGCGGTGTGCCCAATATCCCTTCAGTGTTTACAAGAGTCTCGGAATACGTACCTTGGATTGAAACAATTGTATGGTCTAACATGTCACATATCGGTAACGTACAAATGATTTTAAAGAGATCACCTATCACAAGATTATCTTATAAAACATTTTTATATACAGTAAATGGAAAAATAATCATATCAAAATCTTATCATTTTTTTTAAAGCATATATCACTTGTTTATTAATGTACAGTCGCCTGCAGAACTCGTCTGGCACCCTAAAGGCTAGAATCGCTTACAACAGATTCCAAATTTAAAGACAACATCATCGGTTATCTTTTTCTATCAAGTTTAATATATTTAAATACTAAAATATATTTATTGCCACAAAATTTACGTATACAATTTTCAATAAATTACACAATAATTTAATTGCACAAATATATATGAGTACCTATTATAAACGAAGAGTAGTTCTTTATCTAGCAAATGAATTTCAAAATATCTGTCTTTGTTTGATACATAGAGAAATGATTTAAATATTATAATAATCAAATAGGAGGAGCCTACTAAGTTTGTGATAAACGAAAATGAATACAAACTGCAAGACCATTGATGCAGGCGACTGTACCTATGTAAAACTATACTGACGCCATATCCAAAAAACATTTAAATATATTTATATTTTTGAATTTTTAAATATTCGTATTATTTACGTTCTACTTAATAAAAAATTTTAAAATCTACATATATATTACTTCATTACAGTTACAGAAACACCAATTGCCGAGACCACTACTCCAAACACTGACACAAATGCTCCTTCGACAAATTCCAATAAGATTAACAGATTCCTCCATAACTGTGGTTACCCTCTGAACCACATCCCGTTAATTCACGGAGGTTCAGAACCAGGCCGAGACCAGTACCTCTGGTTGAGCAGCTTATTCAGAAGTAAAGATGGTTTCCTCAACTTCACTTGTGGTGGGAGCCTCATCACTGATAGACATGTATTGACAGGTATGATCGAATCAATCAAAGATCGTAAATTATTACAGCAGGCTTTTTTTTAATTCAAGCTGCGCATTGTATACAAAACCGTTACGGCGATAGGGCACCATCGAATGAATTAGTGGTAATGGTCGGTAAATTCAACATCGACGATTGGGATCAGACCGGAGTGTTCACTTCCGGTGTGCATCATTACTACGTACACGAGAGATATAACAAACGTGGAATGTTGAACGATGACATCGCTGTGCTGGTGTTTACGAAAACAGTTGATTTTGTGCAGTTCACAAATATCAGAACTGTCTGTCTTTGGAGTATGGATTCTACAATAGATACTATCGTTGGACAAGAAGGAGTTGTAAGTGTTAAATTTCATTATGCCATTATGAAGTGAAACCAAGTTACCAAGAGTCTCTGTGATCTTGCCTTTTTCACCGTCGATGGTTTCCGGGTAAAAAAATCTCTAGTCAGACAAAATTTTACACCATAATAAGTTTCTGTTTAGAAAACAAAAGAGGCCTTTAAATGTCACCCCATATTCTGAAAAAAATTATCTATTGAAATAATTAAGTTTTAATACCTTCTATCATTTATTAATTATTTCACATTAAAATTTAAATACCTATAAATTCAATAGCATATCTGTTAAAAAGAAACGATTCCTAGGTTGTTGGATGGGGTAAAGATGAAACTGGTCGACAAACAACTTCAACACCCAGAGAACTGAGGGTCCCTATAGTGTCGCAAGTGGATTGCTTGTTCAGCGAAGTCAAACATTTTGTCAACAATAAAACACTTTGTGCTGGTGGGTACATTTTATTATCATTTATTTTTGAAAATGGTGAAATCATTAAAAATCAACTGTGTTGAACCATTTTAGTTATTTCTTACGAAAGATAAAAAAAAACTATGATATTTATTATAAATATTAAACCCCAATCATGGAGAATATAATTGAATCGAATGTGTATAAATGCAATTGTCATCAAAGTGTGCTTTGTAAACAAATGCCGATAGTGAACGATTGTTTACATTTTTCATATTGAAAAACAAAAGCCTACCTATCTCAATTGAAATAATTTTTGATAACATTTAATTACAGGAAGTAAAGATGGCAAAGGTCCTTGTACAGGAGACTCTGGAGGTGGTTTGTTCCTGTGGGTTGGTGGCAGATACTTTATCAGGGGTATTATTTCACTTTCACTCGTAGACCAGAACACTAGGAGCTGTGATTTGAAAGAGTACAGTTTATATACCGACGTTGCGCAGTATTTATCGTGGATCGAAAATAAAGTAGACTGTAATTAGTTATTACAATAATTTGATCTGTTGTTTTTAATGCATATATTGTAAAAAAAATTGTATGTTATCAATTAACTAGCTTTAATAGCAAATAAATGTATTGTATAATTAATTATTTATAATATTGACTTTTAAATGAATTTGATGATTTCAATAAATATGTATTTTATCTATTTAAATATTAAAATAAATTATATATATTTTTATAAATTTTATAATTGGTTTCACATATAAAATGCTATTCACTTTTGAATAGCATTTTATGGTTATCTGGTTTTTTTACTTAAAAAAAACTTGTTTACAGAATATATTTTATAAAAGAACGTGTTTTGCAATAACATTGGTAGATATCTTGTAGATGTTCTGTTACATACATCGTATCAAAATGGTTTACATTAAAATATTATGTTTTTTGTTAATATCAGTTATGATAAATGCACAGGAATTAAATAGTAAGTATATACAAAATAGATCGTTTTATTTTAATACCATATCAACAACAAAAAAGCATTTAAATTATTTTAATTTTATAATGGTCGTAGACTAAATATTGAAAAAAAATTATTATTTTACATATTAATTATTAATTACAATAAATAAATAAATTTATTTTTATTTTCAGGTATGGCTAAGGTCTTATCTATTAGTGAACAAAGTAAGTTATAGAAGCATTTATTATATTATTAAGATACTCTGTACTTAATTAATGAAACAGATTTTGCTTCCACGCAATATCGAAGATACGAGAAGCTATGTGATCGTTTCAGATTGAGACAAAAAAAATGTTCTCCGATTTCAAAATTTTAAATTGATTTATCCGTTTCACGTCAAGACAAACACTTTTCGTTCCGTGTCTGTCTGTACGTCCGTCTGTCCCCTGAATCCTTGTCACACGCATAATTTTTTTAATAAAAACTATATATAATTTAAAACGGTTTATAAAAACAGATTTTAAACTGTAATTAATTATTATGTATAAACTGATTTTTGATTTAAAATAGAATGCAATGAATATGGATCAATAGCAAATGAGTGTGATTTCCAACAAGAATATGTACCTGGTTTAATTAAAGCAAAACCTAAGGAATTTCCCCATGTAGTAAGTTACAAACAATAATAAATAATTGATAAAATGTTATTGCATTTTATAGAACAGTTTGTTGACGTAATGGAAATTAAGTATAGTTAATAAACACCTTTATTTTATTTAAGGCTTTAGTTGGTTTCGGAGAAACAGATTCCATATCTTGGAATTGCAATGGATTTCTAATAAGTGACAGATATGTACTTACAGCCGCTCATTGTGCAACTAGTCGCTTGTAAGTACTTATTATTTTACTTATAAATTTGTCCGGTATTATAAAGAATTTATCGAGGTGTCAAATTTTATGAAATTATATGTAAATATATAATATTGTATCTATACATAATTGATTTGTTATTATTAGGGGTAAACCAAAATCGGTTCGTCTTGGAGATCTGAATACCAATTCGACCACAGACGATGCGCAAACTCAAGATTTTAATATTGAAAAAATAACAGTTCATCCTGATTACAAAGGTTCACAAAAGTATAACGACATCGCTATAATTCGTTTAGACAAAGATGTAACATTTTCACCATACGCGCGTCCTGCTTGTCTCCAAACTTTACAGGAGTTTTCCAGTCAGAATTTGATCAATTCTGGTTGGGGAATAATCGATTGGAGCAGTTCACCTGTTGATGATATGATGAAGGTTACTTTACAAAAGTATAGTAACGAAGAATGTAACGCTACGTACAGTGATGTAAATAAAAGAAGATTGAAGAATGGAATTGTAGATGGTTTACAAATATGTGCTGGAAGTCCAAATCCAAATAATGATATTTGCCAGGTAAATTCGGAATTTTTAATTTTGTTGTAATTCATATATAAATTTCTATATATGATAAACTTGCGATATTTTTAAGGGTTCTGCTGGATCTCCACTCCAAATGCACCACCCAAAATTCCCTTGTATGTACACTGTCGTTGGGCTAAGTTCATTTAGTAAAGGTTGTGGTATTGCCGATGTTCCTAGTGTATATACGAGAATATCGAACTACGTACCTTGGATTGAAACTATTGTATGGTCTATCTGAAGAAATATCTTCCCTATTTTTATATTTGTAATCTTTAATTAATAATAATTTCTATGATTTTTGAAAATATTTTTTTAATTACAAACAAAATATATTATTTATAGATTCTACTTATTCTTAATATTTTAATTTAATCATAATTCGGTAACTGATCTCCGATGGCGAAGTTAGTGATGGTAAGTAGAGATATATGGAAAAATACTTTATTGGTTCCACATATTAAAAATTCTTACAAAAATTAATAATTTCGTTAGAACATATTTTAATTAATCTACCTATGTGAAACTTTACTGACCATATTATTATTTTGATGTTTCGCTATATATAAAGGTTACTGGAAGCTATGTGATCCTTTATGAAATTAAAAAAAAACATTTTTGTTTCCGATATCAACATTTCCACTTGATTTTTCCATTTCAGATTAAAACAAACACTTTCCGCTCTATGTATATCTGTCCTTGTCACACAACTGAACCGATTTTAATGAAACATAGTTTGTTAATTGGGTCATATAAAAATTAACAATTTTTTTTTTCAAAATATATATCAAAACCGATGCATGTTTCGTGAAAATTGTATAGAATCTTTTTTGTAGAGCATTAAATTTTCTATAAGAAAGATCATTACAACTTTCGTAATAAAATAAACCATTATGAAGATATATCTCCCTTTGCAAATTTTTTTAAAGAAAATATGAATTATAAATCTATTTGAAGAAGTAGGCATCAGAATATTTTAAAATGATTCGATAATTAACACAAAGAAACACTGTGCAATCACTTTTTATAATATGAATAAACTGTATTTCATTTTTTGCCGCCCTAAGCAGCCGCCTCTAAATCAAACATAGCTTGCATATGTACATATCTGTGTATATACATTATATATTATATAGCCATAACCTTCCCAACACTTTTTGTTAAATTCAAGGCCTCGACGACTATTCGATGTAAATTTTAAAATTAATTACTAAAACCGGTTTAATATACAAAATTCAACAAAATAAAACTTCTGTATGATGATACAGCAAGATGTTGCTAGTTGCAAACTAGCTATACAGATTCATAATACGTATTAATAAATAAGAAAAAAAAACATGTACAAGTGATTAAATTTTTATTCAACCAACATTTAAGATCGCTATCAAATTAGTGTTTTTATTATTTCATAACTGACGATTACTTTAGTATTTATCTATAAATTGTGTCGACGACATGTTCAAGTTCACGATTATTTTTATTTTGATTTGTTGTGGATATTCATTAGCGCTAACAAAAAGTGAACAGAGTAAGTAAAAATAAATTTTTTTTTAAATATATTTTATATTTTTAATTAATAACACAATCACCACACAAAAAAGGAAAATCATTTTTTCTTAGACCATTGTATATTCGAAAATAACTTCGAAAAACGTAATTTTAATTTTCGAAAATTAGGTTTTTTGGGTTATTTTCAAAATGTGCTTTTTTGACCTCAAATTCGAATTCAGTGCTTCAAAATACATAGAAAAAGTTATTTATTTTTTGTGTGGCTGTGTTAATTTTACAAATATGTATATTAAGGTAAAATATTTAATATTTTGAAGTAGAATTTCATCTTCCCTGGGGTAATTTTGAAAAACGAATGCAAAAAAATACTTTAATTTTAAAAACTTATATCTCCGGAAATAATAATCGTAGATCAATAAATAAAACGCCAATAGATAACTTAGATAGTCCTTTTTATAATTAAACTATTTTTAACCCTCCATCCCTTAATCCTTAAATACAGTAGCATAAAAAGTTAAGATAGTTTTCATAGAATTTTGTTTATATTATAGCCATTATTTTCTTTAATCAAAAGTGGCATAGTTCTACGTTATTAGTTTTTTTATTAATTAATCATTATTTATTTCTTTACAGAATGTAATGAATATTCAAAAAAAGTAATCCAATGTGCCCAAAAAGCCGAAATATTTACAACAGGAAAAATCAAAATTGATATTAGAGAATTTCCACACACGGTAAGTAAAAACAAGTATAATTAAATTTTCTTCAAGGTTGATATCTAGTTGAGAATTAAACTATTGTAAAAAAATATAGGAATTACATAAATTTAGTTTATTTTTAATATTTTAATTAATTTAAGAATATTCTATTAAAATTAAACAAATATGTCAATGTATTTCTCGAAATCCATATTATTGTGTATTGCATTATATTTAATGATAATTTTTTTATGTTAAGGTTATCAAAAGATACTAGAAATACAGAATAGTATAAAATAAATTAGAGTAGGTACATATAATTCAGTGATATTTAGAACATATTTTTATTTAAACGAAATTATATATGCATTTTTTTAAAAACGAAAAAAATATTATATTTTCAAAATTAAAATTAATTTTTTAATCTATTTTAATATTATTTATAATCTATTTTTAAAATCTCGTTAAAAATCAGAAAAAGCAGAGTTAATATTTTTTTATAAATCAAAATTAAAGTATTATATATGGTCAAAATATAATTATTTCCAATAAGAATTGATTTTCAAAGGAAAAAATTATTTATATTATACTTATTTAAATTATTTTTAGGCTGTACTTGGCTATGATTCCGAAGACAAGAAGGTTTGGCAATGCGCCGGTGCCTTGATTAGTGAACAATATGTTCTGGCACCAGCTCATTGCTTGGAAGTTCAAATTGTGTAAGTATAACAGAATTTACTTTAAAAGTTTTAAATTTTATCAATTGTAATATTAAATTATTTGCCAAAAATTAGCTTTTTTTTATACGATTATGACGTAATAATTTTGACTCAGAACATTTTAAACACTGAGCATTAAATTACTATTTTGTGCAATGAAATATTACATTAAATAATTGAATGACAGTAAATAATTTTTGTATCTATGCCTGTTTAAAATTGTTGTATTAATATAATACACAAAACGTAAAATGTTATTGCACAAAATAGTAATATTAATTCTCAAAGTGTATAAAATACTGCACGCTTAAATATTTCCCATTTTAATCAAAATTAATAAAATTCTAGTGGAGCCCCGAAATACGTACGACTCGGTATAATCAACATCGACCAAGTTGGGGACTATTCCGGCCTTCAAGAATTCACAATCATTGAAACAACAGCACATCCTGAGTACATTAAGCCTTCCATGTACAACGATCTAGCTCTTCTGAAGTTAGACAGACCTGCAGAAATCACAGCTCAGGTCAGACCGACTTGCTTGAATATCGAACACGAAATAGATACAGAAAAAGCGATTGCTACGGGATGGGGCAAGGAGGACACAGAGAAGCTAAAGAAAGATGATATGAGGAAAATCGTCCTTGATCTAGTGCATAGCGATATGTGTAATTCTAGTTACGTGGATTTCATTTCGGAGAAGAGATTAAAGGATGGAGTTTTAGATTCGATACAGATTTGTGGTGCAATTAAAAATGCCGACGTTAGTTCTTGCCAGGTATGAAATTTTTATAGATAAGGTAAAGGCACCCCAGTTATGGCCGCGCTATAAGAGCAAGTTTTCGATTCTTTTGGATTAATGGGCTTGTTTTTTGTAATTCTCATGAACTCATGTTACTAATAAAACAAGTAACTCTTTATTTAATTAATTTAATTACTAAAGTCCACAAATATAGTTTGTTTTTCTTAATTATAGATTTTTATTTTGTTTATGTTTTTTCTCCAATAATGGATAAAGTAAAACCAGTAATAAGCACGCAGTGATGGACATTTGCTAATGATTACAAAATGATAAGTTCTACGACACAAAAAATATAAAAGAAAGAATCGTCAAATTTAATTAAAGAATAGCCATTACTGGGGTCATATCCAAGACTGGTACCACTACCTTATATTTATTATAAGCACACAATTCTGTAAAAGACGATAGCGGTTCAATATGGATATTTTAATGCAGTATTACAGAGTGACACCTAAAATTTTTAAGCTCATTTCAGGATTTTTATCGTAACAAAATAAAATATAATCTTTTTATGTTTTTATTAACATATTCGATTATACAAAAGAATGTATAATACTTCTATGTCTTATTTTCTTTTATTTTAGTCGATATTTGTATGACGAGTTGAAGATCACTGCAGGAAATTTCACTAAAAAATTTAGAATTTTTGATTTCGTTAAAAGTATGTTTATTGTATAGAAAATGACGTGAAAAGTTGTTTGTTTCAAACCGCAGGTCTGTATCTCAAACCGTTCTCGAGATATAGCCTCTCAAAGTTTTAGTTTTTTCAAAATTTTGGAGAAAAAAGGCCATAACTTTTGAACGGGTGGTCGGATTTGATTTTAGTTGACGGATTTGAAATCAGCGTGTCAAAATCTATATAATGACATGTACAATACCTTAAAACTCGAGAAAATTTTTTTCGTGAAAAATCGAAAAAATTCAAAGGGGTATACCTTAAAAAAATGTCGATTTTTGACGAAATTTTTTTTTTCGAATTTTAAAGTATTATACATGTCATTATATAGATTTTGACACGCTGATTTCAAATCCGTCAACTAAAATCAAATCCGACCACCCGTTCAAAAGTTATGGCCTTTTTTCTCCAAAATTTTGAAAAAACTAAAACTTTGAGAGGCTATATCTCGAGAACGGTTTGAGATACAGACCTGCGGTTTGAAACAAACAACTTTTCACGTCATTTTCTATACAATAAACATACTTTTAACGAAATCAAAAATTCTAAATTTTTTAGTGAAATTTCCTTCAACTCGTCATACAAAAATCGACTAAAATACAAAAAAAATCATTTAATTACTATATAAATACATAGAATTTATTTTAAAAAGTAAAATCTTGAACTTAAGGTGTTTCATAACTAGTTTTTTTGTTAATAGGATGGAGAGGATTGACAAAATATGCTTTCCCTTATTAAAAATTTCACTGGTTCCCATAGTCTTTCCTAACCTAAGGATCGTACGATAATTTCTATTATTTAACATTTCCAGGCTGATCTACCTGGACTGCTTCAGGTGTACCACCACAGAGCTTTCTGCATGTACACCCTAGTTGGGATCCCTTCGTTTTGGAAGATCTGCCCGTTTATCACCTCACCAAATGTATACACTAGAGTGTCGGCCTACGTTCCATGGATTGAGAGCATTGTTTGGCCATGATCTGTAACACCTTTGTAGGGTATGCGATACTATTATTGGCACGGATATAATTATTGACATGGTATTTATTTTCATTTTTAAAATACAAAATTTTTTGATGGTATTATTATTAGAATAAATAAAATACAGTGCCAATTTTTGTAGTGTGTTAATAAAATATCGCTTGTCCCCTTTTATAGTAACTGAAAATATATGTAAGTTGTAGAATCAGAAATGTTTTGTATGGGCGTTTAAAATAAAAACTATACTTTTTTAATTGTGTGTTTTTTATAAAATTTAAGAAAAATATCTGCCATGGGAGCCACGGGATTTTCTTATAAATAATATTATTCTCTACATTATGAATCAAATTAATTTTTTTCAACGTAATAACTTAACTGAAAACGGATGAATTTTCCAATTATTTTTGTATTAAGAAAAAAATTGTTTTAGAATTATAATAATTTTTTTTTATTACCTACAATTTTTAAATTAACCATTTTTCTCTATTTCGTACTGTAAGTAATTCGAAAAATTCAAAAATCGTCCTTAGTAAACATCCGTATCTGGTTGAAAGATCGTTTTCAAAAATAGATTTTCTTGGCAGACAAAAATTAATCTTAAATATAAAATTTCACCCTTCTACGATTTGTCGTATTTGAGTTACAGCGCTTACAGACAGACAGACACACAGACATCATGGCGAAAATAGTAAAAATGGATTTAGGGAAGGTCAAAATGGATAATTCCATCAAAATTTGGATTTCGAAAAAAATCGGCTTCACTATACTACTTATACTATATGTATATTTCATAGTATAAGAAAGTAAAAAATTAAATTGTGCGATTCGTGTAATTAAAAAAATTATCACGTGCAAGTCCAAATTTTGTAAATTATTAAAAAATGAGCAAAAATATCGTCAAAATAAAAGTAATGTTTTTTAAACTCATTGTCAGCTGTTAAAAAATTAAATCAAAATCCTTAAAGATGAACCTACTTACGGTAAGTGACCTTAACATATGTACATACTTATAAAATATTAAATAACATTGTACATACATACTAATTATAATTTTTTGTATTTGGCAAAACCGGTTGGATGAAATTAATTATTTCATTACAAAAAACCAACATATTATATGAATATTTTCCTTCTGTCAGGTAAAAAAATACATTCTTTTAGAGTAATATTCAAAGAATTTTGATTTCGTAAACTATGAATTACCTACATATCTTGGCCATCTTGTACTGATGTGTCATGAATTTAAAGTGAAAGATTCGAATTTAATGTCGATATATTTATATAAATGTAGTTAGTTTAAGATTGAAGCGATGCTTGTTAAGGTAATTTTGCTGTTAATAGTTTCAGTGTGTAAGATTGTACAAACTGCACATATTTATAATCAAAAGGAAGATGGTGAGTTGTTTTTAATTAAAAATTATCTTTATTTTTGACCTAATTTGTTAAAAATACTATTTTTAGATTATGTCACTTAAAAATATCATAATCGATAAAAAATAATTCTTTAAAAAAATTTTAACTGTATTTGCTTACTTAAAAGAAGAGTTAGTCGGACTAGAGATACTCAAAGTAAGAGTTCTGACAGCTCGAATCGATTGTAGTAGTCATGTTTCACTCATGTTGTATTTTTTGATTTTATTAAATTTTTTTATGCTTGCTAAAAAAAATAAATAAATGATTTTTTGGCGAAACTTTAGTATCCGACGTACACACAGATTTCATATTTTTGTTTGTTGGCAATACATTATTTGGGTGTGCGCGCGCATATGATTTATGTTAGTGATTGAACGGTGTTCAAACGATGGAATATATGCTAAAAGATTATAGTATAATAAAATAATATTATAATTATATTATATATAATTCTATACAGATCGCTTTTTTAGTATCGCACCTTTTTTGTAAAAAATCAACCTAAACTCAAAACTCAAGCTCAAATAAAAAAAAAACTGGAAATCAGAAAATTCCAAAAATTTGG
Source organism: Sialis fuliginosa (assembly GCA_961205875.1). Taxonomy (NCBI): domain Eukaryota; kingdom Metazoa; phylum Arthropoda; class Insecta; order Megaloptera; family Sialidae; genus Sialis; species Sialis fuliginosa. The sequence goes on along the minus strand of OY540818.1, from coordinate 19,262,349 downwards.
ATTTCGACTATGTTCGCTTTTATATGTCGTTTTTTTGGTATCGCACACCGTTTTTTTGTATGTGACTGTGTAATTCATAAACAGACAGACGAATTTTCGATTCAGGGAGTCTCAGTTAATTTTCGAGGCCTCCTTCGGCTATTATTAAGAAATTAAAATTAAAAATTTAACAAATAAGTTGAATAGTTAATATGTCAGCTTGGTGCGATCGAGGAGACTCCAGTTTTTTTTTAAAATATAGCTTACACCATTATCTTTAAGACTATCTAATGCCCGAAGACCTTCGCATGTGCCTTCGGCCATTATTAAGAAATTTAAATTGAAAATTTAACAAATAAGTTGAATAGTTAATATGTCAGCTTGGTGCGATCGAGGAGACTCCAGTTTTTTTTTAAAACATAGCTTACACCATTATCTTTAAGACTATCTAATGCCCGAAGACCTTCGCATGTGCCTTCGGCTATTATTAAGAAATTTAAATTGAAAATTTAACAAATAAGTTGAATAGTTAATATGTCAGCTTGGGGCGATCGAGCAGACTCCAGTTTTTTTTTTTAAATATAGCTTACACCATTATCTTTAAGACTATCTAATGTCCGAAGACCTTAGGTATCTATGTCGGAGTACGTGACTTTTGACGTTTTTAAAACGAGATGAATTTAAGTGTATTTGCCATTTAAATTAAAACTATACTTTTTTTAAAAATATTTGCATTATACTGAAATTTTAAGTTTGATTTATTTAAATAAAAATTTATATTTTAGGTGACCTATGCATACCGGAGAACAGCCAACTGCAAGGTATCTGTGTGCCCGTGGAGAAATGTCCAAAAATACAAAACGCTATAAAAAGTAGAGACACTGTAACAATATGTGGATTTAAAAACTCTTCGACAACTGTATGCTGCCCTATAGAAGACGATACCTTAGGTTTATTGTTACATAACATAATTAACTTTGATAATAATATTCCTGATTACGAAATAAAATGAGAATATTGTTGATTAACACACAAACATGTTTGATTAAAAAATTAAGCATTTAAATCCAAGGTATATAAAGACAAGGTAGTCTCTATAGCTCCTTGACCAATCAGCGGCCGTGCGGGAATTGACGTCACTTGGGGGATGTATTCAAATGCTATAAAAGTATAAAAGAATATCAATTACAAAATAATTCCTTTATTTATTCTTGTTTTCGTATTTTTTGATATTTTAACAACACATTTAATCAAATAAGTACAAATTCGACATTGCAAATCATAAAAAAAACTGTCAGTGACACATAACATATTGCCAACTTAAGAATAGTAAAAATGACGCTTGTCTGTGACAGTTTTTTTTATAATTTTGCAATGTCGAATTTGTACTTCTTTGATTGTATGTGTTGTTAAAATATCAAAAAATACGAAAACAATTTTTTTGTAATTGATATTCTATTATACATTTATAGTATTTGTCATACGTCAATTCCCGCACCAACGCTGATTGGTCAAGGAGCTGATGAGACTACCTTGTCTTTATATACCTTGATTTAAATCTAAATTATTTCCTAAAACATCAAACATGTTTTATCTATGTTTAGTTCACAGCTGTCAATACTTCAAGTAAAATATTTTTAAATGTATGTATACATTTAAAAATATTAAAAAGTACTTAATAAGACTTCAAGTACTTTCACTGAGTACTTATAACAGTTCCGGTTTAGTCTATATCTTCTTACGAGTACCTCTTCTGAAATTGGCACATCTACCTCTTTTTTAAGTAATTAAATTTATTTCAGGTAAAAAATGCAGATCAGGTAAATCGAATACAATTGGAACATGTGTACCACAAGACGAATGTTCATTTTTTACCGAAATCAGATCCAAATGCAACGACAAATATGTATGCTGCGAAAAGACAATAGTGGCTTCAAAATATGACACCCCGTACAAATTAGAAACAACAACAATGAAATTACATAAATTCACGACGTTGGAACTTGGGTACACTTTTGCACCGAATAAAGAAACTGAAGCAGCTAGTAGTACTACTATAAAAGATTTACCTAGATATACGACACTAGAATTATTATTTCAGCATAATTTTTCATCGATTAAAGAAACGGAAAAAGCTAATAGCACTAAAGAAGATTTACCCAGATACACGACGTTAGAATTATTATTTCAGCATAATTTTTCACTGATTGTGAATGAAAGAACTACGCCATTTTTCAAGTATGATGAAACAACAAATCCCACTAATCAGAATAGTGAAAAATATGAAAGTGTTTTCAATATATCATTAACAAAAATTAGAAAATCTGAATTAAGTAAGTATGTTTAAAATAATAATTATGATATAGTAGATCAGTAGCGCATCCAAAGTGTGGTAGAGGATTAGACTCCCCCCCCCCCCCCCTCCAAATTTGTCCATATACATTATACAATTATAACAATTGTGATACATAAAAAAATATTACACAAAAATTTACTCCCCCCCCTCGAATTTGTTTGTAGAGTGTACTTTATTAAGGAATAGAGTTTTACACGAGATAAGAAGATAAAAATAAATCTTGTTTCGTTACTGATAAAACGAAATTGATAAAACTATTTTTTATTTATATAAGGAAACGTTCGTTAGCTAAGTAAGGCTTCTTTTGGGGGGGGGGATACAAAGCGTTAATTACGTACTTAAGTTATGTAAGTTTTCATTTTCTAATAAATTATTTTAAATTACATTAATTGACACCAATTTCGATGTTTAAATATTTTTTTTATAATAAAAAAACAATCTTTTTTAGCTTCTAATTATATATTAATTATGCATTATTTTAGAATGCCAAGAGTATACAAATATTGTTGCTAAAATTGGAAGCTCTCTGTGTTCAAAACGCGCCCAGAATAAATTTCCACATATGGTAAGTAAATAATTACTTACTGAAATACTAAATTGTTCAAAATATTAAAAATATATTCATTCAATTAAATTTATATTTAATATTTTGTAATTCATTTTAACTAGGATCTTCAGGATTAAAAATAAATATTAGTTATATAAAAAAATTTTTTTTTTTAAAACTGCGTAGAAATAATTTTTTTTTTTAAATTGCAGGCAACCATCGGATATGGAACGAGAACTCACAAATCTTGGAACTGTGGAGGTTCTTTAATCAGTGAGAAATTCATCCTCACAGCTGCTCATTGCCTACACTCAGAAATTTTGTAAGTATTTCTGTAACACTAAAAAAATTCAGTACTTTTCGCTGCAACCTTATTAATTTAATTATTTTTTTACGTCAACTACTAAAATCAATTTTAACTAAAATGGCCAAAAGTCATGGGCGTACCCAGGGTGAGACAGTGGTGGAGGGGGGTTACTTACTAACCACAAATGAAAAATTACGCAATGTTTGTTTATAATAATGCCCATTTATAAGGGCAGTACAACTTTTTCTTCTTCAATATCTGAAATGGTTAACTGCCCGTCTGTTCGATCCCCTCTTTCTCCCATTTACCGCGGAATTCTAGGCGAAACACGCCGACTAAATCAGTTTCTAAAAAAAAAATTCCCCCCTCCCTGAATAAAATCCTGGGTACGTTCATGTTAAAAGTTATAACTAACTTTTCTCCAAAATTTTGAAAAAAATTAAATAAAACTTTGAGATGCTATATCTCAAGAACGGTTTGAGATACAGATCTGCGCAGTTTTCAACTTTTCGCGTCATTTTCTATGTAATAAATATAATTTTGCTTCCTCGCAATATCGAAGATACGAGAAGCTTTGTGATCGTTTCAGAATGAGACAAAAAAAATGTTCTCCGATTTCAAAATTTTAAATTTATCTTTCCGTTTCACGTCAAGACAAACACTTTTCGTTCCGTGTCCGTCTGTCTCCTGAATCCTTGTCACACGCATAACTCATAACCACTGAACCGATATTATTGAAACTTGGTCGAATGTTTGAGTCTGGCTTGAGGACGGTCCCATTTCAAAATCATCAAAATCGTGTGTAAGGGGGAGAGGTGACACCCCAAAATATTTATTTTTTCAAGATATCTCAAGAACGACACATGGTTTTTATTTAAATTGTTGAATAATTAACTACCTTTGGTGAATTTAGCACGAAGAAGCACTGTGCATTTACTTGGCAGATGTTTTTTAATAATATTTCATGCATCGTAATCAAACGAAAATAAGAAGGAAAATCATAAATTATTAATATTTTTTTTATTAATTTGCAGAGGTTCTGCTAAATTCGTCCGTCTTGGCGACTACAACATCGCGTCACCCAACGATGATGAATTTGTACAAGAGTTCTCAGTACTTAGAACGATACAGCATCCAGGGTACCATCCACCGTCTAAATATAACGACATAGGGCTTGTAGAGATACACGGGGTGGTTCGTATAACGCAAGGCGTGCGGCCCGCGTGCCTGTACCAGCATGACGTCGTCGAGCAGATGGTCGCAACGGTTACCGGTTGGGGGAACACGGATTTTAATAATAATTTATTAGAGGCATGTATTGAAATTTTAATTAGAAAATTCTAATTTAAAAAAAAAGTGAAACAAAATACAATTCTTTCATGTTTTTTGACAGTTAACGATACAAATTCATACTTTAATTTTTTTCTACTAGATGCGCTTATGAATAACCATTTTAAATACTTACGTCATTTGAACTGTACGATACAACACGCACTTTAAAAATCATTTTTAACCTCTAATTTGGGAAAAAGTGAAACAGGCCTCTAATGGAAAATACTTCTCGAAAAATTAATTTGGCAACTTTGATTTATCTTCTTTGTGGCATATCAATGTGAAATTGTAACTTTAATTAATATCTGAGCTATACAGAAAGTTATGTGCAAAGAATTAAAATTTAATTCACACGTTTTGACAGCAAAGGGTGACACATCACTTATTAGGCGATTCATATTTTCAGGTCACTTTAACAAACCTTTAATGATGATGTCAGTTTTTATATAATTCTCCTATAAACAAATTAGTTTTTTAGTTGCAAGCTTGTTTCACTTTTACTCCATTTTTTTGGTGTTTCATATTTACCCCGCTCTACCCTACTAATAAAAAAATTTAAGTTTTAATTTTATATTTCAGGTTGTAATATTAGCAACTTCTAAGGAAAAATGTAGTGATACTTATAACAAAAAGTCTAATTATAAATTTTTAATGAATGGTGTTCATCATAATACACAATTTTGTGCTGGGGGATTCAAAAAAGATCAAGACATTTGCAATGTAAGTAAAATTAACACTTTTGTTCTTTTAAAACAGTAGTTCTAAACCTATTGTCCACCAAGCTTTTGTAAACTTCTATAAAAAAAAGTCCAGTCTTTAATTTTCAAATAAAAATTCCAGTACCTTGACCTGACCTAAAATTTCTTCCACAAAAAAAAATATCTTTGTTTAAGAACTGCTGTTTTAGATATAATTACAGCAAAAAATGTAATTGCTTATACAGGTTGATTCGGGGGGACCGATTCAGATCGCTGGTTCAGAAAATAACTGCATATTTCGTATTATCGGCGTCACGTCCTTTGGGAACCTATGTGGAATTGTGAACGAACCCGGCCTCTACAGTAAAGTCTCAGCCTATTTGACATGGATAGAAGAGATCGTCTGGTTTTAAAATATTATTTGTATTGTATTTATTAATTTTTAAAAATAAAATTTGAAAACAATTAAGTTTGAAAATATTATTTAGCTAAAATTTGTTTTCAGATTCCTTTGGGAGGGGGGGGGGGGGCGGTAATAACAGGGTATCCACTGGTTTTTAGAAATAAAATTTCCTGACTTTTCCCTGACTTTCCCTGACCACAGATTCAAAATTCCCTGACTCGGTGACAGTGGCGTAGATAGCTTTTTACGATGGGGGGCGATATGACAAGTGGTGGAAGAGGGACCTCTAAAATATGCGGAAAAAATGATTAATGTAATTTAAAATTGAATGACTTTTTTTTATCATACATTTTTTGTACTTACTTTACTTTTTATCACTAAAAAAAAGCAAGAATGTGCAGAAATAATATTTTAAGAACCTTTTTTTACACTTGTTATTTACTTTCAATTCAATGACCTTTTTCTTTTTCCCCCTGACTTTCCAAAAAAAAAATTAATAAATTCCCTGACTTTTTAAAGTAATTTTAAGTAAATTCTCTGACTTTCCCTGACCACTTTAAGCTTCCCTGACTTTCCAGAAAGTGGACACCCTGATTAATATTAAAACGTGTTCTCAGGGATAATTATTACGCAATTCACCTTAAACAATGTTGATGATATACCCCTCTTTACCCTACAGAACGACAAACTTAAATTAATTATTTCGGCCTCGGTATTATTTTCTCAGAAAGAACTAAATCACATTTAGTCAACAAAATCATCGTTTTCTAAATGAAAAAAAATAATCACAACTACAAAAACCAACTTCCTGAATAAATCAACATAAAAAACACTTGATTTTTTTTCCTAAACACGTCCTAATGAACATTCCAACGTATTATTTATGCAATCTGAGTCACACACAAACAACACAAAACTGAGAATGTATCAAAGCAATAAAAATGTTGTTTTTAAAGATCACTGAACGTCAACATAACCTCACTGTTGTGATACAGACCGCGGCAATGAACGTTAAGGTTATTGTTGCTCTTGTGACAATACAGTGTCTATTGGTTTTAAATGTCAAGTGTTATCACCCGTATATCCAAAAATGTGACGGTAAATATTCTATAATATCATTATTTTAATATACAGTACATACAATTCTGTTTTTGTACGGTAAATACGTATATACCCTATCACCGTGTAAAAAATCGTTTTTTTTTCTTTTTTATTTTTTTTTTTTCGGTACCGCAGGTCTATGTTTTAGCTTTGGATCAAAAGTTAACTGTTCCAAAATTTCAAACTCAAATATCAAACCTGTGGACGGCGCAAACCATTTGATTAACATGGGAAGAAAATTAATTTTTTACTTACGCGTGAATATCTCATTGAAAAAATTATTTTTTGAAAATTTCTCAGGGGAATATTTTGTAGAGAATTAAGTGCTCAATTCATTTTAAGAAATGTTTGTTTAAAAATCATCATAAAAATTTGATTTTACTTTTTATGATAATGTTCAAACGAACATATCTTTAAAAATATTCGATCTTGAGATCTTTTTTGTAATAAATTTAATTCTCTGTGATATGCTGCTGTAAGAAATTAAAATAAATACATTTTTCAACGAGATATTCACGCATAAGTAAAAAATTAATTTTTCCCATGTTAATCAAATCGATTTGCGCCGTCCACAGGTTTGATCTATGAGTCTGAAATTTTGGGACAATTAACTTTTGATCCAAAGCTAAAACATAGGCCAACGGGACCGAAAAAATAAAAAAACACCCTAATATACATACATAAATTGGTTCCAAAGGCTCAAAAATCGTAAAAACAAATTTTTACAAATAAATTTAATTAATATTTTATTGTTATCGACTGTGCTATTTCAAAATCGTGTAAAAACAGAATTGGGTGTATGTCCTTTAGTTTAAAATGACCGTGGATATTGATTTATTACTGCAAAGAGAAAGATTAAAAATGAATTATATATAATTAATATTCAAAGGCCTATAATTATTATTGTAAAAATTGATGTACAGAAAAAAATTAATAAATGTTTTAAAATTTGATATCTCTATCTCTTTTTCGCGGCGTTATAAAACAATTACAAAAAACTTTTTTTCAAATTTGTGAATAGGGATAAAAACATACATTTAGGAAACATCTGTTTGTGTTATTTGAAAGCGTAGATATATAATTGGTATAAATTATAAATAAAATATCTATTTGTGAATAGCACTGAAAAGTAGACATTTAAACTTTTGAAACGTTTTTTTTTTACCGCCGATTTTTTTCTATGAATATTTTGAACCCTTTAATTAATTAATTTAAACAGATGAAATCTGCATTGAATCAACTACCAAGAAAGAAGGGGTTTGCACCGCAATCGATTTTTGTCCGACAGCTCTGAAAGCTATAGAAAATAAAGAACGAGTTACAATATGTAATTTCAAAAACTTGTCAACTTCCGTTTGCTGTGTCAAAGAAATTATAAAAGGTTAGTATTATTTTGATAAATAAATTATACTAATAATTAGTTTAAATGTCCACCATTTTGACACCTATTGGCCTCATGTCATCAAATCACGCTGTAAGACAGTTAAATGTATATGGATTAATATTCAGAAATGGTAGTAATCAAATATTAACCACATATTTCTAATTCAGTACATTTAATTAAAAATAGTCATTATTGGGGTCATATCCAAGACTTCTTATAATAAATTAATTATAGGTGAAATATGTATAACTGAAGGACGGCCAGGGAAATGCGAAGGACTCTTTGATTGCCAGCCAGTTCTTGAAGCTTTCAGAAACAAGCAAAATTATACGAATTGTAACGATCAGTTTGTATGTTGTCCAAATGAAGTGATAACTACTATGAAACCGTTATTGGGGTTAAGCGGAAGAAGTGAGTATATTTTATTTATAAAAAAATAATTTAGTTTTATCACCTTTGTTGTTTTTATTAGAATGTGAAGAGTATGGAAAGGCTGTTTATGATGAAGATGGGTACTCTGTTTGTGCTCAGTTTAATTCAATTGTTGGCGGGGAAGGTGCTGGAAGAAATGAGTTTCCTCATATGGTATGTATACATATGAATTATTACAACAGGTGGTAAAAATAAAATAAAAAAAATCCCAAAATATTTATTTTTTCAAAATATCTCAAGAACGACACATGTTACGTGAAAATTGTATAGAATCTTTTTTGTAGAGCATTAAATTTGCATACAAAAACCGTCATTTGTTTTGTTCAATCGCTATTCACTTTGACGTATTAAATGTCATTTTGACGTTTGCAAAAAAAAATATTTATATTCTAGTCCGTTTTTAGACTACAATGTATTTATGAGTATAATAAAAATCGATATCTAAGGACAATTATTTTTTTAATATAGGCATTGATTGGGTACGGAAATAATTCTAGCAAATCATGGAGCTGTGGTGGTTCTTTAATAAGCGAACGATTTGTCCTCACAGCTGCACATTGCTTGTTCTCCAGAGATCTGTAAGTATCCAAGTTGTACTTTCTGCTATTTAAGGATGTATGACAGGTATCTAATTTCAACGATTTACAACTTTATAAATCTTAAGTACCCACACAAAATTTCAAAAGGTTTTACAACATAGTTTCAAAGTTATTATTTTTATAAATTAATATGGGCTCTTATGGCAGAATGGTGTATTTACGGTTAAAATCCAATAAAACACATGGTTCAAGCATCGAGAAAAATCTGAAATTTTCACAACACGTCACTTACATATTTAGTAACAAGTTTCTTAAAAAAAATTATATACATACAGAACTAAATTGGTGAAAAATATTAAAAAAAAAAAAAAATGGCGTACTGAAATATAATGATTTGTTTTTATTACATATTTTTTCATATATGTAAGCATATTTATAACAATAAAATACTTCTTTTGTTTTTATATCTGACAGATGAATTCAAAATAATTTTTTTTCGTATTATCAACACAATAATGGCTAAAATTCTAAAATAACAGTCAATAATGGGAAATAAGGTTTTAAACAAAAGTACTTTTACAGTTTATATAGTATTTAAACCAATTTGACTTTCTTATAAGCATTTAAAGTGAATAATTCATAATTTGATCTATATTTACATTATTTTTGACTCAGACTGTACATGCCATACATCCTTAATTAATTCCGAAAGTGATACGAAAAATAACAAACGCATTTTCAGCGGTGAAGCACGATACATCCGCCTGGGTGAAACAAACCTCGCCGAAACAGATGACGACAGTGATATCCAAGATTTCGTCATAGAGCGCTCATACCGGCACCCGGAGTACAAACCTCCGGTCAAGTACAACGACATAGCCCTACTCCAACTAGACAGAGAGGCCCAGTTTAATAGGGCAGTACGTCCGGCTTGTCTTCACCTGGATGACGATTCCAAGGATAGGGTTGCAATCGCTACTGGCTGGGGAAGTGTCGACTTCCAAGCGGCGACTAGCGATACCTTGCTCAAGGTCAATTTGATCATTTACCCATATGATAATTGTACGGAAACTTATGCGAGTGAATCGAATAGGGCGTTACCGTTTGGGATTGCGAGGAACAAGCAGATTTGTGCGGGGGGCTTTAATGAAAGGAAGGATACATGTAATGTAAGTAAATATACCTACCCCTTCTTTATTTTAGGGGGTTAACTAAAAAATCTGTAGTACAAAATTTTCATCATTTTTTATACTCTTTTTCGAATGGCAACAATCGAACCTCGAAAACGTGAAACCGTTCTCCTCATCTCCCCATATTAATTTTAAAGATTTTTTTTCTATTTACTAAATTTAATTGTATTGTATAATAGTAATTCAAATATACAGTGTATTCCAAGTTGATTAAGACATAGGAAATTTAACATGAGGACTATTAGAAATGTTGTAATAACCTTTGGTCAAATTTAACGATGTGTGATTGGTGCATTTTGAAATGCCGCCTCGAAACTAACTGATAAATTTTAAATTAATCAACAGTATTTTGTTTTCAACTTTAATTTCATTAATTTAAGCATCCTAGATAAAATTATAAGAATATTTTTTGGCAGATTTAAATTTGAAAACAAAATACTATTTACTATTTTATTAAATTTTGTGGCGGCATTTCAAAATACACCAATGACATATCGTTAAATTTGTACATACTTAATTTTTTTATTACGTTAGCGACAAGAAAAATATAATAAGAATAATATATAGTTGAAAAGTGGCCAATTCAGAAGAGTATTTACATTTCAAGACCTCTAGAAATTAATCTAGAAAACAGCAGGTTAAAAATTATCATTTGGTACCAATGAAAAACCTTAGTTCAAAAAAGGGTGCTACATTCTAAAAGTTAGGGAACCACTGTAATAGAAAATTAAAATCTGTCGGCCTGTAAATGAATTGTTCATTTCCCACTTGATATGTACCCCCCCCTCATTCTTATGTTAAGTTAGTTGTTTCAATTTGAATTCCTGTTCATTATTTTTTAACTCAATTAACAAATGTTATACAGGGTGATTCTGGAGGACCTTTACAAATATCACATCCGACAGAATACTGCATGTACAGCATCATAGGTGTCACGTCATTCGGAAAGTTATGTGGGGTCATCAACACTCCTGGAGTCTACACAAAAGTATCTTCCTATTTACCTTGGATTGAGAATATCATTTGGCCAAATGAAAATTGATATAAATAAATAAAATTATAAATATAGTTTGTTTAATCATTTTTTTTTTCATTCCGTTATATCAGTGGTGGTTTGTGATCTAACTTCAAAGGATACAGTATGTTTAATATTTATTAATTTTCTATTTGATTAAATTTCTGCATCAAACAAGTTGAGAATCGCTGGTACAGGATATAAGAATATTATAAAACAAAGTTCCGATTTTCTCAGTAACTACTGAACGGATTTTATTCCGGTTTTCACTAACGGATAGAGTGTTTCACGAGGAAGGTTGTGTATTTTATAATTTGTGGATATTAACCCAGGTAATACCGGGTTTAATGCGCTAGTATTTTATAAAACATTTTATGTTACAATAAGAAATATGATTCTGTAAAATATATCTAAAACGGGTTTTAACAAAAGTTGCCCCGTGAAAACACCGCTTTAGGGGTGGCTTGGATTAGGGTGAGTTGACTCTCACCAATGAAGCGTATTTCTGATCTGTATGTATATGAGCTGATGCCAATGTCAGGTCACTCTGGTTTCCCTTCAATAAACGTATAAATCTTTCGCCTTTTACTAAAGATTTCCGTGGAGGGGAACAACTTAAATGAGTATTCATTAATTTTTCGTTGGCCTGGCTCTTATGAGTTGGGTCATTCATGAAATTCAAACATATTGATAGAAAAATACGTGTAAATCCAAATCAAATATTATTTGAATAATGTTTTTAATTTATTTCATTTTCACATCAAAATATTTAAAATGTATATAATGTTATTTACAGATGTTTTTATTTTATTTTTACATCTAAATTTATTTATATATTATAATGTCAATATATATGTTAATATGGTCATATATCGGCCAACGTTTCGTCACACAAGCGACCAAATTGACGCAGCTTACACCCAGAAGCCTAGATCCATATCCTGATCAGCATGGAAGCCTCAATACTTGTATAATGAATATTTTTAATAAACACATTTATTTACTAAAAATATTAATTTCTTTCCTAAAACTTGAAATTAACATCAGCATGGGATTTCCCAAAACATAATGACACACATTGAGGCCTTTTAAAACAAGTATTCAGTTTCATGCTATTAAAGTAATATTACTAAGTAAGTAAACCTTGAGTAAACAATACCCCCACCTAACGTATAGAAGATTCTTAAGACATCTTAAGTCCTTGACCTTGCTTACTGGCTCATCGTCAGTTGAATTACAGGGAATTTAATAAGAATTTTCAGTTTGTGTGTGAGAAGTAGAGAAATGGCTGCGAAGAGAATTGAACCGTCGATAGTTTTTAGTGTATTGTTAATTAATTTTTACGTAGTTAATGGGCAATATAACAATCAGCAATATGAAGGTATGAATTAAAGTTAAGCTATACCTAATTATAAATGAGAAACAAAGAGGTACATATATAGATCCGAAAGAACCGACCAACAAAAGATTTTTTTTATATTTAGAAACAAATTAGCAAGTATTTTTAACCTTGAGATGGTTCTCGCATATTTCACAATATTTTGTTTTCCAAATACAAATTATATACGTTATATTGCATCAATACAACCAATAAATCAATTAATTTTTACCTCATTTAAGGTAATTTATATAAAATAATTCATTTTACTATTTCTAAGATTAAAAAAATAAGAGATTTTCTTCCTAGTCGAAAATTTAATCTTAAATATAACATTTTACCCTTCTATATTTGAGTTACAGTGTCTATGGAAGAACCCCATGGTCAGATTTTGACCTAAATTAATAAAATAATATCATGAAAACAAAACACAACTTGATAAAGATTTTTTTAGTTTTTTGATGTTAAATCTTAGATTTTCATAAAATATTAATAACCATGATACTGCTAATTTTTACCTCATACAGGTACATTTAAGGTAATGTATATAAAATAATTCATTTTACTATTTCTAAGATTTAAAAAATAAGAGATTTTCTTCCTAGACGAAAATTTAATCTTAAATATAACATTTCACCCTTCTATATTTGAGTTACAGTGTCTATGAAGGAACTCCATGGTCAGATTTTGACCTAAATTAATAAAATAATATCATGAAAACAAAACACAACTTGATAAAGATTTTTTTAGTTTTTTGATGTTAAATCTTAGATTTTCATAAAATATTAATAACCACGATACTGCTAATTTTTACCTCATACAGGTACATTAAGGTAATTTTTATAAAATAAATCATTTTACTATTTCTAAGATTAAAAAAATAAGAGATTTTCTTCCTAGACGAAAATTAATCTTAAATATAACATTTCACCCTTCTATATTTGAGTTACAGTGTCTATGGAAAAACCCCATGGTCAGATTTTGACCTAAATTAATAAAATAATATATCATGGAAACAAAACACGACTTGATAAAGATTTTTTTAGTCTTTTGATGTTAAATCTTAGATTTTAATAAAATATTAATAGCCACGATACTGCACAGAAAAATTATCTAACTATTGGTGAAAACCGCACTGAAATCAGTTCAGTAATTTCTGAGTCTATAAGCTTCATACAAGATTTACTGAAAAATGTTGATTTAAAATCGGGGAATTTTTGTATACGTAAGTTTAATTAATTCTAATTACCAACTAAGAAATTCCGTTCACAGAAAAAACAACACTTATGAATATTTAATTAATTAAATAAAACACAATTTCCATAGTTATTGATCGCAAGAACTGGCATCATGGTTAATTGTAATTGCCATTTGCTAAGTCAATATTTAATAACTGGAGAATTTTGAATGCATAGTAAACATTACATTTGTAAACTATACAATATACTGCGTTGTTTTGCAGTTCTAGGATTATAACAATATACAGTGTAAATAGAATTGTTACTAGACTCAAAATTTGCTTCCTCGCAATATCGAAGATACGAGAAGCTATGTGATCGTTTCAGATTGAGACAAAAAAAAATGATCTCCGATTTTAAAATTTTAAATTGATTTATCCGTTTCACATCAAGGCAAACACTTTTCGTTCCGTGTCTGTCTGTCTGTCTATCCCCTGAATCCTTGTCACACGCATAACTTATGAACCACTGTACCGATATTATTAAAACTTGGTAGGATGGTTGGGTCTGGCTTGAGGACGGTCCCATTTCAAAATCATATGAAAGGGGGAGGGGTGACACCCCAAAATATTAATTTTTTCAAGATATCTCAATAACGACACATGTTACGTGAAAATTTTATGAAACGTGTCAATACAACAACCTAAAAAAATCTTTGTATAATATTTAATCAATTTTCAGGCAGTCCCTGTCAAGATCAATACTCCGGAAACTATGGTACTTGCAGACCTATAGACAGCTGTCAGTATGTCATAGATGCAATTCAAAACGGGGTGCGCACGTCTATATGTTCATTCCAACGTTTCTTACCTATTGTCTGTTGCCCGAACAATAACAATGGTGGTGACTTTGAACAGATTCGTAGAAGAATTAGTGAACAAAGTATGTAATTATTTTATAATTTAATCGGGTAGAAAATGGACATTTTATTCATACTAATATTATAAATATAAAAGTAACTATGTTTGTTACCTTTTCACGGCTAAACCGCTGAACCGATCTTGATGAAATTTGGCAAGGAGATAGCTTGTATCCTAAGAAAGGACATAGGCTACTTTGTTTTCTGAAAAAAATTCTAGTTGCAGAGATAAAAAATTTGGTATCTAGTTAATATTTATTTTTAAGAAAATTTTTGAAAATATGTAAAAATTAATTTTCCATATTTTAGAATGTGCACAGTACGCTAAATCCGTATACGCATTGAAGAACATCGACGGACAAATACAGAATGTGTCCCAATGCGGCCAAGGGTTCCAAATCGCTGTCGTAGGGGGGGTTAATGCAAACCCGAACGAATTCGCTCACATGGTTAGTCTACAATAAGCCCTCACTGTTCCAATTAATTTTATGAAAATAAATTGTATATATTTTAATTAGAATAATATAATAAAAGTGACGTTTAATATAATAAATAATAACAAATTAATTGTCTGAACTTCAGAATTTAATGAAGATAAAAGTAAATGCAAGCTTTCGATTCGCAGAATCATCGTCAACCTTTTAGAAGAAATAATGTCCGGTATTATAAAGGAGCTCGCAAAATTTACTAGCTTGCAAGCACTCTCAAATGAGGTATTAATTCTGTACGATTAGCTATGGAATTTAGAGCAGTGACACTTCAACTAATTGTAACACAGTTGGCGACTTTGACTGTACAAAATAATTTTCATAATATCACCACTGTTTTAATACCGTTGGTATTTACTTACTACAACGCGTGCGCGAAACTTGTTAAAGTCTTCAAAACAAAAGAACTGTCATATAAGTTTGATATCTCATTTGAGAGTGCTTGCAAGCTAGCAAATTTGCGAGCTGCTTTATAATATTTGAGAAACATGTAATTTAAACAATATTGACGATGATTCTATGAATCGAAAGCTTTGATTTAATAGATATTTAATTAGATATATTTTAATTTTAGGCACAGTTAGGTTACGGACAAGAAAACGACATATCATGGAATTGCGGGGGATCTTTAATTAGTACCAGATTCGTTCTTACAGCAGCCCACTGTCTTGCATCTCGACAATTGTAAGTGTTGTATCTTACATAATATATAAAAACGTTGGTGCGTATGTATGTGATTTCGTCAGGCTTAAACCACTGGACGTATCGAAGCCATATTCACACCATATGTTTGTAGAAAACTAATAAAATTTTTAAATTATGTTAGTTTACCCCAGTATGTACTTGAAAAATTATGATTGATTGAAATTTACTATCTTTGATTATTTTCAACTATTTGCAGAGGTAACGCAAAATACGTTCGTCTCGGAGACCACGATATAAGTTCCAACAGCGACAACGTAGAACCTCAGTTGTTTTACATATCGCAGATGTACCGGCACCCGGAGTACCGGCCGCCCGGAAAGTACAACGACATAGCGCTGGTCCAGTTACAGCGCCCGGCTCGGCTCACGTCGAGCGTGCGGCCCGCGTGCCTGTACACAAGTAACAACGTGCCGGAAGGAAGCGTCATAGCTACCGGATGGGGGGCCGTTGATTTTCAGGTAAATAAAATATATTAGTTAATATATTTTATAATAAAAGTTGGCTCTGAAAATGTTAAAAAAAAATTCCGATTGAGAAACCTGGCGCCACCGTCGCAGGGTTAAATACGAATAAATTTAAATATCACAACTACGTGTTTACTAAATTATTTATAAAGAAGAAAATCCCTTGGGTCTGTGAGACCGTCGTAGGGTTAAATTCGTACAAATTTGTTTAAATGGGTACTGTTCAATATTCAATAAGAAAACGAGAAAAAGGCCGGATCTCAGAAGGCTTTCGTTCTTTTACATACAGACATACATTAATTTTCTATCATTCAAGCTGTGTCAGCTTTTTCTGTAATTGGAAAAAATACGTTCTCTTTTAAACTTGAATGGAAGGAACGAATGAACAAATAAATATGTTATTTAGGACTTCACGGTATTTACAGTCGTTTTCTCATTTTATTTCTTCGCAGTAAAATACTTTTATTGTAGATACATTTTTATGACTTTTTTTATTTATTTTTGTATAAAATTGTTTTTAGAAATTGCAATTTTTTTTTGCATAATTAAAATAGAACAATTTTGGTCAACGTTTCTAAATATGTATAGCTCTTTGAAAAACCTTTACTATTACGCTTACACCCAGAAGCCAAATTACAGTGAAAGCCTCAAAGTTCGATTATACCGAAAAGTATGTACATATATTTGAATTTTTTTTCAGGCTCCAACCAGTCCAGTTTTATTGAAAGTATTCTTAGATACATACACACACAACGAATGCTATAGGCACTATGGATCCGACGTTTCTTCCAGACTGTTATACTACGGAATAGACGAACAAACTCAGCTATGTGCTGGCAGTAGAAACGCTAAGAAAGATACATGCAACGTAAGTATTAGTTTTTATATTTAAGACAGTATATTACAGTGTGACGACTAAAATGTTAAGTCGTGAGAACACCCCATTACAAAATACTGACTAACTAACCTTTATGTGTATGTATACCATTTTAAAACAAACTCGTCCATGTGAAACGACCCCCTTATAACAAAGTCGCCCGTGTGAACTGACACTAACACCATTAATACTGACTAACTAACCTTTATGTGCATGTATACCATTTTAAAACAAACTCGTCCATGTGAAACGACCCCTTATAACAAAACCGCCCGTGTGAACTGACACTAACACCATTAATACTGACTAACTAACCTTTATGTGTATGTATACCATTTTAAAACAAACTCGTCCATGTGAAACGACCCCTTATAACAAAACCGCCCGTGTGAACTGACACTAACACCATTAATACTGACTAACTAACCTTTATACCATTTTAAAACAAACTCGTCTATGTGAAACGACCCCTTATAACAAAGTCGCCCGTGTGAATTGACACTAACACCATTAAAAAGTCATGTAAGTTATTTTAAGCGCACATATGTTCCAGGGTGATTCTGGTGGACCGCTGCAGACGCATCACGACGAACACGAGTGCATGTACAACATTATAGGGGTGACGTCATTTGGCAAGATTTGTGGGGTAATAAACAGCCCCGGGGTATACACCCGAGTCTCGGCCTACATAGACTGGATAGAGGGCATCGTTTGGCCTCAGAGAAGCAGATTTTCTGTTTAAAATAGTTTGTTTTTTGTTGTATATAAATCTATATTTATTATATGTATTTTTGTTAATATTATGTAATTGAAACACGAATATAACATAAAAATAATTTTTTTTATTGAAAAAGTAATACATTTTTAGCTAAACCAATTTATTTAAAATTAATAAATATTATTTTTAAGCATAAAAAAATAAAATTAAGGAAATGACAGCCAATATTGGGTAGCTATGGAAACGTAATGTTTCGGTTGTAACTTAACTCTCGCTAACACTGCGTTTCCAAATTGTATTGGTATATATAGTCGATTCGTTGCCACAAACATATAAATAAATATCGCAGTGAATTAAATAAGGCAAATTTAAAAAAAATAATAATAATAAAACGTGTGCGAAATTGCATTTTTCACTTTATTTTAAAAAAAATCGCCCACGCTGCGAAATAACAAACAACTTCATCAATTGTTGAATGTTTAGGATAGTCGCATGTTACACGCACTTGTTTCTTAATTTAACAGAGTTTTATTGATGTAGTTTATACATTTTGTACTACGAATGAATAGTGAGACATTTTCAAATTTATGTAAATATATTATAAACGAATACCGAGGCTAAACCGTTTAACTTTTCTGCAATCCATTATTCCGTCTAAAAACCGAATGGAAAAATGCAACAGGTGAATTTGGTAACAACAATTAAATATTTTATGTCACGAATTTTAATAAAAATGCATTATGCAAATGAATTACAGATTTAACACACATTTTTTATTTTTTGACAATTTCAATCTAAATCGAAATTTATGCAAACGTCAAAATGACATTTGGTATGTCAAAGTAAATATCAATTAAAAAAAACAGTATGTTAGGGAATATTTTATCTATATTAACTAGAAACTTGAATTCTCCGCACTTAATATGTCAATGTAAATATTAATTTAAAAAAACAAATTACGATTTTTTAAAGCAAATTGAGATATATCTTTGTAAGGAAATATTTTACAACAAACGTTGTAGACCCATATTATAGGAAATTTAATACTCTACAAAAAAGATTCTATAAAAATTTCACGTAACATGTGTCGTTCTTGAGATATCTCGAAAAAATAAATATTTTGGGATGTCGCCCCTCCTCTTTACGCATGATTTTGAAATAGGACCGACCATCCAACCAAGTTTCATTAATATCGGTTCAGTGGTTCATCATGGGGGAATATTTTGTAGAGAATTAAGTGCTCAATTCATAAATCCAATAAATTTTAAGAAATGTTTGTTTAAAAATCATCATAAAAATTGGATTTTACTTTTTATGATAATGTTTAAACGAACATATCTCTAAAAATATTCGATCTATGAATTGAGCACTCGGGATCTTTTTTGTAAGAAATTTAATTCTCTATGATATGCTGCCGTAAGAAATTAAAATAAATACATTTTTCAACGAGATATTCACGCACAAGTAAAAAAGTAATTTTTCCCATGTTAATCAAATCGGTTTGATCTATGAGTCTGAAATTTTGGGACAATTAACTTTTGATCCGAAGCTATAACATAGGCCTGCGGGACCTAAAAAAAATAAATAAAAAAAACACCCTAATATACATACTTTATACGAAGTTATCTCAATTTGTGTGTGTGTCTGTTTGTGTAATACAGAATCGATTCTGTGTTAGTGTGCTGTGCTTTCATTCAGCGGCCGATAGCATGAATGAACCGCCCCCTCGGCGGGCGGGCATTTCAGTCGTGAGTTGAACATCAACACGTCTAGCAGTACAAGCGACAAACCGATTGTCATTTGTCGCACAAATAAAAAAACAAAAACAAAAGAACGGCGTAATGTTTCGCATTGTTATCATGGTAAGTCGATTGTCATTTTTTTTTTAAAGTGTTTCTATTATTTCTACAGTGTATTCCAAGTTGATTGAGCCATAGGAAATTTAACATGGAGACAATTAGAAGTGTTGTAGTAACCTTTGATCGAATTTAACGATGTGTGATTGGTGCATTTTGAAATGCCGCCACAAAATTTAGTAAAATTGTCATTAGTATTTTGTTTTCAATTTTATATCTGCCAAAAAATATTGTTATAATTTTATCTAGGATGCTTACTTTAATTTCAAAGTTGAAAACAAAATACTGTTGATTAATTTAAAATTTATCAGTTAGTTTCGAGGCGGAATTTCAAAATGCAATAATCACATATTGTTAAATTTGACCAAAGACTACTACAACATTTCTAATTGTCACCATGTTAAATTTCCTATGGCTCAACTTGGAATACACTGTATAATTCTGTTTTAAGCAAGGCTTTCGCGGTCATTTATGTATTTAAGCTTATAAATAATGATCAAAAAAACTGTTTTTTAATTTTTTAAAGTTTGTGTACAAAATCTGTTAATTTATGAATTTTTAACAAAAAAAATTATATCATAATTTAGTTATATAAACATTTTTTTTCCGTAGTCACATGAATATTATTGAGATAACGACATCGTTCTCAAATTAAAATCTTTATTAATAGCCTGACGATGATTCTGCGAATCGAAAGCTTGCGATTACCTTTTCTTGAATAAATTTTGACTTTTAGACAAACTAGTTTGTTTTTATTAAACTCGATTCCTATATTATAGACAAGTGGTAAAAAAATAAATGTCTTGAAACTATTAAAAAAAATTACAAGTAATTCTGATCATTTAAAAACGATCATTTTTAGTTAATACATAATGGTATTTGGAGGTATCAAATTTAGAAAAAAATATTTTATTCATCCAGAACATGATTTATTCTATGGAATAAAAATATACTTAATAAAAAAAGTTATATATCGAGCGCGCGAAGCGAGCGAAGGTATTATGAATTTAGAAAGGTATCATTAAAAACCCAAGATATTTCTTATTTGGACATTTTTTTTATATATTTACCGAGCCAGCTCATGAAGACAATATTTTCGATCAATTGAAGGAACATTGGGAATATCTCTACCCTTTTACAATAAAAAATAACCTCCATCTCTTATTATAAATATCAGTTTGTAAAAAAATATGACTCTAATTGACGAGTTTTTGGTACCGTCACAAAATATAATAATTAAAATTAATAAACGAGTCTTTATTATTATTATTTTTATTTTTTTATATAATCAATATAGTAACAGAAATAAATGCCTGGTGCCAAGCCCTGAGAGAGCTTCAATGGAGCCCTGGCCAAACAAGGGGGGCCCATATCTCTCCATTTTGCGAGCGTATAAGAAAATTCCTAACAAATACCGTATTACTTTGAAATCGCATTATGTAAGATAATATAAATTATAAATATGTATGTAAAATATAAATGATTTTTGGGCCTCGGGGCTCCTGAGGATCAGAGGCTCGGGTCATATGACCCTCCTATTCCCCCCTCTATCTGGACCTGCCTATTTGATGTGAACTATATTTTTCGTATATAAATATAATAGTATACTATAAAAAATTCGATTTAATATTCTGCAGAGTTTTGCTATTTTTAGAAATCAATTTATTTTATGTCCTCAATCGATTATAAAAAATAGGATACAATCATCTTCAGCCCTGTCCTATCAATTTCACGTTATTTAAACACGTGAAAAATGTTAAATTTAATTCCCATTTTCTCCATGAGTGAAAAAACTATCAAATTGTCGAATATTTAAAAAAAATATTAAATCTCATACCTTCCAATTAACTTGAGGCTTCCACGGTGAACTCTTGGATTATGGGCATACGCCGGTATCTCAGCCTGATAATTGACGAACTTGAAAAGGCAGCTAGAAGTCAATATTCATTTCTTGAATAATTTTGCAACAAATATTTCGCTCATTGTTTCTGAAATTAATATTTAAAAATTAAAAATAAACCAAATTATGTAAGTTTATTAAATACGGATAAAAGATTATTAAAATATATTGCGTATATTTTTAAAATACATGATGAGTAATTTTAAAGGACACCGAAAATAATATTTAATATCATTCGCAGCCTAAACATCTGGAAAAATATACTAAATACGTGGTAAGTACATTGAACGTATTATTAAAATCAGGGTTGTTATACAGTAGAAACTCTATAAGTCGAAACTAAACAAAAATATTTTAATTAGATATAAAACAAATAATGTAAATTTCTATATAATTTTTTTTTTGACAATAATAATTTAATTATTTAAGTAACATACAAATAAAAAAAGTTAACTAAGGAATATTAATTTTAATTCATTTTGTCCACATAATATATCATATCGACGTGGATTACTGGAAGAAAATGGATATTCCCTGGGGCGATCAAGGCAGGAAATACAAAAATGTTTGTTAGTGCCAAATACAGCAGCGTTTCTTTTTACGCGGTCGGTATGTTCCATAGCAAAACGCGTATAAAAAATCGCACAAAAAAAAAAAAAAAAAAGTATTTTGAGTTTATGCTATGCAGCCCAGAAGGTTCAAAACCTATGTTATAAAACATATATTTATTGATTTTATTTTTGTTTTCACAATTGTCAAAAACTCAGATATTAAAAGTAAAAAAAAATATGTACACAAATCAGTAGAAGATTAATTTCCACAGAATGAAAATATAAAACTTTTCTTTGAAAAACTCATCTGAAAAGAAAATTTATAGCAGCGAAAGATAACTAAGATATTTTTCATTATGTCTCATATGATTCTGGTTTCACTTCGACAGTGATCAGTTTTCTTTCAAACTTTTGTTGAACTATAGTGTAGCAGTGGCGTGCCTATATTTTTATTTTAATGGGAGAAAATTTATATCTAAGAGTTTAAAGTTTTCAGCTAAAACTGTCATTTTCACTTTTTGAGAGTCTACAAAAAAAAAATCGGTACCACCCTGTATTAATTTGGATGTGTGAGTAATTTTTGCTCTTGATCAATCACGAATTAATACAAGTATGTTTATTTTATAGAAAATGATGTGTTTTCAAATCGCAGGACCATACCTCAAATTTCAATTTTTTCAAAATTTTGTAGAAAAATGACACGCCACTGTTTATAAGTACTATTAATAAAAACAAAAGCTTCAAACTTCCGTTATACTAAAAGAGGATGCTTCTTGATAAGTCGATGATATTATTTGTTTTCAATAACTGTTAAAACAGGCCTGGTTTTAGCGGTAAAGGGATATATTTTTCAATTTTCATATACATACAAAAATGTCCACACACATACCCCTAAAACATTTTTTGTTGAATTTTAGGAGGCCTATGTAAAGACATTTTTTTTAGTACACTCTTCAGTATATGGGAAAATAAAATTATTTTTAAAAAATTTTACTAAAAAATATTGGTTCTACATTTTACTCAAGACACACCTGATTCTTTTTTCGTATATTTTTAATTTTTTGACAAATGTCAAAATGACATTTAAAACGTCAAATTAACATTTTATATATCCAAGCAAATATCAATTTAGAAAAACAAAACACGAATTTTTAAAATAAATTGAGATAAATCTTTGTAAGAGAATATTTTACAACACACGTTGTAAACCCATATTATAGGAAATTTAATGCTCTACAAAAAATATTCTATAAAATTTTCACGTAACATGTGTCGTTCTTGAGATATCTTGAAAAAATAAATATTTTGGGGTGTCACACGATTTTGAAATGGAACCGTCCTTAAGCCAGACCCAACCATTCGACCAAGTTTCAATAATATCAATTCAGTGGTTCATGAGTAATGCGTGTGACAAGGATTCAGGCGACAGACGGACAGACAGACAGACACAGAACGAAAAGTGTTTGTCTTAACGTGAAACGGAAAGATAAATTTAAAATTTTGAAATCAGAGAACATTTTTTTTGTCTCATTCTAAAACGATCACAAAGCTTCTCGTATCTTCGATATTGCGAGGAAGCAAAACACCTTTTTGAAGATATAAAAGAACGCAATAGTAAGAGTACATTTAATCATGGATAAAATCAAATATACTTAATCCTGCCGAACACTTTGAACGAATTCGTTTCCATTGAACGTTTTACATATATAAATATGTAATTATTTAAATTGTTCCAGGCTTTTGGGATTCTATTCGGCGCGGCAGCTTTCGCAGTGCCGCCCAGCCCCGCCGACCGTCTTTGGGAGGAGGTAGGGGGCGTTAAAGCATTAATGATGAATATAGCAGGTACCTATCTAATACATATATTACTGGGATTGTATTGATTTCAAATGCAAATAATATTGTCTCGATTTTATATTCTAGATGATTGAATACATTAAGGCAGTATTGAGGTGTGACGATTTAAATTTTTTTTTAATATTTTGAAAGTAAAATGTACTGAGAGTATACTGTGAAAATTGCAGAACGAAATTCAAAGTATTTACAAAATTATAGCACATTACTAAATTTTTAAATACGTTTTTCTCGAAACCACTTTTTTCGTTTGGTGGGAAGCAGAAACAAAATTCTAATCAACTGATCGGGCTATAATTTTAACACGTTGTTCTGCACACTAGTAGTTACCGTATTATCTAAAATTATTTATTTTTATCAATAATTTCTTATTTTTTTCCTCGATTTTCAACGAAAAAAAAATACGATTTTTGCAAACTTTTTTTTACAAATCCACCATTTTGTTTTTTATCAATATAAATATTTGATGTCCGGTATTATAAAGGAGCTAGCAAAATTTGCTAGCTAGCCAAGCACTTTCAAATGGGGTATTAATTCTGTACTAGTATCTATGGAATTTAGAGCAGTGACACTTCAACTAATTGTAACACAGTTGGCGACATTGACTGTACAAAATAATTTTCATAATATCACCACTGTTTTAATACCGTTGGTGTTTACTTACTACAACGCGTGCGCGAAACTTATCAAATTCTTCAACAAACTCCAAGAGAACTGTCATATAAGTTTGATATCTCATTTGAAGTCTATAAAATAAAAAAATATTTGATTTTTTTGTTACAAATCACCACAAGTGTGCTTCCCACTACCCACCCACCCAAAAAAAGTATAATAAAAAAATTGTTTTGTATAATTTAAGATGCAAATAAAAAATATAAAAAGACCAAAATCGATTATCTTTTATTTTGTTACGAAAAAAAATCACGAAATAAATTTTAAATTTTAGGCGTCACACCGCAATACTGCCTTAACAAATCTAACAAATAGATTACAAATTTCACGTTGGAGGAGGGGGGTAAATATACTCAAAATTATTCATTTCTAGAGTCCAGAGTCTAAAACCCCATCTCCCTTCCCCACACCAATGTTATACATTTTCATAACCATGCCCTTATTCCTCCTCCTATCAATTTCGCACCACTGACCCCACAATGAACCCAATCGAGAGTACACATAGACTATCTATGTCAATGACTATCGATTGCTATATATAGGTCAGCTGGAGAAGTTCAACAGTCTGTACCTAGGCTCTCTGGAGCAGAGAATGGTTTCCATGGCAAGCGCGCTCGCTGCAATCGACAGCAACGTCAGGAGTCTTCAGGAGCGTGCGCACGTGTGGGACACGTTCCAACTGCACGTTGCCGCGTGGAACGAACAAATCAGCACACTTGATAAGAAAGTTGAGATTATCAGCAAGTACGAACAGATTTCTATGTTTCTTCTCAATAAATAAAAATTAACTCTACACTGCACAGTATGATTGCCTATGTTTTAGCTTTGGATCAAAAGTTAATTGTCCAGACTCATAGATCAAACCTGTGGACGGCGCAAACCCATTTGATTAACATGGGAAAAATTACTTTTTTACTTATTATCAGCAAGTACGAACAGATTTTAGTCCCGAATTCTATGTTTCTTCTCAATAAATAAAAATTAACTCTACATTGCACAGTATGTTTGCCTATGTTTGAGACAACAAACCTGTGGACGGCGCAAATCGATTTGATTAACATGGAAAAAATTACTTTTTTACTTATGAGTGAATATCTCGTTGAAAAATTTATTTATTTTAATTTCTTACAGCAGCATATTAAAGAGAATTAAATTTCTTATAAAAAAGATCCCAAGTGCTCAATTCATAGATCGAATATTTTTTAAAGATATGTTCGTTTAAACATTATCATAAAAAATAAAATCAAATTTTTATGATAATTTTTAAACAAACATTTCATAAAATTTATTGGATTTATGAATTGAGCACTTAATTCTCTACAAAATATTCCCTTGAGAAATATTAAAAGAAAACATTTTTCAACGAGATATTCACGCGTAAGTAAAAAAGTAATTTTTCCCATGTTAATCAAATCGGTTTGCGCCGTCCACAGGTTTGATCTATGAGTCTGAAATTTTTGGACAGTTAACTTTCGATCCAAAGCTAAAACATAAAACCAGTAATCTTTACATATAGAAACCTAGCTGTAAGTCATCAAAGAACTTAAAATATATTGAAATATTAATATTACTAATTATTGACTATTCCTTAAAACCGAGATTTTCGATTAGACTTTTAAATAATGTTGGTATCATCTTAATTACTGCTATTATTCTTCGATTACTAATAAAACCTTTACTTATTTGTATGTAGGTTGTAATAACTTATATTTCTAATACACGATATCTATCTATTCTAGAGGTCAAGAAAAAATGTTTACAATGGACACAAAAATGAGTTCCATTTCCAACATCGAATACAAAGTCGAAAGAATTATAGGAAAACTTGATGTAACCGACAACACCCTTCAAGCACTAACACGAACCTTAGAGAATCAAAATCGGGACCCTTTACTAGGCGAATTCACTACCCGAGGTGTCTTAAGTACACTGAAAATAGTCGAAAGAAAAGTAGACAGGATTTTAACAGGAATGATACCACCTAGAAAAAATATAACCAGCACTGTTAAAAAGAATACCACAATAGAACCTGATCCAAAAGGAAGATTGCTTATCAAATGCAACACTCCCCCAATTGTTGAAGAACTCCTACACGACATGGCAGCTAAAGTAGACGTCATGTTCGATAGGATATCGAACAAATACGATGAAAAGGAACCGTACATGGAGCTAGAGTCCGAAGAAATCGATGCTAGTATTGAAACAATGCAAGAACTTCGTTCAGAACCTACAGAAGAAAAACTTGTTAACAAATTATGGAGAAAACTTACAGCACCTTACAAGAAGACTGCAAAGTTTTTAGAAAATATAGAAGAGAGATTAACATCTATTGATAACTCCACGTATGCAGTTGTTGAAACTGGATCTATCTTATCCCAAAAGGTACTTAACTGTTGCCATAGTACCGGAAGAGAGGTCCAAACTTTCACTGAAAACGCTGATATATTGCTGAAGAGAATTGAACGTATGGTGATCAATATTGACAACAAAGAAACGCAATTGTATTCTATCATAGATAACCATTTCAAACAGCAGAAGCTGCATTTTACTGATAGTTTTAAAACGTTTTTGAATTTAGAATGTCCGAGAATCACGTCTACCCATAACTCGAATCCTACTGTTATCTATGCAACTCAAAACGATGATACTTTACCGACTTCTAACGTACCAACTGAATCTTCTAATTCCACTTTACTGACTACAGCTTCTGACGATGAGTTTACTTATAAAGCAAGAAGTAACAATAACACATTAACAGATTGTAGCGACCTTTCTTTTGGTTTTCCAAGCGGAGTTTACATGTTAACATCGACAAGGAAGTACAATGAAAGAGGTCGTGATTTCAATACACGTTTTTGCGACATGAAGACAGACGGAGGAGGTTGGACAGTGTTGCAACGCCGTGGAGATTTTGGAGATCCCGTTCAGAACTTCAGCTTATCTTGGGACGAGTACAAGCAAGGATTTGGAAAATTGGAATACGAATTTTGGTGGGGTAATGATTTTATCCATCGTTTAACACGTAACGACGATATGGTTTTAAGAATCGAACTGGAGGATTTTGAAGGGAATACTGCTTGGGCTCAGTATGATATATTTAAGATTGACAATGAGTATGAGAATTATCGACTGCACGTATCTGGGTATTCTGGGAACGCTTCAGATTCGCTGACAGCTCACAATAACGCTATGTTCAGTACATATGACAGAGGGAACGATGACGCACCTCCATGCTGTCCTTGTGCACCAGCTTATGGAGGAGGCTGGTGGTTTTACAGGTACGTTAATAACGTTTTTCTATATATAACCGTTACGAATGTATACATATATTATATATATTTTTAGTTGTTTCGAGGCAAACCTGAACGGAGTATACTACCACGATCCTAAGAACAATGAC
This sequence comes from Sialis fuliginosa, assembly GCA_961205875.1. Taxonomy (NCBI): domain Eukaryota; kingdom Metazoa; phylum Arthropoda; class Insecta; order Megaloptera; family Sialidae; genus Sialis; species Sialis fuliginosa. Next base: position 19,234,106 of record OY540818.1, on the reverse strand, counting down.
TACTTCAGAGGAATCATTTGGGAACACTGGTTAGGAAATTACTCTTTACGAAAGACCCAAATGATGATAAGACCACGAAGAATTAATCAGAATAAACAGGATAATAAAACTAGCACACAAATACCTGAAGATCCATAGAAAATAGTACATTTCAGTATTTATTTACTATAAAATAAACATACATTTTGGACTGAGTGAACTGGCTTTTACGTTAATAAACCCGCTCAGAAAAATATAGAAGTTTGCAGAATTGATTACTTAGTTATCTTCAAACAAATTAATAATTATTTGAAAAGTAAAATCAAAGTAAATAAAAAATTATTACTATCTCACATTATAAGTATAATATTTTGTGTTGTTCGTTCACTCAGTACATATTTAACATACCTATTGTACCTAAAATCACCATCGGGACTGTACCTGAAAGTCTTAACCACAATGTTTGTATATAAAATATATTTATATATATATAGGGTGTCCCATAAACATACAAACAAATTTTCAGGAGTTGTCGTGGACATTTTTGTTAATAAACCTATGTCTGCAAATGAGCTGTTTTAACAGTACGAAGGGAGCACCCAAACATTTTATGTTTGTATTTATTTTTATTTTTATCTGCTGAAGGGTCTACTTTAAAAAAAAATTCAAAGAATAAAAAGTGCTTCGAATTGGCCAATGAATACAAAGAAATTTTTTTATAATATTTGGTGATATTTTTTAGTTTTTTGATTGGGCAATTATATACAAACATAAAAAATTGTTTTAATATCCTCGTTAACTCTTTAAAATTTGTCGGTATGTTTACGGTACAGCCTGTATATATGAAATTAAAAGCAATAATATATAGTTATTTCTTGAGCAGATGTTTATTATATCATTAATGTCGTAATTACTATAATTTTTAGCCGTAATTAAAAATTTGTGTACATATTTAATTGAATAAGTTATTTTATTATTTAGTATTAATAATAATTGTAAGTATAAAAAAATACAATTTAATGATTATTCGATTCAAAAGCGAAGGTAACCAATTTTACTAAATGACTCATGTTTTTTTAACGATTAGTATTTAGTACATTATTATAGTAGTTTTAAAAAAATCACTCATAAAAATAGAAGGAACATTTTTTATGATTGGTCTTCCAAATTCTATACATTTGGTCCCCAAATTTTTATGTACTTATTAATGTTTGTGAATATTATATATACCTACATATTAAATATTGATTAATATTTAATAAATGTCTCTATATGTACTTAAATATTTTTTGTAACGTTATTAGAAATAAAAGATGATAAAATAGTGATTGTTGCGATTTTTAATAATGAATTACAGCAGTGGCGAAGCGTCCATGGAAGCAGGGGAATCAGTGCTTCCTTACTTTATCGGCAAATTAATACAAACTTGTTTTCGGTTAATAAATAATTTAAAAATATTATTAGAATATTCATCTTTATGCACAAATCAAACATATTAACCAAAAAATAGAATTTAATATTAATTTACATGATCAATTATAAAACTATAATACCTCTACGTCTTATTTTCTTGTATTTTAGTCGATATTTCTATGACGAGTTGAAGTTCACTGCAGGAAATTTCACTAAAAAATTTTGAATTTTTGATTTCGTTAAAAACATGTTTATTGTATAGAAAATGACGTGAAAAGTTGTTTGTTTCAAACCGCAGGTCTGTATCTCAAACCGTTCTCGAGATATAGTTTTTCAAAGTTTTAGTTTTTTCAAATTTTTGGAGAAAAAAGGCCATAACTTTTGAACGGGTGGTCAGAATTGATTTTAGTTGACGGATTTGGAATCAGCGTGTCTTAATCTATATAATGACATATATAATACCTTAAAACTCGAAAAAAAAAATTTCGCGAAAAATCGAAAAAATTCAAAGGGGTATACCTTAAAAAAATGTCGATTTTTGACGAAATTTTTTTTGTCGAATTTTAAAGTATTATACATGTCATTATATAGATTTTGACACGCTGATTTCAAATCCGTCAACTAAAATCAATTCCGACCACACGTTCAAAAGTTATGGCCTTTTTTCTCCAAAAATTTGAAAAAACTAAAACTTTGAGAGGCTATATCTCGAGAACGGTTTAAGATACAGACCTGCGGTTTGAAGCATTCAACTTTTCACGTCATTTTCTATACAATAAACATACTTTTAACGAAATAAAAAATTCTAAATTTTTTAGTGAAATTTCCTGCAGTGAACTTCACCTCGTCATAGAAATATCGACAAAAATACAAAAAAATAAGTAAAAGCTTGAACTTAAGGTGTTTTATAACTAGTTTTTTTTGTTAATAGGAGGGGGAGAATTCGATAAACCCATTGTTAAAAAAAATTTAACGCCTCACCACTGAATTACAGAAAGGGAAAACAGAATGAAAATAAAAACACTTTAAAAACTTTATTAATATTTATTATACACATAATACAAATGCATTAACAAGGTTTATATTTGCAAGCAGGTCTGTCAATACTTGAAGAACCTACTTTACTTCAAGTCTCAAGTACATTTAAAAATAATAAATAGTACTTGATACTTAAAGTACTATTTAAATGTAATTATTATATTTTAAGTACGACGTACATATTTAGAAATAGCTTGAAGTAGGTACTTAATACTTCAAGTACATTCACTTAGTACTCGGTACTTGTACTTCAAGTACTTTTGCTGAATACTTATGACAACTCTTTATGTACATAGTATGATTTAGTTTATGTTTCACAAAAAGAGATTCTAATTTACACGTATAATCACATTGTTCGCATTTAAAAGTTATAACATTATTATGTTTCATTTTATGTTCCACCAAATCAGATTTCAGTTTGCACGTATATTCACACTTATCACACATAAAAGAATCTACATTAGTATGTTTTAATTTATGTTTTTCTAAATAATGTTTATGCATACTAGTATACTCGCACTGATTACATTTAAAAGGACCTACGTTATTATGATTTAACGTATGTGTCACAAAAAGAGATTCTAGTTTGCAGGTAAATTCACACTGATCACATTTAAAAGTTATTGCGTTATTATGTTTTAATTTATGTTCCACTAAATTAGATTTCAATTTGCAGCTATACTCACATCGATCGCATTTAAAAGTTATTCCATTGTTGTGTTTCAATTTATGTGTCACTAAATTAGATTTCAGTTTGCAGGTATATTCACACTGATTGCATTTAAAAGATCCTTTATTATGTTTCAACTTATGTTTCTTAAAAGAATGTTCATATACACAGGTAAATTCACATTGTTCGCATTTAAAAAGTCCTACATCGGTATGATTTAATTTATGTATGACTAAACGAGCTTCAGAATCACATGTATAATCACAGTGGTCGCATTTAAGAGATCGTACCTTTGCATGTTTTAATTTATGTATTTCAAAATTACATTCTTGTTTACAGCTAAAATCACATTCGTCGCATTTAAAAGAAATTTTATTATGTTTTAATTTATGTTCTTTTAAAGAAAGCTTATTTGCACAGGTAAATTCACACTGATTGCATTTAAAGTGTTTGGTATGATTTAATTTATGTTTTTCAAAATTAGATTCCAGTGTACAGGTAAATTCACATTCATCGCACTCAAAAATAATTATTTCCGATGTTACTAATTGAAATTCCAGTTTACACGTGTAATCACTTTGGTCAGTTTTTAGGTTAGTATGTTTTAATTTATGGGCTACTAAATCCTGCTTCTGTTTGCAGGTATATTCACATTTATCACACTTAAAAGAACCTACATTAGTATGTTTTAATTTATGTTTTTCTAAATAATGTTTATGCATACTAGTATACTCGCACTGATTACATTTAAAAGGACCTACGTTATTATGATTTAATGTATGTGTCACAAAAAGAGATTCTAGTTTGCAACTATACTCACATTGTTCACATTTAAAAGTTACTGCGTTATTATGTTTTAATTTATGTTCCACTAAATTAGATTTCAGTTTGCAGCTATACTCACATCGATCGCATTTAAAAGTTATTCCATTGTTGTGTTTCAATTTATGTGTCACTAAATTAGATTTCAGTTTGCAGGTAAATTCACACTGATCACATTTAAAAGACCCTTTGTTGTGTTTTAATTTATGTTTTTCTAAATAATGTTTTTGTATGCAGCTATATTCACATTGATTACATTGAAAAGGTCGTATGTTAGCATGTGACAGTTTGTGATTGTCTAAATAACATTTCTCTGTACAACTGAATCCACATTGTTCGCACTCAAAAGGTCCCACATTGGTATGATTCTTTTTATGTCTCACTAAATGAACTTCCAGTTTGCAGGTATATTCACATCGGTCGCATTTGAAAGGCCGTACGTTTGTATGTTTTAATTTATGCGTTACTAAATTTGACTTCAGTTTACATGTATACTCACATTTATTGCATTTGTAAAGTTGTACGTTAGTGTGTGTTAGTTTATGTGTTATGAATTGAGGTTTCAATATACAGCTATATTCACATTGGTCGCACTTATAAGGTCCTACGTTAGAATGTGATATTTTATGCTTTACTAAATTAAATTTGAATACACAAGTAAATTCACATTGGTCACATTTATATTGTTTTAAATGACTTCTATCAGAACATTGTTTAGTAAAATTAAACCCACTTTCAAATATTTCATTAAAACTCGCTATTTTTAGTTCACTGTTTTGATCTTGTGCATTCTTATTTTCTAGTAGGTCATCTTCATTAACAACCAAATCGTTCTGAAAAAAATAATTAATTACTCATCACAATATTAAAATGCCTAAACATAATATTTAAGAATCATTGTTGGAAATAGATAGCAACAATTAAAAATATTTCAAATAAGATTAATACAAAAATTACCTCATCTTCTTCATTGATGGACATTGAAAATTCATGATCGATATTTTTTATCTTCTCCTGTTTCACGTGAAACATTTCAACACAATTTTCAGCATTTTGAAGAGGATCTTTATCGTCAATAATTTCTACTTCTATCACTTCTTGTTTTACATGTAACATTTCAACACAATTTTCAGCATTTTTAAGAGGATCTTTATCGTCAATACTTTCTACTTCTATCACTTCTTGTTTTACAGGTAACATTTCAACACAATTTTCAGCATTTTGAAGAGGGTCTTTATCGTCAATAATTTCTACTTCTATAGCTTCTTGTTTTACAGGTAACATTTCAACACAATTTTCAGCATTTTGAAGAGGATCATTATTTTCTACAACTTCATGTTTCATGTAAGTCATTTCAACATAGTTTTCAGGATTTTGAATCGGATAGTTTTCTATTTCTTCTTTGATATCTTCCTCTTTTACGTGAAACATTTTAACACAAGTTATATGCAATCTAGAACCGTATTATTTGTACGGATTTTTACGTTCAATGAAGCAAAGGCTAATATACAAAATGTACAACTGACAGCTAACCTCTAATTGGCTTACGTTCTGCGCATGCTTACCTATGTGAAGTTACGCGAATTAGAGCAGTGATACTCAAAATTTTTCACTTCACTCATTTTATTTTGTTTCGAAATTAAGGTGAATTTTATAGTTTAGGCCGCTGGAGACGAAAAAAAATACGCGATGGGTGGGGATTCATGCCTAAAAATCGGGTAAAAGGGTTTTTCCGTTTTATTTCAAAAAATAAAACGGCGAATTACAGATCAAATTTTTATCCCTTCCTCGGCGCTGATCTCATCAGGATTTCTTAGTGACATTCTAAAGAACATTTATATAAAAAAGTATCCATTTAAATCAAGTTTATTAATACAAAAAATAATATGTCATCTTAAAATACCAGGATAAAAAAATCAACATCGCTGAAGTAGAAAACATATATTTTAACTCTCATCAGGTATAACAATCAACATGAATAATGAAAAATAACTCAATGCTTAACTTATTTAAATCAACAAAAATACTTAAGCACAAAATAAATTCTAACCTCAACAATCAGATGTTTGAAAACACCTTCAACCACTCTTTCTTTTTAATATTATACTTCGGTACCAGTAATTCACTCTCATTAAATATAACAATCAACATGAATAATGAAAAATAATTTTGTAATTATCAATGTTTAACTTATTTAAATCAACAAAAATACTTAAATATCTTGGCACAAAATAAATTCTAACCTCAAAAATCAGATGTTTGAGAATAACTTCGACCACTCTTTCTTTTTAGTGTTATAATTCGCTAACAGTAATTCAGTCGTTTTTATGTTGTAATCAACTAACTTGTACATATCGTCCCATGGACCGGTGATAAATTCTATTTGCTTTTTGGCTTCTCTTAAAACATATAATGTTTCTAATCCGAAGGAACTGTAAAGAAAATTTAACGATTAATTATCAGAAAAAAATTCTAATGTTTGACGGCATAATACTCTGGAACTATAGATCGTAGAAACTTCAGATTGGTTTTAAAATGTGCGTTATATTGTCTAGTTTTTTGTATTAATACTTCTAATATTTCTCAGTTATAGTTTTTTTTAAGTATAAATTTTAATAATTATACAGCTATATTTGAGGTACTTTACTTAAAGGGCCGTAACTACTAAACGATTAATCAAAACGATTTAAAATTTTAATGCATAAAACTCAATTATATAATGAACATTTTAAGACTATTTTGAAGTTTCTACGATCTATAAATCCATAATACCGAATTATCGAACATGAATTATTATTTACTTACCTAACTTTATCGGATTGTGTTAACTCTAATGTTAATAAATAATTCAACATCGCACTAGTAAACCTAATCATATAATGTATAACAGTCTTATTCTCAATGCCTAATTCTCTAATCATCATTCTCAATATGTTCCACTCGACTTCTATGTATTTTTTCCAACACTTTTTTTTCTTGTAAAATTTCGACATTTTCTTATAAATCTCTCGGATCTTGTAATTATCTTCATGTAAATATTTCTTCATGACACTGATAGTTTTGTTATATTCATTCCCATCTAAAATCCATATTATTTATATATCAAAAATTAAATAAAATAATTAATTTAAAAATATCCGTACCGCATAAATTGCTTATTAACGAAGTCCACTGTTTAGGTTTCCATTTAAACACCTGATTACAATCAAAACAGTAGTTATACCTATCGTTATCACTTTTAATTACTCTTCCGAGGCATTGGGAACATTTAATAGCGTTAAATAATTCCTGAAACCCGGTAAATTTTAAATAAATACACGTTACAACGTAAAGTATCACAAGTACTTACAATGTGCTTAGTTATTTTAGGATCTGTAGAAGTACACGCTGAACATTTACAAGTAAAATAATATACTTTCTTGAGGTTTTCTTGCCGTTCTTTTTTCGAATCGGTTTTATAATGGTACCCGTAACTGTTGGTCACTTCTTCACCGGCTGATATATCTCTCACAGCTCTCACGATCATATAGTTATTGAAACGGCTGATGGATAAATTAATAATTGAATATTAAAAAGAAAACAAAATTTGACAGTACATACTCAGTCGTTACGTTTGTATCACAGGAATGGTTCATCATACTAGCCGAAGGACATATAGCTATTATCACCCTCGGAAGCATGTCAAACGAAAAATTCAACACCGTTGTCTGAGCGTTACATTGCATCTGACAGATGTGCCGCAGTAAGAGAGAAGAAACCAGGATGTGTTCTGCCTTTTTGCTTATATTAAAACTTTCTAACTGTGTAAAAAAATCAGTTTTCAACGATAAAAAACTTGTAATCATTATCGCCGTCTGAAATAGAAATTACAACTTTAATATGACGTAAACAAATTAAATAATATACACTTACCAGTGCGTAGCCCATAATTTCATCTGGGTCCATATCGTTTATATGCGACATGAGATTGTAGACGCTTGCATAATTATTTGGTTTGGATCCGTAAACGTTTTCCGAGTCTATTTTAGCGTTGAACTTGACGTGCGACCCGGTGAGGAAAACTTTCAGTGCCAAGTCCCCGATACCGATCACTTTGTCTATTTGTGTCTGCAATAGAATGCACTCCCATTGGTGGTATAAGTTCCAAGCTATGTCTCTGCATTGTTCCGAACAATATACTGATATTGCACATGTTTGGCAGCTGAAATAATATTTATTTTTGAAACCACGAGTGTATTGTTTAAAATTTTAAGTACACGTACGGTACACAGCAATATTCGGTGTCTATGTTACAGTGACAACAGAAAGAAAACTTTTCATCGACTGATGCCATAGCATAAGGTTTTTCTGAAAATATTATGTCTCCTCTTTTAATATCTCTATTAGCAACTACATATCTTCCATTTTCTTCCGAAGTTCTATAAAATTAAAAGATACAAATTTCTGTAAATTCAAAGAATTATAATATTATATACTTCAGATCAACAGCTGATGATGCATATAAAAAATCCTTATTTTCTCCATATGCTGGTCGAGGAATAGGAAATGTATTCTCATTTTGGTTTTGTTGTTCAATATTTAAATTTTCATTGTTTAAACTTTCACCAAAATTTTCATAAGTTTCTATTGTTGTTACTAAAATAAAATATATTGTTTGGATTATTAAAAATATAAATATTTTAATTTAATATCATTCTTACATTTTTCTGTTTTATTCATATCAGCAAAATCTAGATATTCTTGTGCTAATAGCAACGCTGCTTTACATTCATCTATTTTACCTAATCCTTTATAACATTTAGCGAGGCGAAAATAAATTTTAAACTTTAAATTATTTGGATATAACGACTTTAATGCTTGTAATATATCGAATACACATTCCTACAGAAAAAATTACAAAAATATATAGGTACATAACAAAATATAACAAACATTATGATAAAAATTTCTCTTACCTTATATTTGAATAACTCAAAAAACACAGCAGATCTATTTGCGTAAGCTATTCCTAAAATTGATGCATCTGGTGGTGCATTTAAAATTGATATTGTATAACATATAAGACTATGTTTTGTATTTTTGTCTTTGAAGTAAGAATTTCCTTTAGATTTCCATAATTCTGATAGATTCATACATTTTCCAGGACGTTTTAGACCGTACCATTTGTGCACCCATAAATTTATTTTATTTAAATCTCTATAAAACATAATAACACGATTAGTTTAAATCACTTTGTTGCAAATGACATTCATTATAATATTGATATTTACATTGATTTCTTCTTGTAAAGGCACTTTATAACATCTCGTTCATCGATTTTTTGTTCTTCTTTAAGATTTTTTAATATTTCAGAGTATTCTAATGACATGTTTTGTAAAATTGTTGGCCATGTATTTTGAGGACGTAAATCATTGTCTTTAAAAATATCACTCGTATGTAGATTGAATAATAACGCGAGATTTGGTGAACTTTCATCAAATTCTTCTTCCATCTTATAATTATTTATGCTTTTATATTTTATTAAAAATTAGAAATAAGCAACTGACATAAATTTTCACTTTCAAAATTCATAGAATAAAAATTTTATACGTACTTCCTTTCTCACGCGAAGTACCAGAGTCACCAACTTCTCAATGATAAACTGTAATATCGGCCTTTAAAAATTATAATTATTAAATTATATTTACGACATTTAATTAAAAATCATGATACTTTTAAAGATAAATAGGTTACTTATTTTAGCCCAGTGCTATGATATCTATATTTTGCATATCGTTATGATATTATGTTTATCATTATAATCATAATAGGGTTGGTAACGCATTCAAACATGTATAATATGCAACCTTATATCAAATACGTATATGGAGCAACTTAGTGCAACATACAATTTTGAACTGACTTGCCGGCGAGTTAAGAATTTATTGATGCATTAGTGTGTGTTAGTTCATAAGCATTATTTTAATAAATATCTTTAATATATACTATTTAGTGTAATTAAAAATTCAATTTCAAGGTACTTTCATATTTATAACAATCTTGAATCAAACAAGAATTTCATAATTGCATATTTGATGATGTTTGGAATATTCTAACCAAAATTTAGTATAGTTTGTTTATGCTGTTTATAATTTAATGAAATTCTGTTCATTTTAAAGATATGGCTCGTGGTGGTACAAGAGGTATGGGTGGACGTGGCCGAGGAATGGGAAGAGGAGGACCTTTCAAATTAAAAACATATGTACCTCGACATCCTTTTGATCTAACTCTCTGTGAAGTTGCTTTCCCAAAATGCAGACCACAACCTGATGAATCTGCATTTACTCAAGCTTTATTAAAACGTAATAGTGATTTGACACCATCTGCTGCAGAACAAACAGCAATACTAAATTTAGTAACTAAAATACAAGCAGTATTTGATAACTTAGTAGTGGCACCAGGAAATTTCGATGCTTGCGTAAGTTTTTCTTTAACTACTAATTATTATATACATTTTATAAACAAATCAATATTTTAGCAATTGGAACAAGTACGTCAAGTTGGATCGTTTAAAAAGGGTACTTTAATGGCCGGTCACAATATTGCAGATATAGTAGTTATTTTAAAGACCTTGCCAACGAAAGAAGCAGTCGAAGCTCTTGGCAACAAAGTCATGGAAGAGTTAGTCACAATAAAACAGGAAATCATACGTAAAGAAGACCAATTATTCCACTGCGTCACAGAACGAGGAATAGAGATTAGAAACGCCGTAGCTTGCGTCCGAATAATGATTACGACCATCCCGGCGAACATGCGTAAACTTGACCCAGAACTACACCTTGATGCTAAAATAATGCAAGGTCATCTTGCAGCTATCAGACACAGTTGCTGGTTTGAAGAAAACGCTCACCATTCATCAATTAAAGTATTGATTCGACTTTTGCGTGATTTAAGAAACAGATTTGATGGTTTTGCACCGATGACACCTTGGATGATTGATCTGCTAGCGCATAACGCGATAATGAACAACCCAAGCCGACAAGCATTGCCAATAAATCAAGCGTTCAAGCGTGTGTTCCAATTACTCTCATCAGGATTGTTTCTACCAGGATCAGCGGGGATTTCTGACCCATGTGAACCGGGGAATCTACGGGTGCATACTTGCATGACCCTAGAACAGCAGGATGAGTGTTGTTTAACGGCACAGACGCTCTTGCGCATTCTATCACACGGAGGGTACAAACACATTTTAGGTCTCGAAGGAAACGCTCTGATAGCTAAAGAAATGTCAGTTTGGGATGGTGTGGTCGTGTCACCGTTGGATAAAGCGTACGAGAAGCCTCCAGAGAAGAAAGAAGGGGAAGAAGACGGGGATGATGATATGGAAGCAGAACCAGTTGATGAAAGTATGGAGACAACTGAATAATTTTTTTTAAATTGAAAATTCACTCTCGTTTTTTGTATCTTGGGTCAAATTTTAAAGTTTGTCATACGCAGAATAAAAGTTACCTTAATTTTGGAAATGTAATACCGAGAGTAAATTTTTAGTTTTATATAAGTAATTTAATATATAAAATTAATCATGAAACTTGTAGCTATTGAATGTTTTAAATGAAAATGTGAGTTGTGTATTATTGAGGTACGGTAAATTAATCTTTAAGTAGGAACAGTTACTTTTTATTTTCTGTATAGTTGACAGACATAATAAATACATTTTACAACAAAAACACTTATCTATTTATTTAACACGTTTACAAACAATTACTAGAGAATAAATATGACTAGAAACATTAATCACAAATTAATTTTATTTATATCTTTCATTGATTTATCTTTTTCAGAGAATTAATAGAAAATTTACGTGAAATTCTTCTGTATAGGGTCTGATTGTGAGTTATTTGTCTCTGCTTAGAAATTCATAACCTCATTTTAGTAACTAATAATATGCCTTCTAAAATTTCTGATATATTTTTTGAACTCTGTGTAACAGCACAAGATTTGTTAAAAAGCAAACACACATTTAGTTTTGATAATCACAAGAATACATACTACAATATTATATTTTCTTTTTTTAGGTTAAGTATAAATAATTTTGTAAAGACAGTATTCAAATAAAAAAAATTAAATAAAAAGCATTTTTACTATTTTTAAATGTACTTCAAGTATCAAAAAGTACTTTTTCAAGTATTTTACTTAAAGTACTGACAGTTCTGCTTATGCAGAACTTTCTTCTTTTGATAATATCATTATGGTATCTTATAGACATGACTTCTTTTACATACACGGGTTATGAGGAGGGGCCATATTAATGTGGGTACAACTAACCCTGATTCCTTGACCTGCTGGAACAGGGATACGGAACAGTTTACCTTGCGGCATACAAACACACACCTTAAACTGTGATGTCACCATGTTTCCATATTTACCCGATGCAATTGGAATATTTTTGATATCAATGAAAATCCCATTACTTGCACTCAAGACGATTGAACCGTTAATAGATTTCAAGTAGATATCTTGATCTGCTGACCACACAATTTCTTTACTTTCCATATTCGTGCCTTCTGTGCCGCGTAGATGCGCTGTGTAACCTGACCTAAATTGAAGGTTTTCATTTATTGGACTTGCAATTCGATTTGTGCTGACCATTTTCACATCAAGCTGATCAATGTTGTTCTGAATCTTGAAGTTCGGTGATGCTGTGCTAAAGATTTTATGTCCGTTATTTGGATCAACGATTTCTAATTTGTTAATCCCTCTTATAGTTGTTCCATTGCGTTCCATTCGTAGTTTATTTTCCGGTCGTTTGTTTTTACCGACTATATTAAATAATATAGCACCGTTAATTCCATCTATTTCAACAGGCTCATCTTTAAAACCCTCAAATTTACCGTCTCTTTTGTAAAGACGGTCTAAATCAGTATTCCCATAAAATTTTATAACAGATGCTTCTGGGACTAATTCTAAGCTTTCCATTCCTTGTCCAAGTCGTAGGACTCCAAGTATCGTGAAAGTTAAAATCAGATTTCCCACTGCCAACAGAAATAATAAACATACTAATGTCCAGAATGCAAACGTTTTTCTACCTCTCAAGCCAGTTTTTGGTGTGTATTGATCACTCACTGATACATAATCGACTTTAAAGTTATTATTATGTGGAGGTGTGCGCTTGAGAAGTACTTTATCACTTTTCGAAAGACTATCCATTCCACAATCCGATGCTATTTCTGAATTTAATGGTGATTCAGTTGATGGATTTATTATAGTAGCCATCTAAAACAATAATAATCATAAAGCCTTATATTTTTATCTTAATATGCAAGTATACATACAACAAAATTTAAATTAATAGTATTTTAAAGACATTAGTCCTCTGCAATTCATTTTTTAATATTTATTGTTTACCATCCTGAATGTCAATAGTATGCAACAGTATTCAATTTCATGTGCAACTTTACATTGATTTTAAACGCAACCGTGACTTGACTGTTGCTATTTGTCGTTTGTTTGAGGTTAATATTTATGAAAATCTAATTTCGCTTTGTAATCATGGAATCTGAAAGATATAGTTTTTCTCTCACCACTTTTAGGTAAGAAAAACTAGCATTATTTATTTATGAATGGTTCTAATTAGTGCATTTGTTACAGCCCTTCTGGGAAATTAGTTCAAATTGAATATGCACTTGCTGCTGTGGCTGCAGGGGCCCCTTCTGTTGGAATAAAAGGTACAATGCATTTTAATAACCTTTGAAACTTTTATCATAATTTATAATTAATCTTTCAGCTTGTAATGGGGTAGTTGTTGCTACTGAAAATAAGCATAAGTCAATTTTATATGATGAACACAGCGTTCATAAAGTTGAGATGGTAACCGATCATATTGGTATGGTGTATTCAGGAATGGGGCCAGATTATAGGCTTCTTGTTAAGCAAGCACGTAAAATGGCTCAACAATATTTCTTAACATATAACGAGCCTATCCCTACTGCTCAACTTGTCCAAAGGGTTGCTATGGTTATGCAAGAGTACACACAGTCTGGAGGTGTGAGACCATTTGGAGTATCGTTGTTGATCTGTGGTTGGGATAACGAGAAGCCATACTTATTCCAATGTGATCCATCAGGGGCTTATTTTGCATGGAAGGCTACAGCTATGGGGAAGAATTTTATCAATGGGAAGACTTTCTTAGAAAAGAGGTAAGTCTCATAAGAAAGTATGAATTGTCAATGTTAATTGTTTTACTGTAATTTATAGATACAGCGAAGATTTAGAATTAGATGATGCCGTACATACAGCGATATTAACGTTAAAGGAGAGTTTTGAGGGCCAAATGACTGCAGATAACATAGAAGTTGGTATTTGTGATTCAAACGGCTTTAAAAGACTTGAACCTTCACATGTTAAAGATTATTTAGCTAATATTCCATAAACCTATCTAATGTAATTTTATTTTGGTATTGTTTTTTTAAGTATCAATAAATATTTTGTCTCACACTGTTTTCTGTTTTTTGTTAATAAATACCTTAAATTATATGTTGTATTTTTTATTGAATTTTTAGGTTATATTTTCTAAGTGAAACAAAGGATTTTTTTACAAAATTATATTAATTAAGTAATTTCATATATTAATTTACAGTTGGATATGATATTTTTCATCATGTATATAATTGTATTCCAGTTTTACCCACTCCAAACATTACGTATTATAATTAATTCAGATTTACATTATGCACACTCGGTTTTATTTTATGCATAGCAAATTTAAATTAACGCTTCATTTAATTTATAATTAATGGAATGGTGGTTTATTATATTGGCAATTAGTAAACAAATATGGTATGTATATAATTTCACAACAATCAAAATACTTTACCGCCATTTTTATGGCAACAATAACATAGTTTTTTCAAAATGGCGAAATGTCAATGTATGTATGTAGTTGCATTTTCAAACATTATTGTGAAAGTGTTTTATAAAAATAGTAGTCATTACAATTAATCTGCTAATTAGTGTTTCATTATTAATTTACGTAGTACAAGCTAGTTCGCGTTACAATTACGAGATGGCGGTAGTAGTTCTGACGTTAATTCGGATAATGTTGGTCCAATATAATCCGCTTTACGTTTATTGTTGGTGTATAAACACATATCGGATAGTAAATTACATTGTTGGCATGTTATTAATGAGCGGGCAATTTGGAATGGCCATTCCCGTCAGTAGTTCAGGGTAGCTGTGAAAAATACTAAACAATTAACGAACGGTAATCGCCGCAGTGTACTTGATGTGTTCAAACGTGTTCGCTGATGGGTATGTATTTCGAAAATGTTTCATTCTTGATTTTTTCATTATTTTTGTGAATACATTTGATTTATTTTCATTTTACACGCATTGAATAAATTAGAGGTACGAAATTTTTGTAGGTACAAAATATGACATTATCTAAAAATGGAAAAATAGTAAATATAGGATTTCAGGCATACAAAAAAACACAGTAGACGTTCTATACTGTGAATTCGACTGGGTACGGTACCTTTCATAATGTAAATCCAGTGGTGAGGCATGAAATTTTTAATAAGAGAAGCATATTTTGCCAAATAAGCGTTTTATCTACAATTACATAGTGTTTATTACTGTTTATATAGTAAATTAATGATTCTACGTCTTATTTTCTTGTATTTTAGTCGATATTTGTATGATGAGTTGAAGTTCACTGTTGGAAATTTCACTAAAAAATTTCGAATTTTTGATTTCGTTAAAAGTATGTTTATTGTATAGAAAATGACGTGAAAAGTTGTTTGTTTCAAACCGCAGGTCTGTATCTCAAACCGTTCTCGAGATATTGCTTCTCAAAGTTTCAGTTTTTTCAAAATTTTGGAGAAAAATAGCTGTAACTTTTGAACGCGTGGTCGGAATTGATTTTAGTTGACGGATTTGAAATCAGCGTGTCAAAATCTATATAATGACATGTATAATACTTTAAAATCCGACAAAAAAATTTTGGTCAAAAATCGACATTTTTTTAAGGTATACCCCTTTGAATTTTTTCGATTTTTCGCGAAATTTTTTTTCTCGAGTTTTAAGGTATTATACATGTCATTATATAGATTTTGACACGCTGATTCCAAATCCGTCAACTAAAATCAATTCCGACCACACGTTCAAAAGTTATGACCTTTTTTCTCCAAAAATTTGAAAAAACTAAAACTTTGAGAGGCTATATCTCGAGAACGGTTTGAGATACAGACCTGCGGTTTGAAACAAACAACTTTTCACGCCATTTTCTATACAATAAACATACTTTTAACGAAATCAAAAATTCGAAATTTTTTAGTGAAATTTCCTTTAACTCGTCATACAAATATCGACTAAAATACAAGAAAATAAGACATAGAGGTATTATAGTTTTATTATTGAGCGTGTTAATTAATATTAAATGATTTTTTTGGTTTTTAAACATTAAGTTTTGTATTAATTTACCCAAATTTAAAAACCAAGAATGAAATTAGTTAAATTAATATCTTATATTTTTATTATACCAAAATTTATTCTTGAATTAATTAAAATGCACATACTTACACCAATTTTGAAATAATCAGATTCCAAAAATACGTAGAAAATAAATAAAAGCATCCAATTTAAAGTGTGAAAATATATACCCAGATAATATTTCATTCATTTGTGACAGGAAATGGTTACGAATTAATAAACTTATTATATAAATAACATATAAAAACAACATTCTTTATGTTTTTTTTTTTCAAAGATATATATATTCACTTATCACCCACATCGTTCTCAAACCATTTACCTCTGAGTACACTTTTCCTGCGTATTAATGAAATATGTATATGTTGTAACTCCGGAAATATTAAAAAAATATATACTTCCCTCTATCTCGCTCAAACAAACTGGATAAATTGATCAAAATGTTCAGATATAACGCACGCAGGAGCGTATTCAGAAAGAGGGGATTCAAAAAAAGTATGTAAATGTATAAGGTTGTTAGTTGAAAAGCCGTAACTCGGGGTAAAACTAACCATAACATTTTTTATTTTTTTTTAATTTAAAAACCTGAACTCCATTTATACAGAGTGAGTCATATCAGGTTTTAAACAGTGCCGGCCTTAGCAAATCTGACGCCCTGGGCGAGATTTATTTTTCCGCCCTCTTTCCCCCTAAAAAAATGTTAAAAAATTACTGAAAATGTCAATTAAAATTGATAAATTAACAAATAAGTTGAATAATTTATATCTCAGCTTGGCGCGATCCTACAGACTCAAACTTTTTTTTTAAATATAGCTTACATCATTAACTTTAATACTATCAAATGCTCTAAGACCGTCGAGACCTCCTTCCCCTATTATGAACAAATTAAAATTGATAAATCAACAAATAAGTTGATTAGTTAGTATCTCAGCTAATACCTTTTTAAAGGTTTTCTGGGTTGCTGAATAAGTATTTGTTAGTTAGCAGCTGTATTTTATGGCATATTATAGGAGTGCCAAACATAGGAAAAAATTTAAGAACAAAAAAATACTAGATAAAAATCAATGGGCCCACTGGGGATGGTCTAAATAATTATTGGTTAATACTGGAAATCGATAACACGTATTAATACTAAACCGAATATCAAATTTAAGTATAATGTCTTATCAAAATATTAAATAAAAACTAATTTGAGACAAAATCTGTATAGCTTCCTCACAAAGTGTTTCCAGACACATCATATGAACTTTTTTTGTCAATCAACTATTCAAGTTTGTTCCATCTGATATGACTCAGCCTGTATTTTAGATATGTTATGTTTACCCTTACCCCTCACTGACTACGGTACTGGATGCATGTTCCATGTAGCTGGAATTATGCCAGTGATATTCTCCAAATCAAATAAAATATAACCTAATTACTTACATCAAAATACTGTCCGATATTAATGTATATTTATAAGTTGTTGCCACCAAAGTACAAGTTTAGAATTCCTCGTGTGTTTATTTATAAGCTGAAGGTGTCTCCAGTTGGTAATGTTGCAGAAAAAATAACTTACAGAAACCAAAACGAATAAATTTGTAGACGTGTTGAAATTATTTGAAACTAAGAATTTTTGGCTAAAAATTTTTTACTTTTCGAAATCTTGAAATAATTAAATGGAAATAATACAATACCGAAATTCCGGTCGTTTTTCTCCGGTATTGATGTAAAAATCCGGTTTTTATAATTGGTATTAAAATACATATCTATTATAAAAATTATTATTTAATTTTATTTAAATTAAACGTATTTTTTATGATGATTTACAACGAATGTAAAAAAAGTTAGGTAGCACACGGGTTTATGGGGTAAATGAAAAACAAAAGAAAATTCCAGATAAAAATTGAAGGATCTGGTTACCCCTTACCCCCTGGGGCTAAATTATTATTAAAGCGCTTATCGAATTTCATAACTGTATGACAATGGGTTTTTCGAGATATTAAATAAAAACAAACCATTTTAAAGGGGCTGCAACTCCCGCAATAAAATTAAAACAATATCCTCGATCAAATGTTAAAGTTTTTTTTTACATTTGTTGTAAATCATCCTGTACAAATCAGGCGCAGATCTAGATTTACAATTGGGGAAGGGGGGGGTATGGTCTGAGAAAAGACAATTTTGGGGGGTCATGGACTGTGACATAGACAAAAAAGTTATTTTAATGCATTTAATAAACATTTTTCTATTTAATTTGCTTAATTTTCTGAGATTTGGGGGGGTCATGGGGGACATGACCCCCTTGGTACAAATATTCTTTGATCTTTACATGAAATGCAGCTAACTTGTTAAATATTTTAAATCCCATACCTTTTTTCTATTAGATATAAGATAAAAAAACTGATCAATAAAATAAATACAATTTAAATATTACCATATCAAATATAATAAAAGCTAATATCGGGCTGCTATGCAGTACACCCTTAAACACTTATTTTATATAAATATTTTTTATCAGAGTGGGAGAGAGAGAGAGTTAATTTAGAAACGCAACATGTAGGTGGTAGGTATATCTGCTGAGCGTTGAAAATCGTGTTAAAATTATAAAACACCGTAGCTAGAGCGTTCGTTTTTGCCACAAAGTAGAGTCGTTATGAGGGCCATGAGTACACACAACGGCTGATTGGTTCTGTGAACGATCCTGTTATGTATTAACATAAATGTATCACACACCAGTGATTCTAAACATTTTATTCAATAAGTATAATTATCAAATACAAATTCCCTAATTATAAAAATTGTAAGAGTTT
The DNA here is from genome assembly GCA_961205875.1 of Sialis fuliginosa. Taxonomy (NCBI): domain Eukaryota; kingdom Metazoa; phylum Arthropoda; class Insecta; order Megaloptera; family Sialidae; genus Sialis; species Sialis fuliginosa. The sequence goes on along the minus strand of OY540818.1, from coordinate 19,214,930 downwards.
AAACTTACAATTGTTTCAATAGCAATCAAAGTCCTAAAGACACTAACTTAAATCTAAATAATTACGAATATTTATATAACTTAGAAACTTCTGAACCAGAACTTATCCTGGAAGGGTCATCGTTGACCGTGTTCCAGGATAAGTTCTGGTTCAGGAGTTTCTAAGGTATATACATAAATATTTGTAGTTATTTATTAGATTTAAGTTAGTGTCTTTAAGACTCTGATGATGAAAGCATTGCTATTGAAACACGTGTAAGTCTAAACTCTTGGTTAGGGGATTTGTATTTGATAAGTCATAATCATAGTTTTTGTCTGTTATTTGTTAATAAGTATAAATTATTGAAACTATCATAAAGAATTTGTTCTCGAGAAAAACCTAAGCTAACTTTATCTCAGGGTTATCTACATATATCTGTGTATATATAATATTAAATATATTGGAAATTTACCACAAATAGGTACTATGGGCTTCAGAAGTTGTCTGCTACCGTAAAGGTCAGAATCGTTTACAATAGATTCGACAATATTAAGAAAAACATCATCGGTTATCTTTTTCTATCAAGTTTAATATATTTAAATACTAAAATTCGGAATATCAAATATTTATTGCCACAAAATTTACGTATACAATTTTCAATAGATTACATAATAATTTAATTGCACAATTATATATGAGTAGGTACCTATTATAAACGAAGAGTAGTTCTTTATCTAGCAAATTAATTTCAAAATATCTGTCTTTGTTTGATACATGGAGAACTAATTTAAATATTATAATAATCAAATGGGGAAGCGAAAATGAATACAAACTGCAAGACCATTAATGCAGGCGACTGTACATGGAGAAATGATTTAAATATTATAAAAACAGGATGGCAATTTCTGCATTGCACTGTACTTACCTCAAAGTCCGACTATTGAGGACCACTGACATAGGTATACACGACATAAAAAGCTTGCGCTTTTTGTCGAGGTGTTTTTAATAATGCTCGATGTATCAGATTTCGGTTCGTTCAATCTTCTTTGAATATATAATTTACATTTAGATCCGTGAGCTCGTAGGTTCAAGCACCGCCACCACAAAATGCTGCGGGTGGTTTGTTGATGAAATGAATCTTATTAATCGAAACCGGATATCTGTATTTATTGTTTTCGGTTTGTTCTGTTTTCGTATAAACACCTACGTATGTGTATATAATATAGCAGTGGCGAGGCGTGAAATATTTAATAAGGGAAGCATATTTTGTCAATCTTCCCCCTCCTATTAACAAAAAAAAATATGAAACATCTTAAGTTCAAGCTTTTACTTTTTTAAATAAATTCTACGTCTTATTTTCTTGTATTTTAGTCGATATTTGTATGACGAGTTGAAGTTCACTGCAGGAAATTTCACTAAATTTTTTTGAATTTTTGATTTAGTTAAAAGTATGTTTATTGTATAGAAAATGACGTGAAAAGTTGTTTGTTTCAAACCGCAGGACTGTATCTCAAATCGTTCTCGAGATAATGCCTCTCAAAGTTTTAGTTTTTTCAAATTTTTGGAGAAAAAAGGCCATAACTTTTGAACGTGTGGTCGGAATTGATTTTAGTTGACGGATTTGAAATCAGCGTGTCAGAATCTATATAGTGACATGTATAATACTTTAAAGTCCGACAAAAAAATTTTCGTCAAAAATCGACATTTTTTTTAAGGTATACCCCTTTGAATTTTTTCGATTTTTCGCGAAATTTTTTTTCTCGAGTTTTAAGGTATTATATATGTCATTATATAGATTTTGACACGCTGATTCCAAATCCGTCAACTAAAATCAATTCCGACCACGCGTTCAAAAGTTATGGCCTTTTTTCTCCAAAAATTTGAAAAAACCAAAACTTTGAGAGGCTATATCTCGAGAACGGTTTGAGATACAGACCTGCGGTTTGAAACAAACAACTTTTCACGTCATTTTCTATACAATAAACATACTTTTAATGAAATAAAAAATTAACAATTTTTTAGTGAAATTTCCTGCAGTGAACTTCAACTCGTCACACAAATATTGATTAAAACACAAGAAAATAAGACGTAGATGTATTATAGTTTTATAATTGAGCGTGTTAATTAATATTAAATGCTTTTTTTTATTTTTAAATATTAAGTTTTGTATTAATTTACCCAAATTTAAAAACCAAGAAACATGCTAAGTTTTCAAAGAATGAAATAAGTTAAATTAATATCTTATATTTTTATTATACCAAAATTAGTTGATTTAGTCTTCTACAGGTTGTTTTATATGCAAAGTTGCAAAAATAACCAAATTGGGCTAAATTTCAAATGTTTACTTCGAATTATTTCAGAGAAAATCGCCTGTGACAGACGGACGGACGGACATCGAAGTGATTCCATAAGTGTTCCGTTTGATACGAAACATTCAAAATAGATTTAAAATCTCGTAATAACAGAACATCACCTATAATCTTAAATGTAAGACTATACTATAGGATACTATATACCTAATATAATATATATTTATGTATATGTAAAGACAATAGATAATATAACATATGTGGGTTGATATGCATACTCAGTTTAATTACAAGCAGTCAGCTATTACCAGTGATGAATTATAAACTAACCTTTACACAATGGTATGGTATCGCAACTCAAACAGATTGTTGTATAGTATAACCCTACATGTGTGGTTTGTATTCTAATTGTTAATCTAATATATCTAGGTTTTGTATACAAATGTAACAAAATATACTGTTTAAGTTACTCTGATATCATATATACAATATTTAATTTTTTACTTTCTTATACCATGTATATGAAATATACATTAGTATAATAAGTAAGTATAGTGAAGCCGATTTTTTTCGAACTCCGGATTTTGACGGAATTATCTATTTCGACCTTCCCTGAATCTATTCTTTCTATTGTCTGTCTGTCTGTAAGCGCTGTATCTCAAATACGACAAATCGTAGAAGGGTGATATTTTATATTTAAGATTAATTTTTGGCTGGGAAGAAAACGTCCTATTTTTGAAAACGATCTTTCAACCGGATACGGATGTTTACCTACGTCGATTTTGTAATTTTTCGAATTACTCTGAAACAGTGCGAAGTAGAGAAATCTATCTATATCTATAATTTATGTTCTATTCATTTTTTTGTAAAAACTAATTTTTGAAGAAAAAAAATTTATTATAATTCAAATGGTTCATAACAGAGGAGAAATATCTGCCATGAGTGTCATGGGACTTTCTTATACGTATTACAGAGATTGAACAGTGTGTGTATTTGCCGTAGGTAACATGGGACTTTCTTATACGTAATACTGAGAGTGAACTGTGTAGGTGAATCTAAATAATTACATAAAAAAATTATTTCTGGCTAAATCATAAATGTTGGAAAAATATGTATGGGGAATAAATTATAGATAATAATATACTCGACATTTTTTTCTTATTTCAAAAATAATTCAAAAATCCAAAAATTTACAAGAGTAAACATCCGTTTTCAGTTATTACGTTAAAAAAAATCACTTGTTAGATAAATATAAAATTATTCATTTTGTTCTTTCTTGTTAGTTTGTTAGAAATGTTTTAATAAACAAAGAATCACGTATACAATTCACTGTTAGGTTAGGTTAGGTTAGGTATAAGAAAGTCCCGTGGTTTCCAAGGCAGATATTTATTTGATCAATAGTCCAGTAAAGGAAGCATTTTGAAATGAAATGAAGGTGGCAAGGAATTTTATGATTGATTCTTATAGATTTTGAACAGGAAAATTAAAAAAAAAAATAACCCGGACTAGCAAAAAGTGGTGCAACACCCTTAAAAATTGAAAACCCCATTTTCAACCGTTTTTTAAATTTATCACAAAATCTAAAGCGATGATGGTATATTTTCATGGTTGATATATGTTCAGGACACTCAGACGTGTATTTTAAGTTGATTGAGCTATAGGAAAGAGTACTAGGTACCGGCCTAGGGCGTCACCACAGAAGGTACCATAAAAATAGATTACTTTTTTTTCCTAGTTAGAACTATTTCGGTTTTAGACTTTTGATTAAAAATTATATATTTGCACAGGATTTATAGCATTTATGATCACTTCGTTATAGTTTCAGCACTTTTTAATGATAAGAAAATAAAAAAAAAATAGACATTTTAATTGGCGAAAATTCAAATCTAAATGATTGACTTATAATTTTTTAATAAAGTGAAAATTACGTAATTATAATACGATAGAAATAAAGGTACGAGATATAATTAAAAATTTAATCAATTCAAATTAATTAATGATCGTTAAAAAACACTTGATAAATTTTTTTGAGGTGTGTATGAAAAAGAAAATATAAATTGTTTTTACTTGTTCAGAAGTAAAAAAAATTTAATATATTTTCTATGTATGCACTATTCTGGGAGTACGCTACTGAGGATATCAATAAAAATCTCTACCAAATTAATTAACTTCTCTAAATTACACAGGAAGTATGTAATATATAATTTCCGGAATATTCTTCATTAATAATTTCCTATCAATAATATCAAAAACTAAACTGAATATATGTATTTTATAAATAAAAATTTAATATAACCACAGAAATCGTACCAAAGAATATAAAATGTATAATTCATAATTTAGTGTAACATATTTTTATATAAATGAGAAAATTATTGAAGTAGAAACGCGACATTTTTTTTTTACTTCCTTTCCTTTACAAGTTTTCGCTATTTTTCTTTCTAATTTCTTTACATGGTTATTTTTGCATTTGACGTTTTGTAATTTTCTTTGGAAAATGAAAAAACTTATTTTTTAATATATAGGTAATATTTGTATTTTTAAAGAAAAATTGATATTGAATTTTATTTTGTTAATATTGAAAGACTTATCTTAAATAAATTACAATTTTGTATGTAGGTACTAGTAAACATAGGTACCGACTTTTTATAGGGGGCGAGATTTTCATAAATAAAAATTGTATATATTCAAAAACGACGATTTCAGTTAAAAATTTCGGTAACTCGATGAAAAAAAAATAAAAAAAAACAAAATTTTGATTCTAATGGCCGGTATTATAAAGGAGATCGCAAAATTTTTTAGCTTGCAAGTACTCTCAAATGGGGTATTAATTCTGTACTAGTATCTATGGAATTTAGAGCAGTGACACTTCAACTAATTTTGACCGTACAAAATAATTTTCATAACATCACCACTGTTTTAATACCGTTGGTATTTACTTACTACAACGCGTGCGCGAAACTTGTCAAAGTCTTCAACAAACTCCAAAATAACTGTCATATAAGTTTGATACCTCAATTGAAAGTGCTTGCAAGCTAGCAAATTTACAAGCTCCTTTATACAATTATTTTTACACTCGGCGTACGCTGCCAAAATTTTTGGTGTACCCTTTATTTTTTGAAGAAAACTTGAAGGAAAACTTCATTATGATCATTTTTAGGAAAATAAAAAAAACCTTTAATATTATCGACGAGTGTTTGTTTTTTATTTAATTTAAAAGAAACTAAAGAGTGCATATTCACAGAGGGGTGAAGCTTAGGGGGCGATTACCCCCCCCCCCCCCCCTCCTCCTATGCTAGTGTATACATATACATATTATTAATCAACAGTAATAGTTTATTTACATACTTGTACATCACTTTTGATACTTACATATAACGTCACATGTTCTCTTGTGTGGGATGCTGTTTGAAGGTAAGATCTACTGATATTGACAGATTGTGTAATGAGGAAATAGATTCCCAGATCAAATAACGCCGGATATAAGTGTCATTGGTGATAGCAACTTAGAATATCATCAGAAGAAGGTCGTACATCTTGACATTTGAAAATATCTTACGTAAATAAAAATGTGATACTTTGTTGAGAGGTTTGTGATATCAAATTAGGATCATGGGAGCTACGGGACTTTCTTATACGTAATCATGACAGTGAACAGTGTACGTGATTCTTATTTTATTAAAATAAATTTCTGACAAACTAATAAAAGAATAATTTGTTTATAGGAGAATTATAAAAACTGATATCATCATTAAAGGTTTGTTAAAGCGACCTGAAAATATGAATCGCCTAATAAGTGATGTGTCACCCCTGCAGATTTCCCTGTTAGTCGATGGCAAAACGTGTGAATTAAATTTTAATTCTTTGCACATAACTTTCTATAGCTCAGATATTAAATATAGTTACAATTTCACATTGATATGCCACAAAAAAGATAAATCAAAATTGCCTTTGTAGCTTTTCTTTTAATTTTTCGAGAAATATTTTCCATTAGAGGCCTGTTTCACTTTTTCCCAAATTAGAGGTTAAAAATGAAACACACTTTTTTGATTTTTAAAGTCCGTGTTGTATCGTACAGTTCAAGTATTTAAAATGGTTATTCATAAGCGCATCTAGTAGACAAAATTAAAGTATGAATTTGTATCGTTAACTGTCAAAAAACATGAAAGATTTGTATTTTGTTTCATTTTTAATAACTTACCCGAAAATCACTATTCTTTTAGTGAAATTAAAAGTAACTAATTCAATTAGTGAAATAATTACTAGTTGAATTTTAGAGAGAAGTTATTTTTTTTATATCTTATTAGTAAAGAAATATTTTATTTACTCTACCATCCAGTTATTTTTAGAATCGAAAAATAATATGAAAGTGGGAAGTATATTCATTTTAAGTTGGAAAATGAAAAATCAATACTGGTTCTGATAAAGGTGTGGACAAAGTAAAGCCGGGTCTATATCACAGTCTCAGCTAAATTCCAAATGTCAATATAGATTTCTTTTGGGCTTTAGTTCGCGCTGCTATTGCTACATGAAATAATCTAGGTTCAAAATATTACCACCTACCTACGGCTTCGGTTTGCTACAATACTATTTTATTTTTAGTTTCTTTATTCAGGGATTCGAACTGCCTTAATTTTGGATATTTACAATTTATAAAATATATTTGTATCTGATTTCAAGTTTATTCGAAATTTATCATTTTAATGTGATATTTATAAGTGACTGACTCATCAACGCACAGCCTAAATCCGTGAATCTAGAAAGGCATTATACTTTTTTTATACTCTACTGAAAGATGTAGGGTCAACTGGGGTACAAGTGAAACAAAATACAAATCTTTCATGTTTTTTGATAGTTAACGATACAAATTCATAGTTTAATTTTTTCCACTAGATGCGCTTATGAATAACCATTTTAAATACTTACGTCATTTGAACTGTACGATACAACACGGACTTTAAAAATCAAAAAAGTGTGTTTCATTTTTAACCTCTAATTTGGGAAAAAGTGAAACAGGCCTCTAATGGAAAATATTTCTCGAAAAATTAAAAGAAAAGCTACTTTGGCAAGTTTGATTTATCTTCTTTGTGGCATATCAATGTGAAATTGTAACTTTAATTAATATCTGAGCTATACAGAAAGTTATGTGCAAAGAATTAAAATTTAATTCACACATTTTGACATCGACTAACAGGGAAATCTGTAGAAGTGACACATCACTTATTAGGCGATTCATATTTTCAGGTCGCTTTAACAAACCTTTAATGATGATGTCAGTTTTTATAATTCTCCTATAAACAAATGAGTTTTTTATTTGCAAGCTTGTTTCACTTTTACCCTATTTTTTTGGTGTTTCATATTTACCCCCCTCGCCAATATTTATCCAAAATGTTATAAAATTAGAAATTGATATCTCGAATTAGTGCATGACAATGTCCATTCATTTTATTGAAACAGTTTTAGAACCACAGGTTTTCTAACTAGGGCTCCACGGCTTTGATTGAGCGAGAGCTTTGTGCTTTTGCATCAAAAGCCCAGTGAACCGCGTTGCCGAGGATTACACATTTCAGAAATCCACAAGTGTGTTTACGACAGATTATTTGGACCGACGCTCCCCCCCTCCCCCCCTCGCCAAATGGCCCGCTTTTCTAAACAAATGAGCAACAATGCTAGGGTTTGTTGTGCAATTAAGAGCTATTCAAACTGGAATAAATGTTCGATTTATATTTAGGGAACGTTCTGAACATTTGTTTGTGTTTAAATATGATTGATTTTACAGAACATATTTATATTTTTTTAGTTGTTTTATAGGCGGCTATTACACTATCAAAGAAATATGATAAAATTTCTTTGATCAAAGAAATATGACAGTGTAATAAGTCAACTTTTATAATATTTACCTTCATAATATTTCTATGATCATAGTTAATGCCAGTCTCTTATATTTGATCAAAGTTTTTTGACGTCAAAAACAAAATGGCGACTACCAAGTTATCACTGACAGTTGCAGTTATATAATTATTAATATATGAATATCAACAAAATCCAGTATTATATGATAATCTTCTTATTGATTATAAAAACCACAATACACGGTTGTAAATTCAAACCTCGATCGCGTCAAATGACGAACATCCACGCACTGATAATCAAAAGGCACCAAAAAAGAAGAAAATATCCCTAGATAACATTGAAAAAATATTATCAAATATTTTATGTAGTGTAATAAAACAAAATCTCGTATTTTATCAAAGAAATATGATCAAATCTTTGTCAAAGATCTTTGACGTATTTATTTGATAGTGTAATAGCCGCCCAAGACTCTGATACTCGTTTGAATTAGGGTAGGTTTGTATTTAGGAAAATTTACAGTTGTTTTTTAAATTTAATTGTATGGGATTTCTAGTAAAAAATATATAATAATTCTACATTACGTTATATTATATAGTACAATGTACAATGTCTTTAGTTTGTTACTATGTAGGTATTATATGTAGGTATATTGAATTATTAATTAAATGAAGCTGCATAAATTCATATAGGAAAATATTACGTTCTCGTCTGCTATGCTTGCATTTTACTAGAAAATTCCAAAAACACTATTATATTAACAATATAATATAAGGTAAATATGTTTTTTACTACGAATTATATTTTATTTTAATTAAAATGAGAGAAATATACATACAAAAAAATAATTTGTTAGAGATAAATATAGAAAATCGGTATGGAGAACCATACATGACTTCCCTGTTTATGCACGTACAAATAATAAATGTTCAATTGAACTACAAATGTACCAAGTCTTATCAAAATTAGTGAGATAATACTTTTTAGACGAAAAAAGTTACAAAATTTCGAATATTTCCAAAACCTCTAATCCGATTAGCACTAAAATCAATAGGTCTGGAGTACTCACTGAGACAAACATTTTTCCCAAAAATAATTCAGATCGGTGCATTTTTACAGTAGTTATCGTGAACGAAAGAAAATTCTACATCCGCACAGACACATGCGGAAATTAACTTTTCTTTACGTTTTGAAGTTAGTACATTCAGAATCTGTCATTATCTCAGACACGATTTTTCGACGGTATTACAATACTTCCATTTCCCCTAGTAACTATTTCATTTTCACGACTGATAAGTAAAACAATGTTTAATAGGTTTATTACAGATTAAATTTATATCCCCGAATTTATTGATAAGTGCGTTAAAGTGTAAGATAAATAATAGATATTTTCAGATTCATTTAAATAACATTTTTTGCAAAATGTTATAAAAAGCTTCTAAAAGAAGTATAAATTATTTGCGTTTATTCTTTATGTGATTTATACCAGGAACTTTTCAAACAAGAAATCATTTTAATGAGTCTGTTTGTAATTTAAATAAGAATTTTTTTTATACTTGGCGATTTCTGAATAAATTTACTGTTTCTTTTTCCTCAAAAACCGAGCTCTCGTTTTAGGGAATAATTGAGAAAAAATGTTATTAAAACCGCCTTATAAAATTATCGTTAGAAATTAATTCAAGTTAAAGATAATTTAACCATTTATTCAGTATTGTAATAACTTTAAAACTAATTTATATTTAAATATAGGTACTTTTGTATTGTTATTAGTGTTACCTTTTACCTCGTACTTTTTTTATACATATTTAGAGTTTATATATGCATTAAAATGTACTGTTAAGCCCAGGTAAATTTGAATTTGGGGGCCCATTGTACAATATTAAATTTAGACATTAAAAACTTTGAGAGGTCATATCTCGAGACCGTAAGTCTGTACCTTACGTTCTCGAGATATGATGTCCGGTATTATAAAGGAGCTAGCAAATTTGCTAGCTAGCAAGCACTTTCAAATGAGATAACAAACTTATATGATAGTTCTTTTAGAGTTTGTTGAAGACTTTGACAAGTTTCGCGCACGCGTTGTAGTAAGTAAATACCAACGGTATTAAAACAGTGGTGATATTATGAATATTATTTTGTACGGTGAAAGATGCCAACTGTGTTACAATTAGTTGAAGTGTTACTGCTCTAAATTCCATAGATACTAACACAGAATTAATACCCCATTTGAAAGTGCGTGCTAGCTAGTAAATTTTGCTAAAAAATGGCCATAACTATTGAACCGGTTGTCGGAATTGATTTTAGTTGACGGATTTGAAATCAGCGAATCAAAATCTATAATGACAGATATCAAAATTCTACATTTCAATTTTAGTTTTCTATAAAATAAACACACTTAACGAAATCGAAAGCCCAAAAAATGTAGTTCAAATTTCATCGATCGAGCCAAGCTGAGATATTAACTATTCAACTTATTTGTTAAATTTTCAATTTAAATTTCTTAATAATAGCCGAAGGCGCACTCGAAGGTCTTAGGGCATTAGATAGTCTTACAGATAATGGTGTAAGCTATATTTAAAAAAAAAACTGGAGTCTCTTCGATCGCGCCAAGCTGACATATTAACTATTCAACTTATTTGTTAAATTTTCAATTTAAATTTCTTAATAATAGCGGAAGGCGCATTCGAAGGTCTTAGGGCATTAGATAGTCTTAAAGATAATGGTGTAAGCTATATTTAAAAAAAAACTGGAGTCTCTTCGATCGCGCCAAGCTGACATATTAACTATTCAACTTATTTGTTAAATTTTCAATTTAAATTTCTTAATAATAGCCGAAGGCGCACTCGAAGGTCTTAGGGCATTAGATAGTCTTACAGATAATGGTGTAAGCTATATTTAATCAATCATAATCCAATAAATTTACACCACCTATTTAAATAATTAATCAAATCAAAACATAAATAAATAAACAAACATACTTCTACCAATGTAATAAATTTTAATGAACATTTTTTTTAATTTACCAAAAACATTTAAATATAGGTATAATATGAATGTGCAGTTTAGTGTGATTCACAAATAACTCACAAGATGACGCCACCCGTCATTTAATGTCAAGTATACATCAAAAACAACATGTAAAATAACTCAGGCCAAGTAATCGTCTCTCGGAGAAGTTTGTCGAAATGCTGTACACATTCATATCAAATATTTCCAGCACCTGCTTGGGTCGTTAAAATAATCCACGCATGCGTAACTCGTACATTGACAGGATAATATTTATGTCAACGATGTGTGCGAGATTTCCTACTGCTTAAAAAATACTAAATTTAACTAAAAATGTTAATTATACAATAATTATTATAAGGTATAAGACCAGAATAAAAAATAAATAAAATAAAAAATAAATAAAGTTAAAATACATTCTCCATAAGTGGTACGATACGGAACACTTATCGCATGAAGTCAACTCGCATTTGACAACTTTTTTTTTTTTTGATAGAAAAGTGAAAGTAATGTATGGATTTTTATTTAAAATCAAATTTTTTTGCATTAAAATTAATAAGCTTAAAAAATGAGAAAAGTGTCACTCGCGACTTCGTTCGCGTAGAATTTTTTGTTAGTGAAAACATCATGAAGTTAGGTTAGGTAAATAATACAGATTTTTTAGTTTCGCATTTGCACGCTAGATGTCTATGCCAAATTTTTTTCTAGATATAAAGTAGCCTATGTCTTTCTTCATGATGCAACCTATCTCCCTGCCAAATTTCATCAAGATCGGTTCAGCGGTTTAGCCGTTAAAAGGTAACAAACAAACACACTTTGTGGCTTAATGGATTTAAATATTGTGTCTTACCACCCCTGTAACTCCAAAATATAATTTTAGAATGATGAAATAATATTTATGTATATGAGTAATTACGATAGGTAAAATTTAATTTTATTTTGGACTTGCTGGAACATCATGTAGAGTAATATAAAGACGACAGCCATAAAGTCAATTTACTAACTTAAAAATATTATTTATAAAATTTATTTACACCTTAACAGATTTATTTTTAGGACAGTTATGAACTCATAAAATTGTATTTTAATTTCAGAATTTAAGTTTTGTTTTTATAGTGGGTACTTTAACGTGAATATTTTATAGTTAGTTTTAAATATTATTAGTAATTAAGAATTTAGGTTAAAACATATTCTACTCATCCTAAAATGTTTACTGGAAGTTATATTTGTATTAAAGCATACACATTTATTTCTATGAGTGTAAATTCTAATTATAAAATTATGTTTATCACGTTTATATGTGTTATTTACAAATCATTTTTTGACAAATTTCAAAACTTTATTTGTTTATAGAATAATTTGAATGCCTATCGTGAAATGTATATATTTATGAACAACATTGAGTATATTTTATAGCTTATAACATATATTATATTTTAAAATTTAATTCATTTTGGTATCGTTATCGAAACGAAATTGGCTTCAAATCGGACGAGACGATATTGAGACGCAGTGCCGGCCTTAGTAAATCTGGCCCCTTGGGCGAGATTTATTTTTCCGCCCTCTCTCCCCCTTACAAAATCACCGAAAATGTCAATTAAAATTGATAAATTAACAAATAAGTTGAATAATTCATATCTCAGCTTGGCGAGATCCTACAGACTCAATTTTTTTTTTGATTATAGCTTACATCATTAACTTTAAGACTATCAAATGCCCTAAGACCTTCGAGAACTCATTTCCCTATTATTAACAAATTAAAATTGATAAATCAACAAATAAGTGGATTAGTTAGTATCTCAGCTAATACCTTATTTAAAGTTTTCTGGGTTGCCGAATAAGTATTTGTTATTTAGCAGCTATTAAATAATCGATTTTTTTACAAATTAACATTGTTTATATTTAGCTATATTTTTTTATTAATCGGGTTTAACTGATCGACAAAAAAATTAAAGATAAAAAAAAAGTTTACTCAAAAATTACTGATTTGAACGAAAAAAGTGACTCGCCATGGTTCCCCCCCCCCTAAAGCCGGTACTGTTGAGACGATACTACTTGAATGTGAACGAGACAAGACAGTCTTAAATTTTGACGAGATGAGATTAAATTTATTTATAAATCTTTCACCGAGACAGGCTTAATAATTTGCGAGATGGTTTCAATTTCGACGAGACTCGTATCAAGCCCTATATTTTTTTATACAATAAGTATCATTAATTTTAATGCAATAAAATTGTCAAATTAAAATTAAAACAGACCCAACTTATTTATTAACATGAAATTACTAATTTCCGAATTATAAATACTACATAAAATATGTAAAATTATTCAATAACGCTGGGGATTTTTTTCACAAACAGATGAAATAATTCCAGAGAACAATTAATGGAATGTGAAATAGCGGGTCCCTCCTCCCTACTTTACCCCTCCCACATTACGCCTACGTAAAGCTCTTCTGATAAATGGTCACCATATACAAGGTTCCATTTATAACATTAGATTGCAAAAAGTGAATCAAGTTATAATGTTTTTTATTTATATATTATGATATTTCCGTTTCCTGTGTGTATGTATGTGTGTCGTGCATTAATCTTACGTAGTTTAATATCTACGTTGAATTATTTATGTCATCCTCCTTTATCTGACCTCGCCGATTGGATTGCTGGAAAAATGTTATTTTTAAATGCTTTAAGAAACCGTTTTTTTTATGTAAAAAAATATTTCACAATGTTTAGCAATATTTTTATTTACTATTTTACGAATTCCAATCTGTGCTGGTATTATTTATTTTGGGAAGGCGTGATTTAGCCATGTTATATACATAAGAGATATATTTTATAACTAGCTGTTACTTACCTGTGACTTCGTTCGCGTGGAATTTGATTTTTTTTATCTAATCAATTTTTCGAGATACAAAGTAGCATATGCATGTCCTTCTTCAGGATGCAAGCTATCTCTCTGCCAAATTTAATCAAGATCGGTTCAGCAGTTTAGCCGTGAAAAGGTAATAAACAGACAGACAGACCGGTTGAAATAATTTTATGTTTAAGGAGAGAGACAGGGGAGAGGAAAGTAAAAAAACTCGCTGAGATTGAATAAAACATTTTTTTGGCAAAACCATTACCCCCCCTTAAAAAGTACGAACACATTTTTTTTTATTACTATTACTATAATTTTACCAAATCTCAGCTTTCTAGGCCAAACAGTTAATTAGCTAGAAGGCTGTGACAGACAATAATAAATACAAAAAAACAATAATGACCCCTTGAATTAATCAATACTTAAAAAAGCGATTATCTAAGCAGTGGCGTAGCAAGCATAATTGGCGCCCGGGGTACGATATCTTTTTGGCGTCCCCAAAAATAATAAAATAAAAAATAATAATAATTTTACAATAAATCTGAACTAAAAAAAAAATGGTCTTCAGTTGCATATTCTGGCCTATGGCTCTATAAATTGGGTTTATACTATGCGGTTCAAAAGGTTAAGGGCCATTTGGCGCCCTTCTGTAAGTGGCGCCCGGGGAATAATAGACCCCCTTGCCCCCCCCCCTCGCTACGCTACTGTATCTAAGTATAATTAATTAAACTTTATGTCAATTTAAAAAAATGATACATGAAAACAAAATAAAAATTACCATAATATTTATGTACATGTTAAAAATTCATACGAATGGTTTATATTAGTAAAATAACGCATAATTTAATCCTGTTAAAAGTTTACGTAAACATTACAGGCACACGCATTTGTCCTGATAAGGACTGAGCTGTGTAAGCAACGACAGTCAGCAGGATTCTCTATATACATTGTCCTATACCGATACATGTATACCATATGTATAGTAGGGTAGAGCGGGGTAAATATGAAACACCAAAAAAATGAGGTAAAAATGAAACAAGCTTGCAACTAAAAAATTAATTTATAAAAACTGACATCATCATTAAAGGTTTGTTAACGAACTGAAAATATGAATCGCCTCCCTTTGTCAATGTCTGTTAGTCGATGTCGAAACGTGTGAATTAAATTTTAATTTTTGCACATAACTTTCTATATATTAATTAAAGTTACAATTTCACATTTATATGCACAAAGAAGATAAATCAAAGTTGCCAAAGTAGCTTTAACTAAAAAAACTAAAAAACTAATTTGTTTATAGGAGAATTATAAAAACTGACTTCATTATTAAAGGTTTGTTAAAGCGACCTGAAAATATGAATCGGCTAATAGGTGATGTGTCACCCCTTCACCCTGTTAGTCAATGTCAAAACGTGTGAATTAAATTTTAATTCTTTGCACATAACTTTCTGCATAGCTCAGATATTAATTAAAGTTACAATTTCACATTGATATGCCACAAAGAAGATAAATCAAACTTGCCAAAGTAGCTTTTCTTTTAATTTTTCGAAAAATATTTTCCATTAGAGGCCTGTTTCACTTTTTCCCAAATTAGAGGTTAAAAATAAAACACAGTTTTTTCATTTTTGTATCGTACAGTTCAAATGACGTAAGTATTTAAAATGGTTATTCATAAGCGCATCTAGTAGAAAAAATTAAAGTATGAATTTGTATCGTTAACTGTCAAAAAACATGAAAGATTTGTATTCTGTTTCACTTTTACCCCAGTTTACCCTACATACTATGTACATAATACATATAGGTATATCGTGTAATACATGTTCATATGTTATATTTTACCACAGAAATAATATCAATATTAGGTATATGTTTATATTGATACATTAATAAAATTTATTATTAGGTATAGTGGATATTTTTTTTTTTATGTAGTAATATTTCACCCCTAATTCATCTCATTTAACCTAATCTGTTCAGAAAATCCCCATGAATTTCACGCTTATATACAAAATGTTAGAACTGGATATATATATTTATATTAAACATTTTAATTAAATTTACTGCAACGTTTAGTAAACAATATAAAATATCACCGCAGCTAACGAATATATAATTTCCCATGATCATAAACTTTCTCTTGAAATTAGTAACTTCATTTACAAGTACAATGAATCCGCGTGTTCAAGTAAATTCTCTCCGACGTAAGAAGAAGAAGAAGATACCGGGGGTAATTTGTGGCAATAAGACTATCAGCTGTTACAATTCCCCCTTTGCACGACCATTAGTTTGGGATTAATCTTCTACCGCTGCCGTTGCAACAAAAAATGGCGTTGTCTTTTTGCTGACTATTATTCAACGATATCCGGTGTATCCCATATCCGGATTTAGCACAAATTATGAAAATATACATCCGTCATATTGCCATTATTGTTAATGTAATAAAAAGTTATTAATTATTACTCACTCAGGGCCGTAACTAGAGGCTCGGGGGCCCCGGGGCAAGCGGTGAACGAGGGGCCCCCAGATATGCAAAAAATAAAAATTGTTTTTTGGATCACAGCTTACAAATTTTATATTTGTTACTAATTTTTATTTGAATGACTTTTTTTTGCTTGCCAGCTAGAATTTTACATGGATAATAAGTATAAAATTGAAGTTCATAAACCGAAAAAAGGTCATTAAAATTAAAATTAGTAATAAATAAATCACGTTTTCAAGTTAGCACCAAATACATTTTTTTAAATCTTCAATTTATTTATTTTTTCTTGCTCACTCCAATTTTTACGCTGCTGCGGCTGCCCCGGTGGTAGTTACGGCCCTGTACTATATGTGTCTAGTTAAATTTTTGTAATAAAATACTTTATAAACATCATTAGTATTTATTTTCGAAAATAAATATGACAAGTGACATATCGTTGTAAAGTAGAGTAAAAAACACGTTCAAATATGCTATAGCCAACTTAGTGGCCCATGAGATAAACTGAAGTTAGGGCTTGTAACTCGGAAACTGAAAGTTCTAAATACGCCAATCAATTTTACACAAAAAGTGCTTAAGAAACCGCAAACAAAAAATGTCTATCTACTATGACAAAAAAGTTATATTTGAAACACTGATTTTACCATTGAAATGATTATAAAAAAATAATACTAACAATAAATCAAAAGTAAAAATAATCAAAAATGTTCCGTGACTTAGAAAAGGTTAAGAACCACTGGTATCTGGTATGAATTAAAATTATAAATACATTTATTTACAATCTAAATACGGGCCTGTCTTTCCCTGTATCCAAAGTCCACTGTTCGTGATTTCCTTTAGATGAATCACTGTGCTTACAGTTTTTGTAATATGAGCTTATATACATGCTCAAGTATAAAATTTTCATAATGGAAATTGTACTCTTTTTTATTATCTTCTATCGTTTATCATTGTATACCCCCCCCCCCCCTCCTCCTCCCCCATCTTGATGTAAGAAAGATACTCATGTAATAGTACCCTACGATGGTAGTTTGAAAAGAATTTGTTATTTGTATACAAGTTGGTATATAGTTACTATACCCATTTATATTTTATAATAATAGTAAATTGATAATGTAAATAACATATTAAGGTACTGGCACCAGTCTTGGATATGACCCCAGTAATGATTATTTTTTAATTAAATGTACTGAATTAGAAATATGTGTTGATATTTGATTACTACCATTTCTGAATATTAATCTATATACATTTAACTGTCTTACAGCGTGATTTGATGACAATCGGCCAACAAATTTTTAGTATAATTTATTTATTAATTATTATATTAGCTAAGCAACTGTTTTACATTGTTTCATATATTTTTTGTGTCGTATTACTTATCATTTTGTAATCATTAGCTTTATCCATTACTGGAGAAAAAAAACATAAACAAAATAAAAGGTTATAATTTAAAAAACAAACTATATTTGCGGACTTTGGAAATTAAATTGATTAAATAAAGAGTTACTTGTTTTATTAGTAACATGAGTTCATGAGTATTACAAAAAATAAGCCCGTCAATCACAAAAACAGTAAACCTTGCTTTTAAAGCGACCATAACTGGTGCATTTCATTTATAATAATTAAATTTATAAAAAATAGAGTTGCACCATTTTTGATTTGGATAATTCAGTTATTATTAAAGTAGATTTTTTTTTCAACTCTGTATCGCACGTGTTCTAATTAAGCAATTTTAATGAGCTTGGTATCATATGAAAGCCTAGTCTAGTTTCGAATGATGTAACTTAATTTTGAGTTTTAATTATTTTTGTATTTGATAGGGTTCTTAAAAATTGTTTTAATAAAATTATCATTTTCACTATTTTTATTTTCAAATTTTTCTGTTATTTCCAGGTTTAACTTGTGTTAATAAAAAAAATTACTATTTTAGTTCAAGTTTTTACTTTTTTCTTGTATTTTAGTCGATATTTGTATGACGAGTTGATGTTCACTGCAGGAAATTTCACTAAAAAATTTAGAATTTTTGATTTCGTTAAAAGTATGTTTATTGTATAGAAAATGACGTGAAAAGTTGAATGCTTCAAACCGCAGGTCTGTATCTCAAATCGTTCTTGAGATATAGCCTCTCAAAGTTTCAGTTTTTTCAAAATTTTTAAGAAAAATGACCATAACTTTCGAACGGATGGTCGGAATTGATTTTAGTTGACGGATTTGGAATCAGCGTGTCAAAATCTACATAATGACATGTATAATACCTTAAAACTCGAGAAAAAAAATTTCGCGAAAAATCGAAAAAATTCTAAGGGGTATACCTTAAAAAAATGTCGATTTTGGACCAAAATTTTTTTGCCGGATTTAAAAGTATTATACATGTCATTATATAGATTTTGACACGCTGATTTCAAATCCGTCAACTAAAATCAATTCCGACCACGCGTTCAAAAGTTATGACCTTTTTTCTCCAAAAATTTGAAAAAACTAAAACTTTGAAAGGCTATATCTCGAGAACGGTTTGAGATACAGACCTGCGGTTTGAAACAAACAACTTTTAACGCCATTTTCTATACAATAAACATACTTTTAACGAAATCAAAAATTCTAAAAATTTTAGTGAAATTTCCTGCAGTGAACTTCAACTCGTCATACAAATATCTACTAAAATACAAGAAAATAAGACGTAGAATCATCAAGTTACTATATAAATATATAAGAATTTATTGAAAAAAGTAAAAGCTTGAATTTAATGTGTTTCATAACTAGTTTTTTTTATTAATAGGAGGGGGAGGATTGACAAAATATGCTTCCCTTATTAAAAACTTCACGCCTCGTCACTGGTCCGAACTACTGGGGTAGCAATCTCTAGAATACTTATTTATTAAAATTTTACGATAATTTGGCAGTTGTTTTTTATAATCAACTTTTCTGGTTTAAATCTTACAGTTACATATCTAGTTAACTGTATATGGATAACAAAAAAAAACTATATGCTGCAGTGCGACAGTATATTTAACAAATAAATAAGTAGGCGATGGAAAGATGTTGCCAAATTATTTTCGTAATTCTGTTTCCGTTTGGCAACGTTGCATGCGAACGTTATTCCGGTGTATGGATGCACTTAGATTATTTAAATAGTGACTCAATTAGCCTAATACCGACAGAACACAACTCTTGGCACTTACATGTTTGTGTAAATCAAAAGAAGGATCGATTAGGTAGATGTTGGATTGTTTCTTTATAGGATTCAGTTTGAAATCTTGAATTTAGACACGATCTTGGAATTTTAATCAAAATGATTTTTTTGCGTTTTTTTAACTTGTTATAAAAAGGGAATGTATAGGGGTGAGAAAGATTAAAGATAGATTCGAATTAATCAATTGTAGATGTTTTTTATAATATACATTAATAATAAGTTTATTATATTATTAATTATTACTATATAAATTATACTTTTATTTATATAGAAATGAGTTGTCAAGTTTTTCTTTCTCTTCTTTAAGAGGCATTCTTTGATTTGAATCTAAGCTTGAAAAAACCAAAAATAACTAATTTCCTACAATGAAAATATAAAACTTGAAAGGTTGTTGAAATCCATACATTTTGAGAATCACTGGTTCCCTGCATCGTAAGCGAACCAGCGCATCGTCGAGATTATTATACGCGATGTAATTATTTTACATCTCGCGTATTTATTTATTTATTTATTTAACCAGTTCAACTTTCGCGTGTGTGGGCGACTGCTTACACACACACACACACACACACACACACACACACATCCATACACATACTCGCATCAGAGTCGGGTTAAGAAAATACTTCTAAATATGTTGTTAAAAAATTATATGTTACAATTATTTTTTACAAAATACTTTTATATTTTTGTATCGTCTTTTAAAGCCCTTTAATTTGATACTAATCATGATAGGTTTTGGTTAAATTTATTTTACTAGAATGCCATTTTGAATTTTCTAAAAAAAAATTGTCACCAGTGACATTTGGTTAACTCAAGAAGAATCTAATAATACCTCATTTGTTAAAACTTTTTTTTTAATTTTTAAATTTTTTGTCGATCTGTTAAACCTGATTAAGCAAAAAATATAGCTAAATATATAAACAATGTTAATTTTAAAAAAATCCAAGAAAAATCGATTATTTAATAGCTGCTAACTAACAAATCCTTATTCAGCAACCCAGAAATCCTTTAATAAGGTATTAGCTGAAATAACAACATTTGTTAATTTATCAATTTTAATTTGTCAATAATAGGGAAAGTCTCGACAGACTTAAGGCATTTGATAGTCTTATGCCCGGTATTATAAAGGACCTATAAAGGACCTAACAAAATTTGTTAGCTAGCAATTACATTCATATGGGGTATTAATACTGTACTAGTATCTATGGATTAGTTATGGAATTTAGAGCAGTGACACTTCAATTAATTGTAACACAGTTGGCATCTTTGACCGTACAAAATAATTTTCATAACATCACCACTGTTTTAATACCATTTGTATTTACCTTCAACGCGTGCGCGAAACTTGTCAAAGTCATCAACAAACTCCAAAAGAACTGTCATATATGTTTGATACCTCAGTTGAAAGTGTTTGTTAGCTAACAAATTTGTTAGGTCCTTTATGATACCGGACATTAAAGTTAATGATATAAGCTATTTTTTCTTCTGTAGGCTTTCGTGGCCGTTGTCCACACACTTGTAACAAGTGTAAAAATACGACAACGTGGACAACAGCCCGAAAAGTTAACTACTATGATATAAGCTATATTTTAGGATATATGTAGGATCGCGCCAAGCTGAGATATTAATTATTCTTGTTAATTTATCAATTTTAATTAACATTTTCGGTGATATTTGAACATTTTTTTATGGGGAGAGAGGGTGGAAAAATAAATCTCGCCCTGAGCGCCAGACTTGCTAAGGCCGGCTCTGCTTGTGTTTTGTCATTTACACCGTTCGCGAAGAGCATGTAGCATTAATGTGAGTACGTATACGACACTTGTATTTCCGGTACGCAGTGCACCTGTTTGATATATTCCTGTTGATGCTGTGCGAGTATCACCCGCGTACGAATCTCTGTGTTTATTTACGACTCATCTTTAATTCACGCATATGATAAAAACAACAAGATTTAATTCGCGCAGGATGTTGGTACCTATGTATTTAAATAAAATGGGCATCCGGTTTTATAGGATTCAAAAAATGTTTTGCATATACATAATTCATAGATATATTATTTTCCCAGGTTTTAGTGTATATTTTGTTACGTTAGGTAACATAAGGAATAAGCAGTGACGATAACAGTTAATCAATACGCTACCTAAACCGTTCAATATTGAACAAATTATAATGTAGAATAAAAAGATTTATTTTTTGTCAACTATATTTTTTTTTTAAAACCTAAAAAATAATATCGTAGTACACGCTAGCGAAGCCACGGGTACAGCTAGTTTATTATAAAAGTTTATACAACTGAAATTCTCTCTAAATTTGGAATGCATATTTTTTTATCGATATGTCATGCAAATTAAAAAAAAATGATTTAGTATTTTATTGATCAAGTAGGCTTGGATAAACTTTGTAACTCGCTAAAATATATAGACAACGGCCATACCATATTGAAAGCACCAGTTCTCGTCTGATCACTGAAGTTAAGCAATATCGGGCGCGGTTAGTACTTGGATGGGTGACCGCTTGGGAACACCGCGTGCCGTTGTCTTTTTTGTATTTTTTATTTTTATTTCAAACCATAAATTTATTACTACCATTACTGAATTATAATTTATATACACTTAAAACTTTGAATTAATTGTACTGAATTAGAAATATTTGTTGATATATGATTACTACCATTTCTGAATATTAATCTATATACATTTAACTGTCTTACAGCGTGATTTGATGACAATCGGGCAATGGGTGTCAAAATGGTGGACATTTAAACTAATTATTAGTGTAATTTATTAATTAATTATTATATTATCAAAGCATCTGCTTTACATTGTTTTAAATGTAACAATTCTTTATTATTATTATAACTTTTGTGTCGTAGTACTTATCATTTTGTAATCATTAGCAAATGTCCATCACTGGGTGTCCATTACTGGTTTTACTTTATCCATTACTGGAGAAAAAACATAAACAAAATTTGTTAATAAATTGATTTAGTAAATAGTTACTTGTTTTATTAGGAACAGTAGTTCATGAAAATTACAAAAAAGCCCATCAATCCCCCCCCCCCCCAGACTGGTGCCAGTACCTTATATTGAGGAAAATGTTGTGACACAAAATATAAGAAATTATTTTCTTATGCCCGGTATTATAAAGGACCTAACAAAATTTGTTAGCTAGCAATTACATTCATATGGGGTATTAATACTGTACTAGTATCTATGGATTAGTTATGGAATTTAGAGCAGTGACACTTCAATTAATTGTAACACAGTTAGCATCTTTGACCGTACAAAATAATTTTCATAACATCACCACTGTTTTAATGCCGTTTGTATTTACCTTCAACGCGTGCGCGAAACTTGTCATAGTCATCAACAAACTCCAAAAGAACTGTCATATATGTTTGATACCTCAGTTGAAAGTGTTTGTTAGCTAACAAATTTGTTAGGTCCTTTATGATACCGGACATTAAAGTGTTAACACGCGTTTGCAGGAAGGCAAAAAGAGTATTTATTTTGCCAATAACAAAATAAAAATATTGAATATAGATACATCAATTTGGTAGTTCTTTAAGACGCGCATCGAATATAAAAGTCAATGGATGTGAAAAAAGACTGGCGCGCAAGAAGTGAGTATCGTTTTTTTTTTTCAATTCAAAGGAAAATATAATAAAAAGTGCCTTTAGAATTCTATATTTGTAAAGAAATATTGAATAATAAAAAACGATTTCATAACTGAAATAAATTACTTATTTCAGACGATATTTTTTTGACTGTAGCAATAAAATAATGGAACAAAAAACTTTTATTCTGTTCTATTATACCAGTGTTTCTCAACATATCATCCGTGGACCGGCCACCGAAAATTTTGCTTCCTCGCAATATCGAAGATACGAGAAGCTTTGTGATCGTTTCAGATTGAGACAAAAAAAATGTTCTTCGATTTCAAAATTTTTAATTGATTTATCTGTTTCACGTCAACGCAAACATTTTTCGTTCCGTGTCTGTCTGTCTGTCCGTCCGTCCGTGTGTCCGTCTGTCCCCTGAATCCTTGTCACACGCATAACTCATGAACCACTGAATTTTTTCAAGATATTTCAAAAACGACACATGTTACGTGAAAATTTTATAGAATATTTTTTGTAGAGCATTAAATTTGCTATAATATGGGTCTCCAACGTTTGTTGTAAAATATTACCTTACAAAGATTTATCTCAATTTATTTTAAAAATTCGTGTTTTGTTTTTCAAAATTGATATTGCTTGGATATATTAAATGTCATTTTGACATTTGCATAAATTTAGATTTAGATTGAAATTTCCAAAAAATTAAAAATATATAAAAAAATATTCAGGTGCGTTTTAAGAAAAATTTCGAACTAATATTTTTTAGTAAAATTGTATAAAAATTAAATGGTTAACCAATTCCAGGCAATTTATATAAACACTATCGGTTTTTATTTAAATTGTTGAATAATTAACTACCTTTTGTGAATTTAGCACGAGGAAGCACTGTGCATTTACTTAGTAGATGTTTTTTAATTAA
Organism: Sialis fuliginosa; assembly: GCA_961205875.1. NCBI lineage: Eukaryota > Metazoa > Arthropoda > Insecta > Megaloptera > Sialidae > Sialis > Sialis fuliginosa. Next base: position 19,190,720 of record OY540818.1, on the reverse strand, counting down.
TTACCATGTAATTTTCTTCGTTTACTATATCAGTTATTTTAATATCATAAATCGCCGTTACTTTTTTTATATAAAATTTGAACAATTAATTACAATATTTTTTGAATATCAATTAGAAGAATGAAATAAGTTTGGGGGAAGGGAAAGACAGGAGAAATTGTTTTCCCGACTTTTAAATTGTGAGCGTCAAATACAAAGACAGACGTCATTCATGCACGAACGATCTTATGACATATTCCGTTTCCGTTTTAACGAATAAATATTTTTCTTTGTGAATTAATAATTTATGAATTTTTCAATTATATTTTTAAACATTATATTTTAGTACGACACAAAGGAAATAATAAAACTGTCTTAAATTGGTTGATTTATATAAAGATCTATTTATTAAAGATATATGTAGTTACAATTTCGTTGCTAAATAATAACTTCAGCAACACCAACAAAACTGTTTATTATCGAATCAGTTCATGCAAGAACAACTCTGAAAACATTAAAAGTGCAAAGTTGTTCATCAGATTCAAAAACTTAAAAAATAAAGCAACTGTCAAGTAAACGATGACATTTGTGTTGGCGTAAAGACAACTGTCTATTTTTAAAACACTTTATTCTGAATGAAGTGTAGGTGAAGTTCCTTGTTGATCTATGAAATATGAATGAATTTAAATGATAAAATAAGAATAACAAACCGTCTCTTTGATCTTGTGACAAAAGCGTTGACACAAATATCACAACTTCATTTATTTAAGATGTTCTTGTTGTGTATATCTTCCTCAAGTTCATTGTCAAAACTCAAAATAAATAAATGTGTTTGTTCACGTCGCGGTCGTGGAGATATCTCTTTTGTAGATTCTGCTACAATTTGTAAATATGTATATTCTTTTATAAGGTACTGGCACCAGTCTTGGATCATACCACAGTGTTGGGTTATTGTTTAATAAAATGTAGGGGAAGGTCGGGTAGCCCCGGACACTTGAATGAATTGTAATTTTTTTTGCTATACATACGTCAAAATGTAATTTCGAAAAACAATTGACGATGGTTTGAATTTTAAGTAAAAACATCTGCCAAGTAAATGCACAGTGCTTCCTCGTGCTAAATTCACCAAAGGTAGTTAATTATTCAACAATTTAAATAAAAACCGATAGTGTTTATATAAATTGCCTGGAATTGGTTAACCATTTAATTTTTATACAATTTTACTAAAAAATATTAGTTCGAAATTTTTCTTAAAACGCACCTGAATATTTTTTCATATATTTTTAATTTTTTTTAAATTTCAATCTAAATCTAAGTTTATGCAAATGTCAAAATGACATTTTAAAACGTCAAAATGACATTTAATATATCCATGCAATATCAATTTAGAAAAACAAAAAACGAATTTTTAAAATAAATTGAGATAAATCTTTGTAAGGGAATATTTTACAACAAACGTAATAGACTCATATTATAGGAAATTTAATGCTCTACAAAAAATATTCTATAAAATTTTCTCGTAACATGTATCGTTCTTGAGATATCTTACAAAAATAAATATTTTGGGGTGTCACCCCTCCCCCTTACACACGATTTTGATGATTTTGAAATGGGACCGTCCTCAAGCCAGACCCAACCATCCGACCAAGTTTCAATAATATTGGTTCAGTGGTTCATGAGTTATGCGTGTGACAAGGATTCAGGGGACAGACGGACGGATATACACGGACGGACACACGGACAGACAGACAGACACGGAACGAAAAGTGTTTGCGTTGACGTGAAACGGATAAATCAATTTAAAATTTTGAAATTGGAGAACATTTTTTTTGTCTCAATCTGAAACGATCACATAGCTTCTCGTATCTTCGATATTGCGAGGAAGCAAAAGAGACATTTTTTAAAAGAAGATTATATATAATTTTCACGTAACATGCGTCGTTCTTGAGATATTTTGAAAAAAAATATTAACTTTTCTGCTTTGAGAATTGATCACGTAGCGTCCCCTTTCCTTCGGATATGGCGAGGAAACAAAAATGTTTTACATAACTTGAAAACATTCCTTCCTGTACATAATACATATTTTACACAAATATTTTTCAGTTGAAAAGCATCTCTAATATAATATATTTTGAATAACGAGGGGATATTTGTTTATTTTGACAATTCTGTGTGTAAAATGTGCTGTTACAATAACATATCAAATGAATATTTTGAAAACAGAATGCACGCTTTGATGTAGTGGAATTTTGTACACGCTTTTAATCTGTAAATTGGTCAACGAATAATCTCATATTCGTGACAGATAACTGAAAATTTAATTATACTGCCGTGAGTACGTAAAATATTTATATCATACAAGTTTTAGTTGACTTTTTAATGCTATCGATTCATTTGCTATTTTATATAATTGAAAGCAGCTATCACCATAGACATAGAGCATGGACTGCGCATTCTGTATTAACATAATGGTGTAACATTTCTCCAAAACAGTGAGAGAGATGCGGTAGGTTTGGGATATATCTATCTCTTTTTTCTAATAAGAATGAAATAGACACTCCAGTTTAAAAAAGGACAAGTATATATCCCAAACTATTTTCCATCTGTTTCATTAACACTTTTGTCTATGGGTATCACTTTAATTTAAAATGTCTAACTTATATTGGATGAAGTAGGCTTAGATAAACCTTGTAACTCGCTAAATTATATAGACAACGGCCATACCATATTGAAAGCACCAGTTCTCGTCTGATCACTGAAGTTAAGCAATATCGGGCGCGGTTAGTACTTGGATGGGTGACCGCTTGGGAACACCGCGTGCCGTTGTCTTTTTTACATTTATTAGTTTAGTATTTCATTAATCAAGAAGGCTTACATAAACCTTGTAACTCGCTAAAATATATAGACAACGGCCATACCATATTGAAAGCACCAGTTCTCGTCTGATCACTGAAGTTAAGCAATATCGGGCGCGGTTAGTACTTGGATGGGTGACCGCTTGGGAACACCGCGTGCCGTTGTCTTTTTTACATTTATTAGTTTAGTATTTCATTAATCAAGAAGGCTTACATAAACCTTGTAACTCGCTAAAATATATAGACAACGGCCATACCATATTGAAAGCACCAGTTCTCGTCTGATCACTGAAGTTAAGCAATATCGGGCGCGGTTATTACTTGGATGGGTGACCGCTTGGGAACACCGCGTGCCGTTGTCTTTTTTACATTTATTAGTTTAGTATTTCATTAATCAAGAAGGCTTACATAAACCTTGTAACTCGCTAAAATATATAGACAACGGCCATACCATATTGAAAGCACCAGTTCTCGTCTGATCACTGAAGTTAAGCAATATCGGGCGCGGTTAGTACTTGGATGGGTGACCGCTTGGGAACACCGCGTGCCGTTGTCTTTTTTTACATTTATTAGTTTAGTATTTCATTAATCAAGAAGGCTTACATAAACCTTGTAACTCGCTAAAATATATAGACAACGGCCATACCATATTGAAAGCACCAGTTCTCGTCTGATCACTGAAGTTAAGCAATATCGGGCGCGGTTAGTACTTGGATGGGTGACCGCTTGGGAACACCGCGTGCCGTTGTCTTTTTTTTTGCACACTTCATAAAAAATTTCCAACTATCTTTTTCAAATTTTAATCGTATAAAATCCTTAACTTTTAGTCTCCATGGCAACGACGACTAACAATCTATAAAATAATAAACACATCAACCGAACAAGTAAATCGAATAAATTCTGAAACCAAAAACAAATAACGAAAGTTGAAATAAACACGAAGGGCATTAATTTCTGCAACAGTCAATATTTAATTAGTTTATAAATTACTTACAGCATCAGATTTATGAACCTTTTATGCACAGTAAATGCTACCATGTTGTACAATTACGCCCTAACATAATTAATGCGGTTTAGTTTAGTAATTTTTCAAACTTTCAGGGTACTGTTTGAGTTTTACAAACAATGTGTGACATTTGTATGTATGTATGTATTTTGTGTATGTGTGTATGTTACAGTAGCGTAGAAATAATTTTAGTAGTACTGGGAAAAAAAAATATTTTGATATATACAAAGTCATTATTTACCTGTCATATAATAATACTAGCGCGCTGGACCCAGTGTTACCCGGGTATATACATTTTGAACCTTACATTATATCGCCCAAGGAATATAAAAAAAATAATAAAAAAATTGTAACTTTTTTTTTGAAAAATTGGGGGCCCCCTTGTTACCCCATTTATAAACTTATTCAAAAAAGGCCCACTAGTTGGCCTCTAAAACTTCAAGAGAATGTATATACCAAATTTCAAGGTTCTCCGATGAGTGAAAATGGTCACAAAAATGATTGTGAGTCAGTGAGTTTTAGAAGAGCCCTGAAGATGTCCACTGCAATGTGTGACGAAACGTTGGCCGATAACACGACCAAACCGACGCGGCTTACATCCAGAAGCCAAGATCTATAAGTCAGTGAGGACACTTCGTTATATATAGTAGATACATAAAAGTGAATATGAAAATTATTTACTAAAAATCTGATGAAGATCATATTGATCGAAACGTAAGAATAAATAAAATAAAAAAAACTTATAGACCAGAATATCCCATTTATTTTTTTAACAATATAATCCAAATTATCATTTATTTCAACATAAATATTACAACTCCTGGGACAGATAGGAGTTTCCATTCATTCAAAGTTATTATATGTATTTAAAAGATGAACTCAAATTTTAATAAAAATGTAGCTTCTATTAAGGGATTTGGAATCAAAACTTGCCATGTCTACTTCTGACAAAAATTAAGATTTTTATCATGGTTGAAAGATACATATTTGTATCATGGATTTTTATTGCATTCTGTTTTATAGCCATCCTTGATCTTCTTATGTAGGAAATTACAAAGGGGGCCAACTAACGCTGTACAGGTAAAAAATTGATTTGAGCCAAGAAATCATTGTTTTATATAGGTATAACGAAAACAATATTTTCTTAATATAAGTAATATACTCTTAATCCAACTGTAATATTGTTTTGTCCAGCAATAATATAGTAAGAGTATATTACTGTATATATTACTTGTATAAAACACTGATTTCTTGGCCCAAGTTATCGTTTCTACCAGTGTGGGCCAAGAAACAAATGATAACTTAGTTCAAGACTCGGCCAAGGCTTGTCGTACCAAGGCTGACTCAGAGTTGGCCCAATCTTGGGTAAAGAATAGGTGATCGAAGCAGATTTAAAATTTTTAATAATTTAATAATTTTTAAACGTAAAATTCATCCTGTATATGTAATTCCACGTGTGTATATATATCTATTTAAGTGTGTGGGAGTTTGAGCTGTGCGGGTATGTGATGTGGGCGTAAAATGGGATAATTTCAACACGTGTTTTTTAATTGTTAGAATGCGTGGGTTTACGAATTTTTTATTTTTGAACTAACGGCGTAATATTTTCACGTGTTAATTTTTATTTTTATTTGATAGTAAACAGGTACAAATAGAGGCGATTTTATTAGGGGCATTATAATTGAGTTCTTGTAAATATTTGTATGTACATTACTTCGGTTATTTTCTTTCTTGAGTAACATTTAAGTTGTTCTCATCTCTTGCATGTAATTCAAATGGTTCAAAACAGAGGAGAAATATCTGCCATGAGTGTCATGGGACTTTCTTATACGTAATACTGAGTAGATGAATCTAAATAATTACATAAAAAAATTATTTCTGGCTAAATCATAAATGTTGGAAAAAAATGTATGGGTAATAAATTATAGATAATAACATACTATCTAAAAAAAAATTTTCTTATTTCAAAAATAATTCGATAATTCAAAAATTTACAAGAGTAAACATCCATTTTCAGTTATTATATAACTTGTTATATAATGGAGAGAATAATATTACCTATATTGTTCATTTTATTCTATCTTGTTAGTTTGCCAGAAATGTTTTAATAAAATAAGAATCACGTATACTATTCACTGTTAGGATTACGTATAAGAAAGTCCCGTGGTTCCCAAGACAGATATTTTTATAATAGTGAAAAAAACAATAATAGTAGTCAAGTACTGATAGCGGTTTTGTGGACCTCAAGTTGTTTTAAATATTTTTTTCAATAGTCTCAGATATAAAACAAAAATTCAATACCAGATAACAACAATAAATCCACCATCGTTTTTCTTACGTCTAGAAAAACACCGGTACAAAAAATACCGATGATATACATCACTCCATATATCTAAAGCCGAAGTTTTAACAAAAAACATATACGGCAGTTGATAACAAACGGTTTGTGATATTTGAAGGAGTTTTTATATCTGTTAGCGACACACTTCGTTCACGACTCACTAAGTAACGCTTACTAAGGCGGGGGGTAACGGCACGACTGGCGTGCCCAGTCGGCCGTAACGCTTGCTGATAACTTGTCGTTACTATATACGTATAGCATTTTTACAAAAACACAGGTTATCGCAATAATAACAATGTTGATGTCGCTTTTGCTCTAGTTTGTTCTATTTGATTTCAAGTTGGTATCACTGTTGATGATGATAAAGAAGAATATTAATAGTTTTGCTTATGTACAGTGCCGGGGGAAGTTTGTTTTTCTAAGGCGGCTATTACACTATCAAATAAATATGTCAAAGATCTTTGACAAAGATTTGAACATATTTCCTTGATAAAATACGAGATTATTAATTATTATTAATATCTAGGGATATTTTCTTCTTTTTTAGTGCCTTTTGAATATCAGTGCGTGCATGTTCGTCAATTGACGCGATCGAGGTTTGAATTTACAACCGTGTATTGTGGTTTTTATAATCAATAAGAAGATTATCGTATAATACTGGATTTTGTTGATATTCATATATTAATAATTATGTAACTGTAACTGTCAGTGATAACATGGTAGTCGCCATTTTGTTTTTGACGTCAAAAAACTTTGATCAGATATAAGAGACTGTCATTAACTATGATCATAGAAATATTATGAAGGTAAATATTATAAAAGTTGACTTATTACACTGTCATATTTCTTTGATCAAAGAAATTTTATCATTTCACATTGATATGCCTCAAAGAAGATAAATCAAAGTTTGCCAAAGTAGCTTTTCTTTTAATTTTTCGAGAAATATTTTCCATTAGAGGCCTGTTTCACTTTTTCCCAAATTAGAAGTTAAAAATGAAACACACTTTTTTGATTTTTACAGTCCGTGTTGTATCGTACAGTTCAAATGACGTAAGTATTTAAAATGGTTATTCATAAGGGCATCTAGTAGAAAAAAATAAAGCATGAATTTGTATCGTTAACTGTCAAAAAACATGAAAGATTTGTGTTTTGTTTCACTTTTACCCCATAATATGTACAGTCGCCTGCAGAACTCGTCTGGCACCCTAAAGGCTAGAATCGCTTACAACAGATTCCAAATTTAAAGACAAACATCATCGGTTATCTTTTTCTATCAAGTTTAATATATTTAAATACTAAAATTCGGAATATCAAATATTTATTGCCACAAAATTTACGTATACAATTTTCAATAGATTACATAATAATTTAATTACACAAATATATATGAGTACCTATTATAAACGAAGAGTAGTTCTTTATCTAACAAATGAATTTCAAAATATCTGTCTTTGTTTGATACATGGAGAAATGATTTAAATATTATAATTGCACAAATGGGAGGAGCCTACTAAGTTTGTGATAAACGAAAATGAATACAAACTGCAAGACCATTAATGCAGGTGACTGTACATAATACACATATAAGAATAATTCGCAGTTGCGAATATTCGTTACAACTGTACTCTTAATAACGAGAATAACTGCATATTGCAAATTCTATTAAAAATAACCAAATTTCAATACTCACAAACCTGACAAAATGTATGCACCACAAAACTTACCCGCCCTATCGTTATTATTAACGACCGGCATGGACGTGACAGTCAAACATTTTGACAAGTGCGCCTCGACGATTGTTCATTGCAACATAACCCCCTCATCCCCCAAAACACATTATTTGCAGACATACACCATAAATTATCGGCGTGCATGAATATGACAAGTCGTGCGGTTTTTTTTGTGTCCCTACTAAAGGGTCAGTTTTTATTTCAATTTATCTCAGAGTGGATAAAATGGATGATGTGTTTTTTTTTTATTCGTCTCGTTGATTTCCAGCTTGTGTTGTTGTTAAAAGTGTCATAAAGTAACAACATTTGAGTTTTATAGTTTGCTTATCAGTGGAGAGGCGTGAAATTTTTAATAAGGGAAGCATATTTTGTCAATCCTCCCCCTCCTATTAACAAAAAAAACTAGTTATGAAACACCTTAAGTAATTTATATAGTAACTAAATGATTCTACGTCTTATTTTCTTGTATTTTAGTCTATATTTGTATGACGAGTTGAAGTTCACTGCAGGAAATTTCACTAAAATATTTCGAATTTGTTTATTGTATAGAAAATGACGTGAAAAGTTGTTTGTTTCAAACCGCAGGTCTGTATCTCAAACCGTTCTAGAGATATAGCCTCTCAAAGTTTTAGTTTTTTCAAATTTTTGGAGAAAAAAGGCCGTAACTTTTGAACGCGTGGTCGGAATTGATTTTAGTTGACGGATTTGGAATCAGCGTGTCAAAATCTATATAATGACATGTATAATACTTTAAAATTCGACAAAAAAATTTTCGTCAAAAATCGACATTTTTTTAAGGTATACCCCTTTGAATTTTTTCGATTTTTCGCGAAAATTTTTTTCTCGAGTTTAAAGATATTATACACGTAATTATATAGATTTAGACACGCTGATTCCAAATCCGTCAACTAAAATCAATTCCAACCACCCGTTCAAAAGTTACGGCCTTTTTTCTCCAAAAATTTGAAAAAACTAAAACTTTAAGAGGCTATATCTTGAGAACGGTTTGAGATACAGACCTGCGGTTTGAAACAAACAACTTTTCACGTAATTTTCTATACAATAAATATACTTTTAACGAAATAAAAAATTATAAATTTTTTAGTGAAATTTCCTGCAGTGAACTTCAACTCGCCATACAAATATCGACTAAAATACAAGAAAATAAGACATAAAATTAATATTAAATGCTATTTTTGATTAAAATCTTTCAGTTGTGCATAAAGATGAATATTCTAATAATATTTTTAAATTATTTATTAACTGAAAACACAGTTTTGTTTTAATTTGCCGATAGAGTAAGGGAAGCACTGTAAATATGTGTAAATATACTATAATGACTTTTTTGATTTCGATTTTCGGATCGATTACAATAATAAGTTTAAAAAAAACTGTGTTTCAGAACAATATTGATAAACTGATGAGGACTTCTTGTGAAGTCGAAACACGTGACATTGTTTTATTGTGGTTAAGGTGTATAATTTTAGTTTAAATTTATAAACCTAGTTTTGTATTTTAAATACTAATGTATCTCATACTACTTATCAAATAATGTCATTTTAATATTCAACAAATACCTAAAAGCTCATAAACAACCCGATACCCAGACAACCCCTAATATAAGGGTAGGTTGTACACATTCACATACGAAACATGATGCAAGAGAACGAGGGGATATGATGTCAATGATATACATCCATCATATGCGCCTGCCAGCGGCAGATGCAATCATACTGCTCGGTCCAAACTCATGAATTATATCCTGGACCGAGAGGTAATTGTTTTAAAGAGACAACAGTTCAGTTATAATGAGCTATTCGACCACTTTGTTGTGCTTTAATTGTGTTTAGGTTTTATTTAAGCTCGTCGTTAATTAGGAACGTTTAGCGGCTACAGCTTTTGTATGTTTATTATTAAGGGGTATTTTGTTGTATACGTTCTGATTTAACTTAATTATTTGAATACGATATAATTACGGTGTTTATTTTGTGGAAGCTATGTAGGATGAAGCTGTAGTAAATCATTTTATTTTGATTTTAATTTGATACCAGTGAATAAGATATTTTATTATTACAGGGTCGTAATTAGGGGCCCTTTGTCTACTCAATTTTGTGTGTTCGGAGAATTCCTATGCTTGGGGGCCTCCGAATACATATACAATTTTTTTTAATTGGGGGCAACTGTGCGAAAAAAATATTAATTAATTTTTTTAAATACAACTGATGAAAAAATAAAATTTGTCTCATCTTTGATAATGTACTAGAGATTGAAAAAAATCTAATTTTTCTTGATACTATTTTAAAGCTTGGAGTTTTTGCTTTAAAATTATTTTTGATATTTTTTCTGGGGTTATTTATAACTTTACAGGTCCGTATTTGATATAAACATATACATATCCAACATTTCATTATGCATTGCATAGGTATAAACAAAAGTATATTGAACATTTATAAAAAAAAATTTTAATTTATAATAATTATTGAGTATACACTTTAAAGTAAATAATTATTTAAAAATGATGAGAGTAATATACTAAAATAAATACACATAAATGGAAGTTTTGTTTGGACGTACAGAAATATAATAATTATTAATAAACTCAGTCGGTAGAATCGATATTGGCCAATGTAAACTTAAAACCGCATTACTGTTTGAAAACAATGTGGTGGATGGTTATTTTGTACAAACATAATATATAGGATGACCGAAAACTTCTTGATTTTATTTAACATAGAAATATTTATATTGTATGCATTTTTATCAAAAAAACAGACCTCGTACAACATAGTATAAAACAAAGTCCCCTGTCGCGTTTATTTGCCTGTGCACGATTTTCTCAGTAACTACTGGACGGATTTTATTCCGGAAGATTAAGGTGCATAATTAAATAGTTAGCGATAGTTAGCGATAAGTAAATATCGGTATAGAGAACCATACATGACTTCCATGTTCTTTCTATCTTTTTAAATAATGTTTAAATATGAATTAATACATTTTTACTAAGTCTTATCAAAATTAGTGAGATAATACTCGCAATGTTCGCTTTTTAGACGAAAAAAGTTACAAAATTTCAAATATTTCCAAAACCCTTAATCCGATTAGCACCAAAATCAATAGATCTGGAGTACTCACTGAGACAAACATTTTCCCCAAAAATAATTCAGATCGGTGCATTTTTACAGTAGTTATCGTGAACGAAAGAAAATTCTACATCCGCACAGACACACAGACACACGCACAGCCGCCATGCGGAAATTAACTTTTTTTTTACGTTTTGAAGTTAGTACAATCAGAATTTGTCATTTTCTCGGACACGATTTTTCGATGGTATTACAATACTTCCATTTCTTTCAGAACATGGAAGTAAAAACAATGTTTAATAGGTTTATTACAGATTAAATTTATATCCTTGGGTAACACCGGGTCCAATGCGCTAGTAATATAATAAAAATGTTAGGTTATTTGACAGTTTAAAAACCAAATTCACTATACCCTTGTATATTTTGTATTAAGTATTCAATAAAAATAAAATAAAGTCTGGACACTCGTATATGGAATAATAATAGTTAAATGTTATCACTTTATTTGGCCCGTAATAGAACAGATGTAACGTTGTTAAATATAAACGGGAGTAGCTACGGCATAGTTTCAGTATTAATTAACGCGTGCCATGCAATGCCGCAATAAAAACTAAAGCACAATAAAATAACGCTTCAAATTGAAACATTTTGTTTAAACTATTGTAATTATATAGTAAATGCAGTGGAGTAATGGGGTTTATATGAAAACTCTTTTGGTAATGTTTTACTATTTGATGCAAACAATACACAAAATTAATTGAAATAAATTTTATTAGTTGTAGAAAAACGCATAGATTATGGGGGGGGGGGGGGGGGGGGGTACAACAATTTACTGTTAGCAGCCATATTTTATTGTATTGTAGTAGTCTTTGTACAAATATTAAGACGTATGCAGTGCCGGCCTTAGCAAATCTGGCGCCCTGGGCGATATTTATTTTTTCGTTGTCTCTTCCTCTAAAAAAATTGATAAGTTAACAAATAAGTTGAAAAATATAAATAAAAACAGCTTGTTTACCTAAACGTCAAAATTTATTTCAGAAAAAATAATCGCAAACTTTCGAATATAATAATTTCTTTTCTTTTTTATAAGCCTGAGGATGAATCTGTGAATTCGAAAGCTTGCGATTATATTTTCTTAAATAAATTTTGACTGTAAGACATAGGAAATTTAACATGGGAGCAATTAGAAGTGTTGTAGTAACCTTTGGTCAAATTTAATGACGTGTGATTGGTGCATTTGAAAATGCCGCCACAAAATTTAATAAAATAGTAATTAGTATTTTGTTTTTTAATTTATATCTGCCTAAAAATATGATTATAATTTTATCTAGGATGCTTAAATTAATGAAATTTAAGTTGAGAACAAAATACTGTTGATTAATTTAAAATTTATCAGTTAGTTTCGAGGCGGCATTTCAAAATGCACCAATCACACATCGTTAAATTTGACCAAAGGTTACTACAACATTTCTAATTGTCCCCATGTTAAATTTCCTATGTCTTAATCAACTTGGAGTACACTATTTATATATTTTTGTTGCATTTTTTATATAAGTTATTGGCAGTTGAGGTCACATTTTTTTTATCTCATTTATCCCCACACATGTACCAGCACTGTTTATGTACATTATTTGTACAATGCGCCAAATCGATGCCAATGCAAATTAGCGAGTTTTTAACAACATAGCTGCCGCCATTTGTGTTTTCAACAATTGTTTTATCGTTGCTGATAAATATATTTAGCTATTGGAAATATTACACAACGAATTTTTTTTCATTACCAATTTGCATAATTGCATATTGTGGGTCGTCCACTAAATTGTTTTTGTAAATTATATTCAATATATTATATGCATATGTTTATTTATATAAAATATATATTGAATAATATAACATATCGTTCTATGATACATATTGTTTGATGAAAACAAATATTGTTTATTTACATATATGTATATACTAATTATAGCTTAGGAACAAAATTTTGAGGTAAAATAGGCTACTGTAAAAATGCACCGATCTGAATTATTTTTGGGGAAAATGTTTGTCTCAGTGAGTACTCCAGACCTATTGATTTTGGTGCTAATCGGATTAGGGGTTTTGGAAATATTTGAAATTTTATAACTTTTTTCGTCTAAAAAGCGAACATTGCGAGTATTATCTCACTAATTTTGATAAAACTTGGTACATTTGTAGTTCAATTGAACCTAAGGGACATTTATTATTTATACGTGCCTAAACAACCATTGAAGGGGTGAAAAACACCCTCAAAATTTGAATTTTAAATACTAGTTAATATGTCATTCATGTTGCCTTGGAAACAAATGCAACTAAATTCAGATTGTAAAATTAGTTGTTCTACGAATGTGTATTATGTTTTGGACATTAGGAAATAGATTATATTTATATAAAAATGGCAATAACAGCTGTAACCGTCGTAAGTATATATGTTTTTTTATGTATTACGAAATTTATATTCATAGTAGTAGGTTATATAAATAAAATATTTTTTTTAAATTCATATGTAAAAATTATTTAAAAAGATAGAAAGAACATGAAAGTCATGTATGGTTCTCCATACCGATATTAAGTTTAAATTCAGTGGATTATTTTCATTGAAATGGTAGTGAACGCCACTGATTGTGAGCGAAATATATATCCCATTTGCATATTCCTCGGACTGTTTTTCCTAATAAATGAAATTTCTGTAACAAACGTAGCAGATTTTAAACAGCGCGTCATCGTTTATCATAAGCCCGTTGTAGTTTTGTTTAGCCGTTGCCACGACAACGGCACGGTTTGTGAAACTAGCATAGAGAACTTGACTCACACAACTCTGAAAACTGAAATGTTTATTGTTATTATGTAGTATTTTGCTTCCTCGCAATATCGAAGATACGAGAAGCTTTGTGATCGTTTCAGATTGAGACAAAAAAAATGTTCTCCGATTTCAAAATTTTAAATTAATTTATCCGTTTCACGTCAAGACAAACACTTTTCGTTCCGCGTCTGTCTGTCTGTTCCGATTCGAGCACTGTATTTATTAATTTCTCGCATTAGGCCTAAATTGGACACAGGATGAAAATATAATTATCTTTACACATAAATTACAAAATGGGACTTACAACGCTCAAATAGGGCCTTGAACACAAAATCTAAATTCCTAATTAAATAGCTCACTTCGAAACCTACATTTTTTTCCGATTAATAATGTACACCCTGTATATTATTATATTTAAAATATACCTATTCACAAATACACAATACTAAAATAACTGTCAGGTATGTATTATAAAGGAGCTAACAAAATTTGTTTGCTAACAAACATATATTACAGTTCCCTTGAAGTATCATGAAGTGTTTGACAATTTTCTCGTACGCGCGGTAAGTAAACACCAATGGTATTAAAACAGTGTACGGTCAGAGTTACCAACTGTTATAATAATTAAGTTGAAATATCACTGATCTAAATTCCAAAACATATCCATAGATATATAATATAATAAATTTTGTTTCCAAGAATGAATATAGCCACAAATAAATATACATGAAATCAATACCTTCCATCAGTATTTTTAGAAAATATGTATTGGTAATTTATTCTTAATACATATAAACAAATTTACTTACAATAAAACGTAATGTTATCATAAGTTATATTAAAAGAAAATCCTATTGGTTTGAATGGAATGATATCCATGTTATCATATAAAATAATCTCATGATGTTTGTTTCAAGGTACAACCCCCCCCCCTCTCCTTCCCCCACATATATGTATATATCATATCACTCAATCTTATTGACGTATTTTGTTGGTTATATTATATTTAAAAACATCTTTATATTTTGCTATAGCATGGTTATTAAAGATTGTTATAAATTAATATTTATTATTTTCCCTATTGCTTTCGCCTTACTTTTGTTTCCTCGCCATATTGAAGATACGAGAAGCTTTGTGACCATTTTAAAATGAGACAAAAAATTCTTCCCCGATTTCAAAACGTTTCGACGCAACTAACATGCCATTTGTATTGAATCACATACAGTGTATTCCAAGTTGAATAAGACATAGGAAATTTAACATGGGGACAATTAGAAGTGTTGTAGTAACCTTTGGTCAAATTTAACGATGTGTGATTGGTGCAATTTGAAATGCCGCCTCGAAACTAACTGATAAATTTTAAATTTATCAACAGTATTTTGTTTTCAACTTCAATAAAGAATAATTAAAGTAAGCATCCTAGATAAAATTATAATAATATTTTTTGGCAGATATAAATTTGAAAACAAAATACTAATTACAATTTTATTAAATTTTGTGGCGGCATTTCAAAATGCACCAATCACACATAGTTAAATTTGACTACAACATTTCTAATTGTCCCCATGTTAAATTTCCTATGTCTTAATCAACTTGGAATACACTGTATAATAGATTTGCAAGGTCGAAGCAGTGACGAACACCGTTTCTGTAAAGTGCCAAAGCTTTACTTGGCAGATGTTTTTTTTTAAATATCGTTTGTTCAATATGAAATTGGGTTCAATATATTTTCTATAAATTGACTGAAATTTTTGTTTCTGTTTCAGAACTGTCACCTCATCAGGTATGTATGATATTTTGTGTAACAAAATATTTTATGTATTATTTTTTGACCATTGTTGGGCGACTCAAAGATATTAAATATTATTATTATTAAATATTACCTATTAATAATTTTTCAATGGCGCAGAAAATTTCTTAAAAATATTAAAATATAATAACAAAAATATTCGAAAACGTCAAAGCGCGAACTAGAATTATTTAGTCGTAAAGTAACTTATTTTTTATTTGGTATAATTACTTACTCTATCTGTCTATATAGGTACTATTATATGTATAATTATGTATTACTTACTTTAGTTAATTATTTTGTATATTTTGTTATTTTCTTTTGTATGAATTCTTGTGACTTATTTTACATCTGGATAAGATCTACAAAATCAATAATATCTATAGTAACTACATGTATTCGAAACGTATGTATTTCACCAACGAACTGCAAAATTCCATCAGCGAAAGCTGATTGATTGATTATATACTTATATGAACAACATTATATTTTAGGGTTGATATATTTTCAACCCATATCGTATCGATACTTAAGGATGTATGGCAGATATCTAATTTCAACGAGAAATAGTTGAAATTAGGAGAAGTTACTCCATTATAAATCTTACGTACCCACACAAAATTTCAAAAGGTTTTACAACATAGTTTCAAAGTTATTATTTTTTTAAATTAACATGGGCTCTTATGGAAGAATGGTGTATTTACGGTTAAAGTCCAATAAAACACATGGTTCAAGCATCGAGAAAAATCTGAAATTTTCACAACACGTCACTTACATATTTAGTAACAAGTTTTATAAAAAAAATTATACACATACAGAACTAAATTGTGAGAAAAAAATTATTGCTGAAAAATATTGAAACAAATTTTTTTTTCGTATTATCAACACAAATATTAATTTTTTGGCTAAAATTTAAAAATAATAGTCAATAATGGGAAATAAGGTTTTAAACAAAAGTATTTTTATAGTTTATGTAGTATATAAACCAATTTGACTTTCTTATAAGCATTTAAAGTGAATAATTGATAATTTTATTTTGATCGTTCATTGCATCTAAATTTACATTATTTTTAACTACATCCTTAATATTGAATTTTATAAAATGTGGTATTATTGTTAAAAACCATAGCCCCTACATCCTATCGTGGGCCCCCACACCATTACTTTCAAAAATATTCAGAACATACGATATTAAATTAATATCTCAAAAATATTCAATATTAAAATGTCTCGATTCGAAAAACACTTAAATTCATATCTCCTTATCTGAACAGATTAATTCAAACGGCGTAAAATGATGGCACGAAAAATGAGTTTTCTGCGAAGATAAATAACGACCTACCCTTCCCAAACCACCCCCAAACGAAATTTAAATTTATAGCAAAAACTTTTAACATCCCTTCACTGCAATCGTATATAGCATGATAACAGAGCTAATGAAGTAATCAAAAGGTATACCTACCCCTAAATAAGGGTGCGGGGTGTTAAATGGAGGGGTATTGTTGTGGCCACTGGTGCTTCGGATAAACCATTTACGGTTCATAGAGCATATTAAATATTATATTGTTCACCGCCCTTGTTGTATCTTTGTTACTGTGATAGTGAATTATTCTGAATATCATTAGAGATAATTAACGGTGACTGTGGAGTATTGATTTAATTATGAAAGGCTTTCGCGGTTAATTGATGTGTTTAATGTATGTGTCCTTTAATAGTGCGTATGGATTTCCTAGCGCACTTCCCGTAGGAGATAGAAAAAAAGTTTGGTACATAATATTAACGTCGTAAAATTATTTTGAACATTATTATTTTTTTTAATGGAACTGCCTGCAACGTTTTAAGTCTTCCGATATCATTACATTAACGTCTGTTCATTTTTTGATTCAGTGACAGTGTTGCCAAATTATTTTTTTCTGAAAAATAATCCATAAACAAGCTCAACCTTAAAAAATCGTAGCAACCTCGTTTTTTTTTTAAACGATGAATTTATTAGCAATAATGTTAGTACTGGTAAAAAATTCCTACGGAAGTGCGCTAGGAAATCCGGATGCACTATTGGGGGACCCTGTATAGGGCTGGACGTCCAAACGAGATTTAGAAATATATATAAATATATATAAATAAACAGTGCAAACCACTAAAAATATATTTACCCATATAAGTACAGTCGGGACTCGTTTATTGTAAGTCTCGTTTATCTGAAATGCCGAGTTTCGTTTATTCTAAATTTTTTGTCCTCCTTCACCTTCCACCATTCTCGAGTCGTGACGTAAACGAACATATTTTTGAAATTTTTGTAGAATTAATTAGAGACACTTATCACCATCGTCACTCGTCACCTTGCTCATATTCCAAAAAACCACGAACGTATTGCCAACTTAAGAATAGTAAAAAATGACACTTCCCGAATAGACAAAATTGTCTGTGATAGCTTTTTCATGATTTTGCAATGTCGAATTTGTACTTCTTTGATTGTATATGTTGTTAAAATATCAAAAAAAATACGAAGACAAGAATAAATAAAGGTTTTCTTATAATTGATATTGTATTATACATTTATAATATTTGAATACGTCTTCGTGGTGACGTCAATTCCCGCGCCAACGCTGATTGGTCAAGGATCTATACATAACTTGGTGGGTGCCCCCCTCGACTTAGAATAAACGCGATTTCCTCGTGTCAAAACGATTCAGAAGGCTTAGAATAAACAAGTCCCGACTGTATATCTATAATATTTATATTGTACTTAATACGGACCTGTACAAAAAAACCCATGTACAAAAAAAAGTCAAATTCGCGTTACTGTTTTTTTATGTGTAATTCTCGATGCATTAACATGTGGAACTGTGTAAACAAACGTTGCTATAGTGTGTTTGTTGAATGCATGCCAAAATTGCATGCAGATCTAACATCGGCGCCCTAAGATTAAGCACACATTGTTTCAAATATGTGCAGACGGCTAGCTATTGTTAAAGTGAATAAACATTTTGATTGAAAAAGTATTATCATATTTATTTGAGGGGTGAGATGCGGGGGAAACGTAAAAGCAATTTTTATATAGTACGATAAAAAAATGTTTCAGATAATTTTTTTATTTTCAATTATAGAATACAACAAATAACTCTTTATTTAATTAATTTAATTACCAAAGTCCGCAAATATAGTTTTTTTTTTAATTATTGCCTTTTATTTTGTTTATGTCTTTTCTCCAGTAATGGATAAAGTAAAACCAGTAATGAGCACGCAGTGATGGACACTTGTTAATAATTACAAAATGATAAATACTACGACACAAAAATTATAAAAGGAAGAATCGTCAAATTTGTTGCTATGATCATAATATAATAATTAATAAATAAATTAGTTTAAATGTCCACCATTTTGACACCTATTGGCCTCATGTCATCAAATCACGCTGTAATACAGTTAAATGTATATAGATTAATATTCAGAAATGGTAGTAGTCAAATATCAACACATATTTCTTATTCAGTACATTTAATTAAAAATTTGCCATTACTGGGGGGATCCTTGCCAAGACTGGTATCACTACCTTATTGCTATACTTACTGAATATTTGACTAGAGCGAGACCGGCTCGATAGTCTGGATCGACTGTAAGACAGTTGAATGTACATATATAGATTAATATTCAGAAATGGTAGTATGTAATCAAATATCAACACATATTTCTAATTCACTACATTTAATTAAAAATTTGCCATTACTGGGGTCATATCCAAGACTGGTGCCAGTACCTTATGGTATTTAAATAAATCATCTTGAATAACCATCATGTTTAAACAGAATAATACGACCAGTATACTTAAAGAGTAAGACAATAGATAGGTTCATATTACATAAGCAGGGCTTGTATTTATCACGAGGAGATTTTGCCCGGAAACTCTTAGGTTACAGCCAGCTCTTGTTAATTACGATTCATTCTTGTATTGTTCTTGTTAAAGGATTTGGCAAAACCAGGCTTGTTAAATCAAATATAGAGTTTCGACTGCCTTACTTATTTTAATTACTTCGCTTTTTAGATAATAGTATATGTTTACGTCAGATCGAAATAAGGTACTGGCACCATTTATGGCCGCTATTAGAGAAAGGTTTACTGTTTTTGTGATTAACGGGTTTCTTTTTGTAATTCCCATGAACTCATGTTACTAATAAAACAAGTAATTCTTTATTTAATCAATTTAATTACCAAAGACCACAAATAAAGTTTGATTTTTAAATTATAGCCTTTTATTTTGTTTATGTTTTTTCTCCAGTAATGGACAAAGTAAAACCAGTAATGAGCACGCAGTGATGGACACTTGCTAATGATTACAGAATGATAAGTACTTACTAATAATAGCCATTTATTGCAGTTTTATGATTTATTTTTAAGGTTACTCACAAAATCAATAAAATAAAAAAAATGGAAATAGAAAATTAATTAACTTATAGATATATATGTGGATTTTGGATTTTGTGTATAAACCGCGTCGATTTAGAGATGTCCTCTGCAATGTGCGACGAAACGTTGGCCGATAATACGATCAAATCGACGCGTTTTATACCAAGAACCCAAGATTTATGTCAAGATCACCTTGGGAAGTTTAAAAGCTTGTGTTTTTGACTAACTATGCCCGTGGTTTCGCTTGCTTAAATATAAAAGTTAGGTATATGGTATCGCGGAGTATATTTTAGATCTCTTTATTCTATACAATTCTTTACTACATTATATTGCTCAATATTTAACGGCGTTTTGCTAAAGATCACACTGGTGGCAAACTTTTTTCCGACTTGGTTTACT
The DNA here is from genome assembly GCA_961205875.1 of Sialis fuliginosa. NCBI lineage: Eukaryota > Metazoa > Arthropoda > Insecta > Megaloptera > Sialidae > Sialis > Sialis fuliginosa. Next base: position 19,170,316 of record OY540818.1, on the reverse strand, counting down.
GTTATCGTTACTGCTTATTTCTTATGTTACCTAACGTAACTAAAACCTGGGTAAAAACGTATCTATGAATTAAAAAAATATGTAAATCGTTTTCTAATAAGTAAGGATGTAAACAGATGTTCGCCTAGTAACCCAGTATACGTAAATAAAAAAAAATTAAATACCTCTATTCCAGTTTATTCAAATATTCATAAAAAAGATCTCATTATACAATAGAGTTAAATAAAATAAAGGAAACACTGTAATACGTACCTATATATCATAAAGTTATTTTGTTATTATTATAGGATAAAACGCTTGAAGCGGAGATAAAAAATATCAGGTATTAAATACTTTGTATTTATGTCTTCTGTTTCTTTTAAACCAAAGTCGGATGCACTGTTCAACCAGATTTAAATATTGTAATTTAATAAATGGAATATGCAGTATAATTTACAAAACACTTATAGAAAATTACATTTTTTGTATTATGAACTAACATACATATGTATTTCAAATATAATTTTTTTTTAATTTTAAGGACAGGTTTTGAAAAGTTGAAAGTCTTCTTCAACGCCCTCGAATTGATGAAATTATATTTTATATGGGATTAATAGGGTTTCTTCGGAACCTTAAAAATAGAATTGAATTCCATTTTTTAAGATTAGTCGTTTACGAAAACATTAAAATAAATGAATATTTTAGAAAATATAAGAGTAAAATTCCCAACCTGTATAAAAATATACAAAGCTGTTAAAAAACTATAACTACTAACTATATTTTATCGGGGGAAGAGAGGGGGAGGGGAGTAATCCATACAAACTTACTAGAATGAACATTTTTAATTTAAAGTACATCAACAAAAAAAAACAGAATCACGAATGTCGTAATTACATTTAAATAAAGTGAAAACAGTAAAAGGTGATATTAAAACACACAAATCTTTGACATGTTCGTCTAGTACGTACAAAGGTGGCAGATATTAAAGTCGTTAAGGAACACTTGAAGTACTCATCAGAACAAATTTCACAGCATCTTTTATGTCAGTTGCAAAAACGTCCCGACTACCATCTTAATCTCACGTTTCCAAGATCTTCAAGGGAAAAGTTAAATGTAATTTAAAACTATTATTATTATTATTTGTAAGATTTAAATCGTCCCCAGTACTCTGGGTTCATGGGTGTAAGTCGCATTTCGTAAAGTCTTTGTTTTACTTCAGATATATTTTCAATTGATTTTTACTATAAGATTATTTTAAACACGAGAAACCTTGAATATGCAATGTTAGGTCCCAGAATTGAAAGATAATGATTTTTTAAACTAACTAATTTTTCGATCAGATTATTATTTTTATATTAAAAGCGAGATTAATATGATTTTTGTTAAAATAAAAACGCAAAATACAGCAATCCGCCATGTTTGATAAAACACCAGTCAGAGTGGATGACGTCACGGCTACGTAAACGTCATTTTTGTTTCATTAATATCTGCACTGTTTATAAATTATTCTGTGGTTTTAAATTATCAATTTGCTCAGTTTTGTGTTACCAAAACTAAAACCGAGAAACGTTAGCGATGGAACAAGGATTTATTATTGTGTTTACATAGGTGTGACGTCAAAAATGCGCCATGACACCTGCGAGCGTTTTGGCGTCAAATTCAACATTAGTTTTAAAAGGGTCAATTTTTGTGATTAAACCTTTATTTTCTGCAGAAATAAGTATTTTTTTGGAAATAGGAGACACGTAAGATCATCATAAAATAGTTTTTAAAAATTAGGCATCATGCATATTGACGCTTTCTGAAATACAATTGGAAAAGGTGTAGTCATATGCTCTTTCATGAATTTGTATTTTCATGGCTAGAACAAGTAGGTCCACATTCCGGAAGTCGGTAAGATAGCGCTCGTTCGTCTCGTTAAATGTAACTCTCCCGTGTAGCGAGAAAGTGAAACGACTCCTTGAATAAATTCAGACGCGGCGTAATGAATAGCACTTTCACATTAAATGGGTCTTCATTATTCACGAATACACCCTTCCCCTCATCCCACACACATATCCACATACAGTAATCCCTCAATTTACGTGGTCGATTGGTTCCATGAAAATAGCATAATAATATTTTTAACTTCCCATTAAGAAGTTATTGTAATCGGTCCGAAAATCAAAATAAAATATGTTTGAAAGTCACTATAGTATATTTACACTATTTTCAGAAAGTGTGTGTTTTTACGTGCACGAAATCTCGAAAGTAAAAAATGCTATTGACTTCGTTGGGGTGCCAATCGAAGCGTCTTGACGTGAATATGATCTGAAAGAAAGGATTTTTCGAAATTCAACCCCTATGGGGGTAAAAATTCTTTTTTTTGGTCAAATTTACTTGAAACTCAGCATAAATATTCTACAATACAAATAATGAAAAATGTATGTCAGTATCTTTTTTTGTAATACGTGCCTAAACAGCCATAGAAGGGGTGAAAGGCGGAAACCACCCTCAAAATTTGAATTTTAAATACTTTATTTTGGAAACAAATGCAATTTAATTCAAATTGTCAAATTAGTTACTCTAAAAATGCGTGTTAAATTATTGACATTAGGATATTAGAAAACTAATATTCATAATACAAAGGCGAGTTTTATTTCTGACCAATTTCATTAAAATTTTTCATCATAAACTATATGGAAACAATAAATAATCAGTGTTTATAATCATACCATGTTGGGAAGTTGATTGTGTGGACCTAAAATTGTCTCACCCCAACCCAAGCTTGTTAATTAATTATATTAATACCTGGTTTCACAAACATAAATTTATCTCCAACTATTAGTTTGACCAATCAGATTCCTGGAAATTAAATCCCGCAAGATTCAATAGTGTGCTGTGGTTTGTCGACTAACCTTCTAGAAAATCTGAGAGTAATTTTTGTTCATTTAGTTATCTGCGGTTTTTTTTAGCGGACGACCTTTTTTTCGCTTGTTTAATGGTATTGGATTCTGCAAACCTCTGAAAAAAGCTAACCGAAGCTGTTTTTACGGGGGAACGTTACATTTTTCACGTAGAATAAATTGCATGGGTAAACAAGTTCTAATGTGCTGTGGTTTAAAAAAAATCACTTGATTATTATTTTCATTTTAAAATTAAATTAAAGTCAAGAAAATAGTTTTTTTTTTGCTTTATGAAATCATATTCCTTTATTTTAGAAAATATAAATTGTGTTTCTCTCTTCTATAAAACAGGCCAATAATCTTAGTCATTAAGTCTTAACTAAATCTAGGATCTTAAGCTTTCTAACAGTGTAAGTTTCATCAAAATCGGTTCAGTAGTTCTCACGTAAAAGCCGGAAGAAATAATAGTCGTAAAAACAAATTTTTTAACTATAAAAATTGTAAGACTTACACGTGTTTCAATAGCAATGCTATCATCATCGGAGTCCTAAAGATATTGACTTAAGTCTAAACGTCCATGTCTTTAGGACGTGTAAGTCTAAACTCTTACAATTTTTATGGTTAGGGGATTTGTATTTGATAAGTCATAACCATAGTTTTTGTCTGTTGTTTGTTACAAAATTTTTACATTGTACAGTCGCCTGCAGAACTCGTCTGGCACCCTAAAGGCTAGAATCGCTTACAACAGATTCCAAATTTAAAGACAAACATCGTCGGTTATCTTTTTCTATCAAGTTCAATATATTTAAATACTAAAATTCGGAATATCAAATATTTATTACCACAAAATTTACGTGTATACAATTTTCAATAGATTACATAATAATTTAATTGCACAAATATATATGAGTACCTATTATAAACGAAGAGTAGTTCTTTATCTAGCAAATGAATTTCTAAATATCTGTCTTTGTTTGATACATGAAGAAATAATTTAAATATTATAATTGCACAAATGGGAGGAGCCTACTAAGTTTATGATAAACGAAAATGAATACAAACTGCAAGACCATTAATGCAGGCGACTGTACATTGATTAACAATAGTATCCTAGAAAGTTACATAATCAGTACCTATTTAATAATATTCTAAATAGAACATGACATTTATGCATATAGTTTACGACAAAAAAAAAACAATATAGGAGATAATCGATATGCACCATCAAGCAACCCTTTATAATTTATCTGCTCCACGTACCAACAAAGCGCACTAAATTTTTATTTCCTTGCTCATAAAAGTATTAAAACAAATAACCCTTATCTGTACACATGTGTAACACGTAATATAATATTATATAATATGCATTGTACAGGATGATGTAAAAGTCATTAGCAACAAAATTGATTTAAAAAAACGCCTTTTGTTTGGTGACATAGAACTCTGAAATTACAAATCGCACAGACTTCCGGTTGGTCTTAAAATGTTTGTTACATAGTCTAGTCTTACGTATTAAAATTTCAAATTATTATAATTAGTCGAAGCCTTTTAATCTGAAAATTTAAATTTTGTGCTTTAATAATTATTAAAGGACTTTTTTTATTAAAAATTCTTTGATAAGTATCCAAATAATATTTTTAATATTATAAATAATGTTTTTTTAATATATTGTAGCCCTTATTTTATATATTAAAAATTGTATAAATAAATATTTGATATTCCGAATTTCAGTATTTTAAACTTGATATAAAAATAATTAATGAAATGGACGTATATTTGTGTTTTTATTTAAAATGATGTAACTATATAAGCTCCGCCCTAGAAAAAAGATAACCGATGATGTTTGTTTTAATATTGTCGAACCAGTTGTAAGCGATTCTGATCTTTACGGTGGCAGACAACTTCTGAAGCCCATAGTACATATTATGGGACCCTAATAACTAGTTGCTAGTTGAATTTTTTTCGGAAAATAGTTGGTAAATAGTTTTTTTTTACGATTTGATAATAATTAGTGCAAACGAAGCAGTAAAAAGTGTCGCAAATTGTTGGAAAGGTAATTGATTTCAAATTGTGTTCAATCAAACCAGTTTTCTGAAAACGGTGGAGATATGTAATAAAAATTACAATAAATGCATTTTTACGCAATAGTTGAAAAACTATTTTTCCAATCTCTACTAATTTTTTTTGGTTATTTCTATTATTTATTTAATAAAAAAATTATATTTTATATTGACTTTATAACTAGCCTATACCCTAAACGAAATACGTGTGTATAAAACATCGTCACCGAGATAATAATTAGGGATAAACCACATTCATACGTGCATTGTGAGGTAATGGAATGTTATTCTTATCTACTTCCAGTCAATAGCCCAATAACATGGCTGTGCATCCGGCCAAACATACTAACGGCGGCGGCGGGCGCCGATACAGCTTGATTCGTTATCCGGCAAAATAATCTCTTCGGCTAGCGTTAATATGCGTCGTAAAAATTAGATGCATTCAGGAATAATGTAGCGGATGAAATTTTTAATAAACAGGAATGAAAAGTCAATCTTTTAAACATTAAGGGGGGGCTTTTTTAGGATTTTTTTTGGCCACGTATTAAAATAATTAATAACAAATGTTTTTCCACATATTTACAGAAAACATTATAATTTTTTTATGGCAAAATATTTAAAAAATTTAAATAAGTCACTGCAGCTCTTTTTTAGAATTTTTTTTGGCCACGCATTAAAATAATTAATAACAAATGTTTGTCCACATGAAAGATATGCATTTACAGAAAACATTGTAATTTTTTTATGGCAAAATATTAAAAAATAAGTGGGATACAGCAAATTTGGGAGGGTAAAAAAAAAAAGTGTTTTGCCATGATCACTGCTGCTCGTCACTAGATCATCTGAAATAAAAACAAAAGGGATCATTAGCTAATGACATAATGCTCCGGATGGACGAAGGGATTTGAAAAATATTGAATTTTCACAAAATGGCAGATGTTGAAAGTCAAAGTTCTTTATTAAAAATAATACTCGTCCAAAAAGAAATCCTTCGTTCATCCGGAGGACAATTATGTATAGAATAAGTGAGAAAAATTTCAAACCGATCGGCAAAGCCGTTCTCAAGTTACAGTGATCACCGACTTCGAAAACATGATTTCGAGAAAAACGCGTTTAAAGTTTTGAGTACGAATTGCATGCAGATAAAAATTTTTTTTTTGAACTTACACTAAATCGTCTATTCCAGGACATTTGTCTGAAATTTTCAGAGAATACTTTTGAAATATTCTAAAATGCAAAAAAAAAATAGATTTTTTCAAAACTCTAAGTGGGTCTGCCTCCTTAACAATTTAAAACTCATTAAAAACATCTTAGGGTCGATCCAGACTATCGAGCCGGTCTCGCTCTAGTCAAATATTCAGTATAGCAATAAGGTAGTGGCACCAGTCTTGGCAAGGACCCCCTAGTAATGGGAATTTTTTAATTAAATGTACTGAATTAGAAATATGTGTTGATATTTGATTACTACCATTTCTGTATATTAATCTATATACATTTAACTGTCTTACAGCGTGATTTGATGACATGAGGCCAATAGGTGTCAAAATGGTGGACATTTAAACTAATTATTAGTATAATTTATTTATTAATTATTATATTATCATATCAAAAACAGATTTATCCATTTTTGTTCTGTTGCTACTCAATTTTGATATGACAAAACGAGTAAAATTAAATGAGGACAATATTTTAGATATTTTTAAAGCGTCCTATCAACGTTTGGGACATTAAACTTTCATATCAGAGCTGAGTTTTCCTTTCAGCAAACATAATAAATGAATAAGGGAAAGATTATCGCATATTCTTGCTACATTAACCCAACGTAGGGCCATTACGAGTCAAATCACATCCGGTCTTTATTCGTGGTTTAATCAATGCGATGAGGGTATTCACTGTGATACTGTTTGCCTTTGCAGGGGGGGGGGGGAGATGTATTTAGTCCAATGAAATGTGCAGTTTAATAGTGTGTAATAGGTGAATTTTTGGAGAGAATCTTTTGTGTTGGGAACTAACTCGTTTTTTAAGTAATTATTTGTTACAAAAAAAAAATTAGGTGGCGCGTTGTAGCTTTATGGGTAAATTTGAATTTGGGCCCCCATGTACAGTGTAGAATCGAGACAATAATCATCTACTATTTTTGTTTCACCTAGTTCTTGAATTTTTTTAGTTAAAACCGAAGATAAATTTTTCGCGAAAAATAGAAGATTTTTGACCAATTTTTTTTGTCGAATTTGATAGGTTTTAACACGCTGATTTCGAATCCATCAAGTAAAATCAAATCCGATAACCGTTGTTCGGTTTGTATGAGGCTTATAGATTTAATGAATTACTGAACCGATTTCAATGCAGTTTTCACCAATTTCTCTGTGGAAATTCGTGGCTATTAATTTTTTATGAAAAGCTAAGATTTAACATCAAAAAACTAAAAAAATCTTTATCAAGTCGTGTTTTGTTTCCATGATATAATTTATGATTTCAATATATTATTAATTTACGTCACTATGATCACGTCTCTTTCAAATATTTTGTCGAAACATTGAATGTTTTTTGATACATTTTAACAATTTAATATTTTGAAATATATTGATTGAAAATTGAAATATAAAGAAACATTTCACTTCCAAAGAAGGTAAAATATCGAAATTGATTATGATTGCTTTCAACCTATTTATTTATTTATGTATTGTACTAACGAGGTTCTACTGTATTGATATTTTATATAAAGTATTCTTGTAAAATAAAGTTTACTGTTAACATTGGAAATAGCTACTGCCTATTTTACAATACAACGATAATTGAATACATACAACCAACCAATAGAAAATTAATATTGATTATGCATATTTTAATAAATTATAATACATTAATTTACGTGCAACAACATCTGTATTGCAGTGGGTACAAACAAAGCTCCATCTAACAAAAAACAACAATAATAAAAATGCATGTACAAGGGCACCTGATGCTGAATTAAAATGAGATTCCAGTAAAACAAAAGCTAACGATTAAGCCGACGCCCAGCTGAGATTATCTACGAGAACAGGATTACAACTTAAACGAAATTTAAATCTATTCTAATATTTTAACGGCGTAGAATGAACCAGAACAAGTGTATACGAATGAAAAATAAGTAATTCCGATAGAACTATGTAGATTTTAGATGGCCTCGGGGAGGATTCAGTTAATGTTAGTATTGTTCATAAATTATGGTTGGATTTTAGATATAGAAATGTTTATATAATAAACTAAACAATGAGCAAATACGTTTTATAAGTAATTATCTATTTTGATAGTTTTGAGAGAAATTTTCTCTATATGTGTTTGTTTTTTATGATATGAATCGAAAACTGCTGAACCGATTTTTGTGGGACTTTGAAAAATCTAATGTCATGAGTTATGCATACATATACACAGACAGACGGACACGGAACGTGTTTATCTTGACCTGAAAAGATCAATTTAAAATTTTTTTGAGAACAATTTTTTGTCTCATTATAAAACGATCACAAAGCTTCTCGTATCTTCGATATTGCGAGGAAGCAATAGTAAAGAGCCAATAATTGAGTTTTAATTTTTTTTAACGCTGATATCGAGTAGGGTACCAAATGAAAGCTGACAATGCAAGGAATTTAATTACATAAACATATTGTTTTTATTAATTTACCATTTATTTTAATGTATTTCTCGAGTAAATACAGTTATCATGAATAGACCAAACAAAAGAAAATCGGAATAAATTGATATTAGAAAATGTATATATGAAAATTAAAAAATGTCAAACCTCTTTATCACACACATTAAATAATTTAAAATTAATATATAATTTATTTTAATGTATTTCTCGAGTAAATACAGTTATCATGAATAGACCAAACAAAAGAAAATCGGAATAAATTGATATTAGAAAATGTATATATGAAAATTAAAAAATGTCAAACCTCTTTATCAAACACATTAAATAATTTTAAATTAATATATAATTTATTTTAATGTATTTCTCGAGTAAATACAGTTATCATGAATAGACCAAACAAAAGAAAATCGGAATAAATTGATATTAGAAAATGTATGAAAATTAAAAAATGTCAAACCTCTTTATCAAACACATTAAATAATTTTAAATTAATATATAATTTATTTTAATGTATTTTTCGAATAAATACAGTTATCATGAATAGACCAAACAAAAGAAAATCGGAATAAATTGATATTAGAAAATGTATGAAAATTAAAAAATGTCAAACCTCTTTATCAAACACATTAAATAATTTTAAATTAATATATAATTTATTTTAATGTATTTTTCGAATAAATACAGTTATCATGAATAGACCAAACAAAAGAAAATCGGAATAAATTGATATTAGAAAATGTATGAAAATTAAAAAATGTCAAACCTCTTTATCAAACACATTAAATAATTTTAAATTAATATATAATTTATTTTAATGTATTTTTCGAATAAATACAGTTATCATGAATAGACCAAACAAAAGAAAATCGGAATAAATTGATATTAGAAAATGTATGAAAATTAAAAAATGTCAAACCTCTTTATCAAACACATTAAATAATTTTAAATTAATATATAATTTATTTTAATGTATTTTTCGAATAAATACAGTTATCATGAATAGACCAAACAAAAGAAAATCGGAATAAATTGATATTAGAAAATGTATGAAAATTAAAACATGTCAAACCTCTTTATCACACACATTAAATAATTTAAAATTAATATATAATTTATTTTAATGTATTTCTCGAATAAAAACAGTTATCATGAATAGACCAAACAAAAGAAAATCGGAATAAATTGATATTAGAAAATGTATGAAAATTAAAACATGTCAAACCTCTTTATTACACACACTAAATAATTATAAATTAGTATATAATTTATTTTAATGTATTTCTCGAATAATTAGAGTTATCATGAATAGACCAAACAAAAGAAAATCGGAATAATATTAGAAAATGTATGAAAATTAAAAAAATGTTAAACCTCTTTATTACACACACTAAATAATTTTAAATTAGTATATATTTTAAACCCCTTACACAATAATTGTAGCATACGAACAAAAATAATGGGTAGCATGAATATTAACTATAAAAAGGTAAAAGTTCATATACTTGACATAGGTACTGGTCCCAGACCACACATCAGTAAAGAAAATAGGTCACCTCATTAAAACGCGACTGCGTATTGAAATCTGTGACGATGTTAGCTAAGGATTCAGCCAGTGGCGAGGCGTGAAATTTTTAATAAGGGAAGCATATTTTGTCAATCCTCTCCCTCCTATTAACAAAAACTAGTTATGAAACAGCTTAAGTTCAAGATTTTACTTTTTTAAATAAATTTTTATATATTTAAATGATTCTACGTCTTATTTTTTTTATATTTTAGTCGATATTTGTATGATGAGTTGAAGTTCACTGCAGGAAATTTCACTAAAAAATTTATAATTTTTGATTTCGTTAAAAGTATGTTTATTGTATAGAAAATGACGTGAAAAGTTGTTTGTTTCAAACCGCAGGTCTGTATCTCAAATCGTTCTCGAGATATAGCCTCTCAAAGTTTTAGTTTTTTCAAATTTTTGGAGAAAAAAGGCCATAACTTTTGAACGCGTGGTCGGAATTGATTTTAGTTAACGGATTTGAAATCAGCGTGTTAAAATCTATATAATGACATGTATAATACTTTAAAATCCGACAAAAAGATTTTCGTCAAAAATCGACATTTTTTTAAGGTATACCCCTTTGAATTTTTTCGATTTTTCGCGAAATTTTTTTTTCCGAGTTTTAAGGTATTATACATGTCATTATATAGATTTTGACACGCTGATTTCAAATCCGTCAACTAAAATCAATTCCGACCACACGTTTAAAAGTTATGGCCTTTTTTCTCCAAAAATTTGAAAAAACTAAAACTTTGAGAGGCTATATCTCGAGAACGATTTGAGATACAGACCTGCGGTTTGAAACAAACAACTTTTCACGTCATTTTCTATACAATAAACATACTTTTAACGAAATCCAAAATTCTAAATTTTTTAGTGAAATTTCCTACAGGAAACTTCAATTCATCATACAAATATCGACTAAAATACAAGAAAATAAGACGTAGAGGTATTATAGTTTTATAATTGAACGTCTAAATTAATATATAAATGCTATTTTTGATTTTTGGTTAACATATTTGAGTTGCGCATAAAGATGAATATTCTAATAATATTTTTAAATTATTTATTAACTGAAAACACAGATTTGTATTCATTTATTCATAAAGTAAGGGAAGCACTGCTTCCCCTGCTTCCATGGACGCTTCGCCACTGGATTCAGTGCCAGATTCTAAATATAAAAATTAATGATCATAGAATTTAAAAGAAATGCACGTAAATTTTTAAATAAAAATAATGAATATGAATAAAAAAATATAATTCTCATTTCTACATAGTATATAATATGTAATCAACACAGACTTAATGTTTGTTTAGTTCTGCACTGACAGGCACAGTAGCAATCTCCATTCCTGAATCGTGTCTCCGTTCAGTTTTTTTTCTATGGCAAATTTCTATACATGAATTTTTACTAAAATTTGTTGGTGTCTAATTTATATAAAATTACGTGAAAAATTGAAATTTTCAAACCGCAGATTTGTATCTTAGACCGTTCTCCAGGTTTTAGTTTTTTTTTTAAATTTTTTAAATAAAGAGCTTAACTTTTTTTTTATAGATTTTTGAAATCAGTATGTCAAAATCTATACACTGATTTCTATAATACGCTGTTTGTTTATTTTCCTTTGCATCGTTCAACAGCATAGCAATACTCCTAGCACCACCAAGCGGCAAAAATAAATAGTTTTGGGTTTCGTATAGAGATTTCAATTCCCATTCAATTGCAGTATTTTTATTTGGAAATTTTTGTTGTAAAAGCTGGTTAGGTTAGGTTATGTACTGTGCACAAAAAAAATCATGTTTTATTATTATTAATTAACATAATTTAAATTGTATCAACAACAAAATCTTGCAGCCTTCGACTACCCTAATCAACAACTTTTTATCCATTTTCTATAATAATATACGAATTAAAATTTTATTAGCTTTAATCGTTTGATAACATTGAAAAAAATATAACATCAAAATGTAGACGCAAAAAAAGGAAATAATAAATTATTAAATTTACTGTGGGTGGACACGAGATTTATTCTCGGAAAAATCTGTACGTACAGGGAAGTTTTAAAATATCACAAAAGTTAAATAATCCGAAAAACTTTTTCCAGACATGGGCAAGGTTAAATTTAGAATATTTTTAAGTGTCAGATATATTAACATGTCTGTTGAAAATAATTTATAAATACACTGATTTTATATTTTATCGATGTAATATAATTAACAAAAAGTCTATTTTTACTTCCCCTAAAGGTAAAAAAGTATTTGAATTATTTCCAGTATTTTTAACTGGTTTATTTTTACAATTTCAAAATTGGTGATGAAATCAATTATTATATGAGACAGTAATGATAATTTGGAGTAATATGTATATTGCTTCCTCGCAATATCAAAGATACGAGAAGCTTTGTGATCGTTTCAGATTGAGACAAAATTTTAAATTTATCTTTTCGTTTCACGTCAAGACAAACACTAGTCTGTCTGTCTGTCCGTCCGTCTGTCCCCTGAATCCTTGTCACACGCATAACTCATGAACCACTGGACCGATATTGTTGAAACTTGGTCGGATGGTTGGGTCTGGCTTGAGGACGTTCCCATTTCAAAATCGTATGTACACGTGTGTTATATTAATAAATATTTCTTATTTAGTACATTGAATTGAACAAAAGTCCAACACTGGGGTATGATCCCAGATTTATGTTCTGGTTTATTTTTACATTTTCTAAATAGATGATGAAATATTCAAAATTATTGTATTTGAATGTAAACTCAAAGAAGTACGTTTGTTTTCATTATCAACCAGAATTAATATTTACCTGAAATGTGACTTGTGATAACAGTCTTTATAAATTATTCTATTTTCAGTGTTTTCCAACATTTTCATTCGAGCGAACCACTTTTAAAATATGTATATTATTATTATTGTAATTAGGGTGACCAGATTTTAGTTTTTGTAAACCCTGACATGTAAATGAAGACCCTTTTTTATTTTATTTTATCTATTTTATTTTTATTTTATTCTTTTTATTTTTACTTTCATAAAATTTTGCGCCCTCTGCTCTATTTTTTTTTAGTCGTCATCATTTTTTGCAAAACTTGTAGAAATTCTGAGAAACTCTGAGCCCGGAGAACCAGTATGCAAACCCTGATAATAAATGTAATTATATATCATAATTATTATATTTATATTTGATTTTTTTAATCAAAAACAACGTATATGAGTCATTCCGCCGACCAATTGCAAATTTTGTTAACGGTAGGCAACAAAATTACAACAAAATATTGATTGTTTATGAATTTTTTTAAGATTTTCAAAAGAAATTTTATATTTACAATTAGTTAGTTCTTTAGTATTGCCGCTTATGCTACTAATAAAGTAAATAAGGGTGTCCACTTTTTGGAAAGTCAGGGAGGCCTAAAGTGGTCAGGGAAAGTCAGGAAATTTCTCTAAAATTCTGAAGTCAGGGAATTTATAAATTTTTTTTTGAAAAGTCGGAATTTATTATATCAAAGAAGTCAGTGAAGAAAAAAAAGTGTATAAATTTCAGTTGACGAGCAAAAAAAGGCCTTCAAATTTTTTTACACATTCTGGGAGCCTCTCGATCACTTCTTGCCCCCGAGCCTCTAGTGGTCAGGGAATTTTGAATCAATGGTCAGGGAATTTTATTTTCAAAAAACAGTGGACACTCTGTAAATATTTAGTAGAAAGCGGAATAAAATCGTGAATTCCGGTGTATAAAAAAGTAAAAAAAAATTTCGTAACTCCACTGTTTTGGAAGCACTGATCTAATTTTATAAACAAATCTGTACACGCCATTACATAACATCGTACAATGCACTGTAACATTAAAATCTCGTACAATTTATTGCAATCATAACTTAACAGTGAATATTACGAGGAGTAACATTAAGATAAACTAAAATGGAGAACAGGGAAAACATTTTAAACAATAGTGATGTGAATATTAGCGTTAGAGAAAAATCAGATGAAGACGAACCTGGGAAGCCTTTAGACATTAAAGTTTATAAGAGAAGATGGATAATGCTGGCGTGTTTTTGTTTCGTCGCTGCTCCGATAGCGGCTCAATGGATCCAGTATTCTATCATTGCTAATATTGTTATGAAGTACTACAACGTCAGTTCTTTAGCTGTTGATAATACGTCGTTGATTTATATGTTTACATACATACCGTTAGTGTTTCCTGCATTTTATGTTATTGATAAGAAGGTAAATATAGGGGTTCACATTAAGACGTTACCATTTTCCGATTTTTTTTTAAATTTAAACGTTGATATAAATTATTATAAATGGTATTTTAGAATTTAGAAGAATTAACTCGAACGAAAAAATACAAATTAACGAATTAAAGTTAAAATATCTGCTATGGGAGCCACGAGACTTTCTTATACGTAATCCTCGTGCTAAATTCACCAAATGTAATTAATTATTGAATAATATAAATAAAAACCGATAAAGTGTCCAGATAAATTGCCTGGAATTGGTTAACCATTTAATTTTAATACAATTTTATTAAAAAATATTAGTTCGAAATTTTTCTTATATATATTTTTAATTTTTTGACAATTTCAATCAAAGTGAAAATGACATTTAATATGTCAAAGTAAATATCAATAAAAATAATAAAACACGATTTTTAAAGAAAATTGATAAATCTATGTAAGGGAATATTTTACAACAAATCAACCTATATTATAGGAAATTGAATACTCTACAAAAAAGATTCTATAAAATTTTCACGTAACATGTGTCTTTCTTGAGATATCTTGATACTTAATAAAAATCATATTAAATTCACAAAAAAACAGGGTCTCCGATTTTCAACTATAGTCGCAGCATTCGGGATATCTCTAGGCTCCTGGATCAAGGTTGCGTCAGTATCACCGGACCGCTTCTACGTCACCTTCATCGGCCAGACCGTCAGTTCCATCTCCCAAGTGTTTATTTTGAGCATACCATCCCAGTTGGCTGGGACTTGGTTTGGACCGACCCAAGTCAGCACAGCCTGTTCGATCGGAGTGTTCGGTACACTTATCGGCACTGCTTTTGGGTTCCTTGTCACACCGATTCTTGTAAAGAACCATGAATCTGTGGAAAATATCGGGGATGATTTGTACAAGATGTTTTTATTTCAAGCTGCATTCACATCTGTTGTTCTGATAGCGGTTATAGCATGTAAGAAATAATATATTTATACACGGAGAAAAAAATATTACTTAAGGGGGCAGATTCAGTTGGGACTTCCAAAAAAAAGCTATTTTTTAGAATTTTTTTTGTGCACATGAAAGATATGTATTTACAGAAATCATTGTAATTTTTTTATGGCAAAATATTAAAAAATAAGTGGGATACAGCAAATTTGGGAGGGGTCCAAAAAAAAAGTGTTTTGCCGTGATCACTGCTGCTCGTCACTAGATCATCTGAATAAAAAAAAACAAAAGAGATCATTAGCTAATGATATAATGCTCCGGATGAACGAAGGGATTTGGAAAATTTTGAATTTTCACAAAATGGCGGATATTGAAAGTCAAAGTTGATTATTTAAATTTTTAATCGGCAACTGTAATTTTTATTAAAAAATCGACTACATTTTTCTCCGTGTAGTTAACACGCAGTGGTAAACGTTACACCACTGGTGTTAAATGATATTGAAGTTTTAATCAAACTCAACATGTTGCAGTGTTTGAAAAACAGCCGCCTCTGCCGCCGAATAATGCTCAAGCTTTACAAATCAACCAATCATACTCAAAGAAAGAATTAACAAAAACGTTCAAGAGGTTGTTCAAGAATCCCGCATTCATATCACTCTTTGTGACTTTCAGTATCAGTTTGGGAGTGTACAACGCTGTCTCTACCTTGCTTAATCAGTTTACCCTTATACATTTTCCGGTACGTTTAAAATATAGCAACTCTTGAATTCATTAAATGTAAAATTCGTAAAAATTGTAAAATTACGATTTTAGTAAAATCCATTTTTAAACTATACTAAAAATATTGAAGAATTTCGAAAAAACTAATTACAGTTACCCCCTCCCCCTTCAAAAACGTTTTTCGAATTAAAAAATACATCTTTTTACTAATTCTTATAGACAAAAACACGATTTTTCCTTGTGGACTATTATAATATCTGCTTAAAAATTCTTATGTCGTATTTTTAGCTATTTCAAAAAATATATTCTACTGTGGATCTTGGCTTCTGGGTGTAAGCCGCGTCGATTTGGTCGTGTTATCGGCCAACGTTTCGTCAAGGCTCTTCTAAAAGTGTACTTTTAGGCGGCTATTACACTATCAAAGAAATATGATAAAATTTCTTTGATCAAAGAAATATGACAGTGTAATAAGTCAACTTTTATAATATTTACCTTCATAATATTTCTATGATCATAGTTAATGACAGTCTCTTATATTTGATATAATTTAATATAATTTAATACTAAAAAAATATTATTAAATATTTTATGTAGTGTAATAGAACAAAATCTCGTATTTTATCAAAGAAATATAATCAAATCTTTGTCAAAGATCTTTGACATATTTATTTGATAGTGTAATAGCCGCCTTAGAAGAGCCCTGAATGTGTGATGAAACATTGGCCGATAACACGACCAAATCGACGCGACTTACACCCAGAAGCCAAGATCCATATCAAGTTAACCGTGGAAGCCTCAAGACTTGTATAAGATATTCTATTATTCTATTTTCTTATGTGAAAATATTAATTTATTTCTTTTTCTTGCATTATCTTTTATAAATCAAAACGTAATCTGTAGGTAAAAGTGTATGAATTAATTAAAAAAGTTTTTAACTGTCATATCTTCTTAAAACGAAATAAATTTCAAACATTAAAGTTGGAGAGAGCTAGTTTCATCGTAGTTATAAGATTTCATGAAATAATACTTCCTATACGAAGACAAGAAAAAGATTAATCTTATAATCTAGAACTTGTACAATAAATGTAATAACTGTTGACGGCAATACGCCAACTTGTATCAGTTCTAATTGTAATTACAAACTGTACAATGTATTTTATTTATTTTAGAACAGTGAAGAATTCGCTGGAAGGATTGGCCTTGATCTGATATTGACTGGAATGATTGGGTCGATTGTTTTTGGATTTATTTTAGATAAGACACGCAAATTCAAGTAATTCTATAATAACTCATTTTTCATCCGCGTGGGAATTTTTCGGGGAACAAATTAGCCTATGTTCTTTCTAAGAATGCAAGCTATCTCCCTGTCAAATTTCATTAAGATCGGTTCAGTGGTTCGACTATGAAAGACTATTTAATGCCACTTGCGAAGTTTAGTACATAGATGCATGATTACGATTTTAATAACAGTTTTATCAATCTAGAGATAAAAAATTCAATATGAACTTCTGCGATTTTGTCCACCATTTTGTATTTGCCATTTTGAATCTTATTAAACTAATGTCAAAGTCGTCAATAGTGATCTAAAAAACACGCTAAATGGTGTTAAACTTTCGAATGCGTTTTCTAACCTTAAAACGCTTTGTTAGCCAAAATAAAAAAAAACACTTGTTTACTGTTTTTTGATATATGTACTACGTGTGTGCAAAGTTTCAAGAATATTGGCTAGAGGCACTTGAGTAGATACTTGTTAGACTAAGAAACATGACATTTCATGGGGAAACCCCTAAGAGATATTAAACATTTTTCAAGTAATTTTTAACCCTAATAATTTTTAAAAACTATTTTAAAATATTTTCCAAAAAACTGCTTATTTCTGCTGAAAATAAAGGTTTAATCACTAAAATAGACCCTTGTAAAACTAATTTTGAATTTGACGCCAAAACGCTCGCAGGTGTCATGGCGCATTTTTGACGTCACGCCTATGTAAACACTCCTTGTCAACTATAATAAATCCTTGTTCCATCGCTAACGTTTCTCGGTTTTAGTTTTGGTAACACAAAACTGAGCAAATTGATTATTTAAAACCA
Source organism: Sialis fuliginosa (assembly GCA_961205875.1). Lineage (NCBI taxonomy): Eukaryota > Metazoa > Arthropoda > Insecta > Megaloptera > Sialidae > Sialis > Sialis fuliginosa. The sequence goes on along the minus strand of OY540818.1, from coordinate 19,152,239 downwards.
CAAAATAATTTACAAACATTGCAGATATTAATGAAACAAAAATGACGTGTACGTAGCCGTGACGTCATCCACTCTGACTGTTGTTTTATCAAACATGGCGGTTTGCTGTATTTTGCGTTTTTATTTTAACAAAAATCATATTAATCTCGCTTTTAATTTAAAAATAAATACATTTTTTAAAATCTTTTTAACTTATTTCATTATTTAAAATCATAATTTCAGTGATACTTAATAAATATTATTAAATTTAATTAATAACATAAATGATTATAAATATGAGTAAAATTCCGGCGAAGCCGCGAGGGGATTGCTAATGTATAATAATTTTGGTTGTAGAATCAATACCTCTTACAGTTATTTATATTTGTTTTGGTACAAAGTCAATGTATCATAATAAACAAAACGTAACTGATTTAGGACAGATTAAATTTTAATTAAATCGCAATGTTTTATCTGTAAACACGGATAATTAAATTGAGTGCAATAACAGTTTATCACTTTTTACAGAGAGTTTACAGTTTTTGTTTATTTGATGAGCGCCGTCGGTATGGCGGCCTATTCATTCTCTATGGGCTCCAAGAACTACTGGTTTGTTTACATATGCAGTGGAATATTGGGGTAAATTTATTACACTATATATTTAATAATTATTAGGTATATATATTTTTTCTTTTATGGGATTTTTTTCGAACTCCATAATCTAGAGACCTGGAGTATATGCCATTTTGTTTAATGGTCTGATAACTCAATAAGGTACTGGCACCAGTCTTGAATTATACCCCAGTGTTGGACTCTTAATGTACTGAAGTAGAAATATTTGTTGATATTTGATTACATACATATTGCAATTACTGAATCATAATCTATAGACATTTAACTGTAAAATAGCTTAATTTGATGGCAATTGATTAATGGATGTCAAAATGATAGATTTTTAAAAATTATTAGTGTAATCTATTTATTAATTATTATTATATTATCATAGCATCTGCTTTACGTGTTATAACTTTAGTGACTTTGTACTTATCATTTTGTAACCATTAGCAAGTGTCCATTACTGGTTTTACTTTATCCATTACTGGAGATAAAACATAAAAAAAATAAAAGGCTATAATTTGAAAAAAAAAAATGATTTGTAAACTTTGGTAATAAAATTAATTTAACAAAGATATAGGTACTTGTTTTATTAGTAATATATAGTAAAAATAATATACCTTGCTCTTCAAGCGGCCAAGACTGGTGCCAGTACCTTACCTACCTACATAAGGATTTTTATTATTTCACATAATATTTAAAAAAAAATAGATTTCGTAAAAATATTTCACCCGTGAGCTACAGTTTGGTGACCGCTGATCTATAACAAATGATGTTTTTCAGAGTATTTATGACTGGTTATATGCCGGTAGGATTCGAGCTTTGTGCCGAACTGACCTACCCGGAACCGGAAAGCATTTCATCCGGTATTTTGGTCGCAGGAAGTCAACTTTCTGGTATTTTATTTGTGCTTCTTTTCGGATGGATAATGAAACATTTTGGGGATCTCTATGCAAACATACCAATGTGCGGATTGTTGGTAATCGGGACTGTTATAACAGCGATGACGCCCAATATTCTGAGGAGGCAAGATGCGTTGCAAATTAACTATCAATATAAAATGGCGAATGGAGTTGAAATGAGAGAAAAATAATTTTAATAATTATGTATTAATTTTATAAATATTGTTTCTGGTTGAATTATTTTTATATAAAAAAACTTCGTATTAAAATCTAGCATTCTGTGAATCCTTATTCCACATTTTCCATTGCAGGATCAACGTGTCGAATAGTTTTAATTATGTCCGGTATTATAAAGGAGCTAGCAAAATTTGCTAACTGGCAATTATTTTCAATATTATTATATTAACTATTCTATTTACTTCTTTGTTAGCTTATGAGTTTTAATTTGTTTTTAAAAAGGGAAGGAGGTCACGAGGGTCTTTAAGTGCGTGATCCTCTTAAAGATAATAGTGTAAGCTACATTTAAAAAAAATTGAGTCTGTAGGATCGCGCCAAGCTGAGATATTAACTATTCAATTTAGTTCATTGTTAGCTTATGAGTTTTAATTTGTTTTTAAAAAGGGAAGGAGGTCGCGAGGGTCTTTAAGTGCATGATCCTCTTAAAGATAATAGTGTAAGCTACATTTTAAAAAAAAATTTGAGTCTGTAGGATTGCGCCAAGCTGAGATATTAACTATTCAATTTACTTTTTTGTTAGCGATAAGATAATATTGTAAGCTACATTTTAGGGATGTGCCCAGCGTTACATATACATATGTCACAGCTGTTTTTTTCTGAAACTATATTTTTAGGGGGGCAGAGAAGGGCGCAAAAATAAATCTCGGCCAGGGCGCCAGACTTGCTATGCTTGCGTATGCATATCCTATTTAAAACGTGTCAAATTTTAAAATCTGTCGAGGTCATTCCAATTTACTAAAAAGTTTCACTTCAAAAATAAAACTATCCTTCAAACACTAAAACGAAATCTTATCGAATATTTACATTCGTATTAATTTTCCTAAATATAAATCTTTCCACATTAATATGTCTTACCTGTTAATACAAATAACAATGACATTCTTCTGAGCGTTTTACCTTATCAAATAAAATTAATATTTGTTTGTGAATAAAGATAAACTAGATACAAAATACACACATTTCGTAATACATATTTTAGTTGTAGTTCGGAATGAATTGAAGAATAATATAACAGTATTAATCAGCATTAAAAATGAATAAAGAAGAAATAATATACAACAGTGACATGAGTATAACTGTGACAGAAAAGCTAAAAAAGATGGAGTTAGAAGAATTAGCTAAACCCCAAATAAAAATTAAAGTATATAAAAGAAGATGGATAATGTTAGCGTGTTTTTGTTTTGTAGCAGCTCCCATGGGGGAGCAGTGGATCCAATATTCAATCATTAATAATATCGTTATGAAATATTATAACGTTAGTTCGTTAGCTGTAGATTGCACATCACTTATATACATGATAACGTACATTCCGCTAGTATATCCAGCGTTTTATCTTATTAATAAAAAGGTAATGTATGTAGGATGATCTATAAGTCACTTGAACTAAATTAAAAAGAAAGAATTATAAAAACTAACAGTAGAATAGACATGATGCCTAATTTTTAAAAACTATTTTATAATGATCTTCTCTTATTTCCAAAAAAATGCTTATTTCTGCAGGCAGAAAATAATGGTTTGATCACTAGAATTGACCCTTTTAAAACTAATTTTGAATTTGACGCCAAAACGTTCGCAGGTGTCATGGCGTATTTTTGACGTCACGCCTATGTAAACTATAATAAATCCTTGTTCCATCGCTAATGTTTCTCGGTTTTACTTTTGGTAACACAAAACTGAGCAAATTGAGAATTTAAAACCACAAAATAATTTATAAACAGTGCAGGTATTAATGAAACAAAAATGACGTTTACGTAGCCGTGACGTCATCCATTTTTATCAAACATGGCGGATTGCTGTATTTCGCGTTTTTATTTTAACAAAAATCATACTAATCTCGCTTTTAATATAAAAATAAATACATTTTTTAGAATCTTTTTAACTTATTTCATAATTTGTTACTGGCATTATGCCTATTAACTCATTTTGTTCTGACTGCCACAAAATCTGTATCCAGGGTCTTCGATTCACCACAATCCTCGCCGCTTTCGGAATGGCTCTAGGCTCCTGGATCAAGGTTGCGTCAGTAGCACCAGACCGTTTCTACGTCACATTTCTCGGCCATTTCGTGACGTCGATCCCACAGATATTTCTGCTGAGTGTTCCTCCACAGTTGGCTGCAATTTGGTTCGGGTCCAGCCAAGTCAGCACCGCATGCTCGATTGGAGTGTTCGGAATATTTGCCGGTACCGCGTTCGGGTTTGTCATAACGCCGATTGTCGTGCAAAACCATGATAATCTGGATGATATTGGGAATGATCTGTATAGGATGTTTTTAGTCCAGGCTGCTTTTACTACAGTTGTTTTGATTGCTGTGCTTGCATGTAAGATTCTATTAAACATTATTTTATGTATTTACCAGGGTATCCACTTTCTGGAAAGTCAGGGAATTTATAAAATTTTTTTTTGGAAACTCAGGGAATTTATTATAAATTCTGAAGAAATAAAAGTGTATAAATTTAAGTTGACGAGCAAAAAAAAGAGTCTTAAATTTTTTTTTGCACATTCTAGAGGCCCCTCGATCACTTCTTGCCTCGAATGATCAGGGAAAGTCAGGGAATTTTATTTATTATTTTTTAACTTAACAGTTTTTGAGAAACAACCCCCACTGCCCCCCAGCAATGCCCAGATGTTACTATTGGACCAGTCCTACTCATGGGGAGAAGTAATGGGGACATTCAAACGTTTGTTCACAAGCCGTGGGTACCTTCTGCTGTTCATCTCGTTCGGAATGTGTACAGGGGTGTACAATGCAATATCGACTCTACTCAATCAACTTATACTTGTCCATTTTCCAGTAAGTTTCCGTGATTGGCTTTGATCTTACATATTTTGGGGACAATTAGAAGTGTTGTAGTAACCTTTGGTCAAATTTAACGATGCATTTTGAAATGCCGCTACAAAATTTAATAAAATAGTCATTAGTGTTTTGCTTTCAAATTTATATCTGCCAAAAAATATTATTATAATTTTATCTAGGATGCTTACTTTAATTTTTTGTTGAAAACAAAATACTGTTGATTAATTTAAAATTTATCAGTTAGTTTCGAGGCGGCATTTCAAAGTGCACCAATCACACATCGTTAAATTTGACCAAAGGTTACTACAACATTTCTAATTGTCCCCATGTTAAATTTCCTATGTCTTAATCAACTTGGCATACACTGTATATTGAATTTATATGTATTTTTCTTAACTTAAGAATCGAGAAGAATTTGCTGGAACCGTAGGACTTTTAATGACATTAACTGGAATGGTCGGGTCTATTATTTTTGGATACATACTAGATAAAACTCGGAAATTCAAGTAATAATATGGCTCCTATAGTAGAATAAAAATTTTAATAATTAACTTACATTTTTTTTTTAGGGAATTTACAATTTTCGTTTACTTAATGAGCGCAGTTGGAATGGCAGTTTATTGTTTTTCTTTGATTTGGAAAAACGAAATATTTGTGTATATAACAAGTGGTCTATTTGGGTAAGAAATAACCTTTTTCAATTGTTAAAATTTAATAAAAATAAAAAAAAAATTAATGATAAATTTTTTTATAATATTTTAGAGCGTTCATAGTGGGATATATCCCAGTGGGGTACGAGCTATGCGCTGAGTTGACTTATCCCGAACCAGAAAGTATCGCTTCAGGATTTTTGCTCATAGGAGGTCAGATTTTAGGTGTTGTATTCACCCTAGTTTTTGGATGGCTGATAAACAGCTTTGGTGATATTTGGGCTAATGTTGGAATGGGGATTATTCTAGTGATTGGTACATTTCTAACGGTAATAACGCCTAACGCTCGCAAAAGGCAGGATGCTTTGAATACAAGTTATCAATATACAATAGCAAATAGTGTTGAATTGAATGAAAAATAAAGTCTTATAGCAATATTAAATTACAATTTATTTACAACGTACCGAATTATGCTATGTTGTCTATAATGACAATGTTTAAAATTCAGATAGGTACAACGTAACACAATTTTAAAAAATAACTTAGGTTAAGTCATTGTAAGCGGTTTCATTACCGACGGGTCCAGGGATCTGAACCTGAACCCGAACCAGAACCGCTTTATTTCAAAGTCAACGAACCTTTTCATAGATAATCGTATACCATATATTTTTAAAAGGTTTAATAAATTATTTTTAATATTTTTCTCCAATGATTTTTAAAAGAGATTATAAAATGAACTAACTGGAAATCTGTTTGAATTTTATGAATGATGGAACTTATCAAAGTCTATTACTATAATTTATATATATTTTACTTATTTTTTTATTCTATAATTGATTACATTTCAATTTGTAAAAAAATAAATCTGAAAAGTAGAGTTTTCAGTCTTTAAAATATAATTCTATTTTTTCCCCTTTTTTATAGCAATATTTTAATGGCTATTAATGTTTTATTCTTCTTCAGAAAATGTTTTATTTGTTGATTATATATTTTTTTCGAACAAATAATTTTGCTTCAATTAAAAACCCCGAATCAGAACCCTAAAAAAATAACGGTTGAACCCAAACATAAAATCATGCTGTTAAATAATGACGTTAGTCCATGATGTTTGCAATTTGTTTTTTTTTTAGAAAAAAAAAATAGGACAATATTTATGATATGTACTGTACAGTGTACAATGTACATAGACATGATATGTAGTATATTTAAGTTGGTATGCATGTATGCTGAAGTAGTACACAGCATAGACATAGAGAATGGACCAGGCATCTGACTCTAACACAGAGCCGTGTCAAAAGAAAGAGATAGAAACAGGTTTGGAATATATTTGTCCTTTTTATAAACAGGAGTGTAACTATTTCATTCTTAGTCCCGAACATTAAAAATATTCATAGATATTATCATATATTAATCTATTGTTGATTAATAGATGATATTATTATACTATATGTATATAAAGAAGATAAAATAATTAACGTTATACAAAAAATTTATTTAAAAAAAGAAACAATTATTGATTTCTAAATAATATAAGTTTAGAATTTTTTTAACCAATTTTAATATCTTGTTCTAATATCAAAAAAATATTTAAAAAAATCTTGTATGTGCATTTTGTAAGTGTAGCAATCCACCTCATAATTTTTTGTAGCAACCACATGGGAATTGATTTAAAACTATTTTTTATTAATATATATTTAATATTTTTGGTAGCAAAAATGTTATTTTCCCGGAATATCCGGTCATAATTTTGCAAATTTCTATCAGATCAATTGATGTTTTTTTTTTTTAATTTCCTCAATGAAATATGAACCATTATATAATGTTTATTGTTTATATTATTTACTTTTCTAATAAAAAACTTATTGCACAAAAATCACAAGATAGATATACAAAAATATATCTGATAGAAATACTACCCTGAACTATAGTAAGCTACCAATCAGATTCTTAGAAAAAGATATAGATATATTCCAAACTACACTGCATCTCTCTCTGACTTTTTGAACAGATGTTACACCATTGTGTTAATACAGAATGCACTGTCCATTCTCTATGTCTATGGTACACAGTGTGTACTAGGGAAATTAAATTAAGTATCCTTAATACAATGATTGGGGAGCATGCAAGCGAGTGTGATTCTTCATAGAGACTTGGTGTCAAATGTTCTATTGTATTTTTCTGTATGATCAGAATTAATAAAGTTTGTTGTATTAATGTATTAACGTGAGCATTATTTAATCTTATCTTATTAAATATTATCGTCGTTTAAGGTGATTGCGAATATTCAGTTGTATTTGATATCTAAAAATATAATATGTTAGTACCTATGTACTTACTAATTGTAAGATTTTAAAATAAACAAATTCTTAAGCCTTTTATATTTACATTTGTGATACTTTTTCTAAATATAAGTGTTTGGAATTCGCCTTAGAGTTTTTCGTTATCAAGAAAAATTAAGATAAAATCTATAAATACCATAATCAAAAGTTCAGTAATAGTTTGTAATGAATTGAAGAATATACAAACTACAAAATGAATAAAGAAGAATTAGCTGAAACTCAAATAAAAATTAAAGTGTATAAAAGAAGATGGATAATGTTGGCGTGCTTTTGTTTCGTGGGGGCCTCGATGGGGGGCCAGTGGATTCAATATGCAATAATCAATAACATCGTTATGAAATACTATAACGTTAGTTCGTTGGCTGTAGATTTTACTTCAATGATATACATGATTACATATATCCCTTTAATATTTCCTGCATTTTATATTATTAATAAAAAGGTAATGTACATACATGGTGATCAATAAGTCACATACTTACACACTTCAACATTTGCTTTCTATATTCAGGGTCTCCGTTTCTCCACAATCCAGGCCGCATTTACAATGGCTCTAGGCTCCTGGATAAAGGTTGCTTCAGTAGCACCAGATCGTTTTTACGTCACCTTCATCGGCCAAACTGTGACGTCTATCTCGCAGATATTCCTGCTGAGTATTCCTGCGCAGTTGGCTGCGACTTGGTTCGGTTCCAGCCAAGTCAGCACAGCCTGTTCGATCGGAGTGTTTGGAATTCTGACCGGTATTTCTTTTGGGTTTGTAATAACACCAATTGCCGTGAAGAACCATGATAATCTGGATGAAATTGGAAACGATCTCTACAGGATGTTTATAGTTCAGGCTGTATATACCACGGTTATTTTGATTGCTGTTATTGCACGTAAGATATCATTAAAGCGACGATTACATTGAGCGAGTTTACAAGCTACAAGCCAGCTTTTTTAAACTCGCTCAGTGTAATCATGTTCACTAGCTAACAAGCTGCTTGTAAATAATCTGCTACAAAAGTTGAAAGCCGGGTTGTCATCGTAGTGTGATCATAGTAGCTAGTTCGCTAGCTGCTACTATCTCGGTGATTCCTGGTTTCAGTGTCTATAAAATGTATTCACAACACGTGGTTTACTCGCTATCTAGTTGGCTACTGAGCGAGTGGAAAGTTTTGTGTGTCATCATCACTATCTTACAAGCTAAGAAGCCAGCTTGTAACAAACTGGCTTCTTAGCTTGTAAACTCGCTCAATGTAATCGACCCTTTACGACCAAATTTATTATCTTTATTGTACAATAATCATCAAACACAAAATAAATCAAATTCAACAATTGAATCAAATTACAACAATCAACAATTATTTGTCAACAATGAAGTTTTTTTTTAATAGCCAGCTTGTTAGCTTGTAAACTCGCTCAATGTAATCGACCCTTAAGTATTAAGTATTATCTATCCCCCCTCCCTTCTCGTTACTGCTGTGTTTGTTTTGTCACTGATTTGATTTTCTTTATTAAACAGTTTTTCAAAAACAACCCCCATTGCCTCCTAGCAATGCCCAGGCGTTACAACTAAACCAGTCCTTTTCGTGGGGAGAAGTGGCGGGGACTTTCAAACGTCTGTTCACAAACCGTGGGTTCATTCTGTTATTTATCACGTTTGGAATGTGTACAGGGGTGTACAATGCAATATCGACTCTACTCAATCAGCTTATTCTAATTCATTTTCCAGTAAGTAATATTTTTTTTTAACTATAACGTGTAGATATAAAAACCCATGAAATAGAAGAAGAAGGAGGTTAGGTCATACAGCTGTCTGTTATGATAGTCGATAAAACAGATCGCGCCTGCAAACGTCACACATCCATTTTTTATCAAATTTTTTTTTTGAGATATAAAATAGTCTATGCCCTTCCTCAATATGTAAACTATCTCCCAGCCAAATTTCATCAAGATCGGTTCAGTAAAGCCGTGAAAAAGTAACACACTTAATTTTAATATGGATAATAGTAATACATTTTTTAATGTATCTATTTTTATAAACTCAAGTGACTAGATAAAAATTAGTTTGTTTACTTTGTAAACTACAATAAAAAGTTTTAGAGAATTTCATGGTCGATTTTGTAGCATAAATTTGATAAGGCTAGATAGATGTAATAATTAGATAGAAAAAATTAAAATGTTGATAAAATATTCAGTGTATTCCAAGTTGATTAAGCCATAGGAAATTTAACATGAGGACAATTAGAAGTGTTGTAGTAACCTTTGATCGAATTTAACGATGTGTGATTGGTGCATTTGAAAATGCCGCCACAAAATTTTATAAAATAGTAATTAGTATTTTGTTTTCAAATTTATATCTGCCAAAAAATATTATTATAATTTTATCTAGGATGCTTACTTTAATTTTTTGTTGAAAACAAAATACTGTTGATTAATTTAAAATTTATCAGTTAGTTTCGAGGCGGCATTTCAAAATGCACCAATCACACTTCGTTAAATTTGACCAAAGGTTACTACAACATTTCTATTTGCCCCCATGTTAAATTTCCTATGGCTTAATCAACTTGTAATACACTGTATATTAAATAATATTTTCCCAAATTTAGAACCGAGAAGAATTTGCTGGAACTATAGGCCTTATAATGACTGCAGGTGGAATGGTTGGGTCTGTGGTTTTTGGATACATACTAGATAAAACTCGAAAATTCAAGTAAAATAATGATCAAATTTATTTTAATATGTTTTGTACATAAATAATCTTGATTTTATAGGGAAGTTACTGTATTCGTTCTGATAATGAGTGCAGTTGGAATGGTGTTTTATTGTTTCTGTTTGGTATGGAAGAACGAAGTATTTGTTTATATATCAAGTGGATTATTCGGGTAAATACATAAGTATTTAAATTAAAAAATAGGCCATACTTAGAATACCTCTCTTGAAAACCTTTGATTATTTTCGGTTAAGGGGTTATATACAGTGTATTCTAAGTTGATTAAGGCGGCTATTACACTATCAAAGATCTTTGACAAAGATTTGATCATATTTCTTTGATAAAATATGATATTTTGTTTTATTACACTACATAGAATATTTGATAATATTTTCTGAATATTATCTAGGGATATTTTCTTCTTCTTTGGTGCATTTGGATTATCAGTGCGTGGATGTTCGTCAATTGACGCGATCGAGGTTTGAATTTACAACCGTGTATTGTGGTTTTTATAATCAATAAGAAGATTATCATATATTACTGGATTTTGTTGATATTCATATATTAATAATTATATAACTGTAACTGTCAGGGATAACTTGGTAGTCGCCATTTTGTTTTTGACGTCAAAAAACTTTGATCAAATATAAGAGACTGTCATTAACTATGATCATATAAATATTATAAAAGTTGACTTATTACACTGTCATATTTCTTTGACCAAAGAAATTTTATCATATTTCTTTGATAGTGTAATAGCCGGCCTAAGCCACATTATTTTCGCTATACAATTTTTATCAGAAACGTTATTTCCTAAAACGCATGGCATCGAAATATTTCATATTACCAATGTAAAACTTACACACTGTATAACATTTTAGAGCATTCGTGGTGGGATATATCCCAGTGGGATACGAGCTATGCACTGAGTTGACTTTTCCCGAACCAGAAAGTATCACTTCAGGATATCTGAATATTGGATGTCAGATATTAGCTGTTTTATTTACCCTGGTTTTTGGATGGATGATAAACAACTTTGGCGATCTTTGGGCCAACATTGGAATGGGGTTTTTTCTAGTGATTGGTACATTTCTAACGATATTAACGCCTAATGTTCGCAGAAGACAAGATGCTTTGAATTCAAGTTACCAGTACACGATAGCAAATAGCGTTGAATTAAATGAAAAATTAAGATCGAATTAGATTTTTTTTACTGCACAACTGTCGATAGAACTAGTTTCACGAATGATAGGTATCTATAGTTGACATTAAAGTCAGTGGTGAAGCAGAGGAAGCAGTGCTTCCCTTACTTTATTGGTAAATTAATACAAATTTGTATTTTCAGTTAATAAATAGTTTATATATTTTATTAGAATATTCATCTTTATGCGCAACTCAAACATTATACCCTATAATAAAATATAATACCTCTATGTCTTATTTTCTTGTATTTTAGTCGATATTTGTATGACGAGTTGAAGTTCACTGCAGGAAATTTCACAAAAAATTTTAGAATTTTTGATTTCGTTAAAAGTATGTTTATTGTATAGAAAATGACGTGAAAAGTTGTTTGTTTTAAACCGCAGGTCTGTATCTCAAACCGTTCTCGAGATATGGCCTCTCAAAGTTTCAGTTTTTTCAAAATTTTGAAGAAAAATAGCCATAACTTTTGAACGTGTGGTCGGAATTGATTTTAGTTGACGGATTTGGAATCAGCGTGTCAAAATCTATATAATGACATGTATAATACCTTAAAACTCGAAAAAAAAATTTTCGCGAAAAATCGAAAAAATTCAAAGGGGTATACCTTAAAAAAATGTCGATTTTTCACCAAAATTTTTTTGTCGAATTTTAAAGTATTATACATGTCATTATATAGATTTTGACACGCTGATTTCAAATCCGTCAACTAAAATCAATTCCGACCACGCGTTCAAAAGTTATGGCCTTTTTTCTCCAAAAATTTGAAAAAACTAAAACTTTGAGAGGCTATATCTCGAGAACGGTTTGAGATACAGACCTGCGGTTTGAAACAAACAACTTTTCACGTCATTTTCTATATAATAAACATACTTTTAACCAAATCAAAAATTCGAAATTTTTCAGTGAAATTTCTTGCAGTGAACTTCAACTCGTCATACAAATATCGACTAAAATACAAAAAAATAAGACGTAGAATCACTTAGTTACTATATAAATATATAGGAATTTATTTTAAAAAGTAAAAGCTTGAACTTAACTAGTTTTTTTGTTAATAGGAGGGAGAGGATTGACAAAATATGCTTCCCTTATTAAAAATTTCACGCCTCGCCACTGATAAAAGTAATCAATAACCTTGAATATGTGATCAATCAGAGCTGGCTGTCTGAGAAAGAAACAGACAGAAGTTACTAGATATACATATGTCGTTTGTAAAACTGGGAATTATAAATTTAAATTTTATGCAACTTCTAAATAGTTTCATTACTAGATATTAGATATAGAACATTTGTTATTATTGTTAATGTTATTTTACCCGAATTTATTTAAGTTTATTACTTTAAAACTAATTGACCGATTTCAACAAATGATTAGTCTTGATACAAAATTTTTCAGGAAATTCAAAACAAATTAAATAAAAAATAGTAGGAAAGTTTTAATATGATATCTTCTTCAAAAAGAAGAAGTTATTACGATGTCTGTTCTGTGAAACTTCTTCTTCAAGACAAGCGTATTCGAGGTTTAGTTTTTGAAACTTTTAAATTTTATAATTAGAATACAATGAAATATTTGAAATGATTTTTAATTACATTTTTTTCATTTAATGACAATTTTATTTCAGTTTGTGATAAAGCCAAATAGGAAACATTTTTTATATGTAGTTGAAAAAAAAATCAGCTGTAATAAAATTTTCTTGCAGCTAACTTTTAAATTAATTTTCCTTTTATGAATTTTCCACTTCCATTGTTGATATTAAATATCCAGCTGAGTTCTTTTGCAGAAAAATAAACAGTTATTTTTATTGTTAACTCTTTTTAAAAGAATTGTTCGCTTTTGAGAGAAAAGTTATTATTATATAAAAGTCAGAATACAATGAAAGGTAAACTGAAAAAATGTAGTTTTATACCAATTATATTTAATATTATCTTGTTATTTTTGTCAACTGTTCTTTGAAAAACTTCAAAAGTTTTCAATGTATTATTCTTAACAAAAATATTTTACAATATGTAAGTTATATATAATATACAACTAACTATTCAGTGGCGCATCTAAAAAAAGGAGTGGGGTATCAAGATTTAAAAGGTAGAAAGTAGTTTAGTACTTTAACTGTACAAAGAGTTTGAGGATAATTTAATACTATTAATTATACATTAATCTAGTTTAATTTAACCCCACTTCCACATATTCACGTCAATCCCTCGACTGTGCATCCCAACACAGTCACACCCATTTTTTTTCTCTCAGTAACGTGTAGGAAATTTATTATAGAATCTAATTGTACCAAAAATAAAAAATATATGTATAAACTATAAATATGCATATATTTAAATTTTACACCACTTTACAAAATTATGAAAACAAATTTGTATAACGAGATAATTAATTGCAACTAAATGATGCTTGAACATTTTCTTGAATGTAAGTTCAAGATTTACAATTAGTTTTACAATATGCATAAATATTCTCGGTCTATTATTACAAGATATATTCATAATAAAAACAAAACAATGGGGTACCCGCAAAAAGTGGTTGTCTCTTGCAAACTGCTCTCTATTCAAAATTTAAACAATGGGGCTGAATTTTCATATAAAAATATACCGTAGATATCGTGGCATCGTTAAAATGTGGTGATGGAATTTTATAGAAACTTTTCAATTAATGTCTTTCTTTTGTTTTATATTTTATGGTATTGTAATTTGTTTATACAAATTGAAAATCAAGAGTGCTTGGTTAATATTTGTCTCTATGTATACAGGATGTTCCTTTAGTACCATACAATTCTTTGGTTTTGTTTAGTTAATTAAAAAATCATTAAAATATGGTGATGGTATTTTATAGAAACTTTTCAATTAATGTCTTTCTTTTGTTTTATATTTTATAGTATTGTAATTTGTTTATACAAATTGAAAATCAAGAAAGCTTAGTTAATATTTGTCTCTATGTACAGTCGCCTGCAGAACTCGTCTGCCACCCTAAAGGCTAGAATCGCTTACAACAGATTCCAAATTTAAAGACAAACATCATCGGTTATCTTTTTCTATCAAGTTTAATATATTTAAATACTAAAATTCGGAATATCAAATATTATTGCCACAAAATTTACGTATACAATTTTCAATAGATTACATAATAATTTAATTGCACAAATATATATGATGTAGAGTTGTTCTTTATCTAGCAAATGAATTTCAAAATATCTGTCTTTGTTTGATTCATGGAGAAATGATTTAAATATTATAATAATTAAATGGGAGGAGCCTACTAAGTTTGTGATAAACGAAAATGAATACAAACTGCAAGACCATTAATGCAGGCGACTGTACATATACAGGATGTTCCTTTAGTACCATACCAAAGTGATCAATTCTTTGGTTTTATTTAGTTAACTTAAAAAAAGGTAATATTGAGACGTGGATTTTAAGCTTATTTCAGGATTTTTTTTTCGTAACAAAATAACATTTAATCTTTTTAGTCTTTATATATGTTTTTTATTTGGATCTTAAATTATACAAAAACATATTTCTTTAGTAAATTTTATAATAGTTTGTTTGTGTTTTTTTGGGGTCAAAATGTGAAACAAAAAAATTAATTTTTATTTTATTTTATAGATTTGTCTGTGTCGTATTACCTAAAATTAGACATTTATATTAATAAAAACAAAATGGCGGACTTGTAAAGAAAAGTTTGTAAAAATGGTGTTTTGCTTCCTCGCAATATCGAAGATACGAGAAGCTATGTGATCGTTTCAAATTGAGACAAAAAAAATGTTCTCCGATTTCAAAATTATAAATTGATTTATCCGTTTCACGTCAACGCAAACACTTTTCGTTCCGTGTCTGTCTGTCTGTCCATCCGTGTGTCCTTCTGTCCCCTGAATCCTTGTCACACGCATAACTCATGAACCACTGAACCGATATTATTGAAACTTGGTTGGATGATTGGGTCTGGTTTTTATTTAAATTGTTGTATAATTAACTACCTTTGGTGAATTTAGCACGAGGAAGCACTGTACATTTACTTGGCAGATGTTTTTTTTTCGTTCAAAATCGAGAAAGAAAAGAAATTATGAAAATAAATAATTTTATTTTAAAAACAAAGAAATGACAAAATATTTCACAAAGAAAAGGAAGCTTACATTGAAAAGCTAAAGTACAAACAACATAAATAATATATTCATAATAAAAATCATTTAATACTTGACATTGTCATTTGAACTGCATTTGTTTCAGATAAAATTCCTGTTTGTTTGAAAATGTATTCTATAAAATCAAACGTCACGGCGAAGGCTTTCCAAGTTTGTTGTTTTATAAAAGAACAACGAAGAAATCCTAGCTATTTCGTTTAAATAACCAAATGTTGAATCTTATTCCATTTTCTGTAAATTGAAAGAAAATAGCGGACGTAAAGACTTTATGAGAAAGTCCAAAAGTTTTTTTTTGTGTTATTAAAGAGAAACTTTTACTTATCTTTTATCTTGTAATGTGTTTAAAATATATGTTCGATAAGAACTAAATGGAAGATACTTTTTTAATTGTGGAGTTATGAGTTTTACGACCTAATTACGAAAAGAAGTTTAATTTTGAAAGTTGTTAGAGTTTGAAATGTGGTCATTGTCTTTTAAAATGTTTTAGTAGGAAATATAGTCCAAGAGGTGAGCGACAAAAATTGCAACTACTTTATAAAGGCTAATTTTTTGATATTACGTTACATTTGTGGTGTAGAGATACAGTCAGCTAGTTTCGTTAGCGTTTGGCGTAGGGGCGGCTTTATTTTTGTAAAAATGTTGCAACTACTTTATAAAGGCTGATTTTTTGATATTAAGTCACATTTGTGGTGTAGAGATACAGTCAGCTAGTTTCGTTAGCGTTTGGCGTAGGGGCGGCTTTATTTTTGTAAAAATGTTGCAACTACTTTATAAAATCTGAAAATTTATTTGTAAGCAGTATACTAACAAGTAGAAACCTCTTTTATCATAATCAGCCTGCAAAATCTTGCAACCGAGCGCGTTAAGTTAAACGCATTGAATAAAAAAAACATATGTAACGCTTTGAAACCCCCTCTCCTTCCACGTAAAGAATCATACGTTTTTTAAGGTTCCCCCTTCCCTAAAGTCTTACGTAATTAATGGACGCTCCCAAAATAAAGCAAAATATATGACACGTTATTTTTGAAAATTTCTTCTAAAAGGAAAACTTTCTTTGGCAAAAAATATTTACAAGAAAACCAAGGCATTTTTCGTCTTGATCTTAATCTCGTCTCGTTCTCGGCCACATATATAAGATGAAACTTGACTAAGGCGGCTATTACACTATCAAAGAAATGTGATAAAATTTCTTTGATCAAAGAAATATGACAGTGTAATAAGTCAACTTTTATAATATTTACCTTCATAATATTTATATGATCATAGTTAATGACAGTCTCTTATATTTGATTAAATGTTTTTTGACAGATAAATCAAAATGGCGACTACCAAGTTATCACTGACAGTTACAGTTAATATATTAATATCAACATAATCCAGTATTATATGATAATCTTCTTATTGATTATAAAAACTGCAATACACAGTTGTAAATTCAAACCTCGATCGCGTCAACTGACGAACATCCACGCATTTATTATTAAAATGCACCAAAAAAGAAGAAAATATCCCTAGATAATACTAAGAAAATATTATCAAATGTTTTATGTAGTGTAATAGAACAAAATCTCGTATTTTATCAAAGAAATATGATCAAATCTTTGTCAAAAATCTTTGACATATTTATTTGATAGTGTAATAGCCGCCTAACTCTCATTATCCCGATTAAAAATATACTTTTATGTCGGTCCATGTGTCTGTTCTGTAACCTATAAAAGAAAATGTTCCGCGGCTCCAAAAAGATTAGGAAGCACTGTACCATACATTTACATACGGTATTTCTCATGTCACCTGCAATACGTTATTAGAAGGGGTTCGGTGGAAGTTTAGAGGTGGGAGGGGGGGTATAGGGGGTGTCCCGCGATTGCAATATCACACCCACGTGTCGAGGGAGTCGCGTTACGTGTATGCATTGTGATGTGTTGTAATTTCACCGTTATCCTGAATTAAATCCCTTTCCGTTAGTTTATTGTCACGTCTTTGTACAATAAACCCAGTCGTTTGCGGTGGAATTGAGAACTGTTTATTTTGTATAGGGATGCAAAGATACTGTGACATGTTTATTTTTGTTTATTGTTGAGTGATTATTGCTTTTTTAGTTTTATGTCCGGTGTTATAAACATAATAACTGAAGGCTATAGCCGGGTAAGCATTCAAAACTTGTCTTGAGAAAATTTTTTAATGAAATTGGTCAGAAATAAAATTAGTTTTCTAATATCCTAATGTCAATAATATAACACACATTTTTAGAATAACTAATTTGACAATTTGAATTAAATTGCATTTGTTTTTATAGTAACTAATCTGGCAATTTAAATTTACTTGCATTTGTTTCCAAGGCAAGATGAAGTAAATACTGATTTATTAGTATTTAAAATTCAAATTTTGAGGGTGGTTTTCGCGTTTCACCACTTCTATGGCTGTTTAGACACTTATAACAAAAAAAAATACTGAAATACATTTTTCATTATTTGTATTGTAGAATATTTATGCTAAGTTTCAAGTAAATCCGACCAAAAAAATACTTTACACCCCTTTTTTACCCCCTTAGGGGTTGAATTTCGAAAAATCCTTTCTTTCAGATCATAATCACGTCAAGACGCTTCGATTGGCACCCCAACGAAGTCAATAGCATTTTTTATATACGATATTTCGTGAACGTAAATCTTTTCTGTGTAAATATAAGTGACCTCAAAACATACAATTATGTTGAAATTTTTGATTTTGATTTTCGGACCGATTTGGGAAGTTAAAAAAAAATCAAAGCCTGCTACTTCATCGAAATATTCTCCACCCCTAGCACGTATACTCAATGCGTCAATCCCGGAATCCCGTGGCTAAGCGCGCGGGCCGTAAAGTCCGGAGTGAGACCCAATCACCACCGATACTAATACTGTGATGCGCCGCCACCATTCTACAATGTTGTTTACATGTGAACATGGTGACATCCGCTGTAAACAGAGTGCCACGGTGAATTGTGGCATGCGTAACTACGGCTGATATATTGCAATGTGTATATACAGGGTGGGGCATTTAAAGTGTTACAGTTGATGATCTCAGAACCATGTTTCAGCCAAAAAATGTTTGGTTGTGAGGGGGTAATCGATATTTATTTGCTATGTTAACGTGGCCTTCAAGGATATTTGAAGGTCAACATCATTTATTTAAATAGGAACCTATAGTTTTTATTTAGTAATCTTATTCTACGTGAAAAAACACGAATCTTTCATTGAAAACTTTTTTTTGAACAACCCAATCTTTCCAAAGTATCTAACAAAATGTTTGTCTTAATATTTTTGAATTGGTTGTAAGCGATTCTGACCTTTAGGGTGGCAAAATAAAATGTAACATTTTTTCTTCTTCAAATATTAAGCTGCTTAGAGAAAATACTCAAAACATTTGAAGGTGGCTATAGGGTAGAGTGGTGTAGAAGTGGGCAATTTCGCTGTTTGAGTTTATGGGACTAAATAAATAAAAATATTTCAGAGAGGATGTTATAGTGTATTTATTATCTTAGGTAATCTAGCTACCAACAAAACATATTAATTAGTTTATAAGTAACGCTTTAGGAGCTATTATAAATATTGAAAGCCGCACTCTTGCACTACCAATGAGTACATTATTAATATCTTATATATCAATTTTGATTTGTTAATAATATGAGAAGGGGGTCTCGACGGTCTTAGGGCATTTGATAGTCTTAAAGTTAATGATGTAAGCTATATTAAAAAAAATATATTTGAGTCTGTAGGATCGCGCCAAGCTGAGATATTAACTATTCAACTTACTTGTTAATTTATCAATTTTAATTTGTTAATAACAGGAGAAGGGGGTCTCGACGGTCTTAGGACATTTGATAGTCTTAAAGTTAATGATGTAAGCTATATTTAAAAAAAAAGATTGAGTCTGTAGGATCGCGCCAAGCTGAGATATTAACTATTCAACTTATTTGTTAATTTATCAATTTCCGCTGATTTTTGTACATTTTTTTAGGGGGAGAAAGGGTGGAAAAATAAATCTCGCTCAGGGCGCCAGACTTGCTAAGACCGGCTCTGTATGTATTCATGTAAAAATAATATTTATAAAGAGGCACGCATATGTTGTTTGTTTGAGAAACACTGGATAAAAGAAATACATACAAATTACCTACTCGTATAATTTTTTATTACAAAAATAATTTAAAACTATGCTACTGACTAATATAGAACATAAACTAAATCACATAAGTGCAAATATAAATTAATTATATAACAATACATAATACTTTCTTTTTCTATAATAGTTGACTAAAATTCAACCTTGACGGTTTAATTAATTCGTAGTTTGTAAATCGAGTCGGCTTTGATATGACTTGTCCAGATTATATTATCGTGTTGTTCTTTTTAATTAATTGCAATGTGTTTACGATAGGTGTTAATTTTAATAATATTATATATGTAATTATATTTTGTAGTTTATGTTATTCTATTTATTACCTATTTTGTATATAAGTGATATGTGATTTAGTGCACCAGTTAAATATGTGTTATTTTTTTGATAATAACTTCAAGTTCACGTTGATTAGAAATAAAGGTACTTATTTTTCAGTTTTTTATTTATAATATCATATATTATTATGTAATGAACTAAGGTACAAGGTTTACTGTTTTTGTGATTGACGGGCTTATTTTTTCTAATTCTCATGAACTCGTATTACTAATAAAACAAGTAACTCTTTATTTAATCAATTTAATTACCAAAGTCCGCAAATATAGTTTGTTTTTTTAAATTATAGCCTTTTATTTATTTATTTTTCCAGTAATGGATACCCAGTGATGAACACTTGCTAATGATTGTAAAATTAATCTTAGTGTAAGTACTGAAACTTAGTTTAAAGTAGTAGAAAAACTATTTCAATCTTTAAAAAAATCTCATGTAGAGAAAAATAATATTTTAACGCGCAAGATTAATTTCAAGATTAGAGATACCGCTTGATAGTTAAACCATGATAAAGCATCAAGAAATATTCCATTTGACAAGACGATTTATACACATATAACCTTTTCTTCTAATGACTAAATCTCGTAACAAATGATCACAAAATGGGACCAAGGTACTAAAGCACATGGCCACGAAAGCTCGGTGCTTCCGTTTCCGTTTTGTACGAAATCAATAACTTATACGCGGCGCTAGACCGGAAGTTGCGAAACATACATCTATGATTTATGTTTTATTTATACCCAGACAGGTCCATTATTAGATAGCTTTGTTGTGGCATCGAGGGTTTGTGGGTAGCGTGGAAAACGCCTTTCCGGAAACTATTGTAAAATCTGCAAAAATTATTTCTTAATTCCGGTTGAATTTGAATATTTAATTGCCAAGTTTGATTAAAATCGGTGCATTAACGGGATCTTTTTATTATAATACGAGTGAAATTGTAATAGCTAATATGTAGTGAACTACTAAAAGTTAATACCAACTTGTTTAAAAAGTTCACTACTCCAAAACTAAACAACGTATCTTGATGCGGTAAAAAGCATTTTATACTAGGCGTATTCACAATTCTAGCATATGAAATAATGCTTCAAAGCGTTTTTAACTACCCGAAAATGGGGCAAGTGCACTGTAGTTAACATTTTTTACAATTTCCTATCATAATGCAAATATGCAAAGAAAATTGGCGTCCTATTCAATTTAAACTAGTCAGTAATAACTGCACAATCATTTGATACTGAAAATATTAAATATTTATATAACAGATTGAAAATATATGGGTTCAAAGTCAAATTATGCATAAAACGGTCTGCACTTACCCCACTGCACCTTACAGAACACATGTTTTGTTTTACAAAAACTTTTATTGTTAATCAAAGACAAGCATGAATCCATTATTACAATTTAATAAAACAAAAACAATTGAAGATATCAGGTCCTAATTTTCAGTGAATGTTTTTTGTACTACAAAGGGGTATCAACTTAAAAAAAACGTAAAACTTCATTAGTTATTACAGTTTAAAAAAAGTGTGTTTTCAGTTATTTTTTAATTTTTTTTCATAATGGAGGTTGTAAGGAATTTTATAGCGAATATTCTAGACCATATTTGTAACAAATCCTGTGAGTATTAAATCTGTTTTAGCCTGGAATAATAGGGTGAGGAAGTAAAATAAATTTAAATCAAAGTAAATTGACATTTAGACCAATATCGAAAAATTTAAAAAACATTAAAACATTACGCTGGCATATTTATTGTTTATTTTAAACTCGGTAGCTTAATTTCCATCGGCCAGTAATGAACCCGGAGGCTCGGACAGTTCCAATAACCACCGCCAGGCGGCTCTACCATGATTGATTGTACCTCTGCTTACGTCACTCTGTCCGTCGTGCACGGACTTTACAACTTGTCCAAAACATACACACACACAGACAGACAGTGACGGCTTGTGTGTTAATTAATTTTGTTCGTACAAAATGAGTTTGAAAAACATCTGCCAAGTAAATGCACAGTGCTTCCTCGTGTTAAATTCACCAAGGGTAGTTAATTATTTAACAATTTAAATAAAAACCGATAGTGTTTAGATAAATTACCTGGAATTGGTTAACTATTTAATTTTTATAAAAATGTATTTATGCAAACGTCAAAATGACATATAAAACGTCAAAATGACATTTAATATATCCAAGCAAATATCAATTTAGAAAAACACAACACGAATTTTTAAAATAAATTGAGATAACTTTTTGTAAGTGAATATTTTACAACAAACGTTGTAGGCCAATATTATAAGAAATTTAATGCTCTACAAAAAATATTCTATAAAAATAAACAAGCTTGCAACTAAAAAACTCATTTGTTTATAGGAGAATTATACAAACTGACATCATCATTAAAGGTTTGTTAAAGCGACCTGAAAATTTGAATGTATCACCCCTCCCTTTGTCAATGTTTGTTAGTCGATGTCAAAACGTGTCAATTAAATTTTAATTCTTTGCACATAACTTTCTGTATAGCTCAGATATTAATTAAAGTTACAATTTCACATTGATATGCCACAAAGAAGATAAATCAAAGGTGCCAAAGTAGCTTTTCTTTTATTTTTTCGATAAATATTTTCCATTAGAGGCCTGTTTCACTTTTTACCAAATTAGAGGTTAAAAATGAAACACACTTTTTTCATTTTTAAAGTCCGTGTTGTATCGTACAGTTCAAATGACGTAAGTATTTAAAATGGTTATTCATAGTAGAAAAAATTAAAGTATGAATTTGTATCGTTAACTGTCAATGTATTTTGTTTCACTTTTACCCCAGTTGACCCTATATGTAGACAGAAAAAATCTATACTCGGTCCTGTGTTTTATCTATATCTGTTACTGACATGCTGTTGCTTTTGTTACGAACAATAATTCATATATATGTGAGTGCACTGATGGAAAAATGTCATATAAATTACTATAAATGAACATAATTTTATATGAGCCATAGAAAACTTTATTATAAGTATAACAAATTATTTACAATAAAATTATTAATTTTTTTTTATATAGTTATAAAAATACTTAAGTTTTTATGACCTTAGACTAAAACGCGATTGACTTAACCCTTTGAACGCGACTATATAGCGAAACACTTATTCCTAAACATGTGTCCATTTCCCTAGAAAAATTTTAAGTGGTGTAATTTTGTTGAAATATTTGCTTTAGAAATTCATTTTTAATTTAAAAAATTCAAGGTTACATTTAACACGAGACATACAAAATTACCATCTCGTCAACTTTTTTTCATAAGGACATAAATTCTTTGTAAAATAAGTCACGTACTATACTAGTTTAAAGAGAACACATTTGAGGGTCTTAATTTTAGGTGAAGGCACTTTTGAAGGAAATGAAAACAAATGCTAGACAATTTGTAACGGTGTACCTATATGGGTACTTCTTGCGGCAGTAACAAGGTGTATGTGAGAGTTACGATTCTGAACTTCATCAATGAAATTATAATAACATTAAATTGTGCTGTAACTATCTTGTTCTTTAACTAACTTTGGTTATTTATTATTACATATGTATTTATTTTGTTTAGGTTGCCATAACTGTCAGTTAGAGCAGTGGTTCTTAATATTTTCCTTTTTTTATTTTTCTTATTAATAAAATATTGTAAAAATAGCGATTTGAAAAATGAATTTGATTTTTTATTTATTTTTTAAATTTGTTGTTCTAGTTTTAATATGGGTAATGGCGACAATCTTTCTGTTTATTATAGACTGTATTTAATTTAATTTAAAAAAATAATCCGTTGTATTAAAGCGTTCAGATAATATGGGTTAACTTTTTAATTTCTATACAATTTTATTAAAAATATTAATTCGAAATTTTTCTATTAAAAAAAAACAAATGGCGATTTTTCAAAGTAAATTGAGATAAATCTTTGTAAAGGGATATTTTACAACCAACGTTGTAAACCTATATTATAGGAAAAATGCTCTATAAAAAAGATTCTGTAAAATTTTCACGTAATATTTTGAGATGTCACTTTTCCCCCTTACACACGATTTAACCATCCAACCAAGTTTCATTAAAATCAGTTCATTGGTTCATTTGTTACACGTGTGACAAGAATTCACTCGACAGACAGACACGAAACGAAAAGTATTTATCTTGACCTGAAACGGAAATCAATTTAAAATAAAAAAAAATTTTGTCTCATTTTAAAACGATCACAAAGCTTCTCGTTTCTTTACGAGGAAGAAAAAATATATGATAAAAATTGAAAATTATATATTATTATTTTTTGGGTGCATAAATAAAAAACAATACCCCTTCATAAGTCAGTCATGTTGGTTTCTGAACTTCCCATTTCTTATGCATAGTACAGCATCACCTATAAAACATACCTATGTTTGATATTCTATCGTGTATTTTTTCGATACGCGCTTTTATTTTATATTCACTTCGCGTCTCGAACCCTCACCTGGAGACAATGTGCAACGCCGCCCCCGATATTACAAATATGATTAACCTCTACCGGCTGTAACGGCGTAACGCGGGTAGCATTCCAATAGCTTTAAACGCATAAATACGTATTTACGAATTTTAAACGTAATTATTATTTAGAAATGGTTTATAAATTTATTAAAGTAACCCACACCTCTTGTTTAGCATTATAATTTTATAAATAATCATTTTTGATGATAATAAATCAGTGTTAAATACATCTGCTAAGAACGTGCTAAATTTACCAAAGGTAGTTAATTGTTGACAATTTAAATAATTTTTTTTTAAAACGCACCTGATTATTTTTACGTATATTTTAAATTTTTTGAAAATTTCAATCTAAATTTATGCAAATCTTTGTGAAGGAATATTTTACAACAAACGTTACAGATCTATATTAAAGAAAATTTAATGCTCTACAAAAAATATTCTATTAAAATTTCACGTAACATGTGTCGTTCTTGAGATATCTTGAAAAAATAAATATTTTGAATTTAACCCTGCCCCCTTACACACGATTTTGATGATTTTGAAATGGGATCGTCCTCAAGCCAGACCCAACCGTCCAGTGGTTCATGAGTTATGCGTGTGACAAGGATTCAGGGGACAGACAGACAGACACGGAATTTTGTGTGTCTTAACCTGAAACGGAAAGATCAACTTAAAATTTTGAAATCGAAGAACATTTTTTTTGTTTCAATCTAAAACGATCACAAAGCTTCTCGTATCTTCGATATTTGAGGAAGCAAAATTGCTAAGTAAATTTTAACCTATTATTATTATTATTAAAGGGTAGTTTATAAAAAAATTTTACAGTAACCCACATTATTCTTAATTTTTAATATATATAAAACTAAACATATTTTTGTCTGTCTGTCTGTCCGTTAATGCGCTTATAACTCGAGAATTTGATATACGTGTTTTTTTTTTTTAATTCTGGCCAGATTATAGGATATTTTTTTTACGTAAATTTATTTTGAAGAAAGAATCTAAATTATAATTTTATTCTTATTTTAACTTGAAAGATAAAATAAAAATACCTCAATTTCTCTTATATTTATAATTTATACAGAACATAAAAAAGATAATCTCCTTTAGCATCTAAAAAATCACAAACATTTTTCTCTTAAAAAAATAATTCATCTCATACTTATCTCCCTCCCCCCACCCCATTGATAAATTACGGAAGATTAAAATTTATATTAATACATAATTAATATTTTAAATAAATAGCTGCTATTATTTTTCATAAAAAGGTATGTAATTTATCAATTTTCCTTTACTACAGAATTACAATCGAGACAATATAATAATTAAGGAGCAATATAAATCTAATTCCTTGTACCATGACGTTGAGTTGTAGATGATTAATAAGGAATAAACGGGAGAGCCTGGATCACCAGTGGCGTATCATGTCTAATTAAATAAAATAAATCATTTTAAAATATTTATTTTGATTAGAAAATATATATAGCAAATTTACCTTAATACGGGCCTTCTCAAGAGAAAAAATTCTACCATTTACATATGTGTCAAATTCTTTATTGAGTACGTTTACACAGCGCTTTTATTCTATTTAACTATAACCGATGTAATAAAACCGGGTGTAAAAGTCGGCACTTTACACCCGACATAACTAATTCGGGTTTAGTTATGCTATTCCTCTTGGTCTACGGGAATAGCATAAGTAAACCGGAATAAAAATGCGTGTAAACTGCATGGACATAATTATACCTATTTAGCCAACCTCAAAAAATATAAGTATCTACGGAGTATAGGGATTTCATCGTAATGCACTTCGCATTAACATATGAAAAAGCGTCGTCAGTTAAAATATGGTTAAAACATCTGAGACGAAGAGATGAAAAACAAAAGAAACGTGATTTGTGGGACATAAAAGAAGCGAAATATTTTTGAGATTTCTTGTTGGTATAATAATTTCAGCTGACGTCACTTATTCTCGTATGTATAAACAGCACCACTTGAAACGGTTTTTATTACATCGGTTATAGTAAAACCGGAATAAAAGCGCTGTGTAAACGTACTCATTTATATTTACAAAAAAAAATGACCATTCCTTTCTGAAGTTAGTCACCCAACCACCACTGTACCTAAAAAATTAAACAAACCTCACAACATTAATTATTACATCATGTATTATATCACCTTTACTCCACTCACATTAAGTGAATAACAAACACCCCAATTACCCCCACTACTCCACCGCTAATCCGCAACTGTATAGTTAACAACACTGCCCCTTACTCCCGGATATTAGATGAAGACTAAGCTAGACGGTGTTGGGTGGAACCTGTGGGTGGGTTGGTCGGAGTAAAGAGGCAGGATCGGTCTCCGTAGAGTAATCTTCAGTAATTACGGCTACCGATACAACTGTATAGAATGATTTACTGGCAGGGGAAGGATTCTTAATCACAATACATAATTATTGTATCTTAAGGAATTGCCTCCTCGCAATATCGAAGATACGAGAAGCTTTGTGATCGTTTTAAAATGAATTTAAAAATTTTACTTGATCTTTCCGTTTCAGATCAAGATAAACTCTTTTCTTCAGTGTCTGTCTGTCTGTCGAGTGAATCCTTGTTACACACATAATTCATGAACTACTGAACCGATATTAATGAAACTTGGTTGGTTGGTTAGGTCTGGTTTGAAAACGGTCGCATTATTAAAATCGTGTGTAAGGGAGAGGGGTGACATCCTAAAATATTTTTTTTAAGATATCTCAAGAAAGACACATGTATTTACTAAGATTTATCTCAATTTGCTTTAAAAAATCGTTATTTGTTTTTTACAACCGCATTAAAAATATACTAAGAAATTCATTCATCTGAATACTTTATCGGTTTTTATTTAAATTGTTCAATAGTTAACTACATTTGATGAATTTAGCACGAGGAAGCACTATGCATTTACTTGGCAGATATTTTTTTATAGTCTTTAAACACAGGAATTAATAATTTACACGCGAATTTACGCTTCGAGAGGGGGGTGGGGTATAGTAGAACAAAGGGTATATTTTCTATTTATATTATTTATAAAAAATGGGATGAAAATTGCTGAATTGAAATAAATTGTTAATATATTCAGTAAGCAGTTAGATTTAGGTTTATATTATACATATGATTACTTATCAAGTAGACTTAGCTAAAGCCCATAAACCCAGTTAGATGTATAATAATTTTCTTAAAACTTTTAAACTGTAAGCTTGTGAAGAGCTGTTTAGAAGTTTAAATTAATTTCTTAATCACCTTGGAAAAGTTATTTTCATCTATTTGTTTTATAAGTTGACATAAAGTCGAAATTTCATTACAACGAAGATAAATTCGTTATAATCAAATTTTATAGAAATCTTCCTATTTTAATATTTATAATTATTATATTAATGCAATCTACAAACAAATATTATTTATACTTTATAATGTTATACAGTGTATTCCAAGTTGATTAAGACATAGGAAATTTAACATGGGGGCAATTAGAAGTGTTGTAGTAACCTTTGGTCAAATTTAACAATGTGTGATTGGTGCATTTTGAAATACCGCCTCGAAACAAACTGATAAATTTTAAATTAATCAACAGTATTTTGTTTTCAACAATAAAATACATTAAAGTAAGCATCCTAGATAAAATTATAATAATATTTTTTGGCAGATATAAATTTGAAAACAAAATACTAACTACTATTTTATTAAATTTTGTGGCGGCATTTCAAAATGCACCAATGACACATTGTTAAATTTGGCCAAAGGTTACTACAACATTTCTAATTGCCCTTATGTTAAATTTCCTATGTCTTAATCAACTTGGAATATTAGATATAATATAATTGTCATTACCGTTGTTTATACCTGTATTATTTTACCTTGAGCTGAAATTAATTTTGAAATTCTGAGAAACCTCTTAATGAACCTTCATTTCGAGATAAAATAACTAATTATTCCTTTTTGCTGAAAACAAATTAAAATTGTTATTTTTCATACAAAGGATCTGCGACTCCTTCAATAAAATAATATTATTCGCATCAGTAGAAATATAATAGGGCCGTTATTAGATGATAATTTATTTAATTTAGAATCATTAATGAAACATCAAACAATACAGAACAGTTTTAATAAAATCGCGAGATATGAATTTTCATTTCTAAAAATATATTTCAATTAAAATGTTCTCTTAATTTTCATAACACTTTAGTCTGATTTCTATAGAGAGAAAAGTGTGTTTTACAATGAAATGTAAGTACCGATGATGAGAAATGAAAAGGGAAAATAAACTGAAATGTGAAAACAAAGAGTAATATGGTACAGGACCGTAATTATTGATAATTTTTTGTAATTTTTACTTTCATGTTCCGAAGGAAATGGAAGTATTGTAATACCGTCGAAAAATCGTGTCCGAGATAATGACAGATTCTAAATGTACTAACTTCAAAACTTAAAGAAAAGTTAATTTCCGCATGGCGGCTGTGCGTGTGTCTGGATGTAGATTTTTTTTTCGTTCACGATAACTACTGTAAAAATGCACCGATCTGAATTATTTGTGGGGAAAATGTTTGTCTCAGTGAGTACTCCAGACTTATTGATTTTGGTGCTAATCGGATTAGGGGTTTTGGAAATATTCGAAATTTTGTAACTTGTTTCGTCTGAAAAGTGAACATTGCGAGTATTATCTCACTAATTTTGATAAGATTTGGTACATTTGCAGTTCAATTGAATCTAAGGGAAATTTATTATTTGTATTTTGCAACGAGAGAGAGAGAGGGGATTTAAGACAGATTTTGTATGAATAAAAATAAACGAAAAAAAATGGCCAAAATTCTCACTACGATTTATAAAAAATTGTTATTCCAAAATGTTTCATAAACTATTTTTGCTATAATACTCATTATAATTTATATAGACGGACGGACGAAAAGAGCGAAGGATTCCTAGTTTTCTACGGAACCCTAAAAATGGTATTTGTTATTTAGATATATAATTTGTACCCTAAATGGCAACAATTAAAATTGTTCCATAAATTTTTTTCAATGAAAAATTATATTATCACTGAATACGTCCCTGGCGATAGAATTCTAGAATGAAAAAAGCCAACATGAAAACGTGGAACGTTTTTGATGAAGAATGGGAGTAACAAGAATGGGTAAATAAAGAGTTGAGGAATGCTTACTCCGCTTTGTTTATCGAGAAAGGGGCAGCTAGAAATTTGTACTCAATATAAAAGTGTCCGGTAAATATTGACTGTTCTTTATTTTAAATAATTCTCGCTCACTGCATGCGTTAAGTTACCCACAGGCCTTTGCGATGTTTATTAATCACTTCTTGTGTGTTCTTCAGAATGAATAATTCCGTTAAAATGGGGTTTTTTGTAGAGGTATATATGTATGTATCACTTTTTGATATGGTCATTTTTTTAAATTGTGATATCATTTTTTTATGGTACCAGATTTGTGAAGTCGTATTTTTTTATAATTTTAAAAACATTTTTATATTTCACATTTAATCATTAATAAGTATATATTGCATAAGGGCTGTTCAAAACAAATACATTTAAATGGGGCTTGAAATATGGTTTCAGAAATTTTAAATTATAAATATCTTTTGGTTATTATAAAGTGTGTAAGTTACTCCATTTTAGTATTTGTAAATAATGTTGTTTCCAAAACCCCCCTTTTGTGGATACGTTCCTGAAAATATAGAGAGATTGTACATTTTAGTATATAGCTGTAAAATGTCGAACTTTTTCATAAATTGTGCTATTTCAAAGTGAATTTACAGTACTGGAAAAATCTTTTGTTTCATAAGATATGTAAATGCACACAGATAATTTGAATTTTTCATATACTTTCTTGGAGTTCTATTCATATAATTCTCGCTGTAGTATTTTATGTATAATATTTCTAGTTTCGCTGCAATATACTTTAGAAGTAAGTATAACATATATACCTTTATTCATTTTAAGAATAAAATAAAAGTCCTGTATATTGGTATGGAGAACTATACATTACTTCCATGTTCTTTAAGATCTTTTTAAATAAATTTCATCTTTGTATTATAAATATTAGTTTTCTAATGTTCTAATGACAAAAACATAATACAAATTCGTAGAATAACTAATTTGACAATTTGAATTTAGTTGCATTTGTTGTCAAGGCAACAAATTTTGAGGGTGGTTTTCGCCCCTTCAATAACTGTTTAGGCACGTACAAATAATAAATATCCATTAGGCTCAATTAAACTACAAATGTACCAAGTCTTATCAAAATTAGTGAGATAATACTTGCAGTATTTACAAAATTTCGAATATTTCCAAAACTCCTAATCCGATTAGCACCAAAATCAATAGATCTGGAGTACTCACTAAGACAAAAATTTTCCCCAAAAATAATTCAAATCGGTGCATTTTTACAGTAGTTATCGTGAACGAAATAACACACACTTTTCTTTACGTTTTGAAGGTAGTACAATCAGAATCTGCTTGCTCTTATCTCGGACACTATTTTTCAACGGTATTACTAGACTTCCATTTCCTTCGGAACATGGAAGTAAAAAATATATCAAGTATCCTAAAAAAATTAGATTGAAATGTAACCACATCGGAGAAAGTAACATTTTGTGAACCAATTTGCAAGAAATCTGAACTCTATATCACACATAATGAACAATGACATGCAGTTTATTTTTTCCAGTGGTCCTCAACATCTTTAATTTTTATTATAACGTAAATTATTGATAATTGCTTCCTCGCCATATCGAAGATAAGAGAAGCTTTGTGATCATTTTAAAATGAGAAATAGGCATGATGCCAGTAACAAAGTATCACTGAAATTATGATTTTAAATAATGAAATAAGTTAAAAAGATTCTAAAAAATGTATTTATTTTTATATGAATAGCGAGATTAATATGATTTTTGTTAAAATAAAAACGCAAAACACAGCAATCCGCCATGTTTGATAAAAATGGATGACGTCACGGTTACGTAAACGTCATTTTTGTTTCATCAATATCTGTTTATAAATTATTTTGTGGTTTTAAATTATCAATTTGCTCAGTTTTGTGTTACCAAAAGTAAAACCGAGAAACATTAGCGATGGAACAAGGATTTATTATAGTTGACAAGGAGTGGTTACATAGGCGTGACGTCAAAAATGCGGCATGACACCTGCCAGCGTTCTAGCGTCAAATTCAAAATTAGTTTTAAAAGGGTAAATTTTTGTGATTAAACCTTTATTTTCTGCAGAAATAAGCATTTTTTTGGAAATAAGAGACACGTAAGATCACTTTAACTTGATCTTTCCGTCTCAGGTCAAGTCAACCACTTTGTAATATTCGATTTTCAAAAAGGGGGGATAAAAAAATTTTATATTAAATTTTTTAATATCTAGTTTAAAACATGAATAAATATTTTTCAACCGCTGTTTTGCTCTTCTAAAATTGAACACGCTCACATTTCAATATATGCAAAGCGCTACTGTGCGTCATACACTCATCAAACAGTTTGAGAACCCCTTGAGTCGTGTACAGATACTTGAAGTACCCTCGAGTACAGCGCCAGAGGGATCTTCAAGCACATAGACAACGGTCCAGGAGGAGATGGGGGAGGGGGAGGGGGAGGGGGGAGGAGATTGATCAGCTGACTCTGCAGAATTGTAATTGAACAACACCGTCGATTGGATTTTTTTTGTTGTAGTACATTCGATTTGAGAGGTCGGTAATGTCGGTCTCGGTTTCAAGTCGGTATTAAAATTATGTGAAAAAATATTATCAGGAGCTAAAGCTAGTAATGCGTTATGGAATTCCAGGAAAATTTGAATTTAGGGATTCTGGAATGAAGACATTTATTCTTCGAAAGGAATTTTTTGGGAGATATTTTTGTATGATTTTTTTTTCACCGAGTTATTGAAGTTTTCAGGTTTTTGCTCACGATTACTCACGAATTTTATTTTTTATTCACGCCAGGTCACGCTCGTGACCCAATTCAATATATTAGTATTCGACCAATATTTTACCTGCCTTAACGGCAACATACGCAACAAAAATTTCCAAATAAAAACACTGCAATTGAACGTGAATCGAAATTTCTATACGCAGTCTCTACGTTTGACAGAAACCCAAAACTATTTATTTTTGCCGCTTGGTGGAGTATTGCTATGTTGTTGAACGATGCGAGGGGACATAAACAAGCAGCAGGAAATCATGTGGCAATGATATAATTTTCATTCACCTCCTTTATATAATAAATACTAAAAAAACGTAAGACAATTAATTAAATTTTTTTGGTGATTTCAAAAGTACATCTATTGTATAAAAAATGGTGTGAAAAGTTGAAATTTTCAAACCGCAGATCTGTATCTCAAACCGTTCTTGTGATATGGCAACTCAAAATTATTTCAATTTTTTTTAATATTGGAGAAAAATTGTCATAACTTTTGAATGGGTTCTCGGAATTGATTTTAGTTGACGGATTTGAAATCAGCGTGTCAATATCTACCTCTTAAAATACATACATAACATAATTTATATTAACATAAGAAAATTAAAAAAAAAAATGACGTAAATAATAAAAAAGTATACCTACGTAACACCTTTTATTATAGTCGAAAGAAGAAAAGTTTCTAATGAGATTAAAACCTGAACTGGTGAAACAATTTTATCCGGAACAAATATTGCACCGAACGGAACAAAAGTTAAAACAAATTCCGCCGTAATACTGCCAACGAAATACTCAAGAGACAAGAGAAAACTTCTTAAGAAATTAATCTATCGGTGATCAATTGCTTCAAACCCACTGGCACAGGGGTGAACAGTTATTGGAAAATGTTATAAGGTACTGGCACCTGTTATGGCCACACTTTATCGGTTTTTATTTCAATTGTTCAATAATTGGTGAATTTTGCACGAGGAAGCACTGTGCATTTACTTGGCAGATGTTTTAAATATTGCAATCTTTCAAAAATTTTAAATTTCCTAATTGGGAAGAAGGGGGGGGGAGGACTTAAATGCAAAACTGCTTTTCTTTATATATATTTGTATGACTCCTACATTCTACTCCCCCCTCTGGTTACGTCACTGGTGGTCATATTGAAAAAAAAAAGCCTTTTATCATTTTTTTACCTAATTATATTAATTTTTACTTAAATTTCTTATTATTTTTAATTATAATATTAAAATTCGTATTTAAAAAATCGGAAAATTCAAATTCTGTTCTCTCATTCCTGTAAATTTAGAAATAGACATACTAGATTTGAGAGTAATTTTTGCAGTGTATTTCAGAATATTCTCTCCATGTATAAATAAGTAAAAAATATCTTCATAATAAAAAAATCCATCTTCTAGCATATGTACACAAACATTCAATTTTTATTTTTCAAATGTATGCCATTATTATTAAAGTTATTTACAGAATAAGGTAAATACAATTTGTCATTTACGATTTATATATTTTGAAAGACAAACATCTAAAATACATCTGTAACATACCTACTTGAAGTATAAATCGTAGATATATTCAGTTTAATAATATATTCTGTGCGCTCCAGCCAAGTTATTATTAGAAATGTTATTAAAATACAAATATCATTTAATATGGATTTGTTTATAAATCAGAATTTATATGTAATATGTACAGGGTGTTCCATGGGAAGTTGTTGTTGAAACTAATCTAGATTATTCTAGAATAATTTGCTTCTACCATAGCCCAATTAAAATTGTAGACTCTCCTCTTTTCAATGTAATATTTTTTTTCAATAACTGTAATCCAAGGAAAGCATATTTTGTCAATCCTCCCCCTCCTATTAACAAAAAAACTAGTTATAAAACACATTTACTTTTTTAAATAAATTTGTATAGTAACTAAATGATTCTACGTCTTATTTTCTTGTATTTTAGTCGATATTTGTATGACGAGTTGAAGGAAATTTCACTAAAAAAATTTGAATTTTTGATTTCGTTAAAAGTATGTTTATTGTATAGAAAATGACGTGAAAAGTTGTTTGTTTCAAACCGCAGGTCTGTATCTCAAACCGTTCTCGAGATATAGCCTCTCAAAGTTTTAGTTTTTTCAAATTTTTTGAGAAAAAAGGCCATAACTTTTGAACGCGTGGTCGGAATTGATTTTAGTTGACGGATTTGGAATCAGCGTGTCAAAATCTATGTAATGGCATGTATAATACTTTAAAATCCGAAAAAAAAATTTCGTCAAAAATCGACATTTTTTACCCCTTTGAATTTTTTCGATTTTTAGCGAAATTTTTTTTTTCGAGTTTTAAGGTATTATACATGTCATTATATAGATTTTGACACGCTGATTCCAAATCCGTCAACTAAAATCAATTCCGACCACACGTTCAAAAGTTATGGTCTTTTTTCTCCAAAAATTTAAAAAAACTAAAACTTTGAGAGGCTATATCTCGAGAACGTTTTGAGATACAGACCTGCGGTTTGAAACAAACAACTTTTCACGTCATTTTCTATACAATAAACATACTTTTAACGAAATCAAAAATTCAAATTTTTTTAGTGAATTTTCCTTCAACTCGTCATACAAATATCGACTAAAATACAAAAAAATAAGACGTAGAGGTATTATATTAAATGCAATTTTGGTTAAAATGTTTAAGTTGCGTATAAAGATGAATATTCTGATAATTTTTTAAAATTATTTATTAACTAAAAACCCAGATTTGTATTAATTTACCCAGGAAGCACTGAACTTCAAATCATCATGTATCATTATTTCTATTACATAAACAGTGTAAATATAAACAAATTATTATAAATAGGTGTACAACAATATGAAATATAAATTTGCAATACATATCTCACAAACATACAATAAATTTATAAATAATTTATTGTTTAATTTTAATATCAGAGGGTTTTGTAGCACGCCGTCCTCATGTATGCAATTTTAATTTCCCTATGTGAGGTTATTATCCTTTTTTAATTAAAATTAACTTTTTTCATTTACAGTTTCACATATACCGGGTGGATTAATAAAAATGTCTCATATTTGGTGACATAGTACTCTGGAATTATTATAAACCACATAGACTTCTTATTAAAATATTCTTTTATAAGGTACTGGCACCAGTCTTGGATAATATCCTAGTGTTGGACACATTGTTTAATTAAATATACTAAATAAGAAATATTTGGTGACATAGAACTCTGGAATTATAAACCACATAGCCTTCTTATTAAAATATTTGTTATAAAGTACTGGCACCAGTCTTGGATAATACCTCAGTGTTGGACACATTGTTTAATTAAATATACTAAATAAGAAATATTTGGTGACATAGTACTCTGGAATTATAAACCACATAGCCTTCTTATTAAAATATTTGTTATAAAGTACTGGCACCAGTCTTGGATAATACCTCAGTGTTGGACATATTGTTTAATTAAATATACTAAATAAGAAATATTTGGTGACATAGTACTCTGGAATTATAAACCGCATAGACTTCTTATTAAAATATTTGTTATAAGGTACAGGCACCAGTCTTGGTTAATACCTCAGTGTTGGACACATTGTTTAATTAAATGTACTAAATAAGAAATATTTGGTGACATAGTACTCTGGAATTATAAAACACATATACTTCGGAACAGTCTTAACATGTTTGTTATAAGGTACTGGCACCAGTCTTGGATAAAAGCCTAGTGTTGGACACATTGTTTAATTAAATGTACTAAATTAGAAATATTTGGTGATATTTGATTTATTATTCTATTACTGAATCATAATCTATAGACACTTAACTGTAAAACAGCTTAATTTGATGACAATCGGCCAATGGGTGTTAAAATGGCGGACATTTAAACTAATTATTAGTGTAAAAATGTATTAATTGTTATATTATTATAGCAACTGCTTTACATTGTTTCAAATTTTACGTTTCTTTATTTTATAATTTTTGTGTTGTAGTACTTATCATTAGCAAGTGTCCATCACAGGGTGCCCATTACTGGGTTCACTTTATCCATTACTGGAGAAAAAACATAAACAAAATAAAAGGCGATAATTTAAAAAACAAAATGTATTTGCGGACTTTGATAATTAAATTGATTAAATAAAGAGTTGCTTGTTTTATAAGTAAAATCCCAGAGTATTTTTAACCATCCTGTATTTGTTTGTTTATCATATATACAGTAAGCTGATATTGTCATTCTCTGTTCTGTTGGGTGTACTTTCGTATGACCGTGTTTTGTAAATTTCATTTAACATACATGCCGTTTTTAATGTGTTAAATGAAGAATTTAATTGTTGATATTTTTATCTTAATGTTATTTTCTATACACGCATAAATGGAGTATGTTATGCAGTAATGTATCAACCCACACTTATGATTACATTCAAAACAATAAGTTAAGAATATTCTAGCTATTAAAATTCTATTTAAATAGAAAAAAAATATCTGCCAAATGAATGCACAGTGCTTCCTAGTGCTAAATTCACAAAATGTAGTTAATTATTGAACAATTTAAATAAAAACCGATAAAGTGTTTGCCTGGCATTGGTTTTTTATTCAATTTTCAGACGCAACTGATTATTATTGCGTATATTTTTAATTTTTGGTCAATTTCAATGTAAATCTAAATTCTGTTATGCAAACTCAAAACGTCAAAATGACATTTAAAATGTCAAAGTGAAGAGTAATTAAAAAAAAACACCTGTTAAATTTTAAATTTAAAAAATAGCCGAAGGCGCATTCGAAGGTCTTCGGGCATTAGATAGTCTTAAAGATAATGGTGTAAGCTATATTTAAAAAAAAAAACTGGAGTCTCCTCGATCGCGCCAAGCTGACATATTAACTATTCAACTTATTTGTTAAATTTTCAATTTAAATTTCTTAATAATAGCCGAAGGAGCATACGAAGGTCTTCGGGCATTAGATAGTCTTAAAGATAATGGTGTAAGCTATATTTAAAAAAAAAACTGGAGTCTCCTCGATCGCCCCAAGCTGACATATTAACTATTCAACATATTTGTTAAATTTTCAATTTAAATTTCTTAATAATAGCCGAAGGAGCATACGAAGGTCTTCGGGTATTAGATAGTCTTAAAGATAATGGTGTAAGATATATTTAAAAAAAAAAACTGGAGTCTCCTCGATCGCCCCAAGCTGACATATTAACTATTCAACATATTTGTTAAATTTTCAATTTAAATTTCTTAATAATAGCCGAAGGAGCATACGAAGGTCTTCGGGCATTAGATAGTCTTAAAGATAATGGTCTAAGCTATATTTAAAAAAAAAACTGGAGTCTCCTCGATCGCCCCAAGCTGACATATTAACTATTCAACTTATTTGTTAATTTTTCAATTTAAATTTCTTAATAATAGCCGAAGGCGCATACGAAGGTCTTCGGGCATTAGATAGTCTTAAAGATAATGGTGTAAGCTATATTTAAAAAAAAAAACTCGATATTGCGAGGAAACATAAATCGTTTTATTGTGAATTTTTGAGCACCCTTTATATGGATTTGATTATATCTACATATACAGAAACACTATTATTAATATCCAAATTTGAAAACGTGAAATTAATCATTGAAATAAAGGAAACTATTGAAACAAACATTTAAAGATGCTCGTATCTGAACGGAATTTGTTAAACCCTTTATAAACAATAAGTGACAAGAGGAATATTCATATACATGATGATATAAAAGAGATTGTCATAATATGAGTATATTATTTATCACTGTCATTATTTAGAGTGGATGGCGTCTCTGAGATGATCTTAGTAGGCGCTTTTCTGTCACATTAACACGCTTGAGGTTTCTTTTGTTTTTCAAGCAATATCGCGTATGCTTATGACGGCTCCTACGAATCGAAATGACAAAAGGTGTATTAAAATGGAAACTATGTGTAGGGGAGACCGGGGTGAAAAGTCACACCAGTACTATAATCGCTATTGTGACTGTTTTTCTATTATAGATATGTTTGAAAATATTTTTGCTTCCACGCCATATCGAAGATACGAGAAGCTTTGTGATCGTAAAAAAATTTTGTTGATTTTTCCGTTTCTGTCTGTCTTTTGAATCCTTGTCACATGCATAACTCGTGAACCATTGAACCGATATTGTTGAAACTTGGTCGGATGGTTGGGTCTGGCTTGAGGACGGTCCCATTTCAAAATTATCAAAATCGTGTGTAAGGGGGAAGAGTGACATCTGAAAATATTTATTTTTTCAAGATATCTCAAGAACGATACATGTTGCGTGAAAATTTTATAGAATATTTTTTGTAGAGCATTAAATTTCCTATAATATGGGTCTAAAACGTTTGTTATAAAATATTCCCTTACAAAGATTTATCTCAATTTGACATAATTAATGTCATTTAGATTTAGATTGAAACAGTCGAAAAATTAAAATTATACGAAAAAATAATCAGATGCGTTCGAACTAATATTTTTTTGTAAAATTATATAAACATTTATCGGTTTTTATTTAAATTGTTGAATAATTAATTACTTTTGGTGAATTTAGCACGAGGAAGCACTGTGCATTTACTTGCAGATATTTTTTTGACTTATTTTTACAAAATTATGTTGAGATTTTTTTTAAACTACCTTATAAGAATTATATTGTAGATATATTAAATCAAGAATATATATCATGCACATATATATATAACTATCAATTTATGTTCGCGACAAAATTAATAAATTTCTATCTGTACATATTTCAATGTGTATGAACATAGCTACAATAGTAAAATATTCGCAGCTAGTCATGTGTATATTTTCTATTATCTTGGAAAATCTCGTCAATCCACAAAATCAGATGCAAACTTGTGTCTTTCGGAGCAAATACGTGTGAATAATCGTTTTATAAATTCTACTAGTTCCGCATGATTCTGTACAGTATCGGATTAAGGCAACTACACCAAGAAATTAGGCTCTCTTGAAAATATTTTCAAACATAAATAATTTTTTTTTTAATTCACAATATTTGTCTATTAAGGATGTATGGCAGGTATCTAATTTCAACGAGAAATAGTTGAAATTTGGGGAAGTTACTCCTTTATAAATCTCAAGCACCCACACAAAATTTCAAAAGGTTTTACAACATGGTTTCAAAGTTATTATTTTTATAAATTAACATGGTGTAATTACGGTTAAAGTCCAATAAAACACATGGTTCAAGCATCGAGAAAAATCTGAAATTTTCACAACATGTCACTTACATATTTAGCAACAAGTTTCATAAAAAAAATTATACACATACAGAACTAAAAAATTATTGGTGAAAAATATAAAAAAAAAAAAAATGGCGTACTGAAATGTAATGATTTGTTTTTATTACATATTTTTTCATATATGTAAGCATATGAAGTACTAATATTATTTTCATTACATTTGTATGTTCCACATATGTTCCAAATAGTGTTATTTAAAATATTTTAATTTATGGCATTTATAACAATAAAATACTTCTTTTGTTTTTATATCTGACAAATGAATTCAGAATAAAATTTTTTCGTAAAATTGGCTAAAATTCTAAAATAACAGTCAATATTGGGAAATAAGGTTTTAAACAAATGTATTTTTATAGTTTATGTAGTATATAAACAAATTTGACTTTCTTATAAGCATTTACAGTAAATAATTGATAGTTTGATTTTGATCGTTGATTGCATCTAGATTTACAATAATTTTGACTCAGACTGTACGTGCCATACATCCTTAAATAGTTAATAAATCAATTAAACTTCACTACAAAACAGATAAAATATGCAAACACAAAATAAATATTTGTTAAAAACTATTTTTGTTGAACAAACCACAGCGGGAACAAACAAAATTTGTAAGCTGTGAAATTCTGTTTACATTTAACATCTATAACAATGTTTGTATATAATAACGCGAAGTGACAATCTTAGTGAACGTATAATGGAATAACGATATAACTTATGAATTAATTTACAGATTTACACGCAAATGTACTTTAACGTCTAAATAGTTTGAGTTAAATTAAAGCGAAATGTTACAACAAATTTCAACGTGTTTTATAGGTTAGTCTATTAATAGATACAGATTTAGTTTTTGTAAACCCTGACATGTAAATGAAGACCTTATTTTATCCTTTTTATTTTTATCTCCTTGACGACTGTTTTTTTTTAGTCGTTATCATTTTTTTTACAAAACCCGTAGAAATTGCACCGAAATCTAAAGGGTCGATTACATTGAGCGAGTTTATGATGACACACAAAACTTTGTACTCGCTCAGTAGCCAACTAGCTAGCGAGTAAACCACGTGCTTTGAATACATTTTATAGACACTGAAACCAGGAATCACCGAGATACTAGCAGCTTGTAACAAGCTGGCTTGTTAGCTTGTAAACTCGCTCAATGTAATCGACGCTTAACTATTGGTAAAAACCGCATTGAAATCGGTTCAGTAATTCCCGAGTCTTTAAGCCTCATATAAACGAACATTCATTTTTACTTTCTTATATCATGTATATGAAATATACATTAGTATAAGTAAGTATAGTGAAGCCGATTTTTTTCGAGTCCGTCTGTCTGTCTGTAAGCGCTGTAACTCAAATACGACAAATCGTAGAAGGGTGATATTTTATGTTTAAGATTAATTTTTGGCTGGGAAGAAAACGTCCTATTTTTGAAAACGATCTTTCAACCGGATACGGATGTTTACCTACGTCGATTTTTTAATTTTTCGAATTACTCTGAAACAGTCGAAATAGAGAAAAATGGTCAAGTTAAAAAATGTAGGTAATATCTATATCTATAATTTATGTTCTATTCATTTTTTCGTAAAAACGAATTTTTGAAGAAAAAAAAATTTATTATAATTCAAATGGTTCATAACAGAGGAGAAATATCTGCCATGAGTGTCATGGGACTTTCTTATACGTATTACAGAGATTGAACAGTGTGTGTATTTGCCGTAGGTAACATGGGACTTTCTTATACGTAATACTGAGAGTGAACTGTGTAGGTGAATCTAAATAATTACATAAAAAAATTCTTTCTGGCTAAATCATAAATGTTGGAAAAAAATGTATGGAGAATAAATTATAGATAATAATATACTCGACATTTTTTATCTAAAACATTTTTTTCTTATTTCAAAAATAATTCAAAAATCTAAAAATTTACAAGAGTAAACATCCGTTTTCAGTTATTACGTTTAAAAAAATCACTTGTTATATAAATATAAAATTATTCATTTTGTTCTTTCTTGTTAGTATGTTAGAAATGTTTTAATAAACAAAGAATCACGTAAACAATTCACTGTTAGGTTAGGTTAGGTTAGGTATAAGAAAGTCCCGTGGTTCCCAAGGCAGATATTTATATATAAAGATAGTATCTGCTTTACATCGTTTCAAATTTATTTTATTAATTTTGTGTCGTAATACTTTTTTTAGTCATTAGCAAATTTGCATGTTTTAGGCGGCTATTACACTATCAAAGAAATGTGATAAAATTTATTTGATCAAAGAAATATGACAGTGTAATAAGTCAACTTTTATAATATTTACCTTCATAATATTTCTATGATCATAGTTAATGACAGTCTCTTATATTTGATCAAATGTTTTTTGACAGATAAATCAAAATGGCGACTACCAAGTTATCACTGACAGTTACAGTTAATAATATATTAATATCAACATAATCCAGTATTATATGATAATCTTCTTATTGATTATAAAAACTGCAATACACAGTTGTAAATTCAAACCTCGATCGCGTCAACTGACGAACATCCACGCATTGATTATTAAAATGCACCAAAAAAGAAGAAAATATTCCTAGATAATACTAAGAAAATATTATCAAATGTTTTATGTAGTGTAATAGAACAAAATCTCGTATTTTATCAAAGAAATATGATCAAATCTTTGTCAAAGATCTTTGACATATTTATTTGATAGTGTAATAGCCGCCTTAGTGACTTGAAAATCTGAAAATTTACAGAAACATAATACATTTTCTGTTCAACGATGTGTATATTACTTCAACGTAAACTACAAATTCAATATCGACAGATGTGAAACCGAATCGCTCGTTACACAATTTGAGAAATGAGTACCGCCGAGTGTTCTTAACGAAGGTAGCTACGAGTTGCTAGATGTCGACGCGCTACCAACTTGATGAATGCGTTGAAACAACACCACGTCTGGACCAAATGTACTGAACGTAACACCTCGGTATTGTTACCTACTTGTGGTGTGGGTTCAATCAGGAAATAGAAATAAAGCATGGAGGGGCTGGGGGGGGGGGGTTAAATGCAAGCCGTGCAGTTTGTTTTCAAATGTAAATGGTTGACGTAAATCGTAGGTAGGAAAAATCATTAATCATGGTTTTTTTTTGCTCGTGATAGTTTTTTCATACTCGAAATTCGTATAAATCATCTGCCAAGTAAATGCACAGTGCTTCCTCGCGCTAAATTCACCAAATGTAGTTAATTATTGAACAATTTAAATAAAAACCGATAAAATTGCCTGGAATTTATTTTTTGATATAATTTTACTAAAAAATATTAGTTCACAATTTTTCTTAAGAAGCACCTGATTTATATTTATATTTGTAATAAATAAAATGCAAACGTCAAAATGACATTTAATATGCCAAAATAAATATCAACAAAACACGATTTTTTAAACCATTGAATTTTGTACACATCATAGATACAGATCGAGAGGTCACTTCATTTAAATAAACCGAGAACGGGACGAGAATTACTCAACTCTCGTCTCATGTGCAACCTTTCTTTTCAGAAACAAAAAATCATTTAAATCTTATAAGAAATATTTACTTTCCCGATATTCAACTTTCAAGTAATTCATATACATAAATGCAGAAGCACTATTTGCAAGACTGTCTTGTTAACTTACAAGTATATGTTCTTTCAGCTATGTGCAGGATTATCCCCGCCAGTAAGCGTAGTTTACAGACATACACATGTATTTACAGAACACGTGGTGATAAAGCCTGATTATAAAGACTTTGTCTATTGTTGTTAGCGTAATGCGCGCCAACACGCGCGATTGTTAAATCTATGTGCACGTGTAACTGGATTAACATATACAGTGTATTCCAAGTTGATTAAGACATAGGAAATTTAACATGGGGGTAATTAGAAGTTGGTCAAATTTAACGATATGTCATTGGTGCATTTTGAATTGCCGCCACAATATTTAATAAAATAGTCATTCGTATTTTGTTTTCAAATTTATATCTGCCAAAAAATATTATTATAATTTTATCTAGGATGCTTACTTTAATTTCATTAATGTATTTTATTCTTTCTTAAAGTTGAAAACAAAATACTGTTGATTAATTTAAAATTTATCAGTTAGTTTCGAGGCGGCTTTTCAAAATGCACCAATCACACATCGTTAAATTTGACCAAAGGTTACTACAACATTTCTTATTGCTCCCATGTTAAATTTCCTATGTCTTAATCAACTTGGAATACACTGTATATAATTATATTTTGATTTTTGTAATGAGTTTACGAATAAAGAATTATTATTATTATATTGATTGATAAAATCAGAAAATATGGCTCTGATTGTGAGTAATACTTGGCTACTATACAATCAATCAGAAATCGATTTGAACTCTTACAAATAATAATAATATACTGGTGCATATAATCTGAAATATGATTTCTC
The DNA here is from genome assembly GCA_961205875.1 of Sialis fuliginosa. NCBI lineage: Eukaryota > Metazoa > Arthropoda > Insecta > Megaloptera > Sialidae > Sialis > Sialis fuliginosa. The sequence goes on along the minus strand of OY540818.1, from coordinate 19,108,038 downwards.
TTTTGTTCAATACGATATTTGTAAACGTCAATAATAAATATGTTAGAATTTTGTAGCGTTTACTACGTCCACAAGATATTTCTGTGGTTTTTTGTCTTGTATGTTATATCTTGACATTTCGTTTACAAGAACCATTTTGATTTATAGTTATGTCTGAATGTTCAAATCTTCTACGGAATGATGCGTTATGGAAACGGTAAACAATAGCAAGCTAACCGTTTTTTTGTATGATAAAGTATATGTTATTGATTCGACTAACTATAAAAAAAACATCTGCCAAGTAAATGCACAGTGCTTCCTCGTGCTAAATTCACTAAAACCGATAGTGTTCAGATAAACTGCCTGGCATTGGTTAACCATTTAATTTTTATACAAATTTTACTAAAAAGTTTGAAATTTTTCGTAAAACGCACCTGAATATTTTTTCATATATTTTTAATTTTTTGACAATTTCAATCTAAATCTTAATTTATGCAAATGCCAAAGTGACATATAAAACGCCAGAATGACATTTAAAACGTCAAAATGACATTTAATATATCCAATCAAATATCAATTTAGAAAAACAAAACACGAATTTTAAAATAAATTGAGATAAATCTTTGTAAGGGAATATTTTACTACAAACGTAGTAGACCCATATTATAGGAAATTTAATGCTCTACAAAAAATATCCTATAAAATTTTCTCGTAACATGTGTCGTTCTTGAGATATCTTGAAAAAATAAATATTTTGGGGTGTCACCCCTCCCCCTTACACACGATTTTGATGATTTTGAAATGGGACCGTCTTCAAACCAAACCCAACCATCCGACCAAGTTTCAATAATATCGGTTCAGTGGTTCATGAGTTATGCGTGTGACAAGGATTCACGGGACAGACACGGAACGAAAAGTGTTTGTCTTGACGTGAAACGGATAAATCAATTTAAAATTTTGAAATTGGAGAACTTTTTTTTTGTCTCAATCTGAAACGATCACAAAGCTTCTCGTATCTTCGATATTGCGAGGAAGCAAAATCGAAACAGGTATACCTAGTCAATACTAAAATAAATCACATTTCCTATAAACACTTATATAAATTATGTTTTTTTATTTATGCAAAGAAATGTTCTACAAATAAAAAACGCGTATTTAAAAAAAACTTCAAAGTCCCGTGGCACCCATGGCAGATATTTTTACTTCAACATTACTATCAAATAAATACATTTGTAGATTACTTCTCGTAAAAAAAATTAAACTAAAAGCCACAAATTAAACTAACAACAACAAAAAATAAAAAATTAATTCACGACAGAGCAAAACTTTCATGCATTGGAACATACATAGAATCACATTAATATACACAGCTTGAGCAAGCTTTTATAACAAAAAGCTCTACAGGGCATTTGCAGACACTATCTACACACACACACATCGCTCACCCACCCACCGACACGACCTAACCACTTCTCTAGGTCAACACACATTACGAATATGGTTGTATAATACATGATATAAAATGTATATATGTACAGTCGCCTGCAGAACTCGTCTGGCACCCTAAAGGCTAGAATCGCTTACAACAGATTCCAAATTTAAAGACAAACATCATCGGTTATCTTTTTCTATCAAGTTTAATATATTTAAAAACTAAAATTCGGAATATCAAATATTTATTTCCACAAAATTTACGTATACAATTTTCAATAGATTACATAATAGTTTAATTGTACAAATATATATGAGTACCTATTATAAACGAAGAGTAGTTTTTTATCTAGCATAAATGAGTTTCAAAATATCTGTCTTTGTTTGATACATGGAGAAATGATTTAAATATTATAATAATCAATTAGGAGGAGCCTACTAAGTTTGTGATAAACGAAAATGAATACAAACTGCAAGACCATTAATGCAGGTGACTGTACATGATGTTAAATCTACGAAAATTGTATAGGTAATCAATTTAAAATTTTGAAATCGGAGAACATTTTTTTTGTCTCAATCTGAAACGATCACAAAGCATCTCGTATCTTCGATATTGCGAGGAAGCAAAAACAAATGAATTTAATTAACCAATTCCACACTTCAACATTACAATACTAGTAATTTTCTTCGACATTAGGAGCAATTGAAATTGCTTTGAATTACTTAAAAACATAAAATTAATAATACAAAGAGTTCTCCATTCATTTGCAGAATTTGAAATGAAACCCGAAATTTATTACAGATTTCTATCCGGGTAACATAGACATAAAGAAACGCTAAAAATCAATACGTAAGTCGGTACCCGTTTTAGAACGCTTTTCACAAAATATCGTGGCCTGAATAATAAAATGGAAAGTATGGAAACATTTTAACTATAGGTAATCAGAAAATCGATACCATTTAATAATACCTATTATTATATAATATATATTCCAAAGGAATTTTTTTAAAGAAATGTTTTAAAGAAAAATCTTGAAATGCTGGAAAATTTTATCTTTGATAAAATATGAAGAAACTGATTTAATATTGGGTAGCATTTAAGCGTACAATATTTGAGCATTAAATATATTGTATTTGAGCAATGACATTTTGAATTATGAGCATTATACTAAACATAAAATGCTATATAAAAAATAATTTTTTTGAGCAATAACTTTTTCCATTTCTTCGAACCGTTATTTTTTTCGTTTCGGTTCGAGTAAAAAAATATTTTTTTGTTCAGTTCCGGTTTTCGTTCCGAAAAAAATAACGGTTTTCGAGTGATTAATTTAAAAAAAAATTATTTGTATTAAAATTTTTTTTTCTACCATAATTTAGAACATTTTATGGTACTTATATGATAGTCCGAACGACAATTGAAGTGGGAAATAAGATCATGTTAACGCGCGTATTTTAACATGTACTGAACCGTAAAAACCGATGTTTTTATTTCGGTTCTGTTCCGGTTTTCGTTCCGGCAAAAAATAACAGTTTTTCCGGTTTTCGGTTTACGGTTCAGTTCCGGTTCGAAGTCCTGCTTTAAAACAATATTGTCGGACGAAAAAATATAGTTGTAATAAGAGAATTCTTATAAGTATTAAGAAAATATTGATTTCGTTCAATATAAAATAAAAATTTATTGATCCAATTCAACATTTTTACCCGTGTAGTTAGTAAAAAAAAAAAAATTCCAAATTTAATTTAAAATTTTGGCTTCCGAGCAACTATATAAACAAATGTAATAGTTAAAAAATAAATAAAAATCATTTAAATTGATCAAAAACTAATATTGTATTTTAGAACTGGTGTAAATATAAAACTAAATTATAAATAATATGTAACAAGAGAAAATGTTCAGAATAACATTTCGCAACAAAATTTTCACGTATCAAAACCACATTAGAGTGAAATTTAAATATTTACCTGGAGTTCTGAGAAACAAACGTAAATAATTAAGTCGGTTATGACAGGTAGGAGCGGTGATAAAGAATTCAAGGCATTTTTTGTGTTTTTTGAAAAATAAGTTTTCCATTTCTGGCTTTACATTTTTCATGTGTCGCAAATGTACAGACAATTTTATCTTCAACACTTCTGTAGTTAGCTTTGACGGCCTTCCCTGTCTCTTGAAGAGATTTCAACTTTTTACCCTCTGATAAAATGTCTATAGGAAAGGCTTGTTTTTACAGAAAAATGTTTTTCTCCTTTCATATTCTGATAGCTTTTTTATTTAGAATGTTATTTCTAGGTGACATAATATTTTTAAAACAATTTTTTTTCATGATAATGTATGTTATATCTTTGACATTTTCATTTGATATTTTTTTTATTATACTTTTAAGTTATGATATAAATATTTGATTGTTTATTTTTTAAATTTCATTTCGTACCCTGATTTTCTTATTAAAAATTGAAACTCGAATCGATATGATATCATTTTTACAGTCCAATAATTACGTAAGGATACTTTTTAAAATCCCCCCCCCCCTCCTTCTCCACCCCTCATTAACGTTTGTAAGGGTTCTTATGATTTTTGTGTTCTCCTCTTTCCTGAACTTAATTTGCAGGATTCAATCAATTATAACTATGTATGTATTTAATCTCATATTTTTGGTTCAGGGACCCTCAATACGTGTAATTCCGTTAAAACCTCGAGTTGGATTTTTTTCATGATTACTATACTTTATTATACAGTACATTTCATGTATGTATAATAAAAAATATAAAAAAAACGTTTAAAAAAATTAATTTGTCTTTTTAAAACCCACTATAAAGCTGTAAATAAAATTCTATTAGACTCTTTTCGTACTAACTATTGCATTTTAAAAAATGTTGATTTTGCTCATACTAGAAGAGTTTAAAAAAATGTCTCTGAGTTTTCTCATGAAGTAGACTCATGGGGGGGGATTGATCCCCTTGATCCCCCCCTTATTTTTATATAATCTTAATACTTAATCGATTATCAAATTTCACTGTACTACAATGGGTTCTCCAGATATTAAATAAAAACTAAAAATTTTCGAACATAAGTTTTTTACTTAAAATAATATTCTCGATTCATTGTTAATTTTTTTTACATTCGATGTAAATCACCCCATATAAAAATATCTTGGAGTACTTTAATTTATAAAGAGATCTCAGAGACCTGTAGATGTGCGTGTACATAAAATATTCAGTATCATCATGTGCATATTTATATAGAATTTGACAGTTTTATCACATGTATAATGTAATTCTACGACAGTTTTTTAAATGCCTCTTTATCTAGATTTTCTATCGCACGCAACGCTTCACTATAATTATTACTTTAATTTCTGTTGTCACTTGTGAATGTAAATTATCGATAAATTATGTAAATTTAAGTATATGGATACCTACTATAAAAAATTAAATATATATGAAGACTTTATTTGAGAATAATATTTATTTAAATGATTAGGTAAAATTTTTCTTATTATTCAATAAGTTAATACAAGGGGTAGCAGTCAGAATCCCCCTCCCCTGAATTTTTACTTAAAAATCAAGAAGTAGGCGGCTATTACACTATCAAATAAATATGTCAAAGATCTTTGACAAAGATTTGATCATATGAGATTTTGTTTTATTACGCTACATAAAATATTTGATAATATTTTTTCAATATTATCTAGGGATATTTTCTTCTTTTTTGGTGCCTTTTGAATATCAGTGCGTGGATGTTCGTCAATTGACGCGATCGAGGTTTGAATTTACAACCGTGTATTGTGGTTTTTATAATCAATAAGAAGATTATCATATAATACTGGATTTTGTTGATATTCATATATTAATAATTATGTAACTGTAACTGTCAGTGATAACTTGGTAGTCGCCATTTTGTTTTTGACGTCAAAAAACTTTGATCAAATATAAGAGACTGTCATTAACTGTGATCATAGAAATATTATGAAGGTAAATATTATAAAAGTTGACTTATTACACTGTCATATTTCTTTGATCAAAGAAATTTTATCATATTTCTTAGTGTAATAGCCGCCTTATTCAAACTTCCAACAAATTCTAAAAACGTTTGATAAAACGTATTAGTATAAACGCCAGAGGAAAAAATATTATACACATATGTGAATGGACTGTTATCACAGTTTGCTTTGACTCTATTACCGTAAAAATTGCTACCGTTTTCTCGACAATACGCGCAGAAAGGTAAAGACCGGCCACTTTGCCGCGACCTAGGAGAAAGATAAGTATACGGTCATTTATAAGGTGAATTCGCCCACATATGTACGATACATAAAACAGTGGTTTCCAACCTGTGGGGTCGATTAAATTCAAAAATAGTCAAAACATAGATAAGGAATCAAAATTATCAAATCTAGCCGGTTACAATAATAAGATTTCCATTTTGATGGAACCCAAAATAATATTTTCTTAATGAGACGTAATTGTAAGAAAAATTAAAATCTTTATAAAATATTTAAGAAATTCAATTCTTATAATAAAACTGTCAAACTATTTTTTATTGTCATTAAAATTGACACACACTATATCAATATAATATACTGTTACAAGAAAAAGCTTCAAGCTTGTAATATGGAGCTTTTGTTGCAATAAAAAAATGACTGTACTTTGATTATAAAAATCAATTTATCAAAAAATATCATTAATTTTCAGTGTTCACTTCAACAATAAACAAACAGTTTTATACGTTGTATCGCCATACCCCGAGTTACGTCTCTTTCACTTACGTTTTGTCACATTTACGAACACTTTTAGTAACCACAATGTCCTGTTGTTGCGGCACTAGCTTCAGAGTTACGTCTCTTTAGCATTTAATTTTATATGAATATTTTTTTTATTATTTGTATTTTTTAATATTTTGAGAATCATTGCTATATGTGGAGTAGATACCTACAGAGAAGCTGTTATCGTCATACCGCGAGTTACGTCTCTTCTTTGTGTCAAATTTACGTACACTTTTAGTTACTACAATGTCCTGTTGTTGCGGCACTAGCTTCGGAATTACGTCTCTTTAGCATCTAATTTTCTATTATTTGTATTTTTTAATATTTTGAGAACCACTGCTATATGTGGAGTAGATACCTACAGAGAAGCTGTTATCGCCATACCCTGAGTTACGTCTCTTCTTTGTGTCAAATTTACGTACACTTTTAGTTACCACAATGTCCTGTTGTTGCGGCACTTGCTTCGGAGTAACGTCTCTTTAGCATCTAATTTTCTATGAATATATTTTTTTTTTTTGTATTTTTTGATATTTTGAGAACCACTGGCATATGTGGAATAGGTACATACAGAGAAGCTGTTTAATCCGTTTAAGGGTGTGTAAATATTGTAACAGAATGGCCGAACTTTCAGTGTGAAGTTTTAATTTGAATATATTAAACTAGGTGGCTATGTATTTTCTATTGGCTCGATCGCCTGGTTCAATATTAATTGGTTTTAATGATTACTTAACCTAGTAATATAAATGTATATATTATGCTTGCTTCATCAGATTTTTCAAGAACTTCTCCAGCGTTTTCTAAATTAATTAAATTACAAATTTCTCTTCAATTTGAATAATATGGTTTTGAAAAAATTCATCGTAATATAAAATAGTATATAACTTTAATTAAACTGAGTGACTTTGAGGAAAACCAATTTGCTATTTAATTAATAAATAAATTATATATAAAAAATACATTTTACAAATAAGCTTTTATTATTAAGGTCCGCCATATTGGGTTTAAAATGACGTCACATATCTTATCGTATTCTACTCGTCGAACCTTTTCATTTGATACCCATGTCAAGGGGGTTGTGAAGAAAAAGATAATTCGCCATATTGAATTTAGAACGATATTAGATATACTATATTGCATTGTCACTGGAAATTTAAAACCGATACGACTATTAGAAGTGGGTGAAAATTGAGTTGTAAGATTTGTAGATATTGTCAGTTACAGGTCCAGTTAAAAAATAACGTTCCCTACACAAATGTATGTAGCTATTCCTTACAATTTTTTTAAAATTCGCACCATTTCAAGAATAATTCGATAAAATGCCCCGTTACCCCCCCCCCTTCCCCCCTCCCATGTTTTATACTTTTTATCGATTTCTCTACAAATTCCAAACAAATGTATTTTCTCAAATTACAGTAGAAATATTTTTAAAAGAAAATAAAGCTTCAGAATGATTCATTTTAAATAGTATTCATATAAAAATAATAATACATTAAGTTAGTACATTCCAAGGTTCACGAAACAGTATTTTTTTTTGTAAAGTCTTTACGTGAAAAAGAACCGAATTACATCTCGTAATCCAGATTTTGATTCAAAGGATACATTTGATAAATACGTATATAAAGGAAAAAGTAAAAAGGATAAAAAAATGTACAAAAGATAAAACAAGTCGTGCGGAAATACGAAATATTTCAAATGATTAAATTCAATAAAGGGGGTATAAAATACAAGTAAGTATAATTGATAAATTCTGATATAGAAATATTGGAACTTTTTATTAAATAAAACATGATATGTTGTCGAAAATATAGAGGTACCAACCTAATAATAAATATGGAATATCGAAGATTGAAATATTTATAAAAAAAACATTACATTCAAAAGAATACGGAAAATATATGATATCTGAAATTATTCATTTATAGATTGTATTTCAAGTTATTTGAATATGTTGAATTTAAGAAAATAACCATTTTAATGATTTTTATTTTGATTTCGAGGTTTTTAGATCATTATATGTGATATAATATTATGTGAATATTTCGTCAGGTTTTTGCTGATACGAGAAGCTTTGTGATCGTTTTAAAATGAGATACTTTTCGTTCCGTGTCTGTCTGTCTGTCTGTGTGTATGTGTGTCTGTCCCCTGAATCCTTGTCACACGCATAACTCAAGAACCACTAAACTGATATTAATATTAATATCGAAGATACGAGAAGCTTTGTGATCGTTTCAGATTGAGACAAAAAAAAAGTTCTCCAATTTCAAAATTTTAAATTTATTTATCCGTTTCACGTCAAGACAAACATTTTTCGTTCCGTGTCTGTCTGTCTGTCCGTCCGTCCGTCCGTCCGTCCGTCTGTCCCCTGAATCCTTGTCACACGCATAACTCAAGAACCACTAAACTGATATAAATGAAATTTGGTTGATTGGTTGTAAGGGGGAGGGGCTACACCCCAAAATATTTATTTTTTCAAGATATCTCAAGAACGACACATGTTACGTGAAAATTTTATTGAATTTATACAAATAAATCATCTTTTTTTTTTTAAATCGCTATTTACTCTGACATATTAAATGTCATTTTGACGTTTGCATAGCAGAAAAATTGAATGAATGAAATTTAAAAAAAAATTGAAAATATACGAAAAAATAATAAGAAAATTTTAAACACCTCAAAAAAATATGATTCAGAATTCAGATGAACATAAAATGTTAAAATGAATGTAGATTAAGATAGAAAGTGGTTAGAAATTAAGGCTATCTGACGCAATTTCCAGCACAGGCATCGAAATGGTGCTGACAGCATGAAATAGGCTTTCAATAAAAATAATGTAAATTCAATAAAGCTGTGAGACGATATCTCGCTCTGTCAGTTTCATTCTCGTTGATTTAAACGTTCCTTATTGGACTTTTCTCACCATTTATTACTTACATGTTCCGAAGGAAATGAACTATTGTAAATCCTACCTACCTGTACTACCTTCAAAACGTAAAGAAAAGTCAATTTTCGCATGGCGGCTGTAAAAATGAATTATTTTTTGAAAAATGTTTGTCTCACAATCAATGAGTACTCCAGACCTTTTGATTTTGATGCTAATCGGAAAAGGGTTTTTTTTTCTTGGAGGGGTATATGGATCATACACCCTCACCTCCCCCAAAATTTCAGACTCAGATCAAACCTGTGAACGGCGCAAACCGAGTCTTTTTCCCATTTGATTAACATGGGAAAAATTACTTTTTTACTTACGTGTGAATATCTCGTTGAAAAATTTATTAATTTTAATTTCTTACAGCAGCATATCATAGAGAATTAAATTTCTCTCAAAAAAGATCCTAAGTGCTCAATTCATAGATCGAATATTTTTAAAGATACGTTCGTTTAAACATTATTATAAAAAGAAAAATCCAATTTTTATGATAATTTTTTAACAAACATTTCTTAAAATTTATTGGATTTATGAATTGAGCACTTAATTCTCTACAAAATATTCCCCCGTGAAATTTTCAACAAAAATTGTTTTCAACGAGATATTCACGCGTAAGTAAAAAAGTTAATCAAATGGGAAAAAGACTCGGTTTGCGCCGTCCACAGGTTTGATCTATGAGTTTGAAATTTTGGGACAATTAACTATTGATCCAAAGCTAAAACACAGGCCTGCGGGACCGAAGAAATAAAAATAAAAAAAACACCCTAAATAAACATGTAAGTATCTGAAATATAATTGATTTCTGTACAGTTAAATTTTAGGTCGAGTAAATTCTGTCACCATTCCCAGTAAATTAAAAATAAGAACTCAATATAAATAATTCAGCGGGCGACACGCTAATTCACTTACTACAGCTGGTATTATAGCTAATGAAATTTTCATCCGGTTAATTTTAGAATCCCGGCACGCGATAATGAACTAAGCGGTCGAGGTGTACAATCCTCCAAACTGTTGATCGACGTATTTGAGTTATGGCGGGTGTTGGTGGGTGTTAGCGGCCCCTCCAGCCAGGAATTAACACGTCTTTGATTATTAGTAATCGATTTATTTTCACATTAATTAGTAACAATATACCGGAACTTTGTTGTAATTAGCAGTTATGTCTACTTCTGAAACTGATTAAGAATTAAGTCGTCTATAGTATTTTTTAGAGAAATAATTTATAACCCTATGCGTCAATTCGGAATATTTAATTTTTATATTCGAATAAAAAACGATAGATTTTTTTTAATATTGGTTTTTTTACCTAGTTTGGTGGAAAAATGGAGAAGGGGGGGGGGTGCGACAGACCGCCCCGAGTGCTAAGATAGGTAAAAGTTTCATACAAAGATATTATCAATATAAAACTTAAAATAGTGAGAGCCTTTTTTTGATCAGATAATATTTTCTTTAATGTTTGAATTATATTATTTTTTTACAAAAAAAAGTTTTGGGGAGAGGCGGGAGTGTATAATTAACATTCTTTCCTGGGTACCAACCTTTATTAGTCTGCGAGTGTGATATAGACTTGTGACGTCATTAATTCATTTAATAAAACAAGTAACTCTTTATTTAATCAATTTAATTACCAATGTCCGCAAATATAGTTTTTTTTTTTAATTATAGCCTTTTATTTGTTTATGTTTTTCCTCCAGTAATGAGCACGCAGTGATGGACACTTACTAATGATAAGTACTACGACACAAAAGATATAAAAGAAAGAATCGTCAAATTTGAAACAATGTAAAGCAGTTGCTATGATAATATAATAATTAACAAATAAATTATACTAATAATTAGTTTAAATGTCCACCATTTTGACACCTATTGGCCTCATGTCATCAATCAGACAGTTAAATGTATATAGATTAATATTCAGAAATGGTAATATACAACACTATACGACTTTTCCCAAAAAATCAGTACAAAAAAAAAATATTTGTAACAAACAATATTTTTTCATAATGAAAAACTGAAAACCGGAAAAAGATAAGAATTGACATTGTTTTTGCAGGCTTTTTAAAATAAATACAATACAAGTCTTCTCCCCCTCTCTCTCCCCCCAGTTTTAAACAAAACACAATGTAATTGTGGTGTTTATCAGTTCAGTCTGCATAGTATCGCCAACGCTATGCTAATGTTGAGTAAATTTAAAATTGTGTCATTTCAGGGGTAGTTCTGTAAAATATTGCTCGTCGAATTTACATTTTGTTTGCGATGCGGCATACAGGGGTGCATGTAGAAATAGAGATAAATAAAAATTCATTCAATTATCGATTTCATATTTGTAAGTTCAAGTGTTGATGAGTCAATGAAAAAAAAACATCTGCGAAATAAATGCACAGTGCTTCCTCGTGCTAAATTCACCAAAGGTAGTTCATTATTCAACAATTTGGTTAACCATTTAATTTTATACAATTTTACTAAACAATATTAGTTAGAAATTTTTCTTAAAAGGCACCTGATTATTTTTTCGTAAATTTTTAATTTTTTGACAATTTCAATCTAAATCTAAATTTATGCAAACGTCAAAATGACATTTAATATGTCCAAGCAAATATCAATTTAGAAAAACAAAACACGAATTTTTAAAAGAAATTCAGATAGGGTAATATTTTACAACAAACGTTGTAGACGCATATTATAGGAAATTTAATGCTCTACAAAAAATATTCTATAAAATTTTCACGTAACATGTGTCTTTCTTGAGATATCTTGAAAAAATAAATATTTTGGGATGTCACCCCTCCCCCTTACAATAATTATGCAATATTTAGTACGAAAAGAGTCTAACTGAATTTTATTTTCAGCTTTTTAGTCGGTTTTTAAAAGGCAAATTGTTTTTAAAAAAAAGTTTTTTTTATATTTTTTATTTTTAAGTAAGTTTTATTTATTTTTGTAAATTTGTATTATAATAAATATAAATAAATTCATCGGACATTGGCCCTCGTTTCTTTCAACGCCGTCCCTGACACCACAAACTCAGATATTATTTAGTTTTTGGTCATCTTTAATGTATTTTTGTTATGCGGTTTGACGTGTAGAAGAATTTCAATTTGCAATATTGTTTTGTGACGGCTTGATATTGTATCTTTATATTTCATGCATTATTTATTATTTTTACTGAAATTATTTCCAGCATTCGAATGAATTCAGACTTGTGCTCTATTTTTATCTTGTATTTGTCTACCATTATTTGTCGCTAGTTGTAATGCAGTTTATTGATTCGATTATTTTAATAAATCATCAATAAAATGGGTAAATAATGAAGTTTTTGCAGTTTGTAAAATTTAAAACTTGAAAAAAATATTTAAAACTGGGGTATGTTCCAAGACTGGGTATATACAAAATATACATATTTAAAAAAATAATAAATGGCGAGTGTTACGTATAAAATATTACACACGATTTTCCAAATTTCCAATTACCCCTTCTCCTATTATTAATAAATTAAAATTGAAAAATTAACAAATAAGTTGAATAATTCATATCTCAGCTTGGCGCGATCCTACAGACTCAAACTTTTTTTTAAATATAGCTTACATCATTAACTTTAATGTCCGTTATCATAAAGGACCTAACAAATTTGTTAGCTAGCAAGCACTTTCAACTGAGATATCAAACTTATATGACAGTTATTTTGGAGTTTGTTGATGACTTTGACAAGTTTCGCGCACGCGTTGTAGTAAGTAAATACAAACGGTATTAAAACAGTGGTGATGTTATGAAAATTATTTTGTACGGTGAAAGATGCCAACTGTGTTACAATTAGTTGAAGTGTCACTGCTCTAAATTCCATAACTAATCCATAAATACTAGTACAGAATTAATACCCCATTTGAATGTAATTGCTAGCTAGCAAATTTTGTTAGGTCCTTTATAATACCGGACATAAGACTATCAAATGCCCTAAGACTGTAGAGACCCCCTTCCCCTGAAATTTATAAATTAACAAATAAATTGAATATGGATCTTATTACACGACCAAATTTAAATCATAAACCCAAAAATATTTTTATTGATCACCCTGTACGTATCTGTCAGTAAAACCAGAAAATAGATGTGTAGTTTTTCGCATTTGTTCACCGAAAGGCTTTATGGACGTAGAACAAGTTGGAAAAGGCATAAATCGTAACATTTAGTTAGTTTTTATTGCATTTTGCTAGGCGCATGACGATTATGGGTTACAATAGATCTTTAGCACCAAAGAAATGTTGTTTCTGTCATTTGTTTATTGGCTACATTTGTATTATGTTTCTTATATTAGTGTTTTAGGATTCAGTTATTTACATATTATCTTTTTCCAAGTTGAACTTAATAATTTAAATAAAATTTCCAAAATGAGATTTTTAAGATTTGGAGTAACTAAATATATTCAAATATGTCAATAATATAATGTATTACTAGCAAACCCGCCCCTGCATCGCACGGGAGTTAATATTTCACTCCCTGTCACGTATGGAGGGTTGTAATTGTTGTTTTAACTGACCCGGTATACGTTCATATCATAAATACACATTTTCGTAAAAATCTCAACTCCAGCGCCACCTACCGGGTCCAAAAAATCTATAAACTTATCAGAGCATCATACGAACATATGGTGTGAATATGGCTTCGATACGTCCAGTGGTTTAGGCCTGATGAGATCACATACATTTTATATATTAAGATAATTCGTCAGACATGTTATAAATTTAAAAAAAAAAAATCAGTGAAAAAAAACATGGTGCATATTTTGTAAATTATGTTGCACTCTTGACTGCTGCAGTAACGGTTGTTACTGTTTACCGTCCGACAAAAGCTCGCCGACTCTATTCAAGTTAATGGAAACAAACTGTACCAATTTGAGCATCATTCCATTTGCCCCATTTTTTGTGAAATGAATTTACACTCCATGTGTCACGTTTACATTTTGTTTATATTTGCGAACACTTTTTAAACCTGTCTGTCTCATTTGTTTTATTTGTTTTATACTTCTTTGACGGTTGTGAAGAAATTGAGATTTAAGAAAATGGGAAATGGTTTTTTTTTTAAATAATTTAAAATAAATAATATATTGCTTCCTCGCAATATCGAAGATATGAGAACCTTTATGATTGTTTTAGAATGAGACAAAAAAAATTGTTCTCCGATTTCAAAATTTTAAATTGATCTTTTCGTTTTAGGTCAAGACAAATACTGTATGTGTGTCTGTCCCCCCTTTATCCAGAAATAAAACATTTTCGGGGCAAGTGCATTACCGGTAGTTAAGAATGCTTTGAAGCATTATTTCATATGCTAGAATTGTGAATACGCCTAGTATAAAATGCTTTTTAACGCATCAAGATACATTGTTTAGTTTTGGAATAGTGAACTTTTTAAACATGTTGGTATTAACTTTTAGTACTTCACTACATATTAGCTATTACAATTTCATTTATATTATAATAAAAAGAACCAATTTCTGCACTTACCCCACTGCACCTTAAATAAAGTTTTGGAGAAAAACAAATCAATTTTCTTTATCCCCCTCCCACAACCCAATATTTACCATTTGACCTTTGGACAATTGTCCTTCTACAAAATCACATATGTGTAAATTGAATGAATTTTAAACAGAGAGACAAGCTATCTCATTATGCGCATTAAATGTTAGCGAGTAGTTATACACGGGCACTGAGTTTTGGCAACCGTCACGGCGACAGTGGCGCGCCAAGCGGCAGATAATCGCGACCCCACTTATCATCATTCTTGCCAAACAACCGGCACAGTGATTCCTAACATTTTAATACTTGAATTAAATAAAATAACTTGCAAATAAACCAAACCTGAATCTTTTTACGAGGTTGAATAAGGACATATTTCTTATGAATTTTCTAGCAAAATAAACAGTTTATAAGTTCCAGTAGCGCACTCAGAAAAAAAAAGTATTTATAAGAAAGGGATGAGTATTACTACACCAAAAAATATTAATAATTGTATGTAGTTTAGGCGGTATACCCAAAAATCTGGAAATTCGTTAAATGGCTATAACTTTTTTGTCAAAGTAGATAGGTACTTTTTGTTTATGGTTTCTTAAAGTACTTTTTGTGTAGAATTGATTGGCGTATTTAGAATTTTTATATCACTTTTAGTTTCCGAGTTACAAGCCCTAACTTCAGTTTATATATATATTTTATGTATAATATTTAAACGTGTTTTTTGTATCTCTTGCCGTTTAGGATCGCTTATCTTGGACACGCTGTATATAATTGTAATTTTTTTGTTTATCATAATTGTTTAATTAAATAATGTATATTTACAAATTCGGAAGGGAGGGGTCAAAACTATATATGGGGTAAGCTATTTATTGAATCAATTGTATTGTATTTGCTGTATTATATTATTTAGCAAAATTATGGCTTCTATGAAAGCAAACAAATGATTTCAAAGTTATTTTTATTATCTTTAATAATCTCTATAAAATAATATTATCCTAAAAAATTACTAAACCGATTCCGATGTAACTTTCACTGCTGATATTTTAGACTATGAGATAATTGACTCACTAAAAATAAAATTCAAATTTGTATAAAAATGAAAATAAAAATCAATCAATCTAACAAAATATATAGAGGGTGTCCGAAAAATAATAAAGTATGTTAATAAAACGTTTTTCGAACAATTAATTTATAGGTAATAAAAATCACATTAAACTATAAAAAATATTTATTACATAAATTATAGAACTTTTTTCTGTAATTCAAATAAAATATAGACATAGGTATACAAATAGAACTAATATCATAAAATATATAATAAAATTACAAACCCAACTGACTTTACAGCGGAAAATTCAATAAAATATATCAACGTTATTTTATTGTATATCTTATGTTAGAATTTCTGTCATCCATAATAAACATAGCTTTTTGCGTTTGGAGATATAAAATATATGAAAATTATTTAAGCGTATCATACCATATATATACAATACATAGATACATAATATATCGATATAATGAACTGATAAGAAAAAAATTTACGTCGTTTTGCGGTTCACTATCTTTCTCTATTTTATTTTTCTCTGGCACTTTTTCTATATTCTTGTGTATCTACATTTTTTTATTTATAACTAGAACTTCGTCCGCTTGAATTCATTTATTTATTAAATGATATTTATAGCTTAATATAATTAGTTAATTTCTCATCCATTCTAATATTATAAGGATTATATTACAGTGGCGTCAATCCCCCCCCCCCCCATGAGTCTACGAAAATTATAAGTTGATCAAAAGAATTTATAATACTACACGAATTTAGTTGCCAGATTTCTAAAATGCTCCGGCGTGGCAGTCTCGGACTGAGGGGGGGGAGGGTAATTTTTAGGTTACAGAAAATTTTTTTAACATACAAATAAATTCATCTACTAGTTATATACTTCTATATAAATTTATTAAATAGAACGAAATCTATTAAAGTTTATAAATATTAGTTATAATATATACGTGATGTATTTCAGTGATAATTTACAGCAAATAATATATTTCTAATGATCATTACTAACTTGACATAAAAACGAAATTAAAAATGGTTATTTTTTGGTAAAGATTCAGGATAGAACAAGGAGGTATATTTACAAATTATATATTATTATTCTTTGCATATGTACTATATAACTAAAAAATCTTTTAACAAAATCAACTTTTAAAAAAATGCAATAGTTAGTACGAAAAGAGTCTAATAGAATTTTATTTTCAGCTTTTTAGTCGGTTTTAAAAAAGCAAATTAATTTTTTTAAACGTTTTTTTTATATTTTTGATTATACATACAAGAAATGTACTGTATAATAAAGTATAGTAACCATGAAAAAAATCCAACTCGAGATTTTGACGGAATTACACGTATTAAGGGTCCCTGAACCAAAAATATGAGATTAAATACTAAGTCAGGTAGGATCAAACAAACAGACAGACAGATAGACATAGAAATATATTATATTACCTATAAAATGACATATAGACTCGAAATATTTTCATTCAACTATAGCATGCTTATATTTCATTTTCTATACAAAGAAAATATTTAATAATACAATAAACAATAAAAAAACAAATCTACTAACAAAAAAGTTTCCAACTGAAACACAATTTAAATTTTTATTTAGAAGTAAATGTATGTGGCAGGATAAATAAATTCAAATAAAAAAACATAAAATGTATTTCTAGAAATCCATTCACAGCAATACAAAACTTTTCATGACGATGATGAAAAATCAATATTGTAAATAAGGAAGTAGAACACTGCAAGATATTTAAATTATATACAGTAAATTTAAATCTGAATTACATTATATCAGTTATGTTTGCGAACAAACATTCAGCAAAAAACCGGAGTTAAAACACGACAAATAAGTGTGTTTGCAAATTGAATTTCATATTAAATGAAAATTCACAGATGGTACGATAATTTTATTGTAGATTTTTTACTTTCTTCACGCGAAGGACTTTGGGTGTGTGATACTTTTAAAGATAATAGTGTAAGCTACATTTAAAAAAAAGACTGGAGTCTCCTCGATCGCTCCAAGCTGAGATATTAACTATTCAATTTACTTCTTTGTTAGCGTATGAGTTTTAATTTGTTTTTTTAGTTTTAACTTGTTTTTAAAAAGGGAAGGAGCACGCGAAGGTCTTTAAGTGCGTGATGCTCTTAAAGATAATAGTGTAAGCTACATTTAAAAAAAAAACTGGAGTCTCTTCGATCGCTCCAAGCTGAGATATTAACTATTCAATTTACTTCTTTGTAAGCGTATGAGTTTTAATTTGTTTTTTTAGTTTTAACTTGTTTTTAAAAAGGGAAGGAGCACGCGAAGGTCATTGGGTGTGTGATACTCTTAAAGATAATAGTGTAAGCTACATTTTAAAAAAAAAACTGGAGTCTCTTCGATCGCTCCAAGCTGAGATATTAACTATTCAATTTACTTCTTTGTTAGCGTATGAGTTTTAATTTGTTTTTTTAGTTTTAACTTGTTTTTAAAAAGGGAAGGAGCACGCGAAGGTCTTTAAGTGCATGATACTCTTAAAG
This sequence comes from Sialis fuliginosa, assembly GCA_961205875.1. NCBI lineage: Eukaryota > Metazoa > Arthropoda > Insecta > Megaloptera > Sialidae > Sialis > Sialis fuliginosa. The sequence goes on along the minus strand of OY540818.1, from coordinate 19,089,864 downwards.
ATGATAGTGTAAGCTACATTTTAAAAAAAAACTGGAGTCTCTTCGATCGCTCCAAGCTGAGATATTAACTATTCAATTAACTTCTTTGTAAGCGTATGAGTTTTAATTTGTTTTTTTAGTTTTAACTTGTTTTTAAAAAGGGAAGGAGAACGCGAAGGGCTTTGGGTGTATGATACTCTTATTCTTATACCTTGTATATTTCATATACAAGGTATAAGTACATATTGTGAAGCCGATTTTTTTCGAAATCCGGATTTTGATGGAATTATCCATTTTAACCTTCCCTGAATCCATTCTGACTTTTTTCGCCATGATGTCTGTGTATCTGTCTGTCTGTAAGTGCTGTAACTCAAATACGACAAATCATAGAAGGGTGAAATTTTATATTTAAGATTAATTTTTGTCTGGGAAGAAAACGTCCTATTTTTGAAAACGATCTTTCAACCGGATACGTCGATTTTTGAATTTTTCGAATTACTCTGAAACAGTGCGAAATAGAGAAAAATTGTAGGTAATATCGTTATCTATAATTTATGTTCTATTCATTTTTTTCGTAAAAACGAATTTTTCAAAAAATTAATCAGGTTTAGTTATTCCTCTTGGTCTACGGGAATAGCAAGTAACCGGAATAGAGCAGGAATAAAAATGCGTGTAAACTGCATGGACATAGTTATACCTATTTAGCCAACCTCAAAAAATATAAGTATCTACGGAGTATAGGGATTTCATCGTAATGCACTTCGCATTAACATTTGAAAAGGCGTCGTCAGTTAAAATATGGTTAAAACACCTGAGACGAAGAGATGGAAAACAAAAGAAACGTGATTCGTGGGACATAAAAGAGACGAAATATTTTTGAGATTTCTTGTTGGTACACCATCGAACTTAAAGCGTATTTCAAATCGGAATTATAATTTCAGCTGACGTCACTTATTCTCGTATGTGTAAACAGCACCACTTGAAACGGTTTAACTACATCGGTTATAATAAAACTGGAATAGTGTAGACGTACTCTGTCGATTTTGTACTTCTTTGATTGTATGTGTTGTTAAAATATCAAAAAATACGAAAACAAGAATAAATGAAGGAATTTTTTGTAATTGATATTCTATTATATATTTGAATATGACTTCGTGGTGACGTCAATTCCCGCGCCAACGCTGATTGGTTAAGGAGCTGATGAGATTACCTTGTCTTTATATACCTTGGGTAAATATATTTTTAGTAAATATGCACGACATGTTTTTTAAAGACATGTGTATTTCAAAATCGTAGTGTACAGATATAACTTTTATTATTGCTTCCAATAAAATTATCAGTGAGAGAAAAATATCTCCAGTCTTGTTCCATACATCACAAGAAAAGTCAACCACAGCCGCGGCGTTTAATTTTGTACCACAGATTTATTTACGTAAAAAAGTGTGGTGAGTGTTTTCAACATGCCACCGTTAACTCACACACACACAGACAGACAGACAGACAGACATTCACACACACATTCAGTGGTGGAGTAAACTCATAAAGCTCTTAGAATTTGTTTTTTGAAATAAAATTTATACAGCATATTCTAGGAATAAAAAACTATGTAAGGATTTTTTTGGGTCAGTATTTTTTTTTTAAATAATAAACGAGCGCTCTTTTCTTTAAAATTCGTAAATAAACTTTCAGTGGTCGCCATTTTGCTTAATTTGAAGAAAAAAAGTTTCGATTAAGCACTATATTATTTCATTTAAGAATTCAGTGGTTGCCGGAGTTTTCTTCCGCGGCCGCATCGTTGAAGAGGAAATTAAATATGGACCTTATTGAAGGATGCTGCTCTTGTTTAAATATCTTAGAGCCATAGTGTTTTATTTTATTTGAAAAAAACTTTATTTTTTTTTAGTAAATATTGTTGAATTTTGTAGTTTTTGCTCAATAAATAATAAATAAATAAATGGTTATAAATAGCCATAAGGATGTACAGTCATTGCATTAATGGTCTTGCAGTTTGTATTCATTTTCGTTTATCACAATCTTAGTAGGCTCCTCCCATTTGTGCAATTATAATATTTAAATCATTTCTCCATGTCTCAAACAAAGAAAGATATTTTGAATTTCATTTGCTAGATAAAGAACTACTCTTCGTTTATAATAGGTACTCATATATAATTGTGCAATTAAATTATTATGTAATCTATTGAAAATTGTATACGTAAATTTTGTGGCAATAAATATTTGATGTTCCGAATTTTAGTATTTAAATATATTAAACTTGATAGACAAAGATAACCGATGATTTTTGTCTTTAAATTTGGAATCTGTTGTAAGCGATTCTAGCCTTTAGGGTGCCAGACGAGTTCTGCAGGCGACTGTACATACAAAAAATGGTCGTTTAGTAATTCTACATAACAATATTAAAAAATATATAGGGTGTTCCATTTGAAAAAACTGAGAAAAATAACTTTGAAGTTCTCAAAATTTGAAAATTAAGTGCAGATGAAAAGGTCTTAACGTCGGGACTAAAAATCCTAAAAAACAGTAAAATATTATTATCACTAGGGTGACCAAGTTTCCGGTTTTGACCCAGAGTCTCAGGGTTTGCACACTGGATCTCTAAAAAAAAAAGTCATCAAAAATAAAGCAGGGGACACAAAAGTGCAGATTATGGTAAAAAAATATGAAAATAAAAATAAAAAGAATTAAATAAAAAAAAGGGGTCTTCATTTACATCTCAGGGTTTACCAAAACTAAAATCTGGTCACCTTAATTATCACCCCCTCCTCTTTAAAATTTCCAAACGCCGCCATTTTAGAAACGTGAGCATTTCCTCCATTTATTTAAGATGTCATATTTAATTGTACATTTGGTGGGGGCAGCTCTCCAGTATAATCGCGATACATTAAACCTACGCACTCGGGCGAGTGTGTAGGTGGGTAGGTGGGTGGGTGGGTGGGTGAGTGTGCTGGACAGTGGCCGCGGTAATGACTCGCTGGTATAGGTCAGCTAATTTACCCCAAACTCCTGGCTCTTGTGCTAATACGATAACCAGTAGCGTGACCGGCGATATTTGTGTAATTATAATTAACACTATTAACGGAAAAATGTTGTTGCTATATATATTGTTTATACTCGCTTACAAATATTTTAGTTTTAAATTAAAATTAATTTTGGGACCAAATGAATTTTGTACATCGTACAGTGGTAAATTTAATATAATGATGCGGATTTAAATTAAAAAATATACATTGTCGTCCGTCCGTCCATCCTTTTCACCAGGACTTCGAACCGTTATTTTGTTCGTTTCTGTTTTCGTTCCGGTTCGGGTAAAAAAATATATTTCGGTTCGGTTCCGGTTTTCGTTCCGCAAAAAATAACGGTTTTTCCGGTTTTTTCGGTTTTCGGTTCAGCTTCGAGTGATTAATTAAAAAGCTAAATATCTCGTGATTTTGTTTTTCATGGCCTATTTAAATGTTTGTAATAAATAGAGATTTTTGTTGTTGTTGTTATTTTCAATTAAATAGTTACTAGTTGAATTGTTTTTCCGGAAAATAGTTGATAAATAGTTTTTTTACGATTTAATAATAATTAGTGCAAACGAAGCAGTAAAAAGTGTCGCAAATAGTTTTAAAATAGTTGGAAAGGTAGTTGCAAATAGTTGATTTCAAATTGTGTTCAATCAAACCAGTTTTCTGAACACGGTGGAGATATGTAATAAAAATTACAATAAATTCATTTTTACGCAATATTTGAAAAACTATTTTTCCAATTTCTAGTAATAAAATATCACTAGTATTTAGTACTTGAAAATAAATTTGACAAGTAGAGTAAAAAACACGTTTAAATATGCTATTGCCAACTTAGTGACGCATAAGAAAAACTAAAGTTAAAGGTTGTAACTCGGAAACGAAAAGTGATATAAAAATTCTAAATACACCAATCAATTCTACACAAAAAGTGCTTTAAGAAAGCGTAAACAAAAAATACCTATCTATTTTTACAAAAAAGTTATAGACATTTTTTTTTTTAAACAGATTTTTGGGTATACCGCCTAAACGACATACAATTATTAATATTTTTTGCTGTAGTAATACTAATACCCTTCCTTACAAATAATTCATCTCATTTAGGAAATCCCTATGCATTTTACGCGCATCTTGGACACCCCGTATTATTTAATTTATCATCCATTTTGAACACCACTGGTTAGGAAACTGCGACCGCAGCAATAGTCAATTAGGATACAAGAATTATGTCTGTGTGGCTTTTATAATAGCGTCCTTTGATTCCCAACTAGCGTTCAATGAAATTGCGTACTTTCATCGCTCGATATTAATTGAAAACGAAATAGCTTGACCTTGATTTGGTTTATTCTTGAACGTATATAGTTTTTGAATGGATATTACTCGGTTCTATATTATTCTTAGGGTTCTGTACCTCAAAATAAAACTTCGATATCCATCTGTCTGTCCGTTAGGAACGGCTAGAGCTTCAAGTTGAAATTAATATCAAATACTGAGGTCTATAGCATTATTGTCCTGTAAAAAAATAAGTTTCTAACTCAAAACGGTATTTCAAAGTGTATTTTGATCCTCACAAATTGACTCACTGATCATTAAAATATATGGCGTACTTCCCGTTGACCTAAAATCTTGAAATTTGGCATTATAACATAAGTAAAGAAATTATTACGCGACAAATTTAATTTTTTCGGACAGACGCCTTGTAAATCGGATCCATTGTCTACGTAACTCAGTGGCGAAGCGTCCATGGAAGCAGGGGAAGCAACTAAATGATTCTATGTCTTATTTTATTGTATTTTAGTCGATATTTGTATGACGAGTTGAAGTTCACTGCAGGAAATATCACTAAAAAATTAAGTATTTTTGATTTAGTTAAAAGTATGTTTATTGTATAGAAAATGACGTGAAAAGTTGTTTGTTTCAAACCGCAGGTCTGTATCTCAAACCGTTCTTGAGATATAGCCTCTCAAAGTTATAGTTTTTTCAAAATTTTGAAGAAAAATGGCCCTAACTTTTGAACGTGTGGTCGGAATTGATTTTAGTTGACGGATTTGGAATCAGCGTGTCAAAATCTATGTAATGACATGTATAATACTTTAAAACTCGAAAAAAAAAATTTCGCGAAAAATCGAAAAAATTCAAAGGGGTATACCTTAAAAAAATGTCGATTTTTGACGAAATTTTTTTTACGAATTTTAAAGTATTATACATGTCATTACATAGATTTTGACACGCTGATTTCAAATCCGTCAACTAAAATCAATTCCGACCGCGCGTTCAAAAGTTATGGCCTTTTTTCTCAAAAAATTTGAAAAAACTAAAACTTTGAGAGGCTATATCTCGAGAACGGTTTGAGATACAGACCTGCGGTTTGAAACAAACAACTTTTCACGTCATTTTCTATACAATAAACATACTTTTAACTAAATCAAAAATACTTAATTTTTTAGTGAAATTTCCTGCAGTGAACTTCAACTCGTCATACAAATATCGACTAAAATACAAGAAAATAAGACGTAGAATCATTTAGTTACTATATAAATATATAAGAATTTATTTTAAAAAGTAAAAGCTGTTTCATAACGTTTTTTTTTGTTAAAAGATGCTTCCCTTTTAAAAATTTCACGCCTCGCCACTGACGTAACGGGTTATTGTCAATAATTAAGTTTATATAACTGTACGGAACTCTCAGGGCGCGAGGACTACTGGTATTTATCCGTCTTTTTTATATTCTATCTAATCTATATATTAATTTTTTTAATAATTAAATTCAAATGATCCAAATTACTGTTTTATAAAATGAATAATACTAAATGTTTTTTTTAGGGTTCCACCAAAACGGAAACCTTGTACGTCCGTTTGCAGCATCATTCATCTGAACCAATAGAACTGAAACTTGGCATATATATGTATGTATAACTTTTTACCATAATTACAAAATAATATATTTTGATACTTATTAATATAATTAATGCAGGTATACCTTTTAGTAAAGTAACTGTTATATAAATAAGCAATTTCTTAAAGGGTTTTAGTAATTTAATAAATTAAAATTAGCAATCAACTCTAAACAATTTTAATACAATGTTTATAACTACATTAAATAAACTTGGTAATTTGTAACTTCTAACTTTATTTTATAATGAAATTACTTTATGTAAAGATAGCTTCAAATAAGAACTCGAGAATACTTAAAACATTGTTTAAGTCCACAAATGATTAATTTTGTTCACACATATTATACCTACTAAATAAACAGTGGCGTTTTCTCTATAATTTCTACTTAAACAATATTCATAATAATTCATCATATCAATAATAATAATAAAATAACCAATCTTCACTTCACCTAACCCTGCCATTTTGTTTGTTTAATTCTTCCATGACAGGTACATAGGCAACATCCCCTTATATCTTGTTAAATATTATGTAGTATTATACATACAACTTTATTTAGAAGCAAAACAATATGACAGTATGCCCACAATTATCTCTGTATATAAAAATGAATGTTTGTATGAGGGTTATAAATTCGGCAATTACTAAACCGATTTCAATGCGGTTTTCACCAATAGTTAGATAATTTTGTTGTAAAATATTCCCTTACAAAGATTTATCTCATTTTATTTTAAAAATTCGTGTTTTGTTTTTCTAAATTGATATTTGTCATTTTGACGTTTTAAATGTCATTTTGACGTTTGTATAAATTTAGATTTAGATTTAAATTGTTAAAAAATTAAAAATATGCGTCTTAAGAAAAATTTCGAACTAAGATTTTTTAGTAAAATATGTATAAAAATTAAATGGTTAACCAATGCCAGGCAATTTATCTGAACACTATCGGTTTTGGTGAATTTAGCACGAGGAAGCACTGTGCATTTACTTGGCAGATGTTTTTCAGTAACTACTGAATGGATATGTTAGGTGTATAATTTATGGGTATTTTGTGTAAATTTCATGAAATCGGAAAAAAACATTAACATTAAACTGTGTGTTGTGGGCATGTTGGGTGAGTATTTTTAATATTTTAAGTCACTATAATTTTGTGGATATTACTCAGGTAACACCGAGTCCCTTGCGCTAGTTAAAAATAAATAAATAATGTATTAAACTACATTTTTATTTGTAATTCTGATAAAAGATTCATAATTAAAATATTTCCTCATACACGCTATGTTAAATCGTCTCCGGAAACCATTTTTAATTAAAGGGCACATCTTTACGCTTCCTTTTAGTCGAGACGTGTATAAATCTCCCAGACAAGTCTAAATTAAAAGTGGATGTTAAATACTTGAAATGTTTTAACATATATATTATCTCGACTATTATTAGATCACATTTGATAATAATTATTTAAAATTAAACAACACTAAACAACTTATTATAGGGTCAAGTGGGGTAAATATGAAACACCAAAAAAATAGGGTAAAAGTGAAACAAGCTTGCAACTAAAAAACTAATTTGTTTATAGGAGAATTATAAAAACTGACATCATTAAAGGTTTGTTAAAGCGACCTGAAAATATGAATCGCCTAATAAGTGATGTGTCACCCTTACAGATTTCCCTGTTAGTCGATGTCATAACGTGTGAATTAAATTTTAATTCTTTGCACATAACTTTCTGTATAGCTCAGATATTAATTAAAGTTACAATTTCACATTGATATGCCACAAAGAAGATAAATCAAACTTGCCAAAGTAGCTTTTCTTTTAATTTTTCGAGAAATATTTTCCATTAGAGGCCTGTTTCACTTTTTCCCAAATTAGAGGTTAAAAATGAAACACATTTTTGATTTTTAAAGTCCGTGTTGTATCGTACAGTTCAAATGACGTAAGTATTTAAAATGGTTATTCATAAGCGCATCTAGTAGAAAAAATTAAAGTATGAATTTGTATCGTTAACTGTCAAAAAACATGAAAGATTTGTTTTTGTTTCACTTTTACCCCAGTATCTAATAAATGTTCGGGATATAAAGTTGCATATGCCCTTCTTCAGGATGCAAGCTATCTATCTGCCAAATTTCATCAAGATAGGTTGAATTATTAGTATGGATATTGGATACCTAATTCTTCGTTTCTGAATAGCATAACAAAAATTATTCAAAGTTAATTTCCACTCTTCAAAAATGTGTATAAATACCTTTAATAACTACGAACAAATTAAATAAATTCCTCGATAAAAAAGCAGTAGAGGGTACACGAAATTAAATATTTTCAGCACATAGCCTGCTTTCATGTTAAAAACTCACAATGGGTTTTTCCCTTTGAAGTTCGCTCCACGAAGGTAGAAAATGAAATATTGGAAAACCACAAAAAAATATGAATTTCATAAACGGAGTTTTTCATTGTCACAGAAGGCCACCAAGTCGCTTTGTACACACCAGAACAAAGTGCCTATTCAAAATATTTACGTTACACCTTTTATATTTGCTATGGTTAGCGTCAAAATTATGAAAACAGTACAGGGGGATGTATATCATTTTTTTCCATATTGCGTATCGCATCTACTAATTTTTATGTAAACTGTTTTTAAATTTTCCTGCTATGTACTTTTTGCATGCGGTGGGGGGGGAGGGGGGGGGGGGGTACAATGAATTATGATACTTTCAAGGTCTAACTTATTTTTCTGCAAAAAATTCAATATTTATACATTTCAATATATTTTATTTATTTTGTTCTAAATCTATATGTATAATAACATGTCCTGATTGACTAATTCATCATCGCCGAGCCGAAACCTCTGGATCTAGAAACGTGAAATTGCAGGGGTTTCTTCTTTTTATCATGTAAGATTTTATGATATAAGAAAAAATTTTTCGAAATTCAAAATAAATACTCTACATTACAAATAGCATTTTCGAAAATTGAACCCCTAAGGTATGGAAGGGATTGTTGTAAAATTTTTAAGGTAAATTCGGTCAAAATAATATTCAATTAAAATAAAAATTTCGACATTCAACCCCGCGGGGATAGACAGGGGGTCGGTTTTTACAATTATTTACTAAGATCCGAGATATTTAAGATTTTGTATAGGTAATGAATAAAAAAGAATAATAATTTATTATGTTATTATTATCATTCGATCCGGCGGAAATAATACTACGTAGGAGGGGGTTTTAGTGGTGAAAACAACCCCCTATATCGCATAGGAACCGAGATATTCACGATTTTGTATATATGTATATGAATAAAAAAAAATTATATTTCATTCCCTGTCTTAAAATATTATTTGTGTTGCCGACATAAAAAAATTATACAACGCAAGCGAAGCCGCGGGAAGGTTCGCTAGTACTGCATAAAAACAAGGCAATAACGAAAAAACTTCCACAAGTGTTACCCCGGAGACTGGATTCGTTTTTCCGGTTTGTAAATGTGTATTTTATTAACGAAACCGTCGCCTAATCTACAATCAAGATGCAAATTCTTGTTGTTAGTTGAGCAACCACAGATGTGTTTGTCTGAAACGGAATTACTCAGATGTTTCCGCGCGTTTAGCGCGAATCTCTAATGAAGCTATCAACCCAAAAAGTCGATATAAGGAGAGTTTCAGATTACAGTAACAGAGAAAGATAAAGATACAGTGTATTCCAAGTTGATTAAGACATAGGAAATTTAACATGGGGGCAATTAGAAGTGTTGTAGTAACCTTTGGTCAAATTTAACGATGTGTGATTGGTGCATTTTGAAATGCCGCCACAAAATTTAATAAAATTGTTATTAGTATTTTGTTTTCAAATTTATATCTGCCAAAAAATATTATTATAATTTTATCTAGGATGCTTAAATTAATGAAATTAAAGTTGAGAACAAAATACTGTTGATGAATTTAAAATTTATCAGTTAGTTTCGAGGCGGCATTTTAAAATGCACCAATCACACATCGTTAAATTTGACCAAAGGTTACTACATTTCTAATTGTCTTCATATTAAATTTCCTATGTTTTAATCATTTTGGAATACACTGTATAAAGCTACGGTTTCCTAGGAAAGCGGTACCGTTATCAAACGGCCGTGATATGGCGGGCGTTTTTAACGGCCGTCTTAACGGTGACGAAGCTATGGTTTCCTAGAAAGCGGTGCTAGTATCTAGTAACCGTACTCAATCGTAGTCACTCAGTATAGCAGTGGTAAATGGACGATTTAGACATAGCATTATTAGCATATTTGGAAGATGAGGAGTCAAATCGAAGAAGAAAACTTTCGTTTAGAGGAGTGTGATGTTTAAAATCGTGCTACTGAGGGTACATTTCAAATAATAAAGTGTCGCTGTCTACAGTGTAAGAGATGAAAATCCCATATTCTCAAAAGAAAAGTTGTGTATACTTGTAAGGTAATTTTTTATTTTTAGTATTATACAAATTCTGATTTTGAAGTATAATTCTAATATTGTTCCATATATTTTTGTTTAAACTGGGCTTGTCTATACACTTTGCATTTAATGTTGTATAATGCTTCATGATTTTTGAAAAAAATGTTATTTTCACTAGTCCAAATCACGTTTATACTCATTGTTTTTAATGAAATGTTCACCGCTACACGCGAAAAACCGTTCGAAAACTGTTTGTCACCGCTATGGCGACCGTCATATAAATAACGGCACCGCTATTTGATGTTACGGTAGCACTCAACGTTTTCTAGGAAACCAACACCAATGGTTTTCCTAGACAACGTTTTGGTGACGTCACTCACCGCTTCATTACGGCCGTTAGATAACGGCACCGCTTTCCTAGGAAACCGTAGCTTAAGATATTCAGATGCCAATGTGTTTAATTTTATAAAAACACTTTCTGTCTTTTGTTTCTAATATAAAAACAAATACAGTAAAAAGTACTCGACTTACGCGATTAATGCGTTCCAAAGAACAGAGAACGATAAAGACAGTGATGGTTATATAAGACATTCAGATGCCAATGTGTTTAATTTTATAAAAACACTTTTTGTATTTTGTTTCTAATATAAAAACAAATATAGTAAAAAGTCCTCGACTTACGCGATTAATGCGTTCCAAAGAACAGAGAACGATAAAGACGGTGATGGTTATATAAGACATTCAGATGCCAATGTGATTAATTTTATAAAAACACTTTTTGTCATAAAAACAGATAACACATTTTATCCGAAGAAAGGGGAAGCTATGTGATAATTTTTGAAATCCAAGTAAATGCACAGTGCTTCCTCGTGCTAAATTTCGATAATGTGTTCAGATAAATTACCTGGCACTGGTTAACCATTTAATTTTTATATAATTTTACTAAAAAATATTATTATTTTAAGAAAAATGATGTTTAATATGCCAAAGTAAATATCAATTTGAAAAACAAAACACGATTTTTTAAAGCAAATTTGTAATAAGGGAATATTTTGCAAGAAACGTTGTAGATATATATTACTATGTAGGAGGGGGTTAGTTTATTTTTAAATCAGAGAATAATTAAATCATGGTTCCAATTTCAAATTCTTCGTAGAAATATCGGTTGCCCCCCTTAGCTAATAAATGGTCGTATATAAAAAACATGAAATTATTTAAAATAAAATAATTCTAAAATTATCCATTTTAACCCGTTTCCCCTAAAACCATTTACCCTTACAATACATCATACATATAAAAAATTCATACACCCATACACATAAGATTAAGATTTTTCAAGGGATATGAAATCTTATTAAATTTTTCGAGGAAGCAATATTTATTTTTCTAAACTACACGCACCGTATCTGAATATTGCGTTTTATCGTACATTTTAGCGAACAGTAAAAGTTTTATAGGGGATACACAGGTACATAACCGCAATGAATAGTTCTTCTCGTCCTACACACTTCCTCTTCTTCTTCTTAACGTGCTTTTTTCAATCAGGATTGGGTGACAAACAATGCCTAACATGACTCAACAAATTTGATCCTGATAAATCTATCTTCCCCAATAGAATTAGTTGAATACAGTGTGTGTCAGGTTGGGTAGACATAGATGAAAAATGTACCATGTCATTTAACCTTAGAATGTTGATCATATTTTATCCACGCGCAGTGCCGGTTTTAGCAAATTTGGTGCCCTGGGCGAAATCTATCTCCCCCAATAGAATTAGTTGAATACAGTGTGTGTCAGGTTGGGTAGACATAGATGAAAAATGTACCATGTCATTTAACCTTAGAATGTTGATCATATTTTATCTACGCGAAGATTTTTCATTAGTCGATTCGATCAGCTATTATAATCATTAATTATATTATTAACTTCCCAACTGGAAGTTATTGTAATCGGTCCGAATATCAAAATCAAAAATTTCAAACACTAAAAGTGGTGTAAATTTTTTTTGGTCGGATTTACTTGAAACTTAGCATAAATATTCTACAATACAAATAATGAAAAATGTATTTCAGTATTTTTTTTGTTTGTTATACGTGCCTAAACAGCCAAAGAAGAGGTGAAAGGCGAAAACCACCCTCAAAATTTGAATTTTAAATACTAATAAATAAGTCTATAATTCAGGTTGCCTTTGAAACAAATGCAATTAAATTTAAATTGTCAGATTAGTTATTATAAAAACAAATGCAATATAATTCAAATTGTCAAATTAGATTTATTTCTGACCATTTCCATTAAAATTTTTCATATACATAAAAAAAAAATATTCACATAAAGTATTTATAATCGTGTTGGGAAGTTGATTGTGTGGACCTAAAGGGTCTTACCCCACCCCAAGCTTGTATTTGATTTGTTTTTGCATTTTTTGTAACTATATTACCTATACGCAGTTTGCGCAGTTTTTTATTATTATTAAAAATTACAAAAATCTATTTTATTATACTTTAATTGAGATTCCCATGAACATTTAAATAAAACCTTTTGTAGAAGGATCAAAACAAAAACTTTCTTCTTCTTTTGTTTTACTAAATTAACTTAAGGCCTGTATGCACTACACAGTATTTATTAAAATCCATACAATTTTCTAAATTACATACATATGTTAAGCAAATTATATTATCAAATTCATAAAAATAATTTTTTTTTTGACATAGTGACATCTAGCGTGCAAATGCAAACCTAAAAACCTGTTTTACCGACTATCATAACAGAAATCTGTTGTTTTCCTTACATCCGTTGCATTACTAAAACACCACCCTGAATGCGCCTAAAGAAAATCATAACATTTCTTGTGTACCTCACTGTATACATAATAATTAAACTACAATAATTCTAAATCCCTACAGCCGTTTCCTAATATGTTTATATCGATTAATTTCACACGAACACGAGTACATAACTTTACCAACTCTCCCCCCCCCATTTTCCCTTTACCCCCTCCCACACACACACACGTATTGTCTGTAATGCTATTGTGTGACGCGCTTGAAGAGTATCGGCATTATCCTTGAGGGGCGCCCTTGCCCTTTGATTCCTGGCGTGAATATGGAAGAGATTCTCACCCTGGGAGTTATAACTCCTTCGTCGCGGGGGTTGAAAACACACTGACAAGGAGTAATGGTTATTAGACCGTATAAAACATATATACCTCCAGTTTTCCGGTAAATGTAACGCAGGATTTTTAACTACCATTTGAATTGTATGTTAAAAATGCAGCATTTTGGACGTGTTGCTGTACGGGTAGGAATATCGAAATCGTGTGATTTTGAATGGTTAAATCTTATGTGTGATACATAAATACAATGTGTCGTCTTTATTTGCAGTTATTGATTCCGATTCTTATGTTTTTTTCGCGAGTTTTATTTTTTTATTCGCGGATTTTTATATGCAGAGGTGAAATCGAATGTGTTTTGTTATATATTTTTTTCTTTTACGGTTTGTTCGAAGATTGAAATATAAACGGAGTTGTTAAAATAAAAAGTTGTTGGGAAAGCAGTTTGAGATGCTGTGAAAATTTGAGTGTAACATTTTTAAAATTTTGATGAAATTATATTTTTTAGGGTTCTGTCAAAATGGAACAAAATTTTATAATTATTTTTCCTATTTTCATTAATTGTTATCCAGCATTTTTAGTTATCAGTGTTCCCCCCTATAAATTCTAAACTATCGTTGCAAAAAATCTTTAAAAATTCCAGAATGTAGTTTTAATTAATATTTTCAATCTAAATTATAACGAACACTGTGGTGAAAATATAACAATTTTGGAATCTATTTTAGGGTTCCTAAGAAACCCTTTGTCGTCCGTCCGTCCGTCCTTTTCATTCAAAGCTAAATATCTCGTAAACTATATAAGCTAGAAACGTGAAATTTTTACTGCACATATAAAATGACACCCTCTAGTAAAATATGTACAAATTTATTGAATAAATAGTTTTTCAGGGGGGGCAATAACGAGCTAAATCTATGTAAAAACATATTTTTTTTATACCAAGGCATATGGCACGTTAAAATGTATAACCAAACAAGCGGAATTTGGCCCTTTTTCTATTTTTTTTCTAAATCAAAATTGACTTTAAAGCAAATCCAAAAAAACAAAAAAATTGTATACCAGGACGTGTGGCATGTTAAAATGTACATTTTTATTAGTAGAATTTAACCATATTTTTTACACGCACTTGGCCGTTTTATTGAATCATCATTTTGCACATATTTTTAACGAAGATATGAAAATTTAAATTTTCCCCAATTAAAAAAAATGCATCAATTTGTATTTTATTTCATGACAAAATCGGGTAGAAAGCATAATCCAAATTGCAAGTAATATTCAAAACCCATATATATCCAAACAAAAAGCGACCCCGTCAAAAAGCATAAATAATTTCACACATAAAACTTTCATGGTAACAATACCAAGACTTCTCGTTAACAATAAAAAATATAGAAAATTAATTTCAGCGTTTTGCGAGCGCACCGCAAAAGCTTTGTGTTTTTGGCCGCAGCAGTTAATTTATTAGCCGCCCTTGTGTGTGTGGCGCTGGCGGCAATAAAGACTACTGGCGACATCTATTGTCTGCAGGATCGCAAATGAGAGAAATGCGTGCAGGCGAGACATTTTTACTTAATCTATGCTATGCATTCAATAATACCTATTTACTGAATGGCTTACAGCCGTTCAAGATTAGAAGTGGGGGGGGTAAGGGGAGGGGGTGCTTTTATACATTCTTTTAGCTTTTAGTAGCTAGTTGTTGAATTTAAATTGCAGGTAGCTTGATAACGTATCAGTTGTCAACATGATTAAATCCAATTCTATTCGGTTTTATTATTTTATGTATTAGTCCAGCGGTTCTTAAACTTATGTAGTCTAGGGACCCCTTTTTGAACAATTATTTTTTGCAGGAGTTATTTTAAGAAAATCTTACAACCTTATTTTTTTTGCTCCGTACTTACAATTTTTGCATTTCAACTGCAATGACCTTTGTTTTTTGCATTACATTTCTAATATTTTTTGTTTTTACAACTACAATGACCTTTTTTTTACATATTTTACTATTTTATTTATTTATTATAAATTGTTTCAATTTTTTGCACTACACAAATTAGCTTTTACTTTTTTACTGCAGAAATAAGCTAAAACAACACACTAAAATAACCGCTGCCTCCCTGACAGGAAAAAAAAGAAGGCTGTTAAATAGTAATTAATAATTGGTAAATAGAAATGTAAAAGTACTTTAATTTATGCCAAACATGTTTCACGGAGCCCCGGGGGTCCGCGGACCCTAGTTTAAGAATTACTGTATTAGTCAGTAAGGTAGTGGCCTAGTCTTAGAGTTTAGACAATACCCCATTAAATGTACTAAAATAGAAATATTTTTTTATATTTGATTACTGCAAATTACTGAATCATATTCTATATACATTTAACTGTCTTTCTCAACCTTTTAGTATTTGTGACCCAATTTTCAATCACAATTCTCATCCCCCCCCCACCTCCTCATACAATAATTTTCACTGAAATCGTGCTGTAATTCTAATACAAGTTTCTATATAATTTAATTGTATTTTCTTTCGAAAAACTTTGCTCTGCAAGACAGGCTCAAGGGAGTCACTAATAATTGTTAATCTTGTTTTTAATTTAATATTGATAAATTAATTATTAAATACATTGTGCAGTAAATACTGATACAATCCTATTTATAAGTGTAAGTATTATATCAGTGTAAATGTAAACGTGTATTTTATTTTTTATTATGTTATATGCTCGCGCCTCCAATTTAGTTTTATCACGCCCCCTAGGGGGGCGCGCCCTACAGGTTGAGAATCGCTGGGTTACACGATTAATTAATGACGTGAGATAGCAGGTTGAGATATGTTGGGGGTCGTGAAGTCCCCGAATGCACATGCTGGTCAAGTAGACAGTGTCTTGTATATATATAATACAGGACTTACATGCATCTGTGACCGCCACTTGTCCATTACACGTTGTCACTCTATCTAGGCCTGCTTTGGAACTCGCCAGATAAATTATGGTCAGATTTATTATACTATATCAGATATTACTCTGTCTGCAAATTGCAAAAAAAATTTGAGAATCATATTGGTACTTATATGCCCGGTATTAGCTTCCAGCTTTAACTAAATATTAAATATAAATGATAATACACTCACAGATGTATCGAATGAAATCGTACATATGATAAGTACAATCAGCGACTTAAAATAAGTGCTGCTAAGTATATGTATCTCATAAAATATATATCATTTAGTTTATTTTACATTTATGTTATTTAAAATATCGGGCAATTTCATAACAATTTGACACCTAGCGGATAGCGTTAGCTGGAAGCTAATTTGCACTCAAGAAAATTCTTGAAAAAATTTATTTACAAGATTATTTAAAATCTCATTGACTTAAGAAGTGATTCATAAAATATTAACGCAATTTTGGCCACTGCTGTCCCCCTTTTTCAACTCCCTACCTAAAAATACGTTACAAAACCTAGACCCCACCCCAAATAAATGAAGTTAATTGTCAAAATAGATCAATAATAAAAACGTCTTTTATATCGCGATTGAAAAAGAATATCTATTAGTTTTAAAAAAAGGAATAAAATTGATGTAGGTAACAATTTGCCACGTTACATATCATCACACTAAGCAATTGCCTCCCCTCCCCCCTTTTTGCGTACGTATTTTATGGACCTCCCCTAAATTCATAAAACACATATAATATATATAGAAACTATACTCTTATAAATTATGTACAAGTAGGTACATATATTTCATGTAGTTTATCTTCAAAAATGTCTAGTGTCAAAAAGTTTTATACAAATTGATTGTGTCAGAATATATGGTTTATTTTTCACCTTAGAATCTCAAATAGATAGCTTGTTGATCCTATAGACACCCAAAAAGAAAAACTTTCCTGAAAACTTATAAAATGCTATTTTTTAAAATACGTATTTATTTTCTCGTTTGTCGAAGTTATATACATAGTTAATATCTCAGCTTGGCGCGATCCTACTGACTCAAACTTTTTTTTTAAATATAGCTTACAACATTAACTTTAAAAGTACCAAGTGCCCTAGGACCATCGCGACCCCTTTCCCCTATTATAAATAAATTAAAATAGATAAATTAACAATGTCACTATATACGCCAAAGAATTACAATTTAATGTATACAAAATCATGAATAATATTTTTATTTTACTATTACGAAGAATAAATCCAGTTTAAAATGAATACATACTCTACATTTAAGAGTTTAATAACGTGAAAACTAAGAACTATAAAGTCTTACAATATATTGCGTTATAAAACTATAAAAGAGTTAATAAAGTGATTTTGTATAAATAGTATTTCTCAACTTAAGGCTGGTTTAACAAAAGTAAATATATTATTAAGGGGGCAGACCCAGTTAGAATTTTGAAAAAATCAATTTTATTTTTGCATTTTCTCAAAGTAGAATATTTCAAAAGTATTCTCTGAAAATTTCAGACAAATATCCTGTCCATAGACGATTCAGTGTAAGTTCCAAAATAATTTTTTTATCTGCATGCAAATCGTACTCAAAACTTTATACGCGTTTTTCTCGAAACCAGAAGTCGGTGATCACTGTAACTTGAGAACGGCTTTGCCGATCGGTTTGAAATTTTTCTCACTTATTCTATACATAATTGTCCTCAGGATGAACGAAGCCTTTTTTTTTTCGACGATTATTATTTTTTTAAAGCCGAAAATGCGAGTGCAAGTTTAGTCGAATAAAGAATTTTGACTTTCAATATTCGCCATTTTGTGAAAATTCAAAATTTTTCAAATCCCTTCATTCATCCGGTGCATTATGTCATTAGCTAATGATCCCTTATGTTTTTTTTTATTTCAGATGATCTAGTGACGAGCAGTAGTGATCACGGCAAACACTTTTTTGGGTCCTTCCCAAATTTGCTGTATCCCACTTATTTATAAGCAAATTATATTTTTTGTAAAACTTTTGATAAAATTCGACCGTGTGAAACGAGCCCACATCATAAACATCTACACTTCATACAATAACAAACCCGAATGAGTTTTGTAAATAAATCGGTACAATAAACATTTCCACAGTTATAATAAATTCTGGGTACATTTAATATAGTTTCTTAAAACGTTCTCTGCTCAGATATTTTCCTGTGAATTTACATCTGTGTTGCAATTGCATGGCGGAATGTCACTGTAATTAAATCCTTAATGAAGTGAAACAGTCGCAGGGAGATGGACGATAGATGAACAGAGAGGTAATGCTCAATTACAAACGAATTAAATTCATGGTGTTATAATTATGTCAATGCAGTCTAATGTTTTGGGTATTTAGTATCTGCACCTGAGTTATTCAGGACAGTGGCGTAGATAGGGGGGGGGGGATTAAGGTGACCAATCACCCCCATGAGTCTACTTCATGAGAAAATTCAAAGACGTTTTTTTTAAACTAAAGTAAATAGGAAAAATTGGGTAAATTAAGAATAAAAAAAAAAGGTTTTCAGTTATTTTTCAATTGAATGATCTTTTTTTAGCAATAAGAACTACTATGATAAAAAAAAGTAAATATGAAACACCAAAAAAAAGTGAAACAAGCTTGCAACTAAAAAACTAATTTGTTTATAGGAGATTTATAAAAACTGACATCATCATTAAAGGTTTGTTAAAGCGACCTGAAAATTTGTGATGTGTTACCCCTCCCTTTGTCAATGTCTGTTAGTCGATGTCAAAACGTGTGAATTAAATTTTAATTCTTTACACATAACTTTCTGTATAGCTCAGATATTAATTAAAGTTACAATTTCACATTGATATGCCACAAAGAAAATAAATCAAACTTGCCAAAGTAGCTTTTTTTTAATTTTTCGAGAAATATTTTTCATTAAAGGCCTGTTTCACTTTTTCCCAAATTAGAGATTAAAAATTAAACACAGTTTTTTGATTTTTAAAGTCCGTGTTGTATCGTACAGTTCAAATGACGTAAGTATTTAAAATGGTTATTCATAAGCGCATCTAGTAGAAAAAATTAAAGTATAAATTTGTATTATTAACTGTCAAAAAACATGAAATATTTGTATTTTGTTTCACTTTTACCCCAGTTGACCCTATACAAAATTTAGGTTAAATGAATATTTAGCGCTAAAAGAGATTTAATTTAATTGATAATATATAATATAGTTATTTGTTATGATTTGTACGATCATAATAAAAACAATGAATTAAATAATATTACAAACTAGATTTGCTGCGCCCATGGTTAAATGGTATTTATTTTGTAATGTTTTATGATTGGTAAGCGTGCATTGAGGGTAATTTATTTGACAGAGTTCTATAGAACTATATTGGATGAAATTTATGATTGATTTTAATTAATTTAAAATAGAGGGGACTTTCATTTTAAAATACATGTTTATTCAAATGCATCTTTAAAAAATTAATACGAGATTTTAACGGAATTACACATTTTGGGGGTATCTGAATCATGTACGAGTTACGACCTTTATCTTAATGATGTCTGTCTGTCTAGTCCTCGATCTACTGTTAATTTATTTTACCTTCGTTGTAAATTATTATAGGCATGATGCCAGTAAAAAAAGATTCTAAAAAATGTATTTATTTTTATATTAAAAGCGAGATTAATATGATTTTTATTAAAATAAAAACACAAAATACAGCAATCCGCCATGTTTGATAAAACACCAGTCAGAGTGGATGACGTCAGGGCTATGTAAACATAATTTTTGTTTGATTAATATCTGCACTGTTTATAAATTATTTTGTGGTTTTAAATTATCAATTTGCTCAATTTTGTGTTACCAAAACTAAAACCGAGAAACGTTAGCGATGGAACAAGGATTTATTATTGTATTTACATAGGCGTGACGTCAAAAATGCGCCATGACACCTGCGAGCGTTTTGGCGTCAAATTCAAAATTAGTTTTAAAAGAGTAAATTTTTGTAATTAAACCTTTATTTTCTGCAGAAATTAGTATTTTTTTGGAAATAAGAGACACGTAAGATCATCATAAAATAGTTTTTTTTAAATTAGGCATCATGCCTATTATATTTATTCAGTTGTTTATAAAATATTTAATTTTAATGTTTTGAATACTTTGATATATAATAATTGATAAATATCTGCCAAACTTCCTGACTAAATATTTCTTATTTTATATTATTAATTATGTTTAATATTAACTTCATTACACCTGCGTTCCAGTGTTATTTATTCCTCCATATTTTATGCAACGCAATATTAATTAATACTTATGTAATTAGTCGTAAAATTTATTACATGTCGTGATTAAGTATATATAAATTTGTGGAAAATAAATGATGCAATATAAGTCTACAAAATTAAAGTGATAGATTTCAATTTAATTAAGGAACTGGCTCCAGTCTTGGCAAGGACCTCAGTAATGGCAAATTTTTAATTAAATGTACTGAATTAGAAATATGTGTTGATATTTGATTACTACCATTTCTGAATATTAATCTATATACATTTAACTGTCTTACAGAGTGATTTGATAACAATCGGCCAATAGGTGTCAAAATGGTGGACATTTTAATTAATCATAGCAACTGCTTTACATACATTGTTTCAAATTTGACGATTCTTTCTTTTATATTTTTTTTGTCGTAGTACTTATCATTAGCAAGTGTCCATCACTGTGTGCTCATTACTGGAGAAAAAAATATAAAGAAAATAAAGGGCCATAATTTAAAAAACAAACTATATTTGCGGATTTTGATTAAATAAAGAGTTACTTGTTTTATTAGAAACATGAGTTCATGAGAATTACAAAAAACAAGCCCATTAATCCAAATAAAAAGAAAACTTGCTCTTATAGAGGTCATAACTGGTACCTTTATCTTATGTCTTATTCTATACACAGCAAAAAGTTGATATTTGTTTTTATATCTTCAAGCAGATGGAATTCAAGTTATTTTAATGATTAAATCTGTACCGTTTCTATCCAAGAGTTTAACTTACAAATAGCGAAATTGTTTTAAAAACTATTTGGATCGCTTCAATCTTGTAGAATTCGTGAAACTATTTCTTATAGAAATATTATCTCTTGCAAAATAAATCTATAGTTTTATTTGTTGAATAAAAGCAGACAAGATTAATGGAATAATTTAAAAAAAATTGTCTGTTTTGTCGAGTCATTTTAATGTTAATCTCTAAGTTAAAATTAAAATTAAATTTTATTTACATAAAAATAAAATAAAAGGGAAAAATATGATCATGTGAAATATATGTATCTTAAATCTTAAACCGTTTTTTTTTTTTAAAAAGTCCTTTGAATGAAAAAAATCAAAATAAATAAATGAATTTTTTTTGACATTTACAATTTTTCGGTTGATCACAAGGGTGTTCCCCCTTATATCAATAATATTTCAAAACAATACAAAATTTCTTCAATCAATTCGTAACAAATCAACTTCAAATAACAAGGAAACATTGTTCTAGACTTGAGTACAAACTTATTAGAATGGATATTTTCCTTTGATAGAATTTATGAAGCTCCAGGTTGTAAACTCTGACGTCAAATTAATATTATAACTCGGTGTACCCTTCACAGTATAGAGTCTTAACGGTAATTGCCAGTGTTGCCAATAAATTACACCTAAAATACCTAGTAAGTTAATTGTGTATTTTTATTGTAATAATTAACGAACAGGTAACAAATTTGTTAATTTATGAAAAGCAGAGTGTACCTACTTGATATTAAATTTTGTGTTTAATTGTTTATCAAGCTTTTAGTCTGTTATTGTATATTTTAATTGTTTATTTAGTAGAGTATTTCTTTTAATTAGAATATGGAAGTTACTTTTTTTATTATTGTTTTAATTGATATCACCATTATTGCTTTTGTTTAGATTTGGCATTCTCTATATTTATTATTAGCAGACCTGCCCGCGGCTTCGCTGATTTTTTATGTAGGCAGCATTAGATTTTTATTATTTTTTTTATTCATTAGGTATAGGTAAAAAATCGTAATTTTCGAAAATGCTATTTGTCTTGTAGAATATTTGTATCATGTTTTTTTTATCTAATAATTTTTCGGGATATAAAGTAGCCTATGTTCTTCCTAAGAATGCAAACTATCTCGTTGCCAAACTTCATCAAAATCGGTTCAGCCGTTTAACCATAAAAATGTAACGAACAGACGCATTTATAATATTAAAATCACGATTTAAAACAATACAATTAATGCATCGTTTTTATCTCTCACCCGATACAAAGTAGCCTATGTCCTTCCTCAGAATGCAAACTATCTCCATGCCAAACTTCATCAAAATCGGTTCAGCCGTTTAACCATAAAAATGTAACGAACAGACGCATTTATAATATTAAAATCACGATTTAAAACAATACAATTAATGCATCGTTTTTATCTTTACCCCCTCCCCCTCCTCCCCCCACCAAGTGAAAGTTTGAGCAGCTGTAGGAAGAAAAATGGTCGCGTATACCACTTGAGACGGCGACAGTGAAGTTTTGTGATGATGTAGCGACATTGAGGGAGATCTTGTTTTGCTTTTAGTTTGTCTGATCTACGGGGGCTTTATCATAATAATAAAACGCTGAGCTCTACTTGAAGCGACGCTGTATACCAGTGTTCGTCAAACTTTTGTCGACTGAGATACACGTTTCTAAGGCGGCTATTACACTATCAAATAAATAATATGTCAAAGATCTTTGACAAAGATTTGATCATATTTCTTTGATAAAATACGAGATTTTGTTTTATAACACTACATAAAATATTTGATAATATTTTCTCAATATTATCTAGGGATATTTTCTTCTTTTTTGGTGCATTTTGAATATCAGTGCGTGGATGTTCGTCAATTGACGCGATCGAGGTTTGAATTTACAACCGTGTATTGTGGTTTTTATAATCAATAAGAAGATTATCATATAATACTGGATTTTGTTGATATTCATATATTAATAATTATGTAACTGTAACTGTCAGTGATAACTTGATAGTCGCCATTTTGTTTTTGACGTCAAAAAACTTTGATCAAATATAAGAGACTGTCATTAACTATGATCATAGAAATATTATGAAGGTAAATATTATAAAAATTGACTTATTACACTGTCATATTTCTTTGAACAAAGAAATTTTATCATATTTCTTTGATAGTGTAATATCCGCCTAAATACAACTCGCTTATTGCTTCCTCGCAATACCGAAGATACGAGAAGCTTTGTGATCGTTTTAGAATGAGACAAAAATTCTCTGATTTCAAAATTTTAAATTTATCTTTCCGTTTTACTTTTCGTTCCGTGTCTGTGTGTCCGTCCGTGTGTGTGTCCGTCTGTCCCCTGAATCCTTGTCACACGCATAACTCATGAACCACTGAATTTTGAAACTTGCTCTAGCGTGTGGACGGTCTCATTTCAAAATCGTGTGTAAGGGGGAGGGGTGACACCCCAAAATATTAATTTTTTCAAGATATACGTGAAAATTTTTTGTAGAGCATTAAATTTCTTTAATATGGGTCTACAATGTTTGTTGTAAAATATTCCCTTACAAAGATTTATCTCAATTTAATTTAATTTAAAATCTAAGTCCGAAAAAATTTAAAAAGACCGAGATGTAACTGTCAAACTGCCAGTTATAAATTTTAAGACGAGACTTATCTAAATTAAGTATCGTCTAGTCTCGTGTGATGTCTTATTTAAAATTTTATGTAATTGAAAAAGTAATTTTTTTTTATTTCGCTGTTATTGATTTTAAGATGTTTTGTTTGAGAACCGCTGTTCTAGTTGTCAGTTTTTGTACCGAATGTGGGTAAATATGTCATGAATGTGTTAAACTCGGAGATAATTTCATACACAGAAGTTTAGGTTATGTAAGCTTTTTTGGAACTTGTGTGGCAGATATTTAGTTATCTTTGTTATTTATTATAATTGTGTTTATAAATAAATAATTTTGACGTATGTTCGAGCTTTAGTTATTATTATTGTTTCTCTTGGGGTTTTCTCTTATATGTAGAGAAACTAGGGGGCTTCGCACCCCAAACCCTAATAGAGCTATATTTACAGTACAGGCCAAAAGTTTGAATACACCTAAAGAAAAAGTATATTTGATTATTTCACGAAATTAACTTACATAACATAGTATAGACGTTTTTTCATTATTATTAATGTATTTTATAGAAATCAAATCAATTTTGAATATCGAAGATATGAATAAAGTAAGTTGATTTCGTGAAATAATCAAATAAACTCAAGAAATTGTTTTTTTCTTTAGGTGTATTCTATCTTTTGGCCTGTACTGTAAATACTTAGATATTTAGTTATTGATAACTGATATAATTGTATAATACATAAATGAATACTATTTATCAATAAATAAGTGAATTAACAACAATATTGATTTAGGAGTTTATGTGCTTAGAACAGTACAAGAAGTCAAAAACTACAGCTGAAAAAATGAATTCTTTTAGTTTAATAATAAAAAAAATAATTGTGATATGGAAATAGTGAATTATTTAATTAAACACGTTTTTCAAACTAACAACTGACGACTAACCCATCGGAATAGTTTCATTTCTAAAACTAAATGATTTTCTTGTATTTTAGTCGATATTTGTATGAAGAGTTGAAGTTCACTGTAGGAAATTTCACTAAAAAATTTAGAATTTTTGATTTCGTTAAAAGTATGTTTATTGTATAGAAAATGACGTGAAAAGTTGTTTGTTTCAAACCGCAGGTCTGTATCTCAAACCGTTCTCGAGATATAGCCTCTCAAAGTTTTAGTTTTTTCAAATTTTTGGAGAAAAAAGGCCATAACTTTTGAACGTGTGGGCGGAATTGATTTTAGTTGACGGATTTGAAATCAGCGTATCAAAATCTATATAATGACATGTATAATACTTTAAAATCCAACAAAAAAAATTTGGTCAAAAATCGACATTTTTTTAAGGTATACCCCTTTGAATTTTTTCGATTTTTCGCGAAATTTTTTTTTTCGAGTTTTAAAGTATTATACATGTCATTATATAGATTTTGACACGCTGATTTCAAATCCGTCAACTAAAATCAATTCCGACCACCCGTTCAAAAGTTATGGCCTTTTTTCTCCAAAAATTTGAAAAAACTAAAAATTTGAGAGGCTATATCTCCAGAACGGTTTGAGATACAGACCTGCGGTTTGAAACAAACAACTTTTCACGTCATTTTCTATACAATAAACATACTTTTAACTAAATCAAAAATACTTAATTTTTTAGTGATATTTCCTGCAGTGAACTTCAACTCGTCATACAAATATCGACTAAAATACAATAAAATAAGACATAGAATCATTTAGTTGCTTCCCCTGCTTCCATGGACGCTTCGCCACTGAGTTACGTAGACAATGGATCCGATTTACAAGGCGTCTGTCCGAAAAAATTAAATTTGTCGCGTAATAATTTCTTTACTTATGTTATAATGCCAAATTTCAAGATTTTAGGTCAACGGGAAGTACGCCATATATTTTAATGATCAGTGAGTCAATTTGTGAGGATCAAAATACACTTTGAAATACCGTTTTGAGTTAGAAACTTATTTATTTAAACATACTTTTAACTAAATCAAAAATTCTAAATTTTTTAGTGAAATTTCCTGCACTCGTCATACAAATATCGACAAAAATACAAGAAAATAAGACGTAGAGGTATTATAGTTTTATAATTGAACGTGTAAATTAATATTAAATGTTTAGGTTGCGCATAAAGATGAATATTCTAATAATATATTTAAATTATTTATTAACTGAAAACACAGATTTGTATTAATTTATCCATAACGAAAGGGAAGCACTGCTTCCCCTGCTTCCATGGACACTTCGCCACTGCTATAATCCAATCAATTGCTAGATTAAATAGCTATACAAGACACATCCTAGAGATATTAATTCGCCACGATATAATAAAAAATAATCTGGTACGTTAGTACTTTCACCGAAAATTGAAAGCAACAATGGGCCGACCTGCGGGGCGCCGCGGGTGGGTGACATCGGTGAAAGGGCGTCGTTAACAAGCGACTCGACGCGCACACCTTTATTGTGTCTATCTGATATTATAGGCAGCAGTGTAGAACATATACGCTCTCAGGCTATGTACGCATCGCAAAAAATACGTCAGTATTTACAACTAGGGGCTTAGCCCCTGGGTTATTAATATTATTCATATAATATAATTTTTCACGTACGAAAAATACCAAAAGTTTTTAATTCTGCAGCTGACTTCATGCGTTATATTACAAACACACAAACAAAGATTATTTTTATAATATCAGGGGAATATATAAAGCTGAATATGGTGATGTATTGACATATAATAATAAGCTAAGTGTATGTGTGTGTCATATAACGCATGAACATAGCTGCGAATGAGTTTTGAATTTCAAATATTATGGGTGTGATTTACAACTAAAAAATTTTATATAAAAATATAACGTTGTATTGAAAAATGAGTAAATGAATTATTTACAATTATCTTTTGCCCTTTTTGTAAAACATTAAAAATGACGGTAGGGGTATAATATAATATATATATATAGGGTGGCCATGTTTCAGGTTTTACTGTTTCTCCGGGCTCCGGGTTTTGTAATAATGATGACAACAAAAATAGCAGGGGCACAAAAATGAGGATTAGGGTATGGAAATTTTTAGGTGTCAACGAAAAAAAATAAAAAAAGGTTTTCATTTACATTTTAGAATTTACAAAAACGAAAATCTAGTCACCCGAGTAAATTTAAAAATGGCGCGATTAGGGGTTGGGGCACGAAGCGCTCTGAAGGCAAAGCCCCTAGTTATAAATACTGAAACCATAGACATAGAGAATGGACAGTGCATTCTGTATTAACTCAATGGTGTAACATCTGTTCAAAAAGGGAGAGAGAGATGCAGTGTAGTTTGGAATATATCTACCTCTTTTTCTAAGAATCTGGTTGGTAGCTTACTATAGTTCAGGGTAGTATTTCTGTCAGATATGTTTTTGTATATCTATCTTGTGATTTTTGTGCAATAAGTTTTTTATTAGAAAAGTAAATAATATAAACAATAAACATACTATAATGGTTCATATTTCATCGAGGAAATTTAAAAAAAAACATCAATTGATCTGATAGAAATTTGCAAAATTATGAACGGATATTCCGGGAAAAAAATATTTTTGCTACCAAAAATATTAAATATATATTAATAAAAAATAGTTTTAAATCAATGGTTGCTACAAAATGATGAGGTGGATTGCTACATTTACAAACAGCACATACAAAACAAACAAACAAAATTTTAAATATTTTTTTAAATATTAGGTTACATTACGAAGCTACGATAAAGAAAGAACAAGATATTAAAATTGGGTCAAAAAATTCGAAACTTATATTATTTATAAAACAATAATTGGTTTTTTTACGTTAATTATTTTTTGTTTTTTAACCTCTTTATATATATATATATCTATGAATATTTTTAATATTCGGGGAAAAGAATGAAATAGTTACACTCCTGTTCAAAAAAGGACAAGTATATTCCAAACTTGTTTCCATCTCTTTCTTTTGACACGACTCTGCTCTCGATTCAGATGCGTGGTCCATTCTCTATGTCTATATGACTGAAACTAATTTCTTCAGTACGCACTCGGCCTAATGAACGTTACACGTATCCACCTGAATATTTTGGGTCTCACATTAATGGCTTTGGTTCGTCGTGTTTGTCCGCGTCATAATGTTCGGATTATGTCACACAAATACTGCCCCCCCCCCCCATGTCAACTAACTACAATCACCTTTGTTTTTGCGGCGCCGAGGTACATGCGTTGAATCTTGAATTAGATACTAAGTTTAACAGAGGGGGGGAGGGGATAATACGATCGTTTTTATCACCTTAGACGAAGGCGACTTGATGTAGGTTTATTTTTTTTATAGTATTTATTAGAAACTTTCATCAATTAAGACAAGAAAGGACGAAATGTTCTACATACAAAAAAGAAAATTTATCTAAATATATAATGGTTTTTCTAAACTAGTCTAAAGGAATTATTCTGGTCTAAGGACATAAACCTTTTAGTAAAAAAATAACTTTTATATATGTAGTTTATTAAATCTAATACCATTAGAATTTATTAAATTTTAAGTAAGAGTTGATGTTTAAGACTTTAAGGTTACTTTATTTTCACTGTAATTAATGTGTAAAAAATTTTTTTTACAAACTAATTACATTCAAGTCTTAAAGGGTGAATCACCATTTTAAGGGGTAAAATCTCTGCAAAACGAAATAAAAATTTAAAAATCTTTAATGATCACTTTTAGACTATATTATCATTTTTTCATTAATAAAACCAAATATAGTATTTGTAACATATTATGCAGTGTATTCCAAGTTGATTAAGGCAGGAAATTTAACATGGGGACCGTTAGAAATGTTTTAGTAACCTTTGGTCAAATTTAACCATGTGTGATTGGTGCAATTTGAAATGCCGCCTCGAAACTAACTGATAAATTTTAAATTAATCAACAGTTTTTTGTTTCAAACAATAAAATACATTTATGAAATTAAAGTAAGCATCCTAGATAAAATTATAATAATATATTTTGGTAGATATAAACTTGAAAACAAAATACTAATGACTATTTTATTAAATTTTGTGGCGGCATTCCAAAATGCACCAATCACACATCGTTAAATTTGACAACACTTCTAATTGTCCCCATGTTAAATTTCCTATGTCTTAATCAACTTAGAATACACTGTATATATATCAAATTCAAAATTACCATCGACATAAAACCACGGAAAGGAGCATAATTTAGTATTTCGAAAAAAGGGGGGAGGGGGATTGAAATGTTTGGCGCACCCTTACCCTGAATAAAAATGATTTATTATTATTTATATAATAAAAAAGTTCAATAGATGAAATAATGGTAATACGTATTTCATCATCCTAGAACGAACAGAAGTCCCAATTGCTTTCAATTAATAGAGACGTGTTGGGTCCATCAGTTAATATGTCCCACAGAGATTGCTGGAGTATGTGGTGTTAACAATTTTAATTGAACATTGCTCCGCTCAGCGCCGCCACCATCGGCAGTTAGCTGAGAATTTTATTTGTACCAATATAACCATAGCGATCACGCCGGCTTTGGGGAATGGGCGTGACGCGCTGTTAGTTATGTATGACTGCCGCTAGATGGTGTTTGCGACGTATGTTTTTGAGTAAAAATTACGCAATATATATTTTGGGTGATTTATAAGGAATGAAAAAAAAAACTTGAACAGTGGATCCAGGATTTATTTTAAGCGAGAAAGTTTATAAGGACATGAGTCCGGAAATTCTTCTCGAGGGAGCTAAAACATCTCAAAAACGATTAGTTTAAGGGGGAAGACCCAGTTGGGATTTTTTTTGGCCACGCATTAAAATAATTAATAACAAATGTTTTTCCACATATTTACAGAAAATATTATAATTTTTTTATAGCAAAATATTAAGAAATAAGTGGGATACAGTAAATTTGGGAGGGGTCCAAAAGAGGTGTTTTGCCGTGATCACTGCTGCTCGTCACTAGATCATCTGAAATAAAAAAAAACAAAAGGGATCATTAGCTAATGACATAATGCTCCGGATGGACGAAGGGATTTGAAAAATTTTGAATTTTCACAAAATTGCGGATGTTGAAAGTCAATGTTTTTTATTCGACTAAAATTTCACTCGCATTTTCGACTATAAAAAAAAATTCTTCGTCCATTCGGAGGACAATTATGTATAGAATAAGTGAGAAAAATTTCAAACCGATCGAAAAAGCCGTTCTCAAGTTACAGTGATCACCTACTTCAAAAACATGGTTTCGAGAAAAACGCGTTTAAAGTTTTGAGTACGATTTGCATGCAGATAAAAAAACTATTTTGGAACTTACACTGAATCGTCTATGGACAGGACATTTGTCTGAAATTTTCAGAGAATACTTTTGAAATATTCTACTTTGAGAAAATGCAAAAAAAAAAGATTTTTTTCTGCCCTGTGTTATTCAGATATTAAATAAAAACTAATAATCTTAGGGGAAAGAGGGAGGAAGGGGCTAAAGTTTTAGTTTAAAATTGTTTCATAATTAGTATACTGTTTATTAATATGTATGTGTAAAAAAGTAACAAATTTTTTTTAATACGTTTACTCGTAATAAAAAAAAGGTATTCTAGATTCACGTATATAGAACAAGAGTATCGTAATCGAGAAAGCAAACTATAAAACATACAAACAACAAACATCTGCTGCAAATAAACAGTTGCAGTTTTCAGAGAAAATTATGTGAAGATCCCATTTCAGCAATCTCGTTTTATATCCTGTGAAATAGAATGCGACGGATAATCCTCAGGAATGGCGTGCGGGTTTCTGGAAATACAACCGACTACAAAATATATTAATGTGATTCGATTTTGTTAAAATTCTGCAGAACTTTGTTTACTATCGTATTTCTTGTAAGCGGATGATCCTATGAAAAATTTGCATACAATATTTTTGTGTATTTTTCAATTTCTCAATCAACTGTTCAAGTTGATTGAGAAAAATATTAGGGGAGGGGGTCGCTACGGTCTTTGGGCACTTGGTACACTTAAAGTCAATAGTGTCAGCTATACTTAAACAAAAGTTTGAGTCTGTATGATCGCGCCAAGCTGAGATATTAACTTTTCAAATTAATTGTTAATTTATCAATTTTTATAAAGAAACGAAAAAATTCATAATCTACGTAAAAAATCTTATCAAATCCAACATTTCGGAGACCTAACATTGCATTAGGCAAAATGCCAGTAACAAAGTATCACTGAAATTATGATTTTAAATAACGAAATAAGTTAAAAAGATTCCAAAAAATGTATTTATTTTTATAATAAAAGTGAGATTAATATGATTTTTGTTAAAATGAAAACGCAAAATACAGCAATCCGCCATGTTTGATAAAAATGGATGACGTCACGGCTTCGTAAACGTCATTTTTGTTTGATTAATATCTGCACTGTTTATAAATTATTTTGTGGTTTTAAATTATCAATTTGCTCAGTTTTGTGTTACCAAAAGTAAAACCGAGAAACATTAGCGATGGAACAAGGATTTATTATTGTTGACAAGGAGTGTTTACATAGGCGTGACGTAAAAATGCGTCAAATTTAAAATTAGTTTTAAAAGGGTAAATTTTTGTGATTAAACCTTTATTTTCTGCAGAAATAAGTATTTTTTTGGAAATAAGAGACACGTAAGATCATCATAAAATAGTTTTTAAAAATTAGGCATCATGCCTATTATATAAATTAACTATTTTATTGAAAAACGATATATCAAGATCTTAAATCCCCCCCCCCCCTGTATCTGGCTGGCGTGAATCACTAACAAGGGGAAGCAACAGCACGGTTAATGAGAATTTCAATGAGTTTGTGGTATGTCAAACTAGAGCAAAAATAAAAAGACACGTGTCCAACAATTTGTTCTCATAGGCCTTAATTACAAAGATAATTAACTTTGAAAATTTGTGTATTCAATATAACCGTGTATTATGTTCGCTCGAAATATAAGTGTGTTGGCCCTACGGTCAACGCGCTGGCGTCTCGCCTAGTTTTAAGATTTTGATTTTAATTTTTATTTACAATTATTTTTTATTTTTTTGTACACATTACCTCTCCCACTTTCGTAAAAATCGATAAATTAGACATAAATAAAACATATTATTATTGACAATAGATGTTTGTGGTTTCTTTCAAGTTTGTTTTTTATTAAAACTTTTCAATTTATTAATTAAAAACTAATGAGTTGTGTCAGTAATAAATTAAATTTACTTTAAAACAAATTAATAATTATGTACTGGCGTATATATCAATATTTTCATTGTCAATAATAATATATGTTTTATTTATCGATTTTTACGCAAGTGGGAGAGGTAATGTGTACAAAAAAATAAAAAATAATTGTAAATAAAAATTAAAATCAAAATCTTAAAACAAGGCGAGACGCCATCGCGTTGACCGTAGGGCGAACATAATACACGGTTATATTGAATACACAAATTTTCAAAGTTAATTATCTTTGTAATTTAGGCCTATGAGATCAAATTGTTGGACGCGTGTCTTTTTATTTTTGCTCTAGTTTGACATACCACAAACTCATTGAAATTCTCATTAACCGTGCTGTTGCTTCCCCTTGTAAGTAGACGTTATTCACATAAAAAAAAAAATATTTTTATTTTCCCTGAATCCAGTCCTGCCACCACATCACTTTACAAGTACACCTGACACGTGTAGCAAGTTGGTACTCCTGGCGACAGTGGTGGTGGCAACATCGCCGATACGCTGAATAATGAAGACGAATCATTGTGGTCCTTAGAGCCAATGCTATTTACATATATCCATTTTCTCGCCGAGTTGTATTTGTCATTTGTGCGACAGGCTTCTTGATGAGACAAATTAAGACAAGAATATGGCCGAATTTGTGAAAGGGAGCGAAATGATTTTGCACGTTTGCTAACGGTTGAAGGTTGATGAAATTCTCTGTGCCTGTAATTTTAATTTGTTTATTTATGTTTGCAGTGTATACGTTATAGAGATTGGTTTAAATGTTGATTTAGGTTAGAAATGACCTCAGGATAATAGATGCTTCTGGAATATTTCTCTAAATGTCTATATTAATTAATAATATAAATTGTCTCTGACTTGTGTTACATTTTTTTTTACTGCTGACCCTTTTCATAAGGTAAACGTTCGTAAATGTTTGATCCAAATCGGTTCGGTAAAGGTTAGTGTCAACAAAAAAATTCATTATGCTAGTTTTTACCATTTTTCGCGGGTAGATAATTTTTTCAAGAGACAATATGTATATATTTTTGAAATAAGCTCATAAAGACGTGTATTTGGGCAGTTTTTTAATCACGACAAATAATGGGTTTTTCAAAATTATTAATATTTTTTCCAAAAACTTATATATTCTAAATTTCAACTGAATCAGTTAAGTAGTTATTAAACTATACTACGGACGGACAGACGGACAATATACCAATAGACTTTTTCTCTTTATTATAATAATAAAAAAACGAAAATTAAATTTTAATTATTGTATCAATAAAATATCAAAATATGACGAATTAAAAACAACTGAGCTTAATCGCATAAAAAATGTACAATAAAGTTCAACATAAACACGAAAAAAATAATTAAAAAATACACGCCACCTCGTAACCGTATTTACCCTAAAACGCATTTACATTTTGTAAGTGAAATTTAGAAATGCAATTAGTTTAAAATTCAAATCATGTTTACGAATTTTTAATTCCTCTAACAGCTGTGTGTAAAAAAATCAAGCGGCTGCTAAAATCACTCATTAAAACTGCACGTAAATAGAAAACAAACGAAAAACGGAATGGGGGAGGGGTAAGAGGGGGGGGGATGGTCATTCATTGTCGAAAAGAAACAATTGTACATATACATACGTATTGAACGATCAGTGGTAGCTTGAAAAAAAGTTGCATATATTGTCATGGTGGAAAGATACATTCAGTGTATTCCAAGTTGATTAAGACATAGAAAATTTAACATGGAGGCAATTAGAAATGTTGTAGTAACCTTTGGTCAAATTTAACGATGTGTGATTGGTGCATTTTGAAATGCCGCCTCGAAACTAACTGATAAATTTTAAATTAATCAACAGTATTTTGTTTTCAACTTTAATTTCATTAATTTAAGCAACCTAGATAAAATTATAATAATATTTTTTGGCAGATATAAATTTGAAAACAAAATACTGATTACTATTTTATAAAATTTTGTGGCGGCATTTCAAAATGCACCAATCATCATCGTTAAATTTGACCAAAGGTTACTACAACATTTCTAATTGCCCACATGTTAAATTTCCTATGTCTTAATCAACTTGGAATACACTGTATATATATTTGTATCATGATGTATTGTAAATAAATTATTCTAAATCTTAGCTTATAAGATCCCTTATGATGTCCACTGCAATGTGTGACGAAACGTTGAAAAAATTAATCTCAAGAGTACATTTAAAAACACATATATACAAGTATCAAAATTCTAGATTAGAATCCATACTAATATTATAAATACGAAAGTGTATCTAACTGTTTGTTATATTTTTACAGCTAAACCGATCTTGATGAAATTCTGCAGGGAGATAGCTTGCATCATCAGGAAGGACATAGGCTACTTTATATCCTGAAAAAAATATTAACTATACAATTACTTTAGATTAAAAAATGGGAATGTGATATGCAAACGCGTGACCTATTTTATCGACTATCATAACATAAATTTGTATTAGCTAACCTTTTTCTTCTTCTTCATGGGTTTTATATCTGACGGCTGCTATCTAACCTATATATATATTTTTTTCGGTTTTCGGTTCAGCTCCGAGTGATTAATTAAAAAAAAATTATTTGTATTAAAAAAAAAAATTCTACCATAATTTAGAATATTTTATGGTACCTACTTGTATGATAGCCAGAAAATAGAAGTGAGAAATAAGATTATATTAACGCGCGTATTTTAACATGTACTGAACCGTAAAAACCGATATTATTATTTCGGTTCTGTTCCGGTTTTCGTTCCGGCAAAAAATAACGGGTTTTCCGGTTTTCGGTTTTAGGTTCAGTTCCGGTTCGAACCCCTGAATTCTTACTGGTGTCGATGAAACATACAAGTTATAAAAAAAATGTTAATTATTTGTACGAGCCGCTACTGATGAAATTCACAAACTGCACTCATGTATCGTGCCGTGAATATCACGTTTGCTGGACTTACATCATTTTTATTATGAAACGTTACACAGTAAAAAATAACGATTGGTTTTAAATCCGTGAACAAATGCTACCACGTTTTTATGCTCTCGTAAAAATTATGATCCGTACACTCAAAGTGCTTCGATCATGAAAAAATAATATATGTATTGAAATTTTAATAGCCGCATATTTTCTTTAAAAATATGTGGAGACATGTTGACATTTTATTTACATGGATGGCATTTCTGAGAATCATTTAATATATGTAACTTATAACTAGAGATTGGAAAAATAGTTTTTCAACTACTGCGTAAAAATGTATTTATTGTAATTTTTATAACATATCTCCACCGTTTTCAGAAAACTGGTTTGATTGAACACAATTTGAAATCAACTACCTTTCCAACTATTTGCGACACTTTTTACTGCTTCGTTTGCACTAATTATTATTAAATCGTAAAAAAAACTATTTATCAACTATTTTCCAAAAAAAATTCTACTAGTAACTATTTCATTGAAAATAACAACTATTTTTTCAATCTCTTACAGAATTAATTGACCATTTTTTAATTGGCTTAAATGATGTACAAACATCTTAAAAATGATAAGCGAAAAAATTTTAATTTTAATTTTAGGGCTCATTTTCGAAAGTGTTTCTTGAACGAACGAAACAACCTAGATGGTGAAAGTGGTGAAAAATTAGTGATAATGAATATATAGTAAAGTAAAGGGGCACCGTAATTCGGTCTCAAGTCAAAACAAAAACAAAATAAGCAACCGAAAACCATTTTCCATCCGATGGACTTGAAATTTTAACTGTAGCTTTTTAGATAAATTTCACATCGAAGTACAAACGATTTTTACGATTGGTTAACAAATACGGTTTTAATAAACAATTTAAAGTCGTTTTTTTTCATTCAGAGTGTTTGCAAAAATCGATATTTTTTAATAATCGTATGTACTTTGATGGAAAACTCATGTAAATAACGCATTTTTTTGTTCTGGAAGTTCTGTTTTCCACAGTAAAGCACATAACAAAAAATATGTACTCAGTGTAACAACGCTACAGTCACAATTTTGTTTTATATATTTTTTTTTTTATTATTTGTAAACTTCATTTGATTGTTTTTTTATTATTCTAAAAAAAATCCTAAAAAAATTCTCATTTTCCGATTTATATTTTATTCCGAATAACCAATATATTAAACATCCTATATATATATGTACGTTTAGAATAGTAAGGGGTGGGGAGGATGTTGTATACTGCACTCACGTGTCAAATAAAACTCTAATAATTAGAAGCATACAGCAATTAGTGCAAGAAAGGGATGCCACTCTTTTACATGTGTTCTGATGTGACATATGTGAGGCTATGTCAGATGAATGTATAATTATTTATTTTTTGTTCAGCTTTTGCTGTTTTTTTATTGTTTGGTGAGGATTTTTAATGCAATTTTAAAATGAACAGTAGTACGTGATAACACAAAAATTAATATACATACATTTCAGAACCAGGGGCGTATGTAAAAAAAAATTCTTTCAGATGAAAATTAATTTTTATTTTTCGATTTGTTGTTTTTGAGTTACTGTGTTTTCAGACAGACAGACAGACACATGTACAGTCGCCTGCATTAATGGTCTTGCAGTTTGTATTCATTTTCGTTTATCACAAACTTAGTAGGCTTCTCCCATTTGTGCAATTATAATATTTAAATCGTTTCTCCATGTATCAAACAAAGACAGATATTTTGAAATTTATTTGCTAGATGAAGAACTATTCTTCGTTTATAATAGGTAACTTATATATATTTGTGTAATTAAATTAATATGTAATCTATTGAAAATTGTATACGTAAATTTTGTAGCAATAAATATTTGATATTCCGAATTTTAGTATTTAAATATATTAAACTTGATAGAAAAAGATAACCGATGATGTTTGTCTTTAAATTTGGAATCTGTTGTAAGCGATTCTAGCCTTTAGGGTGCCAGACGAGTTCTGCAGGCGACTGTACATACATCACGGCGAAAATTGTTTGAAAAAATACCCCTCCTTCCTCTAAAAAGCATTTTCTTGCTCTCCTCAAATTAATATATTCCAATTTTTATATTCCCTACAGACTGAGACGAGATAGCTTCCATTTTCTCTCGTGTATCGAAGATACGAGAAGCTTTGTGATCGTTTCAGATTGATACAAAAAATATGATTATTTTGTTTGTGAAAATTTTTCGTAAAATGTATTTAATTTATATTTACCAAATAATTGCTTCGAAAAAAAACTACTTGCATTTTATCATGTGAACAATTGATACATTTGTATGCATTTTGTTTACATAAACTATATTATCTAGTGCGTAACCTACCGTACCCATATTTAGCATTCAATATAATAGAAGTACCTTTCCTATATTTAACGACAACAATATTCAATTATAATTAACGCAATGAAGAGAATTTACTCTAACGTGTGACAGATCTAGGTGACCAATGGCGTAACATGTGTGGGGGTCCGCAGACAATTTTCCAAAGGGGGGGGCAAAATTTATACACAAATAAATTATATCTATTTAATTATAGTATACAGTTTTGCATCTATTTATTTACCTTCTTCGGACGCCCATGTGTGTGGGGTATTTGAGTAAATAAAAATAGTTCCTCAATCAGGGTGACACATGGCTACTTCAATCAATCAGAAATCGGCTCGGGCTGTCAGAACTCTTACTATGAGTATCTCTAATTTGAACTACACCAGTACTATTACGAAAATGATGATTTTTTTGATAAACAAATAAGGTACTGGCACCAGTCTTGGATATGACCCCAGTAATGGCTTTTTTAATTAAATGTACTGAATTAGAAATATGTGTTGATATTTGATTACAACCATTTCTGAATATTAATCTATATACATTTAACTGTCTTACAGCGTGATTTGATGAAAATCGGCCAATAGGTGTCAAAATGGTGGACATTTAAACTAATTATTAGTATAATTTATTTGTTAATTATTATATTATCATAGCAACTGCTTTACATTATTTCAAATTTGACGGTTCTTTCTTTTATATATTTTGTGTCGTAGTACTTATCATTAGCAAGTGTCCATCACTGCGTACCAATTACTGATTTTACTTTATCCATTACTGAAGAAAATACATAAACAAAATAAATGGCTATAATTTAAAAAACAGACTTTGGTAATTAAATTGATTAAATAAAGAGTTACTTGCTTTATTAGTAACATGAGTCCACATGAGAATTACAAAAAAGAAGCCCGCCAATCACAAAAACAGTAAATTTTGCTCTTATAGCGGCCATAACTGGTGCCAGTACCTTATGATTTTTTTTATTCGAGTGCCGAAATGCAATAGTTTTAAATTCGTAGGATGCGCCTGTGTGCTGCAATCACAACAGATAGGAATAGGTAATTTGGTGGTTTTAGCGACATACATTGACCGCGCTTTGTCGTAATGGAGTTCCAAACAGGAAGTAACTGTGCGGTAATTGTAGTGCATTGGGTTGTGAGCGACACGTGCTTATTACACTCAAACACAAGAAATACTTTATGTAGATTGTGTCAGGATAAATTATATATTAAATATGTATGTGCTATATTACCTTAAACGTGCATCGAGTAGGTAGAATCACATGCAGAAGTGGTCGACCAGTTTTCATTGAAATTCGCTTATCACAAACTTAGTAGGCTTCTTCCATTTGATTATTATAGGGTCAACTGGGGTAAAAGTGAAACAAAATACAAATCTTTCATGTTTTTTGACAGTACGATACAAATTCATACTTTGTGTGTTTCATTTTTAACCTCTAATTTGGGAAAAAGTGAAACAGGCCTCTAATGGAAAATATTTCTCGAAAAATTTTAATTGATTTATCTTCTTTGTGGCATATCAATGTAAAATTGTAACTTTAATTAATATCTGAGCTATACAGAAAGTTATGTGCAAAGAATTAAAATTTAATTCACACGTTTTGACATCGACTAACAGGGAAATCTGTAGGGGTGACACATCACGATTCATATTTTCAGGTCGCTTTAACAAACCTTTAATGATGATGTCAATTTTTATAATTCTCCTATAAACAAATTAGTTTTTTAGTTGCAAGCTTGCTTCACTTTTACTCCATTTTTTCGATGTTTCATATTTAAAATAATTTCTTTATATACCAAAGAATAAGTAACAACGAAGCCATTTTAATCTGATTATATAACACTGTAAGAAACCCTCCATATGAGTCTTACACTTAAGCCAATTACTTTATTACATAGGTAAACGAAATGTGCAATACATTTCATCAGAGCCGTAGTCATGGGAGTTGTGGAAGATCCCCCCCCCCCCCCCCCCAACTCGAAATTCTTCTTAATCAATATCTATTCATTTTATCAATGTTTTAAAAGTATGAACTATTATTTTTATAAAATGTAGAGGAGAGTGGGGAAATCACACACGTGAGGTAATCACGAATTCAGTGGTTTCAGTGTGTTTATTTTTTCAAGCTTGTGGGGTAATCAATATCTATTCATATTGTCGATGTTTTAAAAGTATTAACTATTATTTTTATAAAATGTAGAGGAGAGTGGGGAAGTTACACACGTGGGAATAATCGCGAATTCAGTGGTTTCAGTGTGTTTATTTTTTTCAAGCTTGTGGGGTAATGACGAACGAATTAAATCGGGCAATTCCGAAAGTTGTAAAAAAAGATTGATGAAAACTAAAACTGGAAAAAGTGCGAGAAATCGCAGTAATTTTAAAGAAGAAGAAAGACTGATGGAGTGCCAAGAAAAAAAAAGTAGAAACGAAGATGTTGATAAAGAAAATAACTATTTTTCCATTGTTATTACAAATATCAAGATCCTTCTGGGTAATGTTCTAAAAGTGCAATTGATGTACCAATGATCAAAGTACATTCAGAGGCTTTCGCTGTAACTTTTATACCAATTAGGTTTAATTATCATATTGTTCGTGAACACCCCATGCTAGTCGGAGGTTTTTTTTAAATGTTAAATTTGTTCTTACATTTTATTAAAATTGATAATGAAAATTTATAACTAATTACTATATAATAATAATACGCAGTTTTGGTTTCTTACTCACGTTTTAATTTATTTGATTTTTCCCTTGGATGTTCGTAATCACCCTATACTCCTCTACATATATTTTGTCGGTTGAATGAGTAACAAATTTTGAAATTGTGTTAAACAAATGTATACGAAAACACTGGGACAAATGAGTTTTGTATATGTATACATAATATATGTATACGACTAAACTAACAAATAATACATTAATGAACAGTGTTGTTGTTCGTATGTGCACACATGTAGTAAATATTCAGTAACTGTGTACAAAATTATATCCACTAGCTCTGTAATAAATAATCAAATTAACTATCCGATAAATCACGCGTTCATTTCCAACGCAGTTTGCGTCGGACATATGTAACTCAAATCAATAAGAACTATTTGTTAATTAATAAAAGATCATATGTAATAATTAGAGATTGGAAGAATAATTGAGATTTTCAATGAAATAGTTACTATTTATTAGTTTAGTATTTCATTAATCAAGAAGGCTTAGATAAACCTTGTAACTCGCTAAAATATACAGACAACGGCCATACCATATTGACTCCAGTTTTTTTTTTTTAAATATAGCTTACACCATTATCTTTAAGACTATCTAATGCCCGAAGACCTTCGAATGTGCCTTCGGCTATTATTAAGAAATTTAAATTGAAAATTTAACAAATAAGTTGAATAGTTAATATCTCAGCTTGGCGCGATCGAGGAAACTCCAGTTTTTTTTTTAAATATAGCTTACATCATTATCTTTAAGACTATCTAATGCCCGAAGACCTTCGAATGCGCCTTCGGCTATTATTAAGAAATTTAAATTGAAAATTTAACAAATAAGTTGAATAGTTAATATCTCAGCTTGGCGCGATCGAGCAGACTCCAGTTTTTTTTTTAAATATAGCTCCTATCCTAGTCCCATTTCTAAATCGTGTGTAAGGGAGAGGGGTGACATCCCAAAATATGTATTTTTTCAAGATATCTCAAGAACACATGCTACGTGAAAATTTTATAGAATATTTTTTGTAGAGTATTAAATTTCCTATAATATGGGTCTACATCGTTTGTTGAAAAATATTCCCTTACAAAGATTTATCTCAATTTAATTTAAAAAACTGTGTTTTTTTTTTAATTGATATTTACTTTTACATATTTACATATTATTTTGCAGTTTGCATTTTAGATTTTAAATTGTCAAAAAATTAAAAATATACGAAAAAATAATGCGTCTTATGAAAAATTTCGAATTAATATTTTTTAGTAAAATTGTACAAAAATTAAATGGTTAACCAATTCCAATTGTTCAATAATTAATTACCTTTGGTAAATTTAGCACGAGGAAACACTGTGCATTTATTTAGCAGATATTTTTTTGTTCC
Source organism: Sialis fuliginosa (assembly GCA_961205875.1). NCBI lineage: Eukaryota > Metazoa > Arthropoda > Insecta > Megaloptera > Sialidae > Sialis > Sialis fuliginosa. Next base: position 19,048,229 of record OY540818.1, on the reverse strand, counting down.
AATTCGATATTGTTATAAACAAAATAAACACAAATTCTTAGAATTATAGAAGGTACACCTGCCTCCCCATTCCTCAAATGACTAGACCCTCTTTGGCTGCGGCCTAGTAATCTCTCTGATCCTCTTATATTTTGTAATAGGATTTGTACGCGCTTTGCGTATTTCTACTTAATAATAATTATTTTTTATTTTAAAATAATTAAACTTCTAAAACCTGTATTTATTTTTATATAATTTAATTTTTTTTAAATATACATACATCCTTGTCAAATTAGATTATTGATATTTTGTATTAATTTTTATTTTCTCCTATATGCGTAATAAATTATTAATTCAATGTATTTTTTTTATAATTTTTTAAAATTAATTTTGGTACAAGAGTAATTGATAAGCTTTAATTAATTTATTTATTTATAGTCGAACCACGTTAAAAGGAGGCAAGTTAAACTGAATTATTATTATATATTTCGTTAAGGACCGCAAGTTTTCAGTGTTTTTTTATTTTATTATTATTTTAAATATAAAGAATTTCCTAGTTGAAATTATAATTTTTTTTTTTTGGTTAAATTTTTAAACCGCAGGTATGTGTCTTAAACCGTTCTAAAGTTTTAGTACATATTTTCAAAATTTTGAAGAAAAATGGCCGTGACTTTTGTACTAGGGGTCAGATTTAAATTTTCTTGAGATTTTTGGAATCAACGTATCGAATATTATAAAATGACGTTAATTAATGTCAAATTTAAAGTATACTACATGCTGTCATAATATCGATTTTGACACGCTGATTCCTAAAATTACAAAATTATCTATAGTCATAAAGACTAAATCTTTGAGAAGATATATCTCGAGATCGATTCGGTTTGAAAATTTTTCTTTCGGATAATTTTTTTCGAATCTTAATTAAACTAAATTGATTTGCCTTTTGAAATACGCAATTATATAAATCTGGTATTCTAGGTTTATGTTACATCTTTTTAATCATTATAAAGACGTCCACTGTAACGCATAACGAAACGTTACACCAACAAACTATTGAATTAATCAATACAAAACAATATTTCCAATTTCAGTATCGATAATACTTACTCATATTTCATTATTTGAAAAATCCCAAAACACATCAATATTACTTCTAGTCATATAGAAAATGCGCGAAATCCTCTTAACAATATTATTTTTTACGTATCCGTCCAATATTATATAAATATATATATATCCAGATGAAAATATTTTGCTGTGTATAGTAACCAATAATAGAATTCGCCGAGAATCGAACTCAATGTTGCTGCCGATACTCTAATAATTTGGGTGTTTGCAGAGCCGGTCTTAGCAAATCTGGCGCCCTGCACAGGTAGAAAAGTGACTTGGGCCATGAAAGTCTTGTTTTATATATAACGAAAACAATATTTTCTTAATACACCTAATTCTGTTTTTACACGGTAGATACGTTCCAGAAAAAACCGTGTAAAAAAAGACATGAAGTACATAAATTTTGTTTGGTCGCCAGATGGCGTTTATTTAAGCTACGATTTGTTTTTATACTTGTTCTTTAAAATTTAAATCAAATGGCTTTTTATAATCGTGCTAAATCGAATCAAATCGTGTAAAAACGGAAAAAAAATTTTTTTTCTAGACCGTGTTAAATCAAAACCGTGTAAAAAAAGACCGTGTAAAAACAGAATTGGGTGTATAAGATTGTATTCTTAATCCAAGTATATTATTGTTTTCGTCCAACAATATTTCTTTTTTCGTTATATAAAAAAACAAGGATTTCTTAGCCCAAGTCAACTTTTCTACCCGTGTTGGCGAGATTTATTTTTCCGCCCTATTTTCCCTAAAAAAATCACAAAAAATGTCAATTAAAATTGATAAATAAACAAATAAGTTGTATAATTCATATCTCAGCTTGGCGATCCTACAGACTCAAACTTTTTTTTTAAATATAGCTTACATACATCATACATTATTCCCTAAGACCGTCGAGACCTCCTTCCCCTATTATTAACAAATTAAAATTGATAAATTAACAAATAAGTTGTATAATTCATATCTCAACTTGGCGCGATCCTACAGACTCCAACTTTTTTTTTAAATATAGCTTACATCATTAACTTTAAGACCCCCTTCCCCTAATATCATTTCCTTAATTTAAAAAAAAATTAAAATTCATGCCTTTTAACGCCCTTATTGACCCCCCCCCCCTTTTAAAATCCCTCATCATTTATGTTTATAATCGAATATCAATAACCAACACCTTTGAATTTGACTTGCATGTCGCGAACAAGTGATAACTATATAAAACAACTGAATTTCGGTTCACTTGTTTTAAACAATGGAATCTAGCAAGCGATAATCGCCATATACATACATCGATGGAATGTGAAACAGTCATAATTGATATGATCAAATGATGCGTAATATATCGAATCACCAGCCATTAATTACCTATATATATTATAATGGTATAATTATCAATAATTTAAATGCTTATCTTGTATCTATTGTTATATAGAATTAAAATAAAATACGGATTGTTTTTAGAAAATATCAATAGGGTATTTAACTAAATTTTAAAATATATTATATATTATATTATAAATAAAAACAAACTAGTTTGTTTAAACGTCAAAAATTTATTTAAGAAAAGGTAATCGCAAGCTTTCGATTCACAGAATCATCGTCAGGCTAAAAGATAATAAATAACAATTAAATACAATTAATATAATGCAAAATATTGATATTTTAAAAATAAAAATTCAGAAATATACCTATTAATAAAGATTTAAATTTGAGAACGATGTTGTTATCTCAATAATATTCATGTTTATATTATAATATATAATGGATACTTCTTTTGTTTTTTTTTTCTAAAATAATGCTGAAAATAATATTTTTGAAATGGTACGAAAAAGAAAGAAAAATTGTCGAATATATTATTTATAATTTATGTTCCTTTAATTTCTTTTTCAACATTTATGATTTAGTCAGATTTTTTTTTAATTATTAATTAAATTCACCTACACTGTTCACTCTCAGTATTACGTATAAGAAAGTCTCATGGTACCTATGACAAACACGCACACTGTTCAATCTCTGTAATACGTATAAGAAAGTCCCATGACACTCATGGCAGATATTTCTTCTCTGTTATGAACATTTGAAATATAATAAAAAAAAATGTTTTTCGAACTTCATTTTTCTCTAATTCACACTGTTTTAAAGTAATTCGAAAATTTAAAAAAAATACCTCAGTAAACATCCGTATCCGGTTGAAAGATCGTTTTCAAAAATAGATTTTCTTCCCAGACAAAAATTAATCTTTCTTCTGCAATTTGTCGTATTTTAGTTACAGCGTCTACAGACCGACAGACACACAGACATCATGGCGAAAATAGTCAAATTTAGGGAATGTAAAAATGGATAATTCCATCAAAATCCGGATTTCTAAAAAAATCAGTTTTACAACACTTTCTTATACTATTAATATACAGGGTGATTTACAACTAGTGTAAAAAAATTTAATATAATAATTAAATAATTAATTTATGTCCGGAAAATCTTCCTGAGGGAGCTACAGTCTTTTACCCAAAATTAGTGTTTATTTAATAATATCTAGAGAACCCATTGTGCTATAATTATGAAATTTGATACAGGGATTAGTATTAATAAGTGTTATCGATTTTCAGTATCAAATAATAATAATTTAGGCCAGAGGTGTATGGAGTCAGTGGGCCCGCCGATTTTTATCAAGTATTTCGATCTACTGTTAAATTTTTTTACACTTGTTGTAAATCATCCTGTATATGGGTATAAGAAAATTATATAGAGCGTAAAAATGCTTTTTTATATCATTTTACCCCACCCCACTCCCCAGAAAAAAATTAATCTGAAACCGGTACTGAATTTCAAAGACAAAATGATTATTTATATAAACCTAGAAATCCATAATAATCTTAATATCACCGCATAAAAGCTTATGTTTCGTTTCTCTTGATATCACTTGTAATAGGAACAAAAACGGTATAAACAGTAAATACAGATTCCACGCGATGAGAAATATCCGAAGCAAAACAAACCTTTTTAACACGATTAGACGAGCAGCAAATCTGTAAGAGAGAGGGGAAGATTTATCTAGTAAAATTGGTAATGTGAAAATCTACCTGTGCTAGCAGCACCTGATATAGTTCCTATCGTATGCACTTTTGTTCACATGCTGTGAGAAAACTCTCTACTTGCTATAATTTATTACCATGTATCCAGTATTTTACGTCCTGAAATTCTACCGATATTTTATCGAATAGATTTTTTAATGTCCGGTATTATAAAGGACCTAACAAAATTTGTTAGCTAGCAATTACATTCAAATGGGGTATTAATTCTGTACTAGTATCTATGGATTAGTTATGGAATTTAGAGCAGTGACACTTCAACTAATTGTAACACAGTTGGCATCTTTCACCGTACAAAATAATTTTCATAACATCACCACTGTTTTAATACCGTTTGTATTTACCTACAACGCGTGCGCGAAACTTGTCAAAGTCATCAACAAACTCCAAAAGAACTGTCATATAAGTTTGATATCTCAGTTGAAAGTGCTTGCTAGCTAACAAATTTGCTAGCTCCTTTATGATACCGGACATAAGACGTATTTTTTAAATTACAAAATTTACTTTTTCGCATTTAACTGTAGTTTTACCATTTTTTTTTTGGGTTACGAAGAAACCCTATTAATCTCATTTTGTCGTCCGTCCGTCTTATCAGTCAAAGCTAAATATCTCGTAAGCTATACACTATTTTTAACTTCCCAATGTTTCAAGGTCACTATAGTATATTTACACTATTTTCAGAAAGATGTCTGTGTGTACGTACGTATGTGCGTGTCTTTTTTTACGTTCACGAAATCTCGTAAATAAAAAATGCTATTGACTTCGTTGGGGTGTCAATCGAAGCGTCTTGACTTGATTATAATCTGAAAGAAAGGATTTTTCGAAATTCAACCCCTAAGGGGGTAAAAAAAGGTGTAAAGTTTTTTTTTGGTCGGATTTATTTGAAACTTTGCATAAATAAATAATGAAAAATGTATTTCAGTATTTTTTTTGTTATATGTGCCTAAACAGCCATAGAAGGGGTGAAATGTGAAAACCAAATCAGTATTCAAGTATTTATAATCATACCGTGTTGGGAAGTTGATTGTGTGGACCTAAAGGGTCTCACCCCAACCCAAAGCTTGTTTTTTTTTTCTAACTTGAAAATACACCTGTAAGTGTCTCCAAACAGTCCACGTAGTACGTACTTCGGAACCCTTATGGCTATTTTTTAGAAGAAAGGGGGGGGGGGAAGCTTGTAGATAAATAATCACATAACTTCAAGTCAAGGCAATATATATACATATATAGCTATCACATTTTCTGTATTCTCTTAAATTTATTAAAATAAATGATATTGGTTTTGAGTTAAGCATTCTATGGTGAAGTATAATTTTTCATTCGCAGGATAATTCTCAGCAAGTTATTTTAACAAATCTAAAATGCTTTCGGTTCAACAACGCGCACATATTATAGTCTAATGGAGCTGTTGTAACTGGAATGTTGTACTAATTGAATCCCTTTTAATTACAAAACAGCAACTGTTCCTTTGCTTAAACATTTTCAAACATTTTTGGTTAATCCTGCAAGTCTTAATGATGCTATCGATTTCCAATACGATTTTTAATATACATGATTCAATATAATATAATAAATAAACACTTATTGGATAATTTCGATGTCCGTCTGTCCGTCTATCACAAGTGACTTTCTCTGAAACTATTCGACATAAAAATTTGAAATTTAGCACAGAAATAGAGTATGGTGGCCCAATTATGGACGTGAGGTATGAAAAGATTAATTTTGATTCTGGGGGCTAATTTCAGGAGAGTTTATTGAAACACAAATTCATTTTTTATGCATTTTTTAAAAACATTTCTCGAAAAAAACGCTTAAAAATTGCTGTCCCCTACCTACCTTATTCACCAAAAGAATCACTCAATAAAAAACAGAAAAAAATCAATAACATTGAGTAAATTAAACGAAAATTATCAGGAATGAAAAATTCTAACGCGATCAATTTGTTTATTTTCTTATAACATTGGTTTTAGAGAAAAAATTTTTTGACAAAAAAAATTTCTCACGATGTAAAGAATAACACACATTTTTCAAAATTTTCAATAATTTAAATAGGGGTGGGGGGGGGGCTGATGACACGGAATTTTTCACGGGACGAGATCAAAACGAGACTTACCTTTCTCTCGTCTCGTGTGCCGTGACACATGTCGAGTTGATGTTTTATTTATTTATATTTCTTTCCCACACTTCAAACACTCTGTTTTAATTATTTCACATCTGTTAATGATCTGTTGGTATTAATTTTCTAATTGCCTTGATTAGAGAACAAAGCCGTCTCTGTCGAAATATAAATCTTGCTATTCATTTAAATAATACGTCTTTCGAAATGAAATTAATTAAATACGTATTCAGTAAGTCGATTTTATTTTTGTATACTTTTTGTTATACATAATTGTATCTTTCTGAAACAAATATAAATATACAGAATAAAGGCTTACTTAAACATTTTGAAAAAAAATATTATTTCATGCTGAAAATAAAACATAGTTTTATTTTTCCATCAATTTTTGAAGTTATACTTCTTTAGGCACATTCAGGGTGGAATTTTAGTAATGTAACAACACCATTTATGTGCAATTAATATAAATTTCTGTTATGATGGTCGGTAAAACAGGTTTTTAGTTTTGCTTATATGACCTAGATCCGATCATATTTAATAGAGAAGGGGTAATTGTTTATAATACCTTGATATTCTATTATAATAAATTAATATATTATTGGGCACATACTATTCATAATATATGTGCTATATATTACCAAAATAGCCAAACCCTATGTTAACCCTTCTCTCAACTCTCATGTTTCATGGCCATCCTGTTTGTTAACACCCGTTATGATCGGCCCATTAGCACCATCCCTTCCTGTCTTATATCTCAATATACCCAAAACAAAAATGAGTTGTTTGAAAAGGTAACAACCATGCAGCTATCAAGAAGAACAAAAATAATTATCAAAATATTTTATTACGTTTACTTTTTCCGTCGTTAAATTTTAATATAAAGTAAAATTAATTCTTTTATGAAATAAAAATTCGTATGGTAAGTTATAGTTTTTGTAACAAAAAAATTCAATTACATTTTATATCACTATCTCAAACACTTCGCAAGATATGTCATATAAAAGTTACTTTTTCGGTTCAAACTAAACATAAAAAGTTTGTATAAAAACTATAACTTTATAGATTGACCTATATGAGTTGTTTATATCTATAAGATTGAAGAGAAAAAGTATTTTCTAGTAATATATAGGCATCAAAGCACAGACTAAGTGCTTCCTTTCTAGTGGTATTAAAAGTATACTGTCTTTATTGAATAAGATTTACTAGGGTTGAAATTAATGATCTCCTTTATTTATTTCTGAATTATCTGTTTCACTGACTGAATCTTTGGCGAGTTTACAAGCTAACAAGCCAATTTTTAACCTCAAAAAAGGAGTATGTATTTATGTATTTTCGGGTATAATTTCGACAAATATACCACGATTTGGAAGTTTTTTTTTCTTGTTTGAAAGAGTATTCTCCTGAGGAGGTCCCATATAAATTGCATTAGAATCTGACTATAGACTTCAAAGTTACGCCATTCAAAAGAAAAAAATAAAAAACTTTTTAAGAAAAATAAAACCGACTAAAGGGGGAACATTAAAATTAATAATTTCAAATAAAAATACAGTTTTTATATTGTTGTAATTAAATTAACAAATATATCAATGATAAGGGGGGTTCACATACCTAGTATATTTTCAATTTACCAGCAAATAAAGTAGAAATATTTTCTATTTTCTTGCAAATTATTTGCAATAAGAAATTAAATAGCATCTTATGGGGGCCACCATCGTTAAGATTCAAAAATCGACGTAGGTAAACATCCGTATCCGATTGAAAGATCGTTTTCAAAAATTGGACGTTTTCTTCCCAGATAAAAATTAATCTTACATATATAAAATTTCACCCTTCTACGATTTGTCGTATTTGGGTTACAGCGCTTACAGACAGACACACAGACATCATGGCGAAAATAGTCAGAATGGATTCAGGGAAGTTCAAAATAGATAATTTCATCAAAATCCGGAGTTCGAAAAAAATACTTACTTATACTATATGTATATTTCATATACATGGTATAAGAAAGTAAAAAAATATCAAGATTTTCTATTTTCCTGTAAATTATTTGCAATAAGAAATTAAATAGCATCTTATGGGGCCATTAAGATTTTGTGAAATCATTTATCGGGCTGTGTTTAAAACCGCAAATCTATTTTCTCCCAGATATCCTTGAAAAAGCGACAGAGAGAAAAACTACACATGTCTCTATCGTTGGTAATCGGTTGAGTGCAGCTATGTGCCTGGTACGGACAATTCATCGTTACGTGTCTCCGTACTGCAGCATTTACCCGGAGACCACCCGGAGTCACGCAATCGCCCACTAACTCTAAAACGCAGTGGGTTAAAACTTACAAAACTTTGGTCGTTTGAAAAAAATCACTATCGTATTTTAAATGTTTTTTGGAAGAGTATTTATTTTCTACGATTTTTTTCACAGAGTTATTGAAGTTTTCAGTTTAAGCATCATATAGATCTTGACACGCTGATTTCATATCCATTAACTAAAATCAATTCCGACAACCCATTCAAAAGTTATGACTAATTTTTTCAAAAATTTTGAAAAAATTGAAACTTTGAGGTTTTTAAAAATTTCAACTTTTCTACTAAAACCCGAAATGGTCATATTTAATCGTTCAAATTTTAAATTTTTATAGAAACATCAATTTATTATTATAAGAAAATAAAAAGGAATAACATTACTTACAATATAAATAATAATTTTTATATGTTTAATAAAATTTTTTGGTTATAAGATTTGATAATCATCCAGATCTACCCTGAATTCAACACGTTTTTATTTCTGAACGACATAAATATTTTTTCTGTATCTTTTTACTTTAAATTAAAACGATATTAATATACTGTAATAACAATCATGTTATGACCTCTGAAATCTAGTAAACAATACAACCAACATCTGAACAATCTGTGGAGACAAAACGGTATATTATTTGTGACTAAATACGGAGCACTTGCTATAAATTAATCCGTTAAACTTAGTGTCACGAATTAAATCCGAAATCCGTATTGTTGTAACATTGTAGAGTGTAAATTGCACTACACTATTCTCTGATGGTATGCACTTAATCTGTTTTAATGTTTATATCAGTAGAAAGGGGGAGAAGGGGGGTGAATTAATTCTGTACTAAACTGGTTTAACCTCAACATGTTTGTACTGATATTCGTTGAAAAATAAAAAAAATACTTAAATTATAAACAAAGATTTATCTCAATTTATTTTTAAAATTCGCGTTTTGTTTTTCTAAATTGATATTTGCTTGGATATATTAAATGTCATTTTGACGTTTTAAATGTCATTTTGTCGTTTTAAATGTCATTTTGACGTGTTAAATGTCATTTTGACATTTGCATAAATTTAGATTTAGATTGAAATTGTCAAAAAATTAAAAATGTATGAAAAAATATTCAGATACGTTTTAAGAAAAATTTCGAACTAATATTTTTTTAGTAAAATTGTATAAAAATTAAATGGTTAACCAATTCCAGGCAATTTTTTATTTAAATTGTTGAATAATTAACTACCTTTGGTGAATTTAGCACGAGGAAGCACTGTGTATTTACTTGGCAGATGTTTTTATATAACTAAAAGTCAACTAAATTCAACCGTACTATTAATTTTACGTCAACATTCTATTAGCTATTAAATCTTCTTCATTGCATCACGCAAACTTAAAAAAACTCCCCCTTCTTAAAAGCATCATTATTTGTACAACCATTTGCAGAAACTCCTATAACTTCCTCGATCAATAAAATAGTTTTTTTCTCTCGACAAGTAAAAGACAGTCACGGTGATCAGTTTAATTTAAGTGAAGAACTTATGAGGAATTCTGCAAACCATCGATTATGGGTCATAGGTCGATGAGACAACGATATAGAAAGTGAATATTATAGCCGGGGAATAAGGGAGGTAGAGGACAGGGGTGGAACTAGGGAATGCCCTAAGGGAATCAGTATTTAGTAATTTAATAATTGGAATAGTTTGATGATGAAAGTATTTACATATACAGGGTGGTCCGGTTTGGGGTACAGATATTTTAGGAGGGAGGGGGGTCTATCTTAAACACCCTCTGAGCTACTATAGCTATTATTAGTAGTAATTTACAAAATTTTAAAACTACAACAAATGCTTAAAGATTATGTAATAATAAATAAAATAATATTAAATAAAAAAGTTGTATAACTCTTCCATTTAATAGGGTGGGTAGCAAAATAGTCACAATACAAATTTAGAACTGGAAATTTTGTGGGTAACATTATGACACATATTGCAGGTACTTTTGGAGAAAAATATTCAAAAAAATAAATTATGAACTGACAACACGGCTAGCAATAACGCTAACACTGAAAAATATGTTAGTTAATTACCTATATGAAACTAATTCATTATGGTTGCTCTAGTTACGTTACTTTGGAAATTATGAGATAATCTTTTTTTGTAAGTACTACTCTGAAGGACCTTTTTAAACATCCTGTAGCTCAGAAAGTGTTGAAGACAGACCCTCCCCCCTTTTCGTACAATTTTTTATACTCACAATAAACCAGCTCCTAAAATATCTGTATCCCTAACCGAACCACCCTATATATATTCGCTTCTAGCAGGAAAACCACTGAACCGATTATATTTGACCCCCCCCCCCACCCCCTTTTATAAAACTATGATTTTCTCAGCTGTTTGTTAACATAATTTGTTAATATAATTTTAGAAAATTTTCAAAATATAAATTTCTGATACGAATAGCGAATCCAGCACTGGTTTGAGTTAGATGGCAGATTGGGTGGGGGCACGGTGTGTGTAGACAAAGCGAACTAGAACCTATCCGAGCCAGGTTCTAGCCAGCACGAACAATGCGTGTGCTCCAGTCGAGGCCATAAATCACAGAACTCATTTCAAGATCACTGTACATATGACTGATGGAGTGAGAGAGGACTATGACGAACGTGCGTCTCTCTCGTCAGAGCTACATATACAGGGGTATTGGAAAAAATATCATCCGGTCTGTTATCAAAAATGGTGAAACACTAATAACAAAGCTGTGAATGCTTCCAGTAAAAAGTTTTTGATACTTCCACTTTTAAATTTTGAAAAAAAGTTAAAAATAATTAAAAAGCACAGCATAATGGAGAAATTTCTATTGCTCTTTTAATGCGGTTTTTTACGAGCTGTTTTCTTGATTTTAATAAGTAAAGTATTTGACGTACTTAAAAAAATAACGTGAAGTACTTACTAATTTTATTTATAACAAAACTGGTTCATAGATAGATAGATTTTTTTATTGTTTTTGGACCCAACAAAAAACTCTTTCGATATTTATTTGATCTGGATTTCAGATCGTTGATTTCTTCCATTCTATTATTTTAATTTGATACCCTGCAGAAAACATTAGGTCTATAAGAAATTCATTATACAGTGTATTCCAAGTTGATTAAGACATAGGAAATTTAACATGGGGACAATTAGAAGTGTTGTAGTAACCTTTGGTCAAATTTAACGATGTGTGATTGGTGCAATTTGAAATGCCACCTCGAAACTAACTGATAAATTTTAAATTAATCAACAGTATTTTGTTCTCAATTTAAGCACCCTAGATAAAATTATAATAATATTTTTTGGCAGACATAAATTTGGAAACAAAATACTAATGACTATTTTATTAAATTTTGTGGCGGCATTTCAAAATGCACCAATCACACATCGTTAAAACTGACCAAAGGTTACTACAATTAACTTGGAATACACTGTATATTATTAGAAAATAGTTTCAAACCAAATAAATTATTTACTAGAAGAAGTGGAATGTTAGGGTGTTTCTTTATGATGACCCTGTACATTTCGTCAGATTTCAGTGGGTACGTGAAAGATATAAAAGAGTATAAAGAATAATGATGCTGGGTTATGTGTATGTGTATGATATGTGAAAGTCCTCTAGTATGTTTTTTCTAGAACTGTTATCACATACATGATTTTGAAGAATTTGGGTGACTATTTTTTTTTATAATTTAAATTTATTTAATTTTTTAAATCCTTTCTGACCTTCCATGAATCTATTCTGACTATTTTCGTCATGCTATCTGTGTGTCGGTCTGTTTGTCTGTTCTGTAAACAACAAAAATCACTTTTGAAAACGATCTTAAAATGGATGTTTACTCTTGTCCATTTTTGAATCGAAAGAATTAATAAAGAGATTTTTTTCAATTATATTTCATACGGTCAATAACAAAAAAAGTGGTGTGTGCTTCACCTACATAAAATGAAATTTCTTTTGTTTTCATAAACTATGCGAATTAAAAAAAATTAAATATTAAATTATAGTACAGGCAACGAAGGGATTTAAATAGAACAAATTCGGAGTGGAATGAAATTTGGTACCCATATAATATACATAATAGTACGTCTGTACACAAAAGTCCCCATCCATAGGCCGTGTGGAAAAAAAATTACAGCCGTTTGAAATTTAATTTAGTTTTTATTGAATAACTTCAAGACAAATAAAGATACCGAGACGTGCCTTACATTAAAATTTTCAAAAATATTTGCTTTACAACTTTATTTCAAAATTTTCTCCAACGTATCTACATAGATTGCTGAAAAATCGCCGTGAATCTGAAAACTAAGTGCGTTTAATCAAAAAAATATGTTTAAATGGATTTTTAAGATCTTAAAACTGATAATCGAGACAAATGTCCTCTATAAAAGTTGTAGAGAATAAAATTTTACAATTTTTTTTGTAAGGTACAGCATTCGATGTGTAAATTTTTGTTAGATATTTCTATTTTAAAAAGTCAAAAAAACAAATTTTAATTTATAAAATCGTATAAATAGCATGCTATGAAAATTAGCATTACATAAGAAAATAACATATTGGTATAGAAAATTAATGAAAATAAAAGTAATTAATAATTCCAATACTTCAAATAAGACTTTTAATAACATATTATGATAACAATGTACTGAGGTGTAATTTGTAGCCCCTAGATTTAATATTATTGTATGTTTTAATAGTTTTAAATATAAATCTTCAAGACATTTTATTTTATCTTCAAAATACGGATATTAGATAAGAACAAAATCAGAGTATCATAAAAATTTGCACATATGTAGTACTTATATTACATTAGACATGTGCAAAAGTCCTCATTAATTGGGGATATGGAAAAAAAATTATAGCTGTTTTAATTTTGATATGATAAATTAGTATGTATCATATTTTCACTTATTATTAACCGTTTTTTACTTGGAAATTTACATATTGTGTATCTCTGTATAGCATGTACATTATGAACAATTGAATTATGATCATTTTGATAGAAAATTTTGATTTTTAAATCAAACGGTTGTTAAGATATAAATTTATTTGTTTAATTCGATTTTATAAAAGTATATTTTGTTATGTATTTTATACCTGTTTACAGATACGCTTATATCATTTCTTTCGGGGTATCAATTAATGGGGATTTTCAAACAAGCGTAGTAGATACATTAGTGAGTGCATCTGAAAAAGTCCCCATACATTGAAGCCATAGGACAAAAGTTACAGCTGTTTTATAATTACGGTGTGGTAAATTGATATCTATGTAATGTGTTAAATTATGTAAATTATGTAATTATGGGTGATTCTCTCAAAAATTGAAACTGAATTTTATTCCTATTTGATCAATGTTATCGTTCTTATTGAAAGTAGTAACCATTTTTTTTAATTTCCCATCGAGACTCTCCATAAAATATTCTTAGGTTTTTTTTTTTTAATATGATGTATGAGTTTTAATTTGTTTTTTTAGTTTTAACTTGTTTTTAAAAAGGGAAGAAGTACGCGAAGGTCTTTAAGTGCGTGATGCTCTTAAAGATAATAGTGTAAGCTACATTTAAAAAAAAAAACTGGAGTCTCTTCGATCGCGCCAAGCTGAGATATTAACTATTCAATTTACTTCTTTGTTAGCGTATGAGTTTTAATTTGTTTTTTTAGTTTTAACTTGTTTTTAAAAAGGGAAGGAGCACGCGAAGGTCTTTAAGTGCGTGATGCTCTTAAAGATAATAGTGTAAGCTACATTTTAAAAAAAAACTGGAGTCTCTTCGATCGCGCCAAGCTGAGATATTAACTATTCAATTTACTTCTTTGTTAGCGTATGAGTTTTAATTTGTTTTTTTAGTTTTAACTTGTTTTTAAAAAGGGAAGGAGCACGCGAAGGTCTTTAAGTGCGTGATGCTCTTAAAGATAATAGTGTAAGCTACATTTAAAAAAAAAACTGGAGTCTCTTCGATCGCGCCAAGCTGAGATATTAACTATTCAATTTACTTCTTTGTTAGCGTATGAGTTTTAATTTGTTTTTTTAGTTTTAACTTGTTTTTAAAAAGGGAAGGAGCACGCGAAGGTCTTTAAGTGCGTGATGCTCTTAAAGATAATAGTGTAAGCTACATTTTAAAAAAAAACTGGAGTCTCTTCGATCGCGCCAAGCTGAGATATTAACTATTCAATTTACTTCTTTGTTAGCGTATGAGTTTTAATTTGTTTTTTTAGTTTTAACTTGTTTTTAAAAAGGGAAGGAGCACGCGAAGGTCTTTAAGTGCGTGATGCTCTTAAAGATAATAGTGTAAGCTACATTTTAAAAAAAAACTGGAGTCTCTTCGATCGCGCCAAGCTGAGATATTAACTATTCAATTTACTTCTTTGTTAGCGTATGAGTTTTAATTTGTTTTTTTAGTTTTAACTTGTTTTTAAAAAGGGAAGGAGCACGCGAAGGTCTTTAAGTGCGTGATGCTCTTAAAGATAATAGTGTAAACTACATTTTAAAAAAAACCTGGAGTCTCTTCGATCGCGCCAAGCTGAGATATTAACTATTCAATTTACTTCTTTGTTAGCGTATGAGTTTTAATTTGTTTTTTTAGTTTTAACTTGTTTTTAAAAAGGGAAGGAGCACGCGAAGGTCTTTAAGTGCGTGATGCTCTTAAAGATAATAGTGTAAGCTACATTTTAAAAAAAAACTGGAGTCTCTTCGATCGCGCCAAGCTGAGATATTAACTATTCAATTTACTTCTTTGTTAGCGTATGAGTTTTAATTTGTTTTTTTAGTTTTAACTTGTTTTTAAAAAGGGAAGGAGCACGCGAAGGTCTTTAAGTGCGTGATGCTCTTAAAGATAATAGTGTAAGCTACATTTTAAAAAAAAACTGGAGTCTCTTCGATCGCGCCAAGCTGAGATATTAACTATTCAATTTACTTCTTTGTTAGCGTATGAGTTTTAATTTGTTTTTTTAGTTTTAACTTGTTTTTAAAAAGGGAAGGAGCACGCGAAGGTCTTTAAGTGCGTGATGCTCTTAAAGATAATAGTGTAAGCTACATTTTAAAAAAAAACTGGAGTCTCTTCGATCGCGCCAAGCTGAGATATTAACTATTCAATTTACTTCTTTGTTAGCGTATGAGTTTTAATTTGTTTTTTTAGTTTTAACTTGTTTTTAAAAAGGGAAGGAGCACGCGAAGGTCTTTAAGTGCGTGATGCTCTTAAAGATAATAGTGTAAGCTACATTTAAAAAAAAAACTGGAGTCTCTTCGATCGCGCCAAGCTGAGATATTAACTATTCAATTTACTTCTTTGTTAGCGTATGAGTTTTAATTTGTTTTTTTAGTTTTAACTTGTTTTTAAAAAGGGAAGGAGCACGCGAAGGTCTTTAAGTGCGTGATGCTCTTAAAGATAATAGTGTAAGCTACATTTTAAAAAAAAACTGGAGTCTCTTCGATCGCGCCAAGCTGAGATATTAACTATTCAATTTACTTCTTTGTTAGCGTATGAGTTTTAATTTGTTTTTTTTTTAGTTTTAACTTGTTTTTAAAAAGGGAAGGAGCACGCGAAGGTCTTTAAGTGCGTGATGCTCTTAAAAATAATAGTGTAAGCTACATTTTAAAAAAAACTGGAGTCTCCTCGATCGCACCAAGCTGAGATATTAACTATTCAATTTACTTCTTTGTTAGCGTATGAGTTTTTATTTGTTTTTTTAGTTTTAACTTGTTTTTAAAAAGGGAAGTAGCACGCGAAGGTCTTTAAGTGCGTGATGCTCTTAACCCTTAATTGCATCTTGTTAACATTCGTGAACAATGTTTTCAGAGGTATCTATTAGCAAAAATGTACAATATTTTTTAGCCTTTGCGATTCTGGCGCCCCAGGCGAGATTTCTTTTGACGCCCCCCCCCCCCCCCTTTCCACCGCCACAGTGACGATCATTAAAAATTATCCGCACAAAAAAAAAAAAGCGTGAGAAAATTATCTTGTTATTAATTCATTAGTGTAATATAATAATATAATATAACATATAATTGATAAATAATATATAATATAACTAAAATTATATAAAAGATTTCTTCCTGGCTTTCATATCTGCAAAATTATCGATTGCTGTCTCAAAATTGAGGTTTGCTACAACCTTATTTTCAATTGAAAGAATAGCCAAATTATTCAACCTATCTTCTATCATAGCCGATTGCAAATAAGTTTTTATGAATTATTTTAATTTACTAAAACTTCTTTCACCACTAGCTACACTAACCGGAATTGTTACAAGAATTAGCAAAGCCACCCACAGATTTGGCACTGTGCTTTTCAAGTTTTGTAAAAAAATGTTTAATAAATAATTTATTTTTGATATTAAGCATTTTATTAAGTAAAATGAATTATTTTGCAGAAAAAATCAAAACTATTATTCAAAAAATATATATAGCTTAAATTTGGCGCCCTAGAACAGAACATAGAAAAAAAGTTTAAAATAATTGGCGCCCCCACGAAATTAGCGGCCCAGGCTGTCGCCTGGGTCGCCTGGCCGTTCGGCCGGCCCTGCCAATATGTTATTTTCTTATGTAATGCTAATTTTCATAGCATGCTATTTATACGATTTTATAAATTAAAATTTGTTTTTTTGACTTTTTAAAATAGAAATATCTAACAAAAATTTACACATCGAATGTTGTACCTTACAAAAAAAATTGTAAAATTTTATTCTCTACAACTTTTATAGAGGACATTTGTCTCGATTATCAGTTTTAAGATCTTAAAAATCCATTTAAACATATTTTTTTGATTAAACGCACTTAGTTTTCAGATTCACGGCGATTTTTCAGCAATCTATGTAGATACGTTGGAGAAAATTTTGAAATAAAGTTGTAAAGCAAATATTTTTGAAAATTTTAATGTAAGGCACGTCTCGGTATCTTTATTTGTCTTGAAGTTATTCAATAAAAACTAAATTAAATTTCAAACGGCTGTAATTTTTTTTCCACACGGCCTATGGATGGGGACTTTTGTGTACAGACGTACTATTATGTATACTATATGGGTACCAAATTTCATTCCACTCCGAATTTGTTCCAAAAACAGGGCAATTTTTCCCTTCATTGCCTGTACTATTAATAATCAATTGTATTTAACACAAAAAACTAATTGATTCTACGTCTTATTTTCTTGTATTTTAATCGATATTTGTGTGACGAGTTGAAGTTTACTGCAGGAAATTTCACTAAAAAATTTAGAATTTTTGATTTTGTTAAAAGTATGTTTATTGTATAGAAAATGACGTGAAAAGTTGTTTGTTTCAAACCGCAGGTCTGTATCTCAAACCGTTCTCGAGATATAGCCTCTCAAAGTTTTAGTTTTTTCAAATTTTTGGAGAAAAAAGGCCATAACTTTTGAACGTGTGGTCGGAATTGATTTTAGCTGACGGATTTAGAATCAGCGTGTCAAAATCTATATAATGACATGTATAATACTTTAAAATCCGACAAAAAATTTTTTGTCAAAAATCGACATTTTTTTAAGGTATACCCCTTTGAATTTTTTCGATTTTTCGCGAATTTTTTTTTTTCGAGTTTTAAGGTATTATACATGTCATTATATAGATTTTTAAACGCTGATTCCAAATCCGTGAACTAAAATTAATTCCGACCACCCGTTCAAAAGTTATGGCCTTTTTTCTCCAAAAATTTGAAAAAACTAAAATTTTAAGAGCCTATATCTCAAGAACGGTTTGAGATACAGACCTGCGGTTTGAAACAAACAACTTTTCACGTCATTTTCTATACAATAAACATATTTTTAACGAAATCAAAAATTCTAAATTTTTTAGTGAAATTTCCTACAGTGAACTTCAACTCGTCATACAAATATCAACTAAAATACAAGAAAATAAGACGTAGAGGTATTATAGTTTTATAATTGAACGTATAAATTAATATTAAATGCTATAAATGTTTGGGTTGCGCATAAAGATGAATATTCTAATAATATTTTTATATTATTTATTAACTGAAAACACAGATTTGTATTAATTTACCCATAAAGAAAGGGAAGCACTGCTTCCATGAACGCTTCGCCACTGATTTGAATAATTATTTTCTCAACATTTACGCGTAGTTTGCTCATGCTCAGTATTGCAAAGTGTACTAGGCATCACTCAAAGACAGTAAGGAGTAAGGGAAAAAACTTCTCCTCCGATATACGGGAACTCGAACTTAAATAGTTCGAACTTATAGGAATCCAACTGTATAATAAAAGTTGTAGAGAAAGTTGATTTCTTTAAAATTTGCATATTTTTGCATATTTATATACTAAGATACACACTGTATTAGTATAAGAAAGTCCCATGGAACACATGTTAACTTTTTTTTTTAATTTTGATAAATGCACCCCTGGAAACAGCTGAAATCAACAGGATTGAGTTAAACACTCCGACCGAAATTTTATTAATGATCACGGCCACCGCACCAACCGCTACGAATTTTGTTAGAGGTGTATTGGCGGGCATTAACACAGGCGTTAATATTTGATAGCAAACAATAATCCGTATAAATTAATGTGTATGGTCGATTTTACAAAACACATTATTTTTATATATTTTTATTTTGTATCAATCTTAATTTTGTGTTTAAGGAGGAGTAGGGGGGGGGATATCGTATCCAATCTCGACTATGTTTTATTCCTTTCTACTTAAAAGTATTTTATAAATTATATTGAAATCAATTAATTAATCCATATAAATTAATGGCTGGTCCATTTTACAAAACACATTATTTTTATATATTTTTATTTTGTATCAATCTTAATTTTGTGTTTGAAGAAGAGGGGGGGGGGGATATCGTATCCAATCTCGACTATGTCTTCTTCCTTTCTACTTAAAAATATTTTATAAATTATATTGAAATCAATTAGTCAATATATTATAATGATTGTGAGAAATATTAAAATAGAATTAAGACTTAAAAGATATTAAGTTTACTTTATCAAAGTAACCCAATTCTTTCTTTAATTAATTCCAGTGAAAAAAGAGTATTTGTTTAAATTCTTTTTAAAACGAATTATAAACAACTTTATCTTTTAATTTCCATTTAAATAATTTCTTAGAATTTGTTCTAAAGATAAACCAATTACTTATATTCTATTATAAGGCGACTATGTCCTAAATAAAATATATGTATAAATACAATCTAATCTAATTTTATATTACGTGGTCTCAATTCTATATATTTTGTAACGTTAAGTAACATAAGAAATAAGCAGTGACGATAATAGTAAATCAAGTCGGAAAAAAGTTTACCAGCTAGTTTATAATATTAGTACGGATTAATATTTGTGCAAGTGCATCCCTTTGCACCCTCACGCTAGCGCCTATGCTTTCGCCATTAAGAGTAATTTATATATTCTTAAGATTCATTAGTCATTTAAATGGGTACTAGTATAAAAAAATGAAAGGAGCAAGCACTGAGATGTGGGGAATAAATCGGACGTCTGTTTTCATGATGACTTTGACATATGACAGAGAGACTAACATATAGGTCAGAGCCGCTGTAATAGAGAAGAGACCTTGTGCTGTAGACATTGGGGGATTGAATTGCTCTCCGTTGTTGAAACAACTAAAATACTAGATGGGAAAGGTTTTGTTTTTACCAATCTTCTGTTTTACACATACAGACAAACAAACATTCTCATTTCTTATTTCTCTATTAGGTAATATATATTCCGATGTACTATAGTAAGTCCTCAACTAACATGATTAATTCGTTCCAAAGGTTTTCATGTAAGTAAGTCGAAGAATCGTGTAAAATAAGTGAACGCAGCAAAGAAAAATGTTTAAAATAGTAAATAAAACTTAAAAAATATATAAATTCCCTATAATTTAGAATATTTTATGGTACTTGTATGATAGTCCGAACGACAATTGAAGTGGGAAATAAGATCATGTTAACGCGCGTATTTGAACATGTACTGAACCGTAAAAACCGATATTTTGATTTCGGTTCTGTTCCGGTTTTCGTTCCATCAAAAAATAACGGTTTTTTCGGTTTTTTCAGTTCCGGTTCGAAGCCCTGAGGGATACAAAGAGCCGCGAAATTTTTTTTCAAATCGCGTAAGTCGAGGACTACCTGCATAAGGTACTGGCACCAGTTATGACCGCTATAAGAGCAAGGTTTACTGTTTTTCTGATTGACGGGCTTATTTTTTGTAATTCTCATGAACTCATTTTACTAATAAAACAAGTAACTCTTTATTTAATCAATTTAATTACCAAAATCCGAATATATTATGTAGTTTGTTTCTTAAATTATAACCTTTTATTTTGTATATGCTTTTCTCCGGTAATCAACAACGTAAAACCAGTAATGAACACTTGCTAAATATTTCCACAAAAATTTTATAAAGCAAAATTTTATAGTCGACGAAAATTATTCTTAATTATTTGAACGTTAAGTACTAAATATCATTATTTATTTGTACGAAAACACTAACAAGCTCGGCGTTTTACTTAAGCTTGGAGTGATTTACATATTATTAATACCATTAAATACTATAGTACTAAAATTGATATAAATTACACTCGGTGATACCACGTGTATATATATATAGGTATGTAGTATAATATACAATATACACTACCGCTCAAAAGTATTTGTCATACCTAAAATACAATGTATTTGTATATAAATTAAATTTAAAATATAAATTGTCAATTTATAAATATATCTAAAAAAAAACTAAAATTTTTATTTGTCTATGTGCTCATCACTTGGGGTTTTTAAATGTCTGAAAAAGTTATTAATTCACTGTTGATATATTTAGTTTTAACTTTAAAAGCTAGCACATTAACCGCTCGACCATATAATAACAATTTTCAAAATTGGTATATATCTTTATTAATAATGCTCATGAGATTGAATTCTAGGACAATTATATTTTTATTTTTACCCTAGTTTCCCCTCCCAAAAGCTGACTGAAATCCCCCATCCTTGCATCGTAATCTCCCCTTGTTAGTGTTAAATAATTTTGTTGAAAATAATCGAAATTGGAATCTAAAAGAAAACATTACTATACTCTTTTAAACTGTGTCAACAAATTTTAATTTTAATCCCATGCATTTTAACGCAGTAAGTATCTTTTAGTACCGTTTCGACAACATTGGTTGGCAAATACTTTTGAGCTGTAGTGTACATTTTATAGTATGTATATACTATATAACAGCACATGCTAAATGTCTGGAAGCCATAACCGTCGACGTACAGCATATAAACTGTTCACTTAAATCTGTCGATGAATTAATTTAGAAGAAATTATGCAAGGAGTGGACATAATGTACTTCACCCTATGAACGGTTTACTCCGTGATTCCTTTAATGAATTATCTGATAGGAATTTTAAATTAATTTGGTGCATATAAAGGTTCAATTGAAGTGACACGGGTGTTCACAGAAAAAAGGTACCCAGTGTATTACCCTGAATTATGGCCATACTGTTTGTATAACCTGCCCTGAGCGGACCAGAGGCAACTTCACAATCCTGTCCCCGTATTTAGACAATAAAAAAAAAGTAGGTGACGGGAAAAGCAAAAAAAAAAAAAAGTTTAACAACTTAAAAAAAGTTAAAAAAAAAAACAAAGAATGAGAAATAAAAAAAGGGAGTCCTGGCTAAAAAAAAAAACAAAAAACTTTAGTCGTTTCATTTCTGAACGCTTCTTACAGTCTTCGAGGCAAGATTCATTGTATAAATGCGTAGGAAATGAAATTGTATCGTACATGTCCTAGTTCGACGTGAATTTTTGCTTATAAAACATTCATTGTTAACAACTTCCGACTTTGTAAATCCCAAATGAGCACTTTAGCGTATTCAAGAACATTCTATTATTATTAAATATATTCTGTATTACTTGTTTTGTTTACACATACTATAGGAGCATCCTTTTTCTTCAATATATTATATATTTTTATATAATTTTACTTCCTGGTTATATCCAAAGGATAGGGGAAGCTATTTGATCATTTCTGAAAGCAGAAAAAAATTATTTTCTGATTTAAAAATTTTCACTTGATTTTTTCATTTCAAGGGAACAAGTAAATTGATACAATCTTGTATTAAATAAACTTCCCCCCCCCCACTTTTAAGAAATTTTGCCGGTACCAATTTGAAACAGTGCATCATTTGTTTTGAGTGAGTTTTTCCAGAAATTCATCTTAAAAATTTTAATTTTTTTTTTTTTTTTCATCAATCTACATTTTTATGACAATTTTCCTTCGTGTACAGGGCCGGATTTATCCATGAGCAAAATAAGCAGTTGCTTAGGGCCTCAGCTTAATCATCCCCTCACAGAGGCGGATTACCCATAAGGCAAACTAGGCACGTGCCTAGGGCGCGAGGTTACAAAGGGGCGAAATTTTTGAAAAATAACAAAAAAATAATTGTGTCAGTAAGTACCTATGCACCTACTTACACAATATAAAAAAGATTCTTGTGTGCACAAAAAGATGATAATTTTCAACAAACAAAATATAGACGCAACAATAAGAAAATATTTGAATTTCGGAAATTTTCATTGTTATATTTAATATGGATTGGAAAGTTACGTAACAGTGGAAGGGAGGGACGCCGATGAGGTGTTTGCCTAGGGCGCTCTCGACATTTAATCCGCCTCTGTCCCCACAGTTTAATTCGATTAAATAAGTTTGCTAATTGACAGACGCCACATTAATTATTTATCTATTGAACTGATCACTGATCATCCCGTTGGCGACCATTTTAATAAATCAATACAAACTAAAATGTTTTCGTTGTAATAAATATTAATTTTGCAAAAGATTTTTACAGCAACATCCTCTTGTATTTGTCAGCTAATTTTAATTAATTACTAGATGAAATCAATATTTCTTTATGAATCTTTATTTTCTTTAAATTACAAATAAGGTACTGGCACCAGTCTTGGATCATACCATTCATACCCCAGTGTTGGATTCTTGTTTAATTAAATGTACTAAATTAGAAATATTTGTTGATATTTGATTACTATCATTTCTGAATATTAATCTACATATTATATACATTTAACGGTCTTACAGCGTGATTTGATGACAATTGGCCAATAGGTTTCAAAATGGTGGACATTTAAAGTATTTATATGTACAATTTATTTATTAATTATTATATTATCATAGCAACTGCTTTACATTGTTTCAAATTTTACGATTCTTTATTTTGTTACTTTTGTGTCGTAGTACTTATCATTTTGTAATCATTACTGGAGAAAAAACATAAACAAAATAAAATGTGAACTTTGGTAAATAAAATTTCATTAGTTAAAAAAATAAGAAGCCCAATAATCCCAAAAAATAATAGGCGTACCTTGTCTTAAAGCGACCAAGACTGGTGCCAGTATCTTAACGCATACATATTGTATTCGATCTAACTTCAGAGAAGGTTTTTAAAAGAGAGGCACTTTTTGAAATACCTAAATTTTAATTTTATCGAAACAAATTATTTTTTTCATCTCAGTTTGTGATATGTATATAATTTTTTTTTAAATTTTAGGTAATATAGTTGTACAACAATGCTATCCCACGTCCAGAGACGCCCGCGCAGCCTCCCGGACAAAGGAGCAGTTAGATTTATGACGCACAGAACGGTGAGGAATTTCAAATATTCATAATATTTCGAACACATGAGTCAAACTAATGAAATTACGTAAAGCGCGGGGACACACAATCGATTGTGTCTGGTTAAAACAATTGTCCGTCTCTCCATTCTTTACACGCCATTCACCCCCCCCCCCACACACACACACACTCACACACATATATATATACAGGGTGGAAATTTGAAAAATAAGATAATAAAAAAAATTCGAAAAAATTGAGCACTGCTTAAATCGTCGATGAATCGAGAACGATGTAAGATTGAGCAAAAATGAAAAGAAGCAATCTTACAGATAGTTAAATTTCCTATAAGAAAGTTATTTCCGGTATTTATCTAAAACTA
The DNA here is from genome assembly GCA_961205875.1 of Sialis fuliginosa. Lineage (NCBI taxonomy): Eukaryota > Metazoa > Arthropoda > Insecta > Megaloptera > Sialidae > Sialis > Sialis fuliginosa. Next base: position 19,023,674 of record OY540818.1, on the reverse strand, counting down.
ATAGTTCTGGAACGAGAGTCGTTCAAACTTACGAGATCGTTTTTTGATAATGTTGCAATTGCAATATGCCTTAGTTATTTATAAAATGTTATTTCGATATTTAAGTTAATAAAAATTCCTAACTCCCCCCCCCCCCCCCCAAAAAAAAAGGTTTAACTATACACTATTTTTCACTTTAATTTGTAACAATAGAGGCAATAATAATTAGAATAATAGGTGAATTTTTATATTATTTTAGCTGTTACTTTTCAAACTGTTTGTATTACATGTGTACCAATATAAAGGTGTGAATATTATATTGGAAATGTTTCTGCTTTTATATTATCTATGGATACATAAAGTAGATAGTTGTGTTTGTCATCTATGATAAATTTAAATGAAAATTTCTGTTCGATTTTCTCGAATTTAATATATCATCGAAGATTATTTTATTTATTGTTTTCTGTTGCTATCTTGAAATTTTAAGAGAGTGGGGGAAAGAGGGTATATTCTGAAAGTGGAGAGAATATTTTTGATAAAAAGTCGGTCCATTTTATAATGTTTAATGTCCAATAATAATGGGGGATATTTAATTATTTATTTAAAGATTTAATATCAAATAGTATGTTTTTACTTATTTTTGATAATTTTTTAAAATAATAAAATAAAGTTAATATCGTCTCGTCAAAATTTTAAACAGTCTCGTCTGGCGTGCAGTCCTAAATCCTTAGATTTTGTATATTAAAACAAATCACTTACAAAAAAAAATATTTTTTGCGTTGTATCTAAAAAAAACTATAGAAAATTTTAAAACTAAACATTCATTAAATTTTGATAAATAATTTAATTTTCTGTAATCTATAAACCTACAGCTACCAAATAGTTTAAAATAATTTAATATTTACATTCAAAGTCTTTATAAAATATGTGAAATATCTAAATATTTTTTAAATAATATTTACAAATCATACATAGGGTAAAAAATTTGTTATCAGTTATGTATAAAAAAAATTGACAAATTTTCCAAGAATGTCTATAGCTATAAATATGGTTATCATTCAAAATGGGTTCGGATTTAAAGCAATCAATAAAATTCAGTATTCCGGGAATGTAGCCAAGAAAAGAGACACAAATTCTACGAAAATTCCTTCATGAAACTAATACATAACGTTTCACAATTTTTATCTCAAATATGGAACTAAATTTTTACTATATTATCTTTAAAATTAATGTTAAAAAATTAATAACATATAGATTTTTACTTCCTTTTCTTTAACATTATTCTTTCTAGCTATGGAAGTTTTAGATCAGAACTTACATATTTATAAGTAAAATAGTATTTAATAAACTACTACTGGAAAAACGGAGAAACTGTGGTTTCTAGTCACTTAAGGTAGTTCTCGTGCAATCGTCATTTCGATAGAATTTTTAAAAAAATCAGGGCATAAAAAGAATAATGATATCTATCCAAACGTGAATTTTTAAAAAGATCGACCGTTTTAAACTCGAGATATGTAATTGTCATCAAAGTTGCCACTTTTGTACGTATCCACTATATCAAGTTCGTATTATGTCCATTCTCATGACTCAAAACTTTGACAGATTTTGATAAAAAAAACCATCAAATAGTAAAGGTTTATTATTCTGATATGTGATAAAAAATTCCAAATGATTGACCTTGTATTTAAAAAACAAAATGATTGACCGTATCGTATTTGAAATTTAATTATATTTCAAAAACAAAACGGTCAAACATTTTAAATTTTTTATCACATATCAGAATAATAACCCTTTAATGTTTGGTAGTTTTTTATCAAAATCTGTCGAAGCGTTTAGTCATAAAATAAAGAAAATATATTCATAGTATGATTGTGTTTATAATAATCTGTATAGACGGCTTTGGGTATAGACTTGATCAAAAATTCTCTGTAGCAACGCAATTATTTTCGATATTTTACTATGGTATTATGAGCGTAACTTTTTGATAGTACTAAAATTCCAGACTGAACTGTTAGGATCCTGATGAGGACTTCTTGTGAAGTCGAAACACGTGTCGAGTGACATTGTTTTATTGTGGTTAAGGTGTATAATTTTAGTTTAAGTATTAATAAAGGTAACAGTAAGTATAAATCTGTTAGAATTATGTAACAAAACTGTTGTCACCCTAGTTAAAAGTATTGATTTAACAAATTAAATCATGAAACAATGAGACAAAGCGCCTTGACCTGCTATTGTCTGAAGATGACACATGGCCAGCGCAACCAAGGACGTCGCTCCGGAGCTCATTCCGGAGGGGAGAATTACTGAATACAATTAGTCCGGGTAATGCATGGATATGAATCGGATAATTTATTGTTTAAGTCATATTGGGCGTGTTTGTTGATGAAGAATTTAGAAGGGGTACATTCAGGCCCGGATTTAGAAATTTGCCGCCCCTAGGCAGTTGCGAAAATTGCCCCCCCCTCCTCCTCGAAACTAACAGTTTAAGTCATAGATGTGAAAATATAAAACTCAGGATCTTTTTTTTGGTTGCGTTAGTTTCAAATTTTATAATTATAATATATTCCATTAGGAAACATAAAAACTGAAGACTTTTTTTTTTTAGTCATGCTTAAGTTACATGTATAGAGAAATTATTGCTTATGGGTTGAAATTTTTACGTCTCGATTTTCGGATGGCAAACTCATCGATAATGGAATCAAAATCAAATTCAATTCCCACGAATATAATAAGTTTTCAAAGTTTCCACCAAAATTTGCCGCCCTAGGCAGCTGCCTACTCTGCCTGCATGGTAAATCCGGGCCTGGGTACATTGTACCCGTTAATTACATATTTATATTAAACATTCGAAATACTTTATTATTGAGAGAAAAATTTGTTCGCAGATGTAATATACAGAATGATTTACAACTAGTTGTAAATCGAGAATGTAATTTTAAGCATAAAATCTTATCACTGATTTCAACTTCCATCAATGTTATTCATATAAAATATATCAATGATTACAACTGTCAGTGGGCTGTCATTTATATTTACTACCCCACAGTAATGGCAATAATCAAATCAGTGGCGAGGTGTGAAATTTTTAAAAGGGAAGCATATTTTGTAAATCTTTCTTCTCCTATTAACAAAAAAAAACTAGTTATGAAACAGTTTTAGTTCAAGTTTTTACTTTTTTAAATAAATTTATATAGTATCTAAATGATTCTACTTCTTATTTTCTTGTATTTTAGTCGTATTTGTATTACGAGTTGAAGTTCACTGCAGGAAATTTCACCAAAAAATTTAGAATTTTTGATTTCGTTAAAAGTATGTTTATTGTATAGAAAATGACGTGAAAAGTTGTTTGTTTCAAACCGCAGGTCTGTATCTCAAACCGTTCTCGAGATATAGCCTCTCAAAGTTTGAGTTTTTTCAAATTTTTGGAGAAAAAACACCATAACTTTTGAACACGTGGTCGGAATTGATTTTAGTTGACGGATTTGAAATCAGCGTGTCAAAATCTATATAATGACATGTATAATACTTTAAAATCCGACAAAAAAATTTTGATGAAAAATCGACATTTTTTTAAGGTATACCCCTTTAAATTTTTTCGATTTTTCACGAATTTTTTTTCTTCCGAGTTTTAAAGTATTATACATGTCATTATATAGATTTTGACACGCTGATTTCAAATCCGTCAACTAAAATCAATTCCGACCACGCGTTCAAAAGTTATGGCCTTTTTTCTCCAAAAATTAAAAAAAACTAAAACTTTGAGAGGCTATATCTCGAGAACGATTTGAGATACAGACCTGCGGTTTGAAACAAACAACTTTTCACGTCATTTTCTATACAATAAACATACTTTTAACGAAATCAAAAATTCGAAATTTTTTAGTGAAATTTCCAGCAGTGAACTTCAACTCGTCATACAAATATCGACTAAAATACAAGAAAATAAGACGTAGAATAATTTAGTTACTATATAAATATATAAAAAATAAATATATATCACTACTCCACAGATAACGTTAGCTTGCTTCAGAGCAAATTCTTTATAATACCGGATATTACAACGAGTTTGCTATACGCTACTTCAAATTATAAATTAAATTCTAAAAATGACCAATACAAAAATATACTTAAATCAAAAACTTTCACCATTTAATAACCAAACCCAAACAATACCATATTTAGTTAAATCCATATATATGCATTCTATTCAGAGCATTTCACTGCGAAACAGTTCAACTTTCCTGCCTGCTGCTTTATCTATTCTAGCATCGGACAAAACAAGAATCATATAACCTATAGTTGCGCTGTTGATTTATAGGTGTGTATATGTTAGGTAATGGGGGGGGAGGGGGGGGGGTATTGTTGCAAAGTTCAAGGAATGCGTGCAGTGGCTATTTGCCACCGCGGGCGTTGCATTCTATGTATTATAAGTGGTTGTTTGGCTATAGCGTGTTGTGGAAGAATTTCAATAATTATTAAATTGTAGGTAATATATGATAGCTATAAGCTATTGTTTAATTCTGTGACGAATTGTTGATAGTGCGCTATAGGTAGCATTTAGCTCAGGAATTCTTGTAAATGAATACACAAAGATTGGTGACATAGTACTCTGGGCAGTGATGTATTTATAATAAGGCACATTAGGCCCCTATAGAGGGGGCACCACAAAAAGAGATTTTTTTTTCCTAGTTAAAATTATTTCGGTTATTAGACTTATTGCAATTATGATCACTTCATTATGGTTTCAGGAAAAAGTTTTAGTAATAACTTATTGAAATATTTGCAAATTGAGGTGAAAACAGTATTTTCTATTAATTGAGATGTTATTGCTAGAGATTGGAAAATCTATTGCGAAAAATGCATTTATTGTAATTTTTATTACATATCTCCACCGTTTTCAGAAAACTAGTTTGATTGAACACAATTTGAAATCAACTATTTGCAACTATTTTTAAATTATTTGCAACAATTTTTACTGCTTCGTTTGCACTAATTATTATTAAATCGTAAAAAAAGTATTTATCAACTATTTTCAGAAAAAAAATTAACTAGTAACTATTTCATTGAAAATAAAATAATGCTTCAAAGCGTTTTTAACTACCGGTAATGCACTTGCCCCGAAAATGGGGCAAGTGCACTGTAGTTGACATTTTTTACAATTTCCTATCATAATGCAAATATACAAAGAAAATTGGCGTCCTATTCAATTTAAACTAGTCAGTAATAACTGCACAACCATTTGATACTGAAAATATTAAGTATTTATATAACAGATTGAAAATATATGGGTTCAAAGTCCAACTATGCAAAAACCGGTCTGCACTTACCCCACTGCACCTTATAAAATTTTCAATAGATTACATAATTATTAAAAATGAGTTTCAAAATATCTGTCTTTGTTTGGTACATAGATAAATGATTTAAATATTATAATAATCAAACGGGAAGAGCCTACTAAGTTTGTGATAAGCGAATATGAATGAAAACTGGTAGACCACTATTGCATGCGACTGTACCTATACATACTGTATCTGAAAACATACAAGGCGACCTAAAATTAATTATAAATATTAACCGCACGGTCGTCACATTAAATCTGTCTTTGTTTGGTATATAAAGAAATGATTTAAATATTATAATAATCAAATGGGAGAAGCCTACTAAGTTTGAGATGAAAACTGGTCGACCACTATTGCATGCGACTGTACCTATACATACTGTATCTGAAAACATACAAGGCGACCTAAAATTAATTATAAATATTAACCGCACGGTCGTCACATTAAATCTGTCTTTGTTTGGTATATAAAGAAATGATTTAAATATTATAATAATCAAATGGGAGAAGCCTACTAAGTTTGAGATGAAAACTGGTCGACCACTATTGCATGCGACTGTACCTATACATACTGTATCTGCAAACATACAAGGCGACCTAAAATTAATTATAAATATTAACCGCACGGTCGTCACATTAAATCTGTCTTTGTTTGGTATATAAAGAAATGATTTAAATATTATAATAATCAAATGGGAGAAGCCTACTAAGTTTGAGATGAAAACTGGTCGACCACTATTGCATGCGACTGTACCTATACATACTGTATCTGAAAACATACAAGGCGACCTAAAATTAATTATAAATATTAACCGCACGGTCGTCACATTAAATCTGTCTTTGTTTGATATATAAAGAAATGATTTAAATATTATAATAATCAAATGGGAGGAGCCTACTAAGTTTGAGATGAAAACTGGTCGACCACTATTGCATGCGACTGTACCTACATACTGTATCTGCAAACATACAAGGCGACCTAAAATTAATTATAAATATTAACCTCACGGTCGTCACATTAAATCTGTCTTTGTTTGATATATAAAGAAATGATTTAAATATTATAATAATCAAATGGGAGAAGCCTACTAAGTTTGAGATGAAAACTGGTCGACCACTATTGCATGCGACTGTACCTACATACTGTATCTGCAAACATACAAGGCGACCTAAAATTAATTATAAATATTAACCTCACGGTCGTCACATTAAATCTGTCTTTGTTTGATATATAAAGAAATGATTTAAATATTATAATAATCAAATGGGAGAAGCCTACTAAGTTTGAGATGAAAACTGTTCGACCACTATTGCATGCGACTGTACCTATACATACTGTATCTGAAAACATACAAGGCGACCTAAAATTAATTATAAATATTAACCGCACGGTCGTCACATTAAATCTGTCTTTGTTTGGTATATAAAGAAATGATTTAAATATTATAATAATCAAATGGGAGAAGCCTACTAAGTTTGAGATGAAAACTGGTCGACCACTATTGCATGCGACTGTACCTATACATACTGTATCTGAAAACATACAAGGCGACCTAAAATTAATTATAAATATTAACCGCACGGTCGTCACATTAAATCTGTCTTTGTTTGGTATATAAAGAAATGATTTAAATATTATAATAATCAAATGGGAGAAGCCTACTAAGTTTGAGATGAAAACTGGTCGACCACTATTGCATGCGACTGTACCTACATACTGTATCTGCAAACATACAAGGCGACCTAAAATTAATTATAAATATTAACCTCACGGTCGTCACATTAAATCTGTCTTTGTTTGATATATAAAGAAATGATTTAAATATTATAATAATCAAATGGGAGAAGCCTACTAAGTTTGAGATGAAAACTGGTCGACCACTATTGCATGCGACTGTACCTATACATACTGTATCTGCAAACATACAAGGCGACCTAAAATTAATTATAAATATTAACCTCACGGTCGTCACATTAAATCTGTCTTTGTTTGATATATAAAGAAATGATTTAAATATTATAATAATCAAATGGGAGAAGCCTACTAAGTTTGAGATGAAAACTGTTCGACCACTATTGCATGCGACTGTACCTATACATACTGTATCTGAAAACATACAAGGCGACCTAAAATTAATTATAAATATTAACCGCACGGTCGTCACATTAAATCTGTCTTTGTTTGGTATATAAAGAAATGATTTAAATATTATAATAATCAAATGGGAGAAGCCTACTAAGTTTGAGATGAAAACTGGTCGACCACTATTGCATGCGACTGTACCTATACATACTGTATCTGAAAACATACAAGGCGACCTAAAATTAATTATAAATATTAACCGCACGGTCGTCACATTAAATCTGTCTTTGTTTGGTATATAAAGAAATGATTTAAATATTATAATAATCAAATGGGAGAAGCCTACTAAGTTTGAGATGAAAACTGGTCGACCACTATTGCATGCGACTGTACCTATACATACTGTATCTGAAAACATACAAGGCGACCTAAAATTAATTATAAATATTAACCGCACGGTCGTCACATTAAATCTGTCTTTGTTTGATATATAAAGAAATGATTTAAATATTATAATAATCAAATGGGAGAAGCCTACTAAGTTTGAGATGAAAACTGGTCGACCACTATTGCATGCGACTGTACCTATACATACTGTATCTGAAAACATACAAGGCGACCTAAAATTAATTATAAATATTAACCGCACGGTCGTCACATTAAATCTGTCTTTGTTTGGTATATAAAGAAATGATTTAAATATTATAATAATCAAATGGGAGAAGCCTACTAAGTTTGAGATGAAAACTGGTCGACCACTATTGCATGCGACTGTACCTATACATACTGTATCTGAAAACATACAAGGCGACCTAAAATTAATTATAAATATTAACCGCACGGTCGTCACATTAAATCTGTCTTTGTTTGGTATATAAAGAAATGATTTAAATATTATAATAATCAAATGGGAGAAGCCTACTAAGTTTGAGATGAAAACTGGTCGACCACTATTGCATGCGACTGTACCTATACATACTGTATCTGAAAACATACAAGGCGACCTAAAATTAATTATAAATATTAACCGCACGGTCGTCACATTAAATCTGTCTTTGTTTGATATATAAAGAAATGATTTAAATATTATAATAATCAAATGGGAGAAGCCTACTAAGTTTGAGATGAAAACTGGTCGACCACTATTGCATGCGACTGTACCTATACATACTGTATCTGAAAACATACAAGGCGACCTAAAATTAATTATAAATATTAACCGCACGGTCGTCACATTAAATCTGTCTTTGTTTGGTATATAAAGAAATGATTTAAATATTATAATAATCAAATGGGAGAAGCCTACTAAGTTTGAGATGAAAACTGGTCGACCACTATTGCATGCGACTGTACCTATACATACTGTATCTGAAAACATACAAGGCGACCTAAAATTAATTATAAATATTAACCGCACGGTCGTCACATTAAATCTGTCTTTGTTTGATATATAAAGAAATGATTTAAATATTATAATAATCAAATGGGAGAAGCCTACTAAGTTTGAGATGAAAACTGGTCGACCACTATTGCATGCGACTGTACCTATACATACTGGGTCAATCCATATGAAATGGTCCAAAATTAAATTAAATGGTTGCTCGATCATTCTAAAAAAAATTGATTTTTTGTGTGTAATTACCTTAACATGTTGGTAGTTCGAAACGACCATTGTTTTAATTTTATTGTTTTTTGTTTTCACGTTACGGCCATATTTGTTCTACAGGTCGCAGCATTTTTTGTACTTTAAAGGGTTAGCGGAAACTAAAATATCTCAGCTTCTATCAAACCTTTCAACACGGGACTAAAAGAAAATTGTTCAGAATAAAACGGGCTATAAGATTACTTCTCGGCATTTTCACCTAAATGTTATCTTAAAGGGTGAAATTTCAGCCTTAATTCTTAGTTCTATTTTTGAAAAAAGCCCATTTTCAAGGGGATGTTTTTGCAAGAAGAGGAAAAGTTTACAAGTCAAATTATTTTTTACAAATAGGTGGGTACTAGTTGTATTCACACACCAAAGTTCAACTCTGAGACTTGCCCCCCTTTATTTTAAAAAATTCTCAAAATTTGAAAATTTGAGAAAATGGCACTTTTCAAAGCTAAATAACTCTGGTGGGGGACCAGATAAAAATCTGAAATTTTTGCCCATAATAGTACTACATAATGGTATTATGTACCAAAAATTTTGAGATTGAGATTTGACTACAAGCAGTGGTATTGCAACCACAATATTCAATAGGAGTTTATATGTTAATACAGAGTGTCAACATTAATATAATATCTATTACTATCTTTTTTCTTCTTGGAAATAGAAGAATGCTTGAATGAAGAAAAAAATTGTATTTTTTCTGAATGTTTTTAAAATCTCATTTTTTATTTTCTGTCACTTCCGGTTGAACCGGAAATGATGTCAACTTTTGTTTTTCAAAGGTAACACCCTATATATATTTTATTTTTAGATAGAAAATTAGGTCAGCTTTAAAAATTTATAACACATATAATAACATAAAGTAACTCATAACAAAGATATAACATGTTTTAATTATTATTGAAGTAAAATCACAACATGTATACGCTCATTGAAACATGAATTTTTGTGGTTGCAATACCACTGCTTTTAGTCAAATCTCAATCTCAAAATTTTTGGTACATAATACCATTATGTAGTACTATTATGGGCAAAAATTTCAGATTTTTATCTGGTCCCCCACCAGAGTTATTTAGCTTTGAAAAGTGCCATTTTCTCAAATTTTCAAATTTTGAGAATTTTTTAAAATAAAGGGGGGCAAGTCTCAGAGTTGAACTTTGGTGTGTGAATACAACTAGTACCCACCTATTTGTAAAAAATAATTTGACTTGTAAACTTTTCCTCTTCTTGCAAAAACATCCCCTTGAAAATGGGCTTTTTTCAAAAATAGAACTAAGAATTAAGGCTGAAATTTCACCCTTTAAGATAACATTTAGGTGAAAATGCCGAGAAGTAATCTTATAGCCCGTTTTATTCTGAACAATTTTCTTTTAGTCCCGTGTTGAAAGGTTTGATAGAAGCTGAGATATTTTAGTTTCCGCGAACTCTTTAAAGTACAAAAAATGCTGCGACCTGTAGAACAAATATGGCCGTCACGTGAAAACAAAAAACAATAAAATTAAAATAATGGTCGTTTCGAACTACCAACATGTTAGGGTAATTACACACAAAAAATCAATTTTTTTTAGAATGATCGAGCAACCAGTGCTGGACCAGTTCATATGGATTGACCCTACTGTATCTGAAAACATACAAGGCGACCTAAAATTAATTATAAATATTAACCGCACGGTCGTCACATTAATTACGTGGGTGTAATCCAGCGTGCTGTGCATCTGGTCATCTCCAGAGCCACCTTGTGCAAGTATTTAAGTAGGCAGAGTAACGTTTTTAGCGGCCTCATCTCCTGGTAAGTGCGGTGTATTGATTACACTGGCAGATGCAGTTCGTGCTAGGGCTGTGAATTCTTCCAGAGATTGATCTACACATGTCAGTGGCGTAGTAAGAAAAATTTTTGGGGGAGGGGGGGGTGGGTTAAGTTTGGTATTCCCAAAATTTTAATTGTGTTACCTTTTTTTTAATTTTTTTATTAATTTCGCATATTTTCGAAGCCCCGAGCTTACCCCCCCCCCCCCCCCGAAAATTTTTCTTACTACGCCACTGCTCCTACATATGTGCATACATAAAATTTCACACATTTTACATAATGATAACAGCGCGTTCGTGTAATGTATAAAATGAATAACCATGAATATTTAAATGTTAATTAATAAGGAACTAATTACCGATTGTACAGTTATAATAAACTATTGTTCACGAGAATTATACGCATTTGCGTGATACTGAAACAAAATTCCACCGCGTTGAAATTTATAAATAATTCAATTAAAATAAATTATATTTACCATTCATATTTTATTGCTTCAAAATAAATGACATGACGTTCAAATTCTGGACAATTTCAATATACATCTATCCCCCGATTTACACGGCACTTGTTTTACACGATTTCGCTTTTACACGATTTATAAATTGACAATTGTCAAAAAAACTAGTAAAAATGTTTATTCCGGTCCATATACGCCTATACAAAGATTTGATGGCATTTTTGAACTTTTTTCCTTCGGTAACCTGATGAAAAGAACAGAGGATTCCCGGGCTTGTAAAATCTACATTTAGGGGTAGCACAGGTGTTGTTTTATGAACTAAGAACAATTTTGAGTTTTCCAAGATGTCTTACTTTTGTTTTACTTAAATAAATTACTGAAAAAATCATAGATTTCAGTTTACACGGTTTTGTGCAGAACGTATCTACAGTGTAAATCGGGGGATAGGTGTACCTACAAAAAGGGAATACCTACGCGGCCAGCTACTCTGTTTAAATACAATTATTTTGAGCTTAAATTGGATCATAAATCCAAGCTGCCTCCTTTACAGTTAGCCTACCTACCGTTAATGTAATTAATTCACATTAATACATAATAGTACAGGTCTCGAAATTAATTTAATTGGACAATCAATTCATTGACAAATAAATTATTGAAACATAATTGAATTATATATCAGTATATTTATCATTTAATCTTGAATGTAATTAAATTATGTATGTAAACATATATTTAATTGTAAAATAACTAAAGTACAATTAACCAAAAAGTAGATCGCGATCTAGCAGAATTTAAAATAATATGTATACCATAATATTTTTATAAATGACTAGCTGCGCTTCTTTGTAATATAAAAGCAGTCATTGCGGCTTAAATATAAAAATTAGACATATTGTTGATTTACTGTTATCGTCACTGCTTATTCCTTATGTTACCTAACGTAACAAAATATATCCTATAACCTGGCCAGAGAACATATCTATAAATTAAAAAAAAAAACACGTAAATCGGATAAGTGGTTCTCGAATTATAAGCGCACTAACCGACAGACAGAGAGATGTTGAGCTTTATATATATTAAGGGTATTTATCATTTAACCTTAAATGTAATTAAATTATGTACATGTATATCAGTGGTAACCAAAAGGTAGATCGCGAACTACCAGAATTTAAAATAAAATATGTACGATAATGTATACCATAATATTTGTATAAATGATGTTTGAAAGCAATATCTTGTTTCGAAACACATCTAAAAATATTACAGTGGCGAGAATTGGACGTATTGGTTTACATCATATCCACAAATATCGGTTTTGATATTGTAGAGTTTCAAATGTAACTGTCCATTCGGGTTATAAAAGTATTCGGGAAAAGTGTAATGTCACAAAAATTGTCAGTCTAATTTAAATCATACAGTATGAGCTAAAATTTTATATAGAACTTATACTATTACTAGCAGACCTGTCCGTGGTTTCACCCGCGTTGCATAGTTTTTTTTTATGTTGGCAGCACAAATAATATTTTAAGACACGGGATGAAATATTAGATTATTTTTGCTTTTTATTCCAATCGTAAATATCTCGACTCCGATGCGAGGTAGGGGGTTGTTTCCCCCCTGAAACCCCCTCATGTAATTCTTTATTCTATAATGTACATACTTCTGAAAAAAAATGTACAAACTTTACCCTTCTTAAAAAAATTCTGCTGACGCCCTTGATTTTACTGTATGGTAATTTTTTAATACTTCCATTTATTGATTTTCATCTTGAGGACCAGCTGCTTATAAAAATGAATACTATGCACATAATATATTAAATTATTAAACAATATTCAAATACAAAAATTTGTGAAATCTTCTTCTATATTTTTTTATTTTAAATTTCCTCAGCTTGCCTGGGGCGATAACAACCCAAAAGCGGGCTTTAAACTTTGTTGTTAATTTTATTTCACAGATGTTCACAAGGGTCATTTCCCTGTTCGAACTTTGTTCATACTTATGTTAGTTCAGATCGTTTTTTGAACAAAAAAAAAGGATATTATTCAGGAAAAGACAATTGTTAATATTTAAAAATATATATTTTTTAAGTCCAAATAATAGGCGATGCGAATTTTAGGGTACCAAAAAACTGCCATTTGAAAGTACAGTAAAAGCTCCTTATTCGCGCTTCCTTCATTCGCGTTTTCACTATTCGCGGATTAAAAAAATGCGACCCAATTCCTATATTCGCGGCTAAAGATTTCTTTATTCGCGGATCTAATCAGGAAACGTGACATTTAATTTGAAAAATCTTAGTGAAGGTTTAAGAATGGCAAATGAGCTTTGTGATTTCTTTATGAAAATTGATCCGTCTATGGAACGAAGTCTTATTTTTAAGAGGCAAATTGTTAATGCCACTGCTGAATATCAGTCTGAATTGAAGGAGCTTTTAAAAACTGCCAAGCAAGAAAAAATTACAAAATTCTTTAAACCATTGCCTAAGCCTGAAGATAATAATTAATCAATATCAAAAACTTCAATTAAATTGATTTTTTTATATTGTATTTGTTTATTTATTTTGTCACCTAGGAACGTATCCCCTATAATCTCATATAAATTATCATTCCATATTCACGGTTTCTGTATTCGCGGCATATTTATGGAACATATACCCCGCGAATAAAGAGTCCAAATAATAGGTCAATGCGAATTTTAGGGTACCAAAAAACTGCCATTTGAAAGTATAGAATTCAATTACGATTTTGCATCTTCTATAAAAAAAATGCTACGTCGCATTATCAACAAAAAAAAAAACCAACTCTGAAAATCAAACACCAAAAACTGCAACAATGGCTATTACAATTACCATTTTTTCGGTAAAACCAGTAAACAGGTATCCTCTGTGACTGTTGATAAGATTAAAATCATTAAAGGGCATCAAACAAATCATCATACATCCACAAATACGCCGTACGAACATTGGAACATAGAAAAACCCACGATATCCTACCACGCATGCGCTAGCGTCGCGACGTGTGAGAGAGACAAACACACCTACACCCATCTCCGTCACACGCGCCTCCAGCATACACCGGCGGGTTTGAAACCAGGCACCAGTTTACAGACAGTCGTTCTGCCTGCAGTAACACGTTATATACATATGTTCTACAATACAGACTTGATAGCGTAAAGGTACTGCATAAAATACACGTTTATTGTATATATACTATACACGCATACACTGTTGGTAAAGTAGTCCTCTATCACGTGGTCACGGATAAAACAAAGAACGAACGAATATTAAAAAAATAAAACAAGATCGGCACTTGTTTTTAGTGAACGAGTTCTAAACGTAGAGTGCTCTGCGTCTAGCCAGTCAGTTGTCAAAGTATACTGTTAGCTTAAACACATTTTTATCAAGTTATGTGCAGTCGACAATAAGTGTGTGATTTTTATTGTGCAAATCTGACGTTTTTTAATTAATTTAAACGTATTTATAAACATGGTGAAATAGTGTTTTGTTCCGATTCGAATATTTAGTTTTGTGTAAGTTGATTGTGATTGTTTTAATTTATTTATTTGGACTGTGGTGTTTTGGGAAAACGATTATAAGTGTTCATTATACATCTGTGATTTTTTAATTACATTTTGGTAAGTGATTTATTTATTTTTTATCTTAATTACCTTTTTCTCAGTCGATTGTTTTAAAAGTAATATTTGTTTAACTTCAGCGATAAGGATGTAATCAAAAAAAAAATGTTACGGTGTGGAAATTCGATGTAAAAAAATGTTTTTATATGAAAATCTCGCCAGGAGAAGATTTGACATATGTATGTGAATAATAAAATTTTATGGCTTTGTCTGTACTTGTTTTAACTTGTAAATATTTAATTATTTGATTAACTTTTTACGTAGGTGTATATTTTGTATCATTATTTAAATGTAATCGTATCTACAGTGGCACATATCAAATTTGATTTTGTGGTAAATTATATATGTATGATTTTTTAATATAATTTTGTTAAAATTCATTTTTAAATATTTTTTTTTTTGTTCCCACATTGTATTTTATTTACATATTAAAAAGAATGGTAGCAAATTAAATATAAATTGGTTATGAAGTTTTTTTTTAAATTACAATTAAAATTTTTTAATTAACCAAAATATTTTAATGTATTCTAGGAAAGATCAAAAGAATCCATAGTTTAAATTATACTTCGATATATTTAAAATAGAATTAATCAATTTGATTTAAACAACAAAAAAGTTATATTTGTTATTTTATAAAATAAATAGTTTTGGGTGAATCGAAAAAAAAAATTGTATTACCATATACCTACATTTTAAAAATATTTATTATTTACTTGAATTGATTTTTATTTGTTATAATTTACTATATTATACTGCTACATCAGAGCTATCAAATTCAGCCTATGGGAGTATGCCATGCCCCCCCCCCCCCCCCCCTCAAAAATAGTATTTAAATTTTACATAATAATACATAATTTATTAGATAAATTGAAAAAAAAAATATTTTTTCCTAGTTTGGCGGCTTTTGGGATTTTGTATTTCTTTAAATCCAATTTTTTTAAATAAAATCAACTAAAAATTTGATACCACTGTTCTAAATAATTTATCTAACAATGAGTAATGTAATAAAAACATAGAAAATTGAAATATTGTTGATATAAATAAACCCAATCTTGAATTAAATTGTAAATATTTATAAATTAAAAAAGTTCAGATAAAATACGTGAAGAAAAAAAATCATTTGTTTGTATGTAGTATGTACATAGTCGATAAATGTTATTAATAACATTTTTTTACATCAATAATTATTAAAATAATATTTACTTTAAAGTTTTAAAAGTTTTTAAGAGGTTGTATTAAAATTATTTTATTTTATAATCTAATATTAATACACAAATATTGTTTGATGTTAATATAAAGCAGGGGTCGGCAAACTTTTATGACAAAAGAGCCAAATACGTCCCTCACAATGATTGAATTTACAAATACAATAAATTTTTAAAAAATCACAAAAAATACGTCACAGTTTGCCGACCCCTGGAATAAAATATAAATTATTAATCAGAACAAATAAAATGGGGCTTCCTATTCTAATTCATAGTTTGATATCGATAAAAATTAAGGTTGACATTCATTTTACAGCGATATAAAAAATATGTAGTCATATGCATAAAAACTGCCCTCATTACTATAACCAGTTGTATTTGATTTGTGAATTCGATACAGTATGTTCGTGACATTTGTTTAATTAATAATCGATACAATTTCAATATCCCGCACAAAAGTGTTGGATAAAAAATTAAAAAAGAGAAAACGAAACTTGCCTATTGCTCGTCATATGTCAATTATATTACATTTGAATTTTAAATTCCACGTGTAACCATGCAGTAATGTATTTTAGATAAACTAGAAGGGGGGTACTTAGAGTATTGAAAATTTATTCTACCCCCCATGTTGGAGCAGAAATTATTACAACTTTTGATTGGTACACTTTGAACTATCATTTCCCCAAAGATTTAAGTAATTAGAATATGTTTTCTCTGATCAATTTCTATATCTGATGGAAATAATGTAAATAATGCAAATCAATTTTGAAATTTTTTTTACGCTAATACCACTGAACCGATATTGTTGACACTTGGTCGGATGGTTGGGTCTGGCTTGAGGACGGTCCTATTTCAAAATCATCAAAATCGTGTGTAAGGGGGAGGAGTGACATCCCAAAATATTAGATATTTCAAAAACGACACATTTTACGTGAAAATTTTTTTGTAGAGCATTAAATTTCCTATAATATGGGTCTACAACGTTTGTTGTAAAATATTCCCTTACAAAGATTTATCTCAATTTATTTTAAAATTTCGTGTTTTTTTAATCTAAATTGATATTTGCTTGGACATATTTTAAATGTCATTTTGACGTTTGCATTGATATTGTTAAAAAATTAAAAATATACGAAAAAATAATCAGGTGCGTTTTAAGAAAAATTTCGAACTAATATTTTTTAATAAAATTGTATAAAAATTAAATGGTTAACCAATTCCAGGCAATTTATCTGAACACTATCGGTTTTTATTTAAATTGTTGAATAATTAACTACCTTTGGTGAATTGAGCACGAGGAAGCACTGTGCATTTACTTGGCAGATGTTTTTTTTAGTAAAATTGTATAAAAATTAAATGGTTAACCAATTCCAGACAATTTATCTAAACACTATCGGTTTTTATTTAAATTGTTCAATAATTAACTACCTTTGGTGAATTTAGCACGAAGAAGCACTGTGCATTTACTTGGCAGATGTTTTTTTAGTAAAATTGTATAAAAATTAAATGGTTAACCAATTCCAGGCAATTTATCTAAACACTATCGGATTTTATTTAAATTGTTCAATAATGCACGAGGAAGCACTGTGCATTTACTTGGCAGATATTTTTTATATTATGCGGTTTACAGTGGAACGTATCTACCGTGTAAAAAGAGGCCCTACTGTATATTTCACATTGTTTCTTTTCATAAATGATAATTGATACTAGCATACATGTTTACATCATAAATATATTTGTAAGTATGTATGTACAGTCGCCTGCAGAACTCGTCTGGCACCCTAAAGGCTAGAATCGCTTACAACAGATTCCAAATTTAAAGACAAACATCATTGGTTATCTTTTTCTATCAAGTTTAATATATTTAAATACTTAAATTCGGAATATCAAATATTTATTGCCACAAAATTTACGTATACAATTTTCAATAGATTACATAATAATTTAATTGCACAAATATATATGAGTACCTATGTACTATAAACGAAGAGTAGTTCTTTATCTAGCAAATGAATTTCAAAATATCTGCCTTTGTTTGATACATGGAGAAATGATTTAAATATTATAATTGCACAAATGAGAGGAACCTACTAAGTTTGTGATAAACGAAAATGAATACAAACTGCAAGACCATTTATGCAGGCGACTGTACATTGTACGTACAAAAAACTTAATATTTAGTGGGAGTAATCGGTTGTTGACATTTATATGAAGAGGTTAAACTATTTAAATTACAAGGTCTCTATCAATTATTTTATTTTTTAAATAAAGTGCATTTAAAACATTTGTTATTTTAACTCTGCAAATAGACCACGCAATTGTATCTTGTGAAAAAGGAGAAAAATCAGTTGAGTACATATTTAACAATTTAAAAGAGAACAATGGAAATAAGTGGAACAGTTATAGTTGATTCTTTTCAACGTTTTAATGTGAAAATATTATATTATGTACATTTTTGTAATTTTTTTCGAAAATAAATCTCATTTATTATATTTTATATTGGTTAATTTTTTTTTTAATAACAATACAAAGGTGATTTGATCAAATTGCGTCATCACGCGTCAGGTTTTTGATATAACCTAACCTAAAAGTGCCAAAATGACGATTAGGTAATTTTTTTCTAAAGTTTTCGTTCACAGTAAAAAATAGTAATTAAAATGAATTGTTACTTTTTACTGTACGATTTTTTTCCGTAGATATATGCTAGTTTGATAAAGTTCTTAAACACAAGTTACACAATAGACTACATTAAATATAACAATGTCTTCAAACTGATATATTTCAGTGAAAAAAAAAAAGTAAAAATTAATTTTAATGACGAAATATAGAACTATTTCTTACCGTGAACAAAAACTTTACCTACTTGGTAATAAATTCTTAAACTTTAAACTTTAGTTATTTCAAAAAACTTGACGTGATGAAGCAATTTTGGCAACGGATTTGGTTTTAGCACCCCAAAAAAATCCCCAAATCACTTTTTCGTCCTGTGTAATTTATATAAGGTATCAATACTTTAAGATCGACCCTGATACGACTGTTAATATTAATAAAAAGTTACAGTATTTTTTAATAAAAGTTTTATTTATAGTTAGAAATTTATTACCAAAAACTGTTCGCTCAATTGATGTTAATTAAAAATTGTTAATAGTGATTTAATAATTGGAATGTACACATTGATTAACATTAGTAAATCACAAAGTGTATCAATTAATTTACAGAACACTAAATACATATGAAGTAATTTAGATATTAATTTCATGAACAATACCTAATAATATTAAATTATGTACGAACGCAAAAATTACAATATTTATTTAGTCGAGAAATTAATCTTTAAAAGTTACACGTATTGAATTAATGACTTAACTAAATAAATAAAAACATCTGCCAAGTAAATGCACAGTGCTTCCTCGTGCTAAATTCACCAAAGGTAGTTAATTATTGAACAATTTAAATAAAAACCGATAGTGTTTATATAAATTGCCTGGAATTGGTTAACCATTTAATTTTTATATAATTTTACTAAAAAATATTAGTTCGATTTTTTTGAAAATGGGGCCGTCCTCAAGCCAGACCCAACCAATAATAATATCGGTTCAGTAGTTCATTAATTATGCGTGTGACAAGGATTCAAGGAATAGACGGACACACAGACAGACAGACAGACACGGAACGAAAAGTGTTTGCCTTGACGTGAAACGGATAAATCAATTTAAAATTTTGAAATCGGAGAACATTTTTTTTTGTCTCAATCTGAAACGATCACATAGCTTCTCGTATCTTCGATATTGCGAGGAAGCAAAATGTTTTGAAAATATCGTAATTACTTCAAGTTGTCTGTGGGGTAAAACTTCTTATACACTTTCTTCTATTTCGTTTTAAAAAATTATTCGTATTATTTCTAGCATTTTATAAATACGGTAGTGCATGCATTTTCTAAAAACATAATGTTGTGCCCATTAATCTAAAACAAGGTCATATATAGGCGGGTGATTTTCAGTAAAGTTACGTGTGGCATTGGTTAACAATCGGCAATAAATTTATTTAAAAAAACTTAACGCTAATGCAATGCAGTTTCGTTATGTATAATATATATTATATTAATATACCAAACTAATATGTAATATGAACTTTATAATGTACTGTATCTATAGATATTGGTGTAGTTAATATTTATGTATGCATTGATAAGATTATGTTACATATAATTAATATGAAGGTATATTTAAATTAAGTTTGTAAGTTGATGAATGACTTTGAATTGGACTGATTTCTGAAGGTGATGCAATTTTTTTTTGGGTAAATCATGGTTATAGATAAAACCTTCATTAGATCGAGAAACTAGTAAAATGACATCATGGAAACAAAACACAACTTGATAAAGAATTTTTTTAGTATTTTGAAATTTTTCATAAATTATTAATAGCCACGAACATGCACAGAAAAATAAGCCAACTGTTGGTGAAAACCGCATTGAAATCGGTTCAGTAACTCACGAGTCTATAAGCCTCATACTAATGAATATTTTTTGTGTTTTTTAATCGGGGTTTTAAATTTTTATATTTTTTTTTTGTATTTATTTTTATATACAGTCAGTTATTAACTACCAGACATGGGTGGTTGGGGGGCTCGGGAAGTGCCCTGGGGTAATCAGGGCAGGAAACAGTCACGAAGCTCGTTTCATTCACGAGTAACGTCCTATGAACAAACAATGGATTTTTATTTCTATCTTAGCCTATACAACTATACAGTCATTGTCGAAATGCTCCCATATAGCCCCGTTGTTCATTAATCCAGTGGTCTCCAAACTTTTTTGATCGTGTAACTCAAAAACGAAAATAATTATACAGTATTTTGAAGGGAAATTTGGTGTATTTTCAAGTAACATTTTGAGTATCCCCTGGTGTCCACCGCGTACCCCAATTTTAGAGACCACTGCTATAATCCACGTTAAAACCATAATTCTTGTTTAAGGCGGCTATTACACTATCAAATAAATATGTAAAAGATCTTTGATAAAGATTTGATCATATTTCTTTGATAAAATATGAGATTTTGTTCTATTACACTACATAAAATATTTGATAATATTTTCTCAATATTATCTAGGGATATTTTCTTCTTTTTTGGTGTATTTTGAATATCAGTGCGTGGATGTTCGTCAATTGACGCGATCGAGGTTTGAATTTACAACCGTGTATTGTGGTTTTTATAATCAATAAGAAGATTATCATATAATACTGGATTTTGTTGAAATTCATATATTAATAATTATATAACTGTAACTGTCAGTGATAACTTGGTAGTCGCCATTTTGTTTTTGACGTCAAAAAACTTTGATCAAATATAAGAGACTGTCATTAACTATGATCATATAAATATTATAAAAGTTGACTTATTACACTGTCATATTTCTTTGACCAAAGAAATTTTATCATATTTATTTGATAGTGTAATAGCCGCCTAAGAAAGAACAGAATAATCGAAAGTTGTAGATCTGTACAAGAACAGTATTGTATTTTATCTGACCTTACGCTACTAACCAGTTAAGGTTACGAGGGCATGGCTCAGAACGACTGCAGAACAATACCTGGCAGACCCGCGGCCAAATCTGTGTCTGCTGTAATTTAATTTAGTATATCTACTCTTAAACGTTTGTTAATAATAGTGTAGATAACATATTCACCCGAAAACATAATGGTAATTTAATATACGAATTAATAACATACCGTTTACTCTAACCGGCATGGCGCTAAAATATCCATTTTCGTGATATTCAGAAGGAGTGGCGACTAATTTTACTTCCATGTTCTGAAAGAAATGGAAGTATTGTAATACCATCGAAAAATCGTGTCCGAGATAATGACAGATTCTCATTGTACTAACTTCAAAATGTAAAGAAAAGTTAATTTCCGCATGGCGGCTGTGCGTGTGTCTGTGCGTCTGTGCGGATGTAGAATCTGAATTATTTTTGGGGAAAATGTTTGTCTCAGTGAGTACTCCAGACCTATTGATTTTAGTGCTAATCGGATTAGGGGTTTAGGAAATATTCGAAATTTTGTAACTTTTTTCGTTTAAAAAGTAAACATTGCGAGTATTATCTCACTGATTTTGATAAGATTTAGTACATTTGCAGTTCAATTGAATCTAAGGGATATTTATTAATTGTACGTGCCTAAACAGCCATTAAAGGGGTGAAAAACAAATTAGTTTTAAAAAGGCAAATACATTTTTTTAAACGTTTTTTTTATATTTTTTATTATACATTCATGAAATGTACAGTATAATAAAGTATAGTAATCATGGAAAAAATCGAACTCGAGATTTTAACGGAATTACACGTATTGAGGGTTCCTGAACCAAAAATATGAGATTAAATACTAAGTCATATCTCCCCTCCATCGCAAAAAGCTATCTACGCCACTGTCCTTTATAACAAATCATTTTCTCAGTGGAAATAAATACATACATATAATGATACGTAAGTACAGTGTTTATATATATCGTTATAATATATTATTTTCAATACAATTAAATGTAAAACGTCAGAGTATAGAAAACATTCCACTAGCGCTGTTGTTGTTTCGAGATAAGTAATTCTGCGCGAGAAAAAAACACTGTCCCGCGCATAAATCTAAATTAAACAAGTGAATTCCAGCGAACAAATTAAAAAAAAAAAACTGATAAACTAAAACAGTAAATCAATCTGGCGAAGTTTCCGATTGAAACGAAAAGAACGAAAAATAAAAAATAAACTATGCGGTCGTCCAAACAACAGATTTTTTTATGCATTGCATGATTGGGGACATAGAACTTGGGAATTATAATTCACACAAACTTAAAATGTTTAATATACATATAATCAAGTATTACGCGTCAAAATTTCAAACCATTTGTTTCAGTCGATATAAGTCGATTTAAGTAAAGTCAAAAATTTTTATACCTATCTAGGCTAATTAACTACGATATTAATATAGCAATTGGTTTCGAGTCTAAGAAAATAAAATAGGAGCTCATATTTTGTTAAGTAAGATTCTCATATATACATATTATTTATGCATAACTTGCTGTTCCCCGCGACTTCGTCTGCGTAGAATTTTTATTTTTGTATCTAATAATTTTTTGGGTTAAAATTTTTCCTCGGAATGTAAGCTATCTCCATGAAAAATTTCATCAAAATCGGTTAAGCGGTTTTACCGTGAAAAGGTAACAAACAGACATACAGACATAATTATTTTCGCATTTATAATATTATTTTTATATATAAATTGTTATATTGGTATATAAGAAGTAAATTGAGAAAAAACAAACTTCATTGCAGAGATTCCTAAGATAAATCGTATCCATTAATAACAGACCAGATTAGATAAATATATCTCTTCCTTCCTGCTACGGAGCTAATGGCATTCCCTGTAAGACGAGCGTGGTTCAGACATGTTATATTACTAATTAAGTTTAAAAATAAACTTCACTTGTTGAATCTTATGTAGACAAAAAATAATAAAAAAAACTTTAAAAAAAATTCATGTCGATTTTTTTCTAGAAGTCGATGAAAACACCTTACAGGTCGCAAAATGTAATAAATTAACAGCAATTTTTTTTTAATCCATGGATCCGGTGAGGAAAAGCTTTTTTTCCAATATACAATTATAATTATCTTGAGTTTTGTTTCAATTCATGAGATCTTTAGTCAAGATAAAATTTAATGTTTGAATTTTTTTTAAATAAAAATACAATAATATATTCTGTTATCGATTCAACCTCATATATTATAAATATTTGTTGATATTTGATTACATACTGCCATTACTGAAACATAATCTATAGACATTTAACTGTAAAACAGCTTAATTTGATGAAAATCGGCCAATGGGTGTCAAAATGGTGGACATTTAAACTAATTATTAGTGTAATCTATTTACTAATTATTATATTATCATAGCAACTGCTTTACATTATTTCGAATTGTACGATTCTTTATTTTATGACTTAGAAAGTGTCCATCACTGGGTGCCCATTACTGACGAAAAAATATAAACAAAATAAAAGGCTATAATTAAAAAAAAAAAAAAAAACTATATTTGCGGACTTTGATAATTAAATTGATTCACGAGAATAACAAAAAAGAAGCCCATTAATCCTAAAAAAAACAGTATATCTTGCTCTTAAAGCGGCCAAGACTAGTGCCGGTACCTATTTAGTTGTAAGACAATTCTATTAATACATTAATAAATGATAAAGGCTTGTACATTTTATGGCCAAACCATATTATTTGTTTTCTTGTATTTGTGATACATTTTATTGATTACCTATACAGTGTATTCCAAGTTGATTAAGACAAAATTTAACATGGGGGCAATTAGAAGTGTTGTAGTAACCTTTGATCAAATTTAACGATTTGTGGTTGGTGCATTTTGAAATGCCGCCACAAAATTTAATAAAATAGTCATTAGTATTTTGTTTTCAAATTTATATCTGCCAAAAAATATTATTATAATTTTATCTAGGATGCTTACTTTATTTTCATTAATGTATTTTATTGTTGAAAACAAAATACTGTTGATTAATTTAAAATTTTTAAAGGTAACTACAACACTTCTAATTGTCCCCATGTTAAATTTCCTATGTCTTTTAATCAACTTGGAATACACTGTATGTATGTTACATATAAATAAAACAAATGCAAATATATTTTCTAAATTCGATGAGTTAAATGAAAGCCCGCGCCGTTTTGTTCCAAATGTTTATCAGATAATATGAGCGCCCTTTTGATGCGGTACGGTCAATAAAAAATCTGTTTACGTATCACTGTTAATTTAATCCTGAATTACAAACGTAGCTGATTTTTATATACAGGTGTGTGATTTTAGAAAAAATATATAAATACATTTAAATTTAAATAGTTTTGTTTTGTATGAAAATATTATTTTATTTGTATAATGCAGTTCTTCTTCTTCTTCATGGGTTTTATGTCAAGTGGATTTTCTCCTTTTATAATGCAGTTGAAATTAAATATTAATTGATTGAGATCGAAAAAAGTATTATTTTTTCTATAAATAAAATTGTCAAGTGCAGGTCGAGCCTCGTGTATTTATGTCCTGTACCGTATAGAAAATGAAGTGAAAAGTTGTTTGTTCTCAAACCGTTCTCGAGATATAGCCTCTCAAAGTTTCAGTTTTTTCAAAATTTTGAAGAAAAATGGCCATAACTTTTGAACGTGTGGTCGGAATTGATTTTAATTGACGGATTTGGAATCAGCGTGTCAAAATCTATATAATGACATGTATAATAAAAAAATTTCGCGAAAAATCGAAAAAATGTCGATTTTTACCAAAAATTTTTTTTCGGATTTTAAAGTATTATACATGTCTTTATATAGATTTTGACACGCTGATTTCAAATCCGTTAACTAAAATCAATTCCGACCACGCGTTCAAAAGTTATGGCCTTTTTTCTCCAAAAATTTGAAAAAACTAAAACTTTGAGAGGCTATATCTCGAGAACGGTTTGAGATACAGACCTGCGGTTTGAAACAAACAACTTTTCACGTCACATACTTTTAACGAAATCAAAAATTATAAATTTTTTAGTGATATTTCCTGCAGTGAACTTCAACTCGTCATACAAATATCGACTAAAATACAAGAAAATAAGACGTAGAATCATTTAGTTACTATATAAATATATAAACATTTATTTAAAAAAGAAGATCTTGTACTAAAGCTGTTTCATTTTGTTAATTGGAGGGGGAGGATTTACTAAATATGCTTCCCTTTTAAAAAATTTACGCCTCGCCACTGATGTACAATGTACATATATATTTTTCCGTATAATGGAGTTTATAATTACGTAAAGGAAGTGAAGTAATTTAAATACAATGCACTTGAGAACATAATAATATCTACTTTGTATTAATAGGTAACTGTACTTTTACTGCTTCATATACATGCTGTATTGTGACAGCACAAATGTAATTCAAATTATCGTGAAAGTAGAAAATATGCGACAAAATGAAAAGGAGAAAAAATCAAATATTTTTATGATTTTTTAATATACAAGTAGTTAATAGTAAATATCAGGGTGCGAAATTACCAAGAAAATTATAATTATCATTTCTTATTTCAAATATATAAATAAAATATCGTTATTGCTTAATAACTAAAAAAAATCAAAGTAGTTCACTGATATAACTGAACTGGTGCTGAAAAAGGTGCAGTGTTTCAAACACAGACAGTCGGGGAAATCCCGTGATAGCTGAGTAAGCATTCGTGTATCTAGTGTGCTGGGAATTTTCCGATTTTTCGCTGTTAATAAAATTATCCATATATCTACAATATTTTTTTAAATAAATTTATCTACTACTTAAAAAGATCTGCCAAGTAAATACACAGTGCTTCCTCGTGCTAAATTCACCAAAGATAGTTAATTATTGAACATTTTTAATTTTTATACAATTTTACTAAAAAATATTAGTTTGAAATTTTTCTTAAGACGCTCCTGATTATTTTTTCGTTTTAAGTTTCATTAATATCGGTTCAGTGGTTCATGAGTTATTCGTGTGACAAGGATTCAGGGGGCAGACAGACAGATTTTTTTGTCTCATTTTAAAACGATCACAAAGTTTCTCGTATCTTCGATATTGCGAGGAAGCAAAATTATTTTATTCTTATTATCATAGATATCATAATCACCCTGATTTCAACACACTAAAAATCTTCGGAATGATCTATTTAGATCTATATTTATTATTTTGAGATGTGATTTCTTTAATAATGTTCAACTCATTTATGTATTATACGAAATAAAAAATCTGTTTATACAAACTTCCATTCGAGATAAATTACAACTATTTTATTTAATGTGAATAATACAAAACATAACAAATATCATTTACAATGTTGTACTTCGAAATGAAATACATTTGCAGTACTATATAGACTAACTTGCAATAAATAAAATAAATAAAAAACAGATCATTATGTCTTTGTAAGGATTTCACAATGAATCCTTGAATCTTGTTCAGTACATTGTGTTGGACATCGCTAGGAAATGTTCCCAGACCGGGTATGTAAGGAAGAATGCCTTTCCTACTGACCACTTTGTTCTTATGTCTGTATTTTTATTTTTAAGAAAATAGCAGTTACATTTACAGTCAATGGTTTGTTTGGAATAAAAATGAAATGTAACTACATATTTGTATGGATGAAAGTATAGGCACTAAAATTTATATTCCTATGTAGTTGAATGGATATTCAAATGGAGATGTATACATATATATATTTATATATACAGGGTGTCTCACTTTTGCAAGAAATTTTTTTTTAAAGCGGGGAAATTTTTCATTGTTTCGATAATTGGTATTCATATTTTTTTTGTGACGTTTAAGAATGCTAGATAGTCTTTAAGGGGCATGCGGTAAGAGGGGGGTCACCTATTTTAGAGTATGTTATTCAGTTGTTTAGAAAAAAAATGTATTGAAAAAAACTCGTATAAAAATAACAGTATCCAATAAAAAAAAAGTATTTTTTTAAATATAATTTTTATTTTACATAAATATAAAATTGAATACAAAAATGAATAAACAAAGTAGAATAAATATTTGTATGCATCTGAAAAAACATTGATTTCCATATGTCGCGTAGTTAAATTCTACATTTGATTTGTTGGGGATATCTACTGGTTCATATTTATTATAATTGCCATTTTTTTTTTAAATTAAAGGCTTTATTTTCAATGACAAACGTTGCTATAAAGTAAAAAAATATATAAAATATTTTTGCCAATAACTTCAGATGTCAGATAACTGAAATTCAGGTTGAGTATAAATACATAAATTAAGTAAAGCTTCATAATTTAGCTTTTGAAAGTCTCAGTGTATGCGTCAGATATTAACTAAATCTATATTTAATACGTATAATGTACTAACACTTGCATGAGAATATGCTTTAAATAACTTTGGCAATAAATATAATTTCGTTTATGATGATAATCACAACATTCATAAATTTTACTTGCATCTTCGCGAATCGAATCATGAGTTTTGGAAAATATTAATCAATTTTTAATTATAAAACATATTACAGTGTAACTTTAATATAACGAGCCTCAATATAACGATTTCCTCGATTTAACAAATTTTTCTAAATCCCCTAGAACTGTCCGTAAGAGCTAATGCAAAATATACCTTTATATTACGAATACATTTGTCAACAACCTCTTTATAACGAATTTTTCGACAGGTTAAATTTTTCGTAAGACAATCATTATTGTTTTTTTGCTGCTAGTTTTAAAGTTGCAATGGCTGAAAAACAAAAAAGGTGTTCCTTAACCGTCGCAAAGAAACGAGAAATCATTATGTATGTAGACGAGAATCCTACAACGAAAAAATAGACATCGCTACATTCTTACCTTGTTATAACGAATTGTAGACCAACCTAACCTTTATATAACAAACCTCACTGTAACGAATTACTTGGTATAACGAATATTTTTTACTTTTCTTCAGTTTTGTTATATCGAGGTTGCACTGTATATAGATATTACAAATCTTCATGTAGATATTAATATTTTTTAAAGTAGATTAAAAAAAAAACAAGGACAATCTCACTTTGTGGTCCGTCCGTCCATCTTTTTCAGTTAAAGAAAAATATCTCGTAAACTATATTAACGAGAAACTTGAAATTTATACTTAACTTATAAAGTTATAAAGTACACCAGTTATGGCCGCATAAATTGTGATTGACGGGCTTATTTTTTAAAGTTCTCATCAACTCATGTTAAAACAAGTAACTCTTTATTTAATCAATTTCATTACCAAAGTCTGCAAATATAGTTTGTTTTTTTTAATTATAACCTTTTATTTTGTTTATGTTTGTATGTAATGGATAAAGTACGCAGTGATGGACACTTGCTAATAATTACAAAATGATAAGTATTATACTACGACACAAAAGATATAAAAGAAAGAATCGTCGAATTTGAAACAATGTAAAGCAGTGGCTATGATAATATAATAATTAATAAATAAATTATACTAATAATTAGTTTAAATGTCCACCATTTTAACACTTATTGACCGATTGTCATCAAATCACGCTGTAAAACAGTTAAATGTATATAGATTAATATTCAGAAATGGTAGTAATCAAATATCAACAAATATTTTTAATTCAGTACATTTAATTTAAAAATAGCCATTACTGAGGTCATGTATCTTATATCTTATTATATTTTGGTGAAATAGGGAGGGGCGTCAAAGTGGTCCTTAGGACGAAAAGTTTTAAAAGCACTGGTCTTAATTGTTTGTTTTGTGTAGTTGATCCTTTTAGGGTCTGAACAATTTAATGTTAACTTTTAGTCATAAGAAAAAAACATGTAGTTTATTTTAAATTATATTTTTTTTACACAACAAAAGTTAATGCTAATATTTTTTGTGAGAATCTCAATTAGCTGATTACCGGCAGAACAAAGCCACGACAATGGATAGAGAGAGAGAGAAAGAATGTATAATCAACTCATGGAACAATAAAAAATGCGGGTTCCCAGTATTGTCTTTCAAATATAATAACAGATCCAATTAGAAATGTTAAAAAATACATTTAAAGAGATTTTTATGATGTGAGTTTTAAATTGTAAAAAATATCGAATTTTTATTATATTTTTGTATTGTGGGTGTAAGTCACGCCAATGTTTCAACACATGTTACAAGGGGCAGTTTATATTTAAACTATCCAAAATGCCAGAATAGCGTAGGTTCCATTCACAAATAAATTATCGATATTATTGATTGAAAAGTAATTTGATTTGACGAAATTTCAATTTAATTTGTTTTTGTGGTTACAATTTGGTACACAAATAATTTTAATTAACGTTCATTAATTCTTTGTTTATATCCATCATGTAATTGTTTTTATTTCTATTATATTTTATTATTTAATAGACTGTTTAATATGTACAGGATGAATGAAAAATACATTACACAAAGTGTTAGAAATATTCGTTTCTGACTGCATTAAACGCTAATAAATTAATTAATTAACGGTTTAATCAGTATAAAATATAAATATACCAAGTCTTTCAAAATTGGTAAGATAAAACTTGCAACTTTCTCTATTTAGACGAATAACAGATACAAAATTTCGAATATTTCCAAAACCCCTAGTCCGATTAGCACCAAAATCAATAGGCCTGGAGTACTCATTGAGATAAACATCTTCCCCAAAAATAATTCAAATCGGTGCATTTTTACAGTAGTTATCGTGAACGAAAAAAAATTCTACACAATCGACTTTTCTTTACGATTTTTCGATACTTCAGAACATGGAAGTAAAAACGCATTTCTTCACATTTTACTTCCATGTTCTGAAAGAAATGGAAGTATTATAATACCGTCGAAAAATCATGTCCGAGAAAATGACACATTCTGATTGTACTAACTTCAAAACGTAAAGAAAAGTTAATTTCCGCATGGCGGCTGTGCGTGTGTCTGTGTGTCTGGATGTAGATTTGTTTTTCGTTCACGATAACTACTGTAAAAATGCACCGATCTGAATTATTTTTGAGGAAAATGTTTGTCTCAGTGAGTACTCCAGACCTATTGATTTTGGTGCTAATCGGATTAGGGGTTTTGAAAATATTCGAAATTTTGTAACTTTTATCGTGTAAAAAGTGAACATTGCGAGTATTATCTCACTAATTTTGATAAGACTTGGTACATTTGTAGTTCAATTGAACCTAAGGGACATTTATTATTTGTACGTGCCTAAACAGCTATTGAAGGGGTGAAAAACACCCTCAAAATTTGAATTTTAAATACTAATTAATGTTGCCTTGGAAACAAATGCAACTAAATTCAAATTGTCAAATTAGTTGTTCTACGAATGTGTATTATGTTTTTGACATTAGGAAATTAGATTATATTTATGTATATACAAATGGCAATAACAGCTGTAATCGTCGTAAGTATATATGTTTTTTTATGTATTACAAAATTTATGTTCATAGTAGTAGGTTATATAAAAAAAAAATTATATTTAAAAAGATAGAAAGAACATGGAAGTCATGTATGGTTCTCCATACCGATATTTTTTATTGTAATTACGTAATCGAAATAATACAGATTGTTGAAATGATAAGAAAACGATAATATAAGTCAAGATGACTGGCAATTATCCAGAGATGTTTAAAATATGCATACGCACACACTTTTAATGTGTGTGTAAAAGAAAAAAAACACAGAAATACTGTTTAAATGCCAATTAGTCTTACACATGTGTATTATGTACGCATATTTTGGGTCGTCTCTAATGACCGGGTAATAATATAAAGGATATTATGTGAACTTTACACGATTTTTTTTTATCGATGCATGTGTGATGAGTGTAATTTGGATGCAGTCCCGGCTCTGTGAGATATTTTACCGCCCCTTGTAAACAATATTTCATTTTATCTATACAGTGTATTCCAAGTTGATTAAGCCATAGGAAATTTAACATGGGGACAATTGGAAGTGTTGTAGTAGCCTTTGGTCAAATTTAACGATGTGTGATTGGTGCATTTTGAAATGCCGCCACAAAATTTAGTAAAAGTGTCATTAGTATTTTGTTTTCAATTTTATATCTGCTAAAAAATATTATTATAATTTTATCTAGGATGCTTACTTTAATTTCATTAAGGTAGTTCTCGTGCAAACGTCATTTCGATAGAATTTTTAAAAAAATCAGGGCATAAAAAGAATAATGATATCTATCCAATCGTGAAATTTTAAAGAGATCGACCGTTTTAAACTCGTGATAATTGTCATCAAAGTTTGCCACTTTTGTACGTATCCACTATATCAAGTTCGTATTATGTCCATTTTCATGACTAAAACTTCGATAGATTTTGATAAAAAACTATCAAACAATAAAGGTTTATTATTCTGATATGTGATAAAAAATTCCAAATGATTGACCTTGTATTTCAAAAACAAAATGCTTGACCATTTCATATTTGAAATTTAATTATATTTCAAAAACAAAACGGTCAATCATTTTGAATTTTTTATCACATATCATAATAATAACCCTTTACTGTTTGGTAGTTTTTTATCAAAATCCGTCGAAGCGTTTAGTCATAAAATAATGAAAATATATTCATAGTATGATTGTGTTTATAATAATCTGTATAGACGGCTTTGGGTATAGACTTGATCAAAAATTCTCTGTAGCAACGCAATTATTTTCGATATTTTACTACGGTATTATGAGCGTAACTTTTTGTTGGTACTGTAGCACGAGAACTACCTTAATGTATTTTATTCTTTATTAAAGTTGAAAACAAAATACTGTTGATTAATTTAAAAAATTTCAGTTAGTTTCGAGGCGGCATTTTAAAATGCACCAATCACACATCGTTAAATTTGACCAAAGGCTACTACAACACTTCTAATTGTCCCCATGATGAAATGTATACATATATTATTTTTTATTCCATTTTTTACGTCTTAATTACTAATTAATTATCGACAAAATAATTTCATACTTACAAAAAAATACAGAATTCAAAACAATAGAATAGGTAGGTTTTATTAATAGTTGAACATGATTCAACCGAACACATATTGCAAACAAGAAGGAAATCGGCCCGTTTACACGGTAATTACAGTTTAGTTTTAATCACCTGCATGTCATGCTTATTAACTTTTTACCTGCAAGACAAAATATCACTTTCATGAAAAAATCCTAAAATACTACATTCCTAGAGTTCACTTTTATTTTTTTAATTAAATAAAAGAAACTATGTAGATATACATGTATACTCTACTTTCCATTTTAAATTAAATGTCATATGCGTTTATTATGATAGGTATATACAGGATGATTTACAACTAGTGTAAAAAAAATTAACAGTAGAAAAAATCCTTATGTCTGGAAATTCTTCTTAAGGGAGCTACAGTCCTTTACACAAAATTAGTTTTTATTTAATATCTAGAGAATCCATTGTGATACTACAGGGTTTGATATTAATCAATTTTATCGCTTGCCAGTATTAAATAATATTAATTTAGAACAGGGGTGTGTGAAGCCAGTGGGCCCCCCGATTTTTATCAAGTATTTTTTTAGTTCTTGATTTTTTTTCGTGAGTTGGATTCTTGTAGAAGATTATATGATAGAAAATACACAAAAATATACTTTGTTCATTTGTCATAAGATCAACCGTATATAAGGTACTGGCACCAGATATGGCCGCTATAAGAGCAAGGTTTACTGTTTTTGTGATTGGCGAGCTTCTTTTTGTAATTCTCATCAACTCACGTTACTAATAAAACAAGTAACTCTTTATTTAATCAATTAATTACCAAAAAAAATATTTTTTTCTCCAGTAATGGATAAAGTAAAACCAATAATGAGAACGCACTTGCTAATAATTTCAAAATGATAAGTACTACAACACAAAAGATATAAAAGAAAGAATCGTCAAATTTGAAACAATGTAAAGCAGTTGCCATGATAATATAATGATAAATGAATAAATTGTACTAATAATTAGTTTAAATGTCCACCATTTTGACACCTATTGGCCTCATGTCATCAAATCACGCTGTAAGACAGTTAAATGTATGTAGATTAATATTCAGAAATGGCAGTAAAATATTTCTAATTCAGTACATTTAATTTAATCAATATATATTGTATACAATAGATTATAATAATTAGAAAATATTTATTTATTTGATAATATTGTGTTAGTAATATTGTTTTGAAATAAAATTATACCACTCTAATAATATGTATAGAAATGTAAATCGATCATATTGTTATGATTTGTTAAAAGTATTTTATATTTAGACATATAATTAAAAAGTAACGAAACAAAAATGTTATATTATCATATCACATATCTTTTTTTGAACGTTTGTACATTTAATTTTAACATTTATATCAGCTTTGAAATATACGTATAGAGAAAAAAGTCGCGTATGTTCCAATGAAAATTGATTAACGACAGAAAAAAATTTTAATCGAATAAATGTTTGTGAATATGCATATAGTATGTATGAAGCCATTTTTAGAATTTGATTAAAACTATTGCAATGTGTGTAGGTGTGTATGTGTGTAAATATGAAAAATGTGTTGTAAAAAGTGCTGTTGAAATACTGCTTGTAAGAGATAAATTTTGTTTTTGTTTGTTTTTTAAAACTGTTGACTGAACGATAGTACCTACTAGTAGATTTTTGTGTATGAATAACACATTAAATTTTTTATTCTATTGTTCTTATTATGAATTGTATTTTATGTTTTCATGGAAATTAGTAAAATCAGTACCGGATTTAGGGGGGGGGAACCAGGGCGACTGTCCGGGGCGCCAGGCTAGGTGGGGCGGCGCACAATGGAGCATAAGTCACTTTTTTTGGTTCAAACAAGTGTAATTTTTGAGTAAACTTTATTTTTATCTTTACATTTTTTGTCGATCAGTTAATCCGATCAATTAAGCAAAAAGAATAGCTAAATATAAACAATGTTTATTTGTTAAAAAAATCGATTATTTGATAGCTGCTAACTAACAAATACTTATTCAGCAACCCAGAAAACCTTTAATAAGGTATTAGCTGAGATACTATCTAATCAACTTATTTGTTCATAATAGGGGAAAGAGGTCTCGACGGTCTTAGGGCATTTGATAGTATTAAAGTTAATGATGTAAGCTATATTCTAAAAAAAAGTTTGAGTCTGTAGGATCGCGCCAAGCTGAGGTATGAATTATTCAACTTATTTGTTAATTTATCAATTTCAGTTGACTTTTTCGGTAATTTTTTAAAAAATTTTTGCTAAGATCGGCAGTGAGTAAAATATTTGTGGAATTGTAATTTTTAGTTATTGTAAATCTTTATATATATACATACATAGTACTAGCAATTCTCCCGCGGCTTTGCCCGCGTATATTCGTTTTTTTTTCAACTAACGTCCGGTATTATAAAGAATTGCTTGAGTCCAAATGCAAATTAGCTTCCAGCTAACGCTATCTGCTAGGTATTAAATATAAATAACAACACACACACACGAAATCGTACATATCATAACCTTGATGCATGCGCGATAAGTACAATCAACTTCAGAAGTCGTCTGCCACCCTAAATGTCAGAATCGCTTACAACAGATTCAAAAATATTAAGACAAACATTAAAGGAGTATTTATTTAAACTTGGTAATAGCGGGCGTTAGTCTAGAATTCTAGAACAAGCTGGAACAACCATAAAATTTAAAAAAAAAATCAAACGAGACTAAAAAATGTAAATTTACAAAAAAAAATTAAAAAATCAAAAATGGAAATTTTGTTTATTTTTTAATTTAATTTTGACACCATTTAAATCTTAATAATTGTATACATGCAGACATTTAAATCAAGTCTTAAAATATGTATGAATTTTTTAATAAGAAAGAAATAAATATATTGAAATGTTTTTTCTTTCGAATATATAATTCCACGATGTCCTTGCCAAACCTACGAATTTGTATGTTTAGTTTATATTCATAACACGTTTTTCAATATGAAAAATACGTGTATTTACACCACCACAGATCCTTTTTAGTTTTCATGCATAAATGTGGTCGGAAAATGTACACATATTAAATTAAATATTTCTGTGATTGTTGATGTGGAAATTTTACTAATTTTTATATATTTTTCACTACGCTACTGAGTTACACATGAATGAACGATTATTATTATATTATTACTTTCGATTCTTGTGGTTTGATATAAAATCTTTGATTTTTTATCAAACCAAGGTTATTTCAACCATTTTTCTTAAATAGTAGATATAGTCCAGTGTTTCATTATTTTTTCGTTTGAGTGATACATTTTTGATGTTGGAAAATTCTTGTAAATTATCCAAAAATACAGGATGTTTCAAAAAGAACGCAACCTTTCAATGTAAAACTTGTATGTTTGATTTTTTGTATAATTTATTTGTTATTTTTTCACGGATAAACCGCTTAACCTATCTTGATGAAATTTTGCAGGGAGATAGCTTCCATCTTGAGGAAAAACATAGGCTACTTTGTATCCGAAAAAATTTAAGACCTGTTTTATTGACTTATTTTACTAAAAATGATTTTATTTAAATAACTACCTTATTTTCCTCATTTATCTTAATAATACCCGCAATTAAACATTTTAGAACCACTGCTTAATTAATTAATATAAATAGGACGTTTTCTTCCCAGACAAAAATTAATCTTAAATATAAAATTTCACCCTTCTATGATTTGTCGTATTTGAGTTACAGCACTTACAGACAGACAGATACACAGACATCATGGCGAAAATAGTCAGAATGGATTCAGGGAAGGTTAAAATGGATAATTCCATCAAAATCCGGATTTCGAAAAAAATCGGCTTCACAATATGTACTTATACCTTGTATATGAAATATACAAGGTATAAGAATAAGAGTATCATACACCTAAAGACCTTCGCGTGCTCCTTCCCTTTTTAAAAACAAGTTAAAACTAAAAAAACAAATTAAAACTCATACGCTAACAAAGAAGTAAATTGAATAGTGAATATCTCAGCTTGGAGCGATCGAGGAGACTCCAGTTTTTTTTTAAATGTAGCTTACACTATTATCTTTAAGAGCATCACGCACTTAAAGACCTTCGCGTGCTCCTTCCCTTTTTAAAAACAAGTTAAAACTAAAAAAACAAATTAAAACTCATACGCTTACAAAGAAGTAAATTGAATAGTTAATATCTCAGCTTGGAGCGATCGAAGAGACTCCAGTTTTTTTTTAAAATGTAGCTTACACTATTATCTTTAAGAGCATCACGCACTTAAAGACCTTCGCGTGCTCCTTCCCTTTTTAAAAACAAGTTAAAACTAAAAAAACAAATTAAAACTCATACGCTTACAAAGAAGTAAATTGAATAGTTAATATCTCAGCTTGGAGCGATCGAAGAGACTCCAGTTTTTTTTTAAAATGTAGCTTACACTATTATCTTTAAGAGCATCACGCACTTAAAGACCTTCGCGTGCTCCTTCCCTTTTTAAAAACAAGTTAAAACTAAAAAAACAAATTAAAACTCATACGCTTACAAAGAAGTAAATTGAATAGTTAATATCTCAGCTTGGAGCGATCGAAGAGACTCCAGTTTTTTTTTTAAATGTAGCTTACACTATTATCTTTAAGAGCATCACGCACTTAAAGACCTTCGCGTGCTCCTTCCCTTTTTAAAAACAAGTTAAAACTAAAAAAACAAATTAAAACTCATACGCTTACAAAGAAGTAAATTGAATAGTTAATATCTCAGCTTGGAGCGATCGAAGAGACTCCAGTTTTTTTTTTAAATGTAGCTTACACTATTATCTTTAAGAGCATCACGCACTTAAAGACCTTCGCGTGCTCCTTCCCTTTTTAAAAACAAGTTAAAACTAAAAAAACAAATTAAAACTCATATGCTTACAAAGAAGTAAATTGAATAGTTAATATCTCAGCTTGGAGCGATCGAAGAGACTCCAGTTTTTTTTTAAAATGTAGCTTACACTATTATCTTTAAGAGCATCATGCACTTAAAGACCTTCGCGTGCTCCTTCCCTTTTTAAAAACAAGTTAAAACTAAAAAAACAAATTAAAACTCATACGCTTACAAAGAAGTAAATTGAATAGTTAATATCTCAGCTTGGAGCGATCGAGGAGACTCCAGTTTTTTTTTTAAATGTAGCTTACACTATTATCTTTAAGAGCATCACGCACTTAAAGACCTTCGCGTGCTCCTTCCCTTTTTAAAAGCAAGTTAAAACTAAAAAAACAAATTAAAACTCTTACGCTTACAAAGAAGTAAATTGAATAGTTAATATCTCAGCTTGGAACGATCGAAGAGACTCCAGTTTTTTTTTAAAATGTAGCTTACACTATTATCTTTAAGAGCATCACGCACTTAAAGACCTTCGCGTGCTCCTTCCCTTTTTAAAAACAAGTTAAAACTAAAAAAACAAATTAAAACTCATACGCTTACAAAGAAGTAAATTGAATAGTTAATATCTCAGCTTGGAGCGATCGAAGAGACTCCAGTTTTTTTTTAAAATGTAGCTTACACTATTATCTTTAAGAGCATCACGCACTTAAAGACCTTCGCGTGCTCCTTCCCTTTTTAAAAACAAGTTAAAACTAAAAAAACAAATTAAAACTCATACGCTTACAAAGAAGTAAATTGAATAGTTAATATCTCAGCTTGGAGCGATCGAAGAGACTCCAGTTTTTTTTTAAAATGTAGCTTACACTATTATCTTTAAGAGCATCATGCACTTAAAGACCTTCGCGTGCTCCTTCCCTTTTTAAAAACAAGTTAAAACTAAAAAAACAAATTAAAACTCATACGCTTACAAAGAAGTAAATTGAATAGTTAATATCTCAGCTTGGAGCGATCGAAGAGACTCCAGTTTTTTTTTTAAATGTAGCTTACACTATTATCTTTAAGAGCATCACGCACTTAAAGACCTTCGCGTGCTCCTTCCCTTTTTAAAAACAAGTTAAAACTAAAAAAACAAATTAAAACTCTTACGCTTACAAAGAAGTAAATTGAATAGTTAATATCTCAGCTTGGAGCGATCGAAGAGACTCCAGTTTTTTTTTAAAATGTAGCTTACACTATTATCTTTAAGAGCATCACGCACTTAAAGACCTTCGCGTGCTCCTTCCCTTTTTAAAAACAAGTTAAAACTAAAAAAACAAATTAAAACTCATACGCTTACAAAGAAGTAAATTGAATAGTTAATATCTCAGCTTGGAGCGATCGAGGAGACTCCAGTTTTTTTTTTAAATGTAGCTTACACTATTATCTTTAAGAGCATCATGCACTTAAAGACCTTCGCGTGCTCCTTCCCTTTTTAAAAACAAGTTAAAACTAAAAAAACAAATTAAAACTCATACGCTTACAAATTATATTATATTTTATTTAAAGATACTCCATTAGAAGTTATGACAACGTCGCCATTTTTAATTACACCGGCGGTGATGCGATTTATTAAAAAAATAATTTATGTAAGTATTGTATTATTTTTTGCAAGCATAAAAAATAAACATAATGTAATAATATGAATTATCATAAAATACGACTACATAACCAATCAGAAATCGATTCAGGCTGTCAGAACTCTTTTTACGAGTATCTCTAATTTTAATATTCCGCGGTTATTAAGTAAAGCATAAAAATAGATATATTGTAATAATATGAATTATATTTAATGATATTAATTGATAAAATCATAAAATACGACTACTACAACCAATCAGAAATCGATTCAGGCTGTCAGAACTCTTACTACGAGTATCTCTAATTTTAATTTTCCGCGATTATTTTTCCTCAGCTGAAGCAGTAATCCGTTTCTGGTTTACACAATATATGACCTTCACAGTTCGTAGAAGATATAATTTTGTTCACTGATTACATGTCTTTATTAAAATCGATACCGATTCCGTATTTTATCATCAGTCATACTCCAAGGGCAAAATCCATGACTGTTTTAACCGACTGACTCATATATTGCGAATTAAATAACCTATTATTATATTATCACTTGCATTCAGTACCGTCTTAAGGGAGGGGGGGGGGGCGAACCAGAGCGACCGCCCGGGGCGCCAGGCCATTATTATTTTATATTATAAAATATATATTTTAAAAGTTTGAGCCTGTAGGATCTCGCCAAGCTGAGATATGAATTATTCAACTTATTTGTTAATTTATCAATTTTAATTGACATTTTCGGTGATTTTTTAACATTTTTTTAAGGGGAGAGAGGGCGGAAAAATAAATCTCGCCCAGGGCGCCAGATTTGGTAAAGCCGGCTCTGCTTGTATTTTCTTACTCACCTTTCGATCCTTATTTATTTCAATGCGATAATTAAAAATTTCGACTGCATGACTTAACGTTACTGAACTATAGAATACCTTACTTACCTATACGGCATATCGCCTCTTTTTTAAATAATCGTCCAAAAAAATCCTTCGTCCATCCGGAGGACAATTATGTATAGAATAAGTGAGAAAAATTTCAAACCGATCGGCAAAGCCGTTCTCAAGTTACAGTGATCACCGACTTTGAAAACATGGTTTCGAGAAAAACGTGTTTAAAGTTTTGAGTACGATTTTCATGCAGATAAAAAATTTATTTTGGAACTTACACTGAATCGTCTATGGACAGGACATTTGTCTGAAATTTTCAGAGAATACTTTTGAAATATTCTACTTTGAGAAAATGCAAAAAATTCCAACTGGGTTTGCCACCCTTAAAGGTTGTAGAAATGTTTAATCAATATCAACCCTTTGACAAATCATAACAAAACTACTTTAATACTTTATTATAATTATATTCAAAAACGAAATTGAAATAAATAATTGGATAGCAGGTA
Organism: Sialis fuliginosa; assembly: GCA_961205875.1. Taxonomy (NCBI): domain Eukaryota; kingdom Metazoa; phylum Arthropoda; class Insecta; order Megaloptera; family Sialidae; genus Sialis; species Sialis fuliginosa. Next base: position 18,983,137 of record OY540818.1, on the reverse strand, counting down.
AAATTTCGCCAAACGTATTCTTCGGAAATAATCAACAAAAGGCATCAGATAAAAATCAGTGTTGTTGAACTCAATTCTTACGCATTCAACTTATCTAAATGTTATGTTTTTATTTCCGTTCGGCATTTTACTGCTTTTTGTATATACCACTGCATGGGAAAAGCATGTTCGCTTATAAGGTACTGGCACCAGTCTTGGGTATGGCCCCAGTAATGGTTATTTTTTAATTAAAGGTACTGAATTAGAAATATTTGTTGATATTTGATTACATACTACCATTTCTGAATATTAATCTATATACATTTAACTGTCTTACAGCGTGATTTGATGACATGAGGCCAATAGGTGTCAAAATGGTGGATATTTAAACTAATTATTAGTATAATTTATTTATTAATTACTATATTATCATAGCAACTGCTTTATATTGTTTCAAATTTGACGATTCTTTCTTTTATATCTTTTGTGTCATAGTACATATCATTAGCAAGTGTCCATTACTGATTTTACTTTATCAATTACTGGAGAAAAAACATGAACAAAATAAAAGGCTTTAATTTAAAAAACAAACTATATTTGCGGACTTTGGTAATTAAATTGATTAAATAAAGAGTTGCTTGTTTTATTAGTAACATGAGTTCATGAGAATTACAAAAAAGAAGCCCGTCAATTACAGCGGCCATAACTGGTGCTAGTTCCTTATCAATGATTATTATTGTACATATAATAATTTTGTATATATTATGGGCAAAGTCCGCAGGGTGTGCAAAATCTACACTGCCCGGGCAATGTTGCACATCGCTGCTAGGCAAAGTTCACAGAAATGGTTAATTAACGAACTTGGCTTCGTTTTAAACGGGCATTGTCGAAAATGCTAAATCGTCGTGGGCAAAGAACTGTGTTAAATTGATATTAATTATATTTGTTGCAATGGATCAACTAAAACTAATTATTACATTAGGTACAACGTGAACGTGCAATAAAGAAAACTATTTTAAATGTTCAAATTCATTAAAGACAATACAAAATGATAATTAAAATATTAATTTCTGTCAGTCATATATTTAATTATTTTTTTGGCAAGGCATGGTACACTAATAATTGTTTCCAATGTTTTAAAATTAATTTATTTGATGTCTTATAAATGTATATAAATAGATATTTTAGAAATTGTTCACAGACTAGCTTGCAAACACTTTCAAATGGGGTATAAAATGTGATATTATCTATGGATTAGTTATGGAATTTAGAGCAGTGACACTTCAACTAATTGTAACACAGTTAGCATCTTTCACCGTACAAAATAATTTTCATAATATTACCACTGTTTTAATACCGTTGGTGTTAACTTACAACAAACAAACACTTCATGAAACTCCAAGAGAACTGTTTGATACCCCATTTGAAAGTTTTGTTATACAGTATATTGTAGTAATAAACTCCGAAAGATTGGGAAGTTATGTGATCATTTCTGAAAGCATAATAAATTTCAAAATTTAGATTTTTCCGTTTTAGACAAAAAAATACAACACAGTTTATAAATGGTTGGAATTTATTCTTCTAGAAAATATTTGTAGATCGTCACATGTCCAAAGATGACACTATCAAAGCCGACTGCGTCGTCACATAACAATTTCCGACTTATGGCTTGCCCGTCTGCCGTTTTTTATAAACGCAATGTGGTCTGTTTATATTTCTCAGAAAACGTTCAGCGACATTTTTTTTCCTCTCTCTGTGTTATCCGACAGCAATCTGCAGAAATCCTTCCAAACAAACAAAATCTCATTTTGTTTTAAACAAAAATGCTCGCACGATATATTTATTTAAATGTGGCAAAAGACAATAGAGGGAGCTGCTCTGTTTTATCTGCCCGCGCATAAAAAGTAGGGAAATTAAAAAAGCCGTAGTCTGTGGAAGTTATGTTGAGATAAAATAAAACAAAAATATCCTGAACTGGTTTTGTCGTGGGTATAAAAAAACTTACTGATTTTTATAGTAGGTTATATTTTATCAATATAACAATAAGAAGTTATTTAAGATGATTTAAGAAGTGGTCACAATTTTTTTTATTGGCTTAAATGATCTATAAACATCTTAAAAATGATATTCGAATGAAATTATAAACAAAATGACAAAGGAAATTTAATACTCTACAAAAAAGGTTCTATACAATTTTCACGTAACATGTATCGTTCTTGAGATATCTTGAAAAATTATTTCGAAATGGGACCGTCCTCAAGCCAGACTCAATCATCAAACCAAGTTTCATTGTTATCGGTTCAGTGGTTCGTGAGTTATGCGTCTGACAAGGAATCATGGGACACACGGACAGACAGACAGACACGGAACGAAAAGTGTTTGCCTTGACGTGAAACGGATAAATCAATTTAACTTTTTTTTGTCTCAATCTGAAACGATCACAAAGCTTCTCGTATCTTCGATATTGCGAGGAAGCAAAAATATAAATACAAGTCACTTTACGTCGGTTATGCGTGAGAGAGAGATGAGTAAATGTATAAGAGAAAGACAGCGTATTAAAATTTTGAAATCGGAGAACAAACGTTTTGTCTCATTTTAAAACGGTCACAAAGCTTCTCGTATCTTCGTTATAGAGAGGAAGCAAAATATTATGTCAAAGTTAAAATATGTATATAATATTCACTTTTACCAAATCTACGCAAAATGTTTTTTTAACAATACGAAATAATATCATTAGAATTGTGTAGAGAAAAAAAATGAAGACATTGAAAGACAACCTCGCACGCAAGTGTTCTTTGTATTTGCATTTTAATCGCGGAGTAGATCGCAATAATTTGTACAGCTCTTTTTTTCTTTTTCTTCTCCATCTTGACGCGTTCTGTGCAAAGATTAAACAGTACGGTTTTATTTGTTCGTAAGGTTTTTTTTGTATTATAGCTTGCATCACGATAATTTCTGTCTTCCGTTGAGTTTTATATCGATTTTTAATTTGAGGTTACTTATTCTTGACTTAAGTGATGTATCACGGTAAATAATGCTATAGTTTTTTGTGTCTGAAGTTCTAGAGGTTAAAAAACGTACCGGATTGCTTCAGATGTTATTATTTCTTATGAAGATATCATAACTATATCTACATGAAATTTTTAATAAGGGAAGCATATTTTGTCAATCTTCCCTCTCATATTAACAAAAAAAACTAGTTATGAAACACCTTAAAAGTACAAGCTTTTACTTTTTAAATAAATTCTTATATATTTATATAGTAACTAAATGATTCTACGTCTTATTTTCTTGTATTTTAGTCGATATTTGTGTGATGAGTTGTAGGAAATTTCACTAAAAAATTTAGAATTTTTGATTTCGTTAAAAGTATGTTTATTGTATAGAAAATGACGTGAAAAGTTGTTTGTTTCAAACCGCAGGTCTGTATCTCAAATCGTTCTCGAGATATAGCCTCTCAAAGTTTTAGTTTTTTCAAATTTTTGGAGAAAAAAGGCCATAACTTTTGAACGGGTGGTCGGAATTGATTTTAGTTGACGGATTTGAAATCAGCGTGTCAAAATCTATATAATGACATGTATAATACTTTAAAATTCGATAAAAAAAATTTGGTCAAAAATCGACATTTTTTTAAGGTATACCCCTTTGAATTTTTTCGATTTTTCGCGAATTTTTTTTTCTCGAGTTTTAAGATTTTATACATGTCATTATATAGATTTTGACACGCTGATTCCAAATCCGTCAACTAAAATCAATTCCGACCACACGTTCAAAAGTTATGGCCTTTTTTCTCCAAAAATTTGAAAAAACTAAAACTTTGAGAGGCTATATCTCGAGAACGGTTTGAGATACAGACCTGCGGTTTGAAACATACAACTTTTCACGTCATTTTCTATACAATAAACATACTTTTAAAGAAATCAAAAATTCTAAATTTTTTAGTGAAATTTCCTGCAGTGAACTTCAACTCGTTATACAAATATCGACTAAAATACATGAAAATATGACGTAGAGGTATTATAGTTTTATATTTTTAAATTATTTATATCTCATTTCAAAATCGTGTGTAAGGGGGAGGGGTGACATCCCAAAACATTTATTTTTTCAAGATATCTCAAGAACGACACATGTTACGTGAAAATTTTATAGAATCTTTTTTGTAGACCATTCAATTTCCTTTGACATATTAAATGTCATTTTGACGTTTGCATAAATTTAGATTTAGATTGAAATTGTCAAAAAATTACAAATATACGAAAAAATAAGCAGGTGCGTAGTAATATTTTTTAGTAAAATTGTATAAAAATTAAATGTTTCGGTTTTTATTTATATTATTCAATAATTAACTACCTTTGGTGAATTCAGCACGAGGAAGTGCAGATGTTTTTTTACACACCTTTTCCCTGCAAAACAAAATTAAATTGAAAAAAAAATAAACACATGAATATTTTTTTCAATGTCCCGGTAAAACGGTCTACAATATTAAACCAATTATTCACAACTGGTTAGTGATTAGAACGGGTTATTGGGGTACGAAGGGGGGGGGGGGGGGAGATACATGTAGTAATTAGATCAACGCACACGGTGGCGCTGCGTAGCGGAAGAAACGTGAACTAGCAGCAACACCTTTGTGAGTTATACTATCGTGGAAGGTGTAGAATAATTTCATTCTGATAGAAATTTATTATACAGGATTATTCGTAACTATTTTTAAACCGTAAAATATTTAAAATATTTTTTTCAAATTGAGATAATTCTTTCTAAGAGAATATTTTACAATAAACTATATAGACTTATATTATAGGAAATTTAATGCTCTACAAAAAATATTCTATAAAATTTTCACGTAACATGTGTCGTTCTTGAAATATCTTGAAAAAATAAATATTTTACCTTACACACGATTTTCTCAAGCCAAGTTTCATTAACATCGGTTCAGTGGTTCATGAGTTATACGTATGACAAGGATTCACCAGACAGACAGACACGGAACGAAAAATATTTGTCTTGACCTGAAACGGAAAGATTAATTTAAAATTTTGAAATCGGAGAACAATATTTTTAAATTTTATCTTTGATATTGCGAGGAAGCAAAATATTTAGGTGTTTTCAAAATTTATATAATGGCATATAAATATCAGTATTCTTAGGTGATACTTTTTGTAGATCTGTAGACAGACAGTTCGCTTTCACTGGATCTCTATTCCTCTGGGTAAGATCCCTCTCATGTATTCTCCTCTCTCTCAGACACATTCGCCATGACTGCTTTCACGTAGAATGTTATTGTCATAGAAGATTTTTTTGGTGTAATGAATAAGCCACCTTATTTAAAGTAGATTATCGATTAAACTTTCTCATAGATGACTTGACGTGTTGAAAGATATTGAAAAATCTATGTTATCTATTATTATTATCTAGGCTTCTGGGCGTGGATAAGTTAATAATTAATAATAACATAGATTAGGAAAGTACACGGATTCATACGAAACTGTTACCAATTTTTTTTATCAAATGCTTATAATTACAATTCGATTTGTAAGGTAATGGTTCCAAATATACGTTATTTTAAAATCCGAATGATATGCCGCTGATTTTACGGAGCACATTTTTGCGGAGCACACTGGTAACAAAGCTAGACAGTTTTTTTAAATTATGAGTCGTGTATATTTCCTTGTCTAATATTAACACGAAATTATAACCGTTGATACTTTTTTTAATTAAGAATTGTTTTAAAAACATCGTGTTGCTGGTTTTGTCTACTTGGTGTAAACACGGCATTAATTAAACTATTATCGTTTGTAAAAATATTTAAAACCGCCGATTTTAAATTTGCATTTCTTTATAGAAAATTATCGAAACATAAATTTTATTATTATACTGTTAAAATGAATGATTTTTTTTTTAATTATTCAAATATATGTATTATATAACAACATATTATTATAATTTATAAAGTTATGTATTTGTAAATATTTTATTCATTTGTGAAAATATTTCGTATTTATTTCAATCTTATTTTACAACATTTTGTACAAGTACATATTTTTCGCTAAGCCAAGCATGAAGTATTTTTTTTCCACGTAGGTACTACTGTACTTTCTTATCTACCTCGACCTTCATTATATAAAATATACTTATAATATATAATATACAATTATATATGTAGATATATAAATATTCCATAATCATGCAATATTAAAAAAAATTAATTGTTTCTTAATAACCATAATACATATATTAAATATAATTTAAATATTTTTGTATTGTAAATAAAATTTAATTACTTTTAAAATTTTATAAGAATAGAACATTTTTTTTGTTCATTTTAAAACGATCACAAAGCTTCTCGTATCTTTGATATGGCGAGGAAGCAATTACAAAAGTAAAATAGTTTTTACATCGAGAGAAAAAAATTTCGAGGTTCTACTAATCATTCAACAAAAAGAATATACCTAATTATATTTTCAAGTACAATAATGTTCATTTACAAATGATTAGAACAGGCCGAATCTAATGGTCTTTATTGGATGTTCATCTTTTTATTCACATTAGTATAATTACATTAAATAGGTCACTGAAATACCGATTTGGCACTTTTGCAAGCTGTTTGCCATAACATCTACTCTCTAAGATGTTTTTCCTTGCCAACTAACAACATAGATATTATTGAATCTTTCCTATCTCTATATATGTATAACAGAAATATATGTATGCATGTGCATCTAGCATACATCGAATAAAGGGGGGGGGGGGAGACAAAGCAAATATATAAAAAAAAAATTTGTTAGGGTATCTGTAATTTTTAATACATTTTTGATACGCCTCTGACTTATAGATTTTCTTGAAGAAATATATAGGTATACTTTATTTCAAACTGTACTGCTTCTGATGATTTCATATTATTGAATAAAGTTCCCCAAAAATATTTCACAAGACTCACTTCAAACAATATGGCCAATTTGAATTTTTAAAACTTATTTTAAATCTTACCCCTACACGAAATATTTGAAGTAAAAGTCACGGCTTACATACATACGTTAACAAATAATAATCAAATTTTATTTTAGGGTGGTCCATTTTTCCTTGACTGATTTTTTTCTGATTCTGCACGAAAATTTGTTAATTTTTACTGTACACGCATTAGAAGTTATATGTAGTGACATCTAGCGTGCAAATGCAAAACTAAAAACCTGTTTTACCGACTATCACAACAGAAATCTGTATTATCCGCACCTAACCTAACTTCATGGTGTTAAATTATTTCTGTTGCATTACTAAAATTCTTTAAAAAATTTGAATTTTATTTTTATAAGTGTTTTTGTATAAAATTTTAATAGCTAAGATATAGTGTTGTAAACTTTATTTTGAACTAGCTGTTCTTGCAACTTCGCTCGCTAAAAATGATATATAGTATCGCGAAGTTTATTTTAGATCTTTTTATTCTATAAATTCTTTATTACATTATATTGTTCAATATTTAACGGTTTAAGCAACGTATTGCAAAAACTTTTTTCCAACTTGATTTATTATTATTTTCACTGCTTATCCCTTATGTTACCTAACGTAACAAAATATATGAGCACTATAACAGACATAGAGATGTTGCTTTTTATAATATGTAAGGATGAAACTGTATTCATATTTTTTGTAGATTTATGTCCGGTATTATAAAGGAGCTAACAAAATTTGCTAGCTAGCAATTACATTCAAATGGGGTATTAATTCTGTACTAGTATCTATGGATTAGTTATGGAATTTAGAGCAGTGACACTTCAACTAATTGTAACACAGTTGGCATCTTTGACCGTACAAAATAATTTTCATAACATCACCACTGTTTTAATACCGTTTGTATTTACTTACTACAACGCGTGCGCGAAACTGTCAAAGTCATCAACAAACTCCAAAAGAACTGTCATATAAGTTTGATATCTCAGTTGAAAGTGCTCGCTAGCTAACAAATTTGTGAGGTCCTTTATGATACCGGACATTAGTTAATATGATTTGTTCCAAAAATCAAGACTATATTTTATATTCTTCCTGTATATTACATTCATTTATAAATCCGCATCGTGACATAGTATGTACAATGTTTGACCTAACCTTATCCGTACCTAAGCCTAGATTTGGTAACAAAACAGATCTGAGTGTGCGTCGGCCGACACACTTGATGAAAAACTTTAATATTTAATGTCGGGGATTCAGGGTGAAAGATCCGACGCTACCCACGTGGCTTTGTGTGCGTGGTATTTTAATAAAAAGAATCCTTCTCATTCGATTTTTTTATATCCCTCTATCAACTCATTGCTAGCTCTAGTATTTTATTTTTTCTTGTCATTTGCGAGAATGCGGCTTATCTGCATAATTCTGTTTATAAAAAAAAGCTCCTCAAAGGAATTTATTATTGGATTTTTTTTATACATTCGGGGAGGATTATTTTATTGTTTTTTGTTTTTTTTTTTTATTGAAATTGCTTTATCTTTATTTCAATATATCATATTATATACCGGGTGATCAAAAATATATATGTGCGGTATTATAAAGGAGCTAGTAAATTTGCTAGCTAGCAAGCACTTTCAAATGAGATATCAAACTTATATGACAGTTCTTTTGGAGTTTGTTGAAGACTTTGACATGTTTCGCGCACGCGTTGTAGTAAGTAAATACCAACGGTATTAAAACAGTGGTGATGTTATGAAAATTATTTTGTACGGTGAAAGATGCCAACTGTGTTACAATTAGTTAGCTAAATTCCATAGCTAATCCATAGATACTAGTACAGAATTAATACCCCATTTGAAAGTGCTTGAATAGAAAAATCTGATCTATAAAAGTATTTATATTATTAATTTAATTTTTTAATATTACAAAAAAATTGGAGGGTTAACTTAAAGAAAAAACATAGTACATAATTTTTTATAGAACTTTGTTTTTATTCATTCAAAAATGACTAAAAAAAGCTTTTAAAAATCTACAAGAAATAATTATTTTCAATGTCCACACATACTGAAAAGTCTAAAATAATTAAATTTAATTATATTTTTTTCTTAAAAAGTCAGGTCAGATTTTGATGAAATTTATATGGGACCCCTACGGGAGTATACTGCATGTTGGTATAATATATTTATTGAATTAAGAACATCCTCCTTTTTTAAATTCGGTTAAAAATACCATAGTATACAGATACAGTTTTTTAGATTTGTTTTTTAATAGATTTGTTCGAACATAGACAGCTGGTGGAAGTAAAGACAATGTATTCCTTTTAAAAATCGCATAGATACTTAATCACATTTCACGATAACCGATCAAGCGTAGAGAACAGAATAAAAAGTACTCTTGTAGAATCAATTATGTGTATCAACAAATAAATCAATGCATCGTGAGTTAATTATTCATATAAATCAAATTGTCTTTAGTTGATTCTATTGTCGACTTTAAAGTCCAATCGAATTTAAATTTAGATATGGTTATATTTGTATATACACAATACACATTCTAAAAATTGATATAAATATGTTTTATCTGCATTAATGGTCTTGCAGTTTGTATTCATTTTCGTTTATCACAAACTTAGTAGGCTTCTCCCATTTGATTATTATAATATTTAAATCTTTTCTCTATGTATCAAACAAAGACAGATATTTAGAAATTCATTTGCTAGATAAAGAACTACTCTTCGTTTATAATACATAGGTACTCATATATATTTGTGCAATTAAATAAATGCACGTAAATTTTGTGGCAATAAATATTTGATATTCCGAATTTTAGTATTTAAATATATTAAACTTGATAGAAAAAGATAACCGATGATGTTTGTCTTTAAATTTGGAACCTGTTGTAAGCGATTCTAGCCTTTAGGGTGCCAGACGAGTTCTGCAGGCGACTGTACATACGTTGTATCGATTTTATTTCGAAAACTGTTTAGAACTTCACAAATGCCCGGTATTATAATGAATTAGCTTAAATTTTTCACCCATATTTCTTTGACAGCTGCATTTTTTGATGAAAAATTAATTTAAAAAATGAATCACTGTCCCAATTTACATAATTTCTACATTATATTTAAAAATTTCAAATGGCTGTTTGGAACTTCAGAATGATTCAAATTTTATCCGATAGAGAGCAGAGTGGTCACTGACCATAGGCGAATAATAACTGATAGGTTGATTCATGGAAATTCTGGTGGAATGTACCAGAAATTAAAAGAACGTCATTTTTTAAGCGTGTAAGGAAGTGAGAAAGAAGTAACCAGAAAGAGATAGAAACTAGTGTTCTGGCAGAAACGTTCAATATGAAGTTAGCCTGGTCACTAGTTTCTATCTCTATCTCTGTAGTTACTTCTTTCTCACTTCCTTACACGCTTAAAAAATGACATTCTTTTAATTTCTGGTACATTCCACCAGAAACTCCATGAATCAACGTGATGTTATATGCTGATAAAAATACCAGATATGTATCCAAACTATGTATGGTTTAAACAGTGATGTTTGGTGACATTCCGACATCCAGTTAGTGTAAGAAATATAATACTATCAACAAAAAACATGCGCGCCTATTTCATGTATTAATTTGTATTATGTAAGATATTTTTAAGGCGGCTATTACACTATCAAAGAAATATTATAAAATTTCTTTCATCAAAGAAATATGACAGTATAATAAGTCAACTTTTATAATATTTATATGATCATAGTTAATGACAGTCTCTTATATTTGATCAAAGTTTTTTGACGTCAAAAACAAAATGGCGACTGCCAAGTTATCACTGACAGTTACAGTTACATAATTATTAATATATGAATATCAACAAAATCCAGTATTATATGATAATCTTCTTATTGATTATAAAAACCACAATACACGGTTGTAAATTCAAACCTCGATCGCGTCAATTGACGAACATCCACGCACTGATATTCAAAAGGCACCAAAAAAGAAAAAAATATCCCTAGATAATATTGAGAAAATATTATCAAATATTTTATGTAGTGTAATAAAACAAAATTTCATATTTTATCAAAGAAATATGATATGAAAGATCTTTGACATATTTATTTGATAGTGTAATAGCCGCCTTAGTCGTTAATAAAATCTAGTGAATATTTAAAATTTAACTGCAGTTAATATAAAAATTCAACGAACTGCGTTTGTACATATATATATATAAAATAAATTGGTTATGCAGAACCCAAACTAATTCTGTACAAAAATAAAACAAAAGTCAATGGTTTGTCTGGCCTTTTGAACAACATAAGTAGTTTAGATTTTATTTTAAGAGGTTTTTGTTCAAGGCCTGCGCCACTTTACAGGTGGCTTTTTCATCTAAATAATATATTGCACGCAATAATGACGGAACGAACAACTACGTCACGGGATAAATTAGTACGCCGGGAATAAACCAGCGTTCGTAAAAATGTTTTCAAATTATTATTATTATTTTTTTTTTTAATATTTTTTTGAGGGTTATTTATCATTTTAAGGATTATTTTGGACTGTACAATCGATATGCAAGAAATCGAAATTATTTTTAAAAAAAGCAGGTATCCATGTAGGAAATTACAAAGGGCCCAGGCTTGCTCCAATGCTGGCCAACATGTGTATCGAACAAAAATTTATTTAATAAATTGAAAAAAAGTGAACATTTTTACCTGGTCTTTCAAAGTTAGAATTTTAATTTAATACATGTATATCGAATAATTTTAATATATATTTGAGGAGAGGCATTATTAAATGAAAATTTCTACCTAAATATCATGTACAAAATTTAATTAATTTTAAAAACAAATTCTTTTAGAAAATTTCGTTACTTTATTTTACATTTATGTTCTAAATCAGAATCTCTATTGTATTTTTAACGAACACTGTTTTGTTTCATTTTTCAGTGCCAGGAAGCGTATTTGTTATTTTGACATCTGGTTTTATGTTTTGTAAACTCTTCTCATTTTAATTTATGTACTTGGCATTAAAGTGACTCACCAATTGTAAGTAATTCTTTATTATTCGATTGTAATTATTGCATCATTTTATTTATACTTTCTCCTTTAACAAAAATTCACATAATTAAAACTATTCAACATTTTACAAAGAGCGTGTAACTTCTAAACCGATAAAAGGGGTGATGGTTAAGACGTGACTTGTGTCCAGAAATATGTAGTATTTTGATCTAATTAACCATCAAAATTTCAACCAATTATTTTGGTGGAATTATTAGAATTCGTGATCTTACATAAAACAAGGAGTTAGTTAATTCTAATTACTATATCAAGTGCTAATTGTTAAACTAATAAACAAACCAATTAAGTAATCGTATAGTATATGACCTCAGTACGTATTTTAGAACTGAATATTTCTTAGTTTTAATTATATTAACAGTCGACTGTCCCGGAAGTATTTGCTAGTAATTTATCTACATTTTTAAACAATAAATTTAAACTATAAATAAAAATAATATTTAATCCTGCTAACATAGAAATATGTAGACTAGGGTATTTTTTTTTTCAACCCCGCAGGCCTATGTTTTAGCTTTGGATCAAAAGTTAACTGTCCCAAAATTTTAGACTCATAGATCAAACCTGTGGACGGCGCAAACCTTTTGATTGACATAGGAAAAATTACTTTTTTATTTACGCGTGAATATCTCGTTGAAAAAAATTCTTTTTGAAAATTTCTTAGGGGAATATTTTGTAGAGAATTAAGAGCTCAATTCATAAATCCAATAAATTTTAAGAAATATTTGTTTAAAATTATCATAAAAATTGGATTTTACTTTTTATGATAATGTTTAAACGAACTTATCTTTAAAAATATTCGATCTATGAATTGAGCATTCGGGATCTTTTTTGTAAGAAATTTAAAGATAATAGTATAAGCTACATTTAAAAAAAATTGAGTCTGTAGGATCGCGCCAAGCTGAGATATTAACTATTCAATTTACTTCTTTGTTAGTTTATGAGTTTTAATTAGGGAATTAATTTTTAAAAAGGGAAGGAGGTCGCGAGGGTCTTTAAGTGCGTGATACTCTTAAAGATAATAGTGTAAGCTACATTTAAAAAAAAATTGAGTCTGTAGGATCGCGCCAAGCTTATTTATTAATAATAGAAGAAGGGGGTCTCGACGGTCTTCAGGCATTAATAGGCTATTGATTATACCGGAAAATTAGAGGTAAAAAGGAACAATTGCGTTAAAGGGTTTCATCTACAGATGATAAAATCACAAAGTGCTACTAAATTCACCCTTGCGTTTTTGAGGGAGGGAGGGTGGGGTAAACAAGTCACATTTCAATGTTTTAAGTATAACTCAAAAACTAAGCAAAAAAAATGATCAGTTGTCATCAAATCACGCTGTAAAAAACAGTTACAGATTAATATCCAACAATGTCAGTAATCAAATATCAACAAATATTTCTAATTTAGTACATTTCATTTATAAATGTTCAACACTGGGGTATTGTTCAAGACTGGTGCCAATACCGTATAATATATTTTATTTAAGAATGCAGTGGTTTTTGACGGTAAAATGCACGATTCGTACCGTTAAAACCCCGGCAACCACTGCATTCTTAAATGAAATAGAACATAGTTCATCTTATAATTTAAAATCCTTATTTTTGTACACTACACATGCAGAGAAAGACAAATAAACATTGTAACGTACGTGTTCTCGTACTGGAAATGCCAGAATGTTTGTGTGTGTGTGTGTGTATTTATTTTGAAACTGTTCTAATAGAACTCTCGCCTCTAACAAATCTATCAATTCACCATGAGGATAATCTGAAAATAGAACAACATTTCTAATTATATGCATGCGCAATGGGTTCGGTCATGTTACGCTTAATAAATATAAAAAAGTAGGTAATGACTTAGTACCTTTTTATTTTTTTATTTCGAATATCCTGTTGATATATTTATATGTGTATCTATGGAAGATTTTATAAGGTACTGGCACCAGTCTTGGGTAATACCCCAGTTTTAGACTTTTGTTTAATTCAATGTACAAAATTAGAAATATCTGTTGATATTTGATTACTACCATTTCTGAATATTAATCTATATACATTTAACTGTCTTACAGCGTGATTTGATGACATGAGGTCCATAATGGTGGACATTTAAACTAATTATTAGTGTAATTAATAGCATCTGCTTTATATTGTTTCAAATCCATCACTGAATTTACTTTATCCATTACTGGGCAATAAACAAAATAAAAGGCTATTATTTAAAAAACTAACTATATTTGCGGACTTTGGTAATTAAATTGATTTAATAAAGAGATACTTGTTTTATTAGTAACATGAGTTCATGAGAATTACAAAAAAAAAGTATATCTTGCTCTTAAAACGGTCAGGACTGGTGTTTGTGTATTTTTCATTTGTAATCCGTTCGGAGCGATTTTATGTCTTGAGTAAAATATTGTTAAAAATAGTGAGTTTCGTTGCAATTCGATTGTAAAGGTTTATCTTTCGTAAACCCATTTATATAAACTTTTCAGTTCCTGTACAATGTTTTGGTCAAGTCGTTGCAGACGATTTTTATATAAAATGTGTATGCCAGGGGTTCCAAACTTAGAGTATCTACATTATAAAATACTTTTTCAAAGCGAATTTATTTATTTAAAACCTAAAAGTGATTATTGGTCGCCTGCGAACATAAGGTTAATTTACATTATTTCAAGTGTTCAAGTAGACGCATCTGTTAGAGGGAGAAGGGGGGGGGGGGGTGAAGCTACGAGAAATTGTTAGTAATTAATAAATAAAAAATAAATTCAGATTGACTATGCCTTGTAAGGCGGCTATTACACTATCAAATAAATATGTCAAAGATTTGATCATATTTCTTTGATAAAATACGAGATTTTGTTTTATTACACTACATAAAATATTTGATAATATTTTCTCAATATTATCTAGGGACATTTTTTTCTTTTTTGGTGCCTTTTGAATATCAGTGCGTGGATGTTCGTCAATTGACGCGATCGAGGTTTGAATTTACAACCGTGTATTGTGGTTTTTATAATCAATAAGAAGATTATCATATAATACTGGATTTTGTTGATATTCATATATTAATAATTATGTAACTGTAACTGTCAGTGATAACTTGGTAGTCGCCATTTTGTTTTTTACGTCAAAAAATCTTTGATCAAATATAAGAGACTGTCATTAACTATGATCATAGAAATATTATGAAGGTAAATATTATAAAAGTTGACTTATTACACTGTCATATTTCTTTGATGAAAGAAATTTTATCATATTTCTTTGATAGTGTAATAGCCGCCTAAGACATTACTTAAATTCGAAGAACGATTGACACTGACAATGAGTTCTTTTATAAGAAGTACCTGTCAGTCTAAATCAAGCTCTTCTTCTTCCCTGATCAATCACTCGAGTAGAAAACCTAACAATCGATTTGTGAAACACAGAAACGATATTATTTGTAAGCGCCAGAAATAAACACATATCTGAGCGGCGATTGAGTGAACAGAACAATCGTTCGATGTATTTCTGTAGCGGGGAGATACAAAAAGCCAAAGGCAGCTGGGTGGCCGCCGGCAGACCATGACCGAAGAAAACAAAACACTCGCAAGCCGTGACAGCTCCACGATTTATACAGTCCACTTCCAATGTTGTACGTGTACACTTGTTTGTTACTGCTGGTATACTGATTGTTTCTGTCGAAGGAGGTTTGCTGGAACTGGAGGAGAAAAAAAATATTAATTGTAGAAAGTTGCAAGACATTTCTTGTAGTTGTATCTTTCGGAAAAATTCTAAATACCCTGAAAAATTGTTCCTACATTTATTTATGAAAGACTACCTATTACCCGCAACTTCGTTCGTGTCATATATATAAATATATATATATATATATATATATATATATATATATATAATTCTTAGCTCTTTTTTTGAAAAAAAAATCTCATTTTCAAGGAGATGTTTTTGCAAGAAGGGGTCAAATTATTTTTTACAAATAGTGGTATTCACATACCAAATTTCAACTCAGAGACTTGCTCCCCTTTTTTTCAAATAACATACTTTTAACGAAATCGGAAACACAATTTTTTAGTCAAATTTTAATTTTTCATAGATATATCAACTCAAAGACATAAAAATAAGAAGTAACTTACTATAAAAACAATAATTTTATTATTTTTCATGTAATTTGCCCCTTTAGCTGATAGGATAACGCACCACTGGTAATAACTATAAATTAAAAAAAATTCAGTAATTATAATATTTTATATATTATTACTGACGATATTAAACGCAATTTAGATTTTGGTCTTTTGGAAATCTCATTTTCAAGGAGATGTTTTTGCAAGAAGGGGTCAAATTATTTTTTACAAATAGTGGTATTCACATACCAAATTTCAACTCAGAGACTTGCTCCCCTTTTTTTCAAATAACATACTTTTAACGAAATCGGAAACACAATTTTTTAGTCAAATTTTAATTTTTCATAGATATATCAACTCAAAGACATAAAAATAAGAAGTAACTTACTATAAAAACAATAATTTTATTATTTTTCATGTAATTTGCCCCTTTAGCTGATAGGATAACGCACCACTGGTAATAACTATAAATTAAAAAAAATTCAGTAATTATAATATTTTATATATTATTACTGACGATATTAAACGCAATTTAGATTTGGTCTTTTGTAATACTTTAATGAATAGATGTTTCAAATTTCTTATCGTATTGTACTCCGGCACTGACCGTATAAAAGTTTCAAATGCAAATAACCTTTTGTGTAATAAATATTCAGGTGTTCATTTACATTATTTATAAATTTCAATACGGAATGAGAAATTTGTCAAATCGCGATATCTGCAAATTAATTGTATTGTATTATTTTAATTGATTTCTTGAATTTGATTTAATTGAAGCAATTGTCTCTGTATTAAATTTGCATTATTAATTGATGATATAGAAATTATATGTATTAGTTAATTTATCTATTATTTTAGAAGCAAGGAACCGTTCTGTCAGTCCGTCTGTCTGTCTATATAAATTTTATACTATTTAAGATGAAATTTAGAAAAAGTGATGAATTCGGGAAGTTGGATTTTTTGGATTTTCTCTTTATATGTTCGAAGATTAGTTGAAAATCAAAAATTTGGAAAAATCGGCCATGTGCGTCCCGCGAAAATTGCATAATTGTTCATTTTTGATACATTTCAAGTGTATCGCTACACTGTTTTTGAAATATCTCCGGTTCTATAGGTCGTAGGAAAATAAAAAAAATAATAAAATACTTATAAGTTAATAGACTATAGAACTGCATAGGTAGCGTTACTTTTCAAACGCATCCTAACCTCAAAAATAAAAAAAATTGTCGAAAAACTTTTTTTATCACTAATAATTCAATAGTTAACGTAAAAATGAAGGAATTTTTACGAAAAAAAGAGAAAATATGTATTTTTATGTTACAAGTACGTAAATTTAGGATAATTTTTTTTTTTTAGTTATTGTAGACTTTTTTATTAACATTCTTGTGAACATATGCCAAAATCTGTTAAAATGCAATAAAAAAAGTTTTTGATTTTAACCCTTCAGTCACGATATATTTGCGTTTAAAGTCGTTATCATCGCGCCTCCCCCCCCTCTATTTTCTAAATTATCGATTCGCACTTAGCCGTTTTATTTAAATTGTATTATTTTTATATAGAAAATTGAATATTCTATAAAATTTGGTTTTGTTATAAAACATTATTTTCATTTTTATTCAATATGTATTTTACTTTAATTAAAAACCATGTACTGTAAATATTGCAAGGCGTTTTATATTTAAAGACCGATAAAAAACCTCTATGATAAAAAAAATTTACCGAGCAAGTACATTTATGTACATATTACTTATAAATACAAATTGCACAAAGTACACAGAAAAAAAAAACACTAAATATTAGCTCGACTATTTATAGAAGAAATTCCAGTTGAGTTTTTATTTATTTTGCATATACTGGATATACATAGCAATCATTCCTGTGAAGAAATATCGCTTGTGCATCGGAATTTAATTGTAAATACTCGAAGGAATTTCATATACTGTTTTATAAAACGATGCTCCTACTTGTACCGAGTTTTTTATTAATATTTATTAATTATTAATGTAGCTCAAAAAAAAATTCAAGCTATACATGCACAATTAGTGTTCCATGCCATCCCCCCCCCCCCTCCCCACCTAAAATTTTGACAAAATTTGTTCCTTACATCATGAGAAGGGTTTTTTGTCGAACAAATTTTTCTCTAAAATCAAAAGGAAATAAACAAATAAATTGTTTATAACAATTAATCGCGCTGAAATTTTTCAATACTGATAATTTTTGGTTAATTTACACCTAGTTCTCAATGATTTTTTCAGATTTTTTGAGTGATAGCAAATTTTAAGCGTTTTTCCCTACACGAAAATTTTTTTTTCATTACCCAATTTACCCCTTGAAATTCATCCCCAGAATCAAAATTCAACTTTTGATACTTCACATATATAATTTCTAATTTTTACGTCAAATATAGTTTCAAAGAAAATCGTCTGTGACAGACGGACGGGCGGACAAATACATTTTCTAAGCTTCATAGTTTCATAAAAATCTAGAACTATATTAAAATAATAAATAAACAATAATATTGATTTAATTAAATATAATGTTCTATATAAATCATAAATAACAAACTGTAACAGATACATTTTTCTTTCTTTCTTTTTATAGTGATAAAAGAAACACTCTAATTCATTTTAATCACAAAAGAAAACATAAACCACATAAAGAATCTGACAGCTTGGGATATATTAATATATCCAAAATAACCACGTCTTTACAAGTATGTTTATACAAAAGATTGTTGGAACATTTTTGACGTATTTCTTGTTATTTTTTGATACAAACAAGATTGTAGGATTAATCTACAACTTGTATTTCAGAAAAACCAACAAAAATAAGACGTTATAAATTATTATTTGATGGTAATTATATATGTATAAGACTTGATGAAAAATATATAGTCAATAGATTTATGGGTTTTGATGATTTTTTAATGATTTATAAAGATAACTAAGGTACTGGCACCAGTTATGGCCGCTATAAGAGCAAGATTTACTGTTTTTGTGATTGACTGGCACAAAAAGATGATGTGAAAATTTTCAACAAACAAAATATAGACGCAACAATAAGAAAATATTTGAATTTCGGAAATTTCATTGTTATATTTAATATGAAAAGTTACATAATAGTGGAAGGGAAGGGCGCCAATGAGGTGCTTGCCTAGGGCGCTCTCGACATTTAATTCGCCTCTGAGTACCTACTACGATATAAAAGAAAGAATCGTCAAATTTGAAACAATCGATTTAAATTACAATATAAAGACATCGCTTGCGTTCAGAATCCCAGACATATTTATAAAAATACTACTACGAAACCATTAAAATGGAACAATATGAATAAAAGATGACTAAAGAATCAAAAATCATTGCAAACATATTTGACGATGTTATTTTTATGTAGATACAAACAAAATATAATTAATTCTGTATAATTCCGCCAAACACGCGGTATTATAATAAATTACTATATAATGTTAAATAAGTTCGGACTTGGCGCGATGAATACATTTGCTCAAGCGAAGAGAGCAGACAAAATCGATATGCACAAAAGATATGTATACAGGCTGTCCCATTTTAAAACCTCCACTCGAATATCTTCTCACAAAAAGACGCTAGCAGAAAATTTTTCAGGCACATTTCAACGGGAGCGGGGGGGGGGGGGGGGGGTAAAATTATTGTATGTATTCATTTCTTAATAGTTTTTTTTTTAATAGAAAAACATTTTTTCAGAATTTTTTTTTTAATTAACAAAATTTGCAGAAAATTTGGATTTTCATAATTTATATACTCTTAAACTATAACATTTTAAGAAAAGTGCAAATGGCAAAAATGCTTAAGGATGTCTAGTCATTTATAATTATAATTTTCTCTCATCTCAAATTTCATTGATTTTTCGCAAAAGTTTTTTTAATTCTTTGGTAAATTTGACGTAAAACGCGTCAGGTTAAAAAAAATGTAAAGGCCAATCGAAATCTTCGAGTTTTAGATTTAAAATATTTTTTTTTAGAATTGATTTATAATATCTGTAGATGAAAAAAATGGAACCCTTATAGAATCACTTTGTTGTCCATCTGTCTGTCCGTCAAGACCCCTTTTCTCAGGAACGGCTAAAGCTATCAAGTTGAAATTAATATCAAATACTAAGGACTACAGCCTCATAGTCTTGTAAAAAAATCAAATTTCTAACTCAATGCAATAAAAAGATACGGCCTTTTAAAGCGTGACCTATAAGGTACTTTTCTTTAACTTAAACTCTTGAAATTTGATACAAAGGAAGTTCTTATAACACTAGTAAAGGAAAAAATCCGAAAATCATTAATTTATTATTATGTGTGGAATTATAACGTGACAAACTTACTACATAGATACATAACTATTGTCAAATGTATGTGTTATATAACGGTACGTAACCTTCAGGGCGCGAATTCTACTCGCACTTCGACCCAACAACTAAAAAAATCAATAGTTTAGTATTATTATCCAATATTAAATTTTATAAATAAGTGAAAACTGTAGGTCAAAAGGCAGTAGTACTAAATTGAATCGTATTGTTGAAAAGTTGTAAATATTTAAAAAGAGTTAAAAGACTTTATCACCATGCTGTATATAAACCGTCATGGTTTTACTCTCGAAATGATGAAACGTGAATGTTTTTTATAATTTTCGTCATATACATTTTTTTTGTATGTTTTTATAAAATACGTTTTATTGAAGTGTTTGTTTTCTAGATTATTATATGTAACTTGTTTACTAAATTTACATGTACATGTGAATGTACAGAATTTAATTACAGTACAATTACATTTTGTTATTCTTGTATTTTTTTTTCGTTATGAGAACAGTCATTTTTTTTATATGTGGTCGGTACATGCATAAAAAAGGTTAACTTAAAGCAAGAGAAAATATTGTTTTAAGATAAAGAATTTATTGTTTTCGTCCGACAATATTGTTTTAAAGAATTTGTATTTTTTTTAAATCTAAATAATTTTTCGGGATACAAATTAGCCTATGTCCTTCCTCTGGATGCAAACTATCTCCTTGCCAAATTTCATCAAGATCGGTTCAGCCGTTTAGTCGTGAATAGGTGTTATTATTTCTGTTGACAAATCCCTACTCCTCCCTCTTGAAAAATTTTCTGTATACGTTCCTGATCTGTAAAACTCCCCATGGTCGCCATTTAATTTTCTAAGCGACTTTTTCGCTATCAGATAACGTAATTTAGGTTATTATTTCTGTCGACAAATCTCCTCCCCCCTTGAAAATTTTCTGTATACGTTCCTGATCTGTAAAACTCCCCATCTAATTTTCTAAACTACTTTTTCGCTATCAGATAACGTAATTTAGGTTATTATTTATGTTGATAAATTCCATCCCCCCTTGGAAAATTTTCTGTATACGTTCCTGATCTGTAAAACTCCCCATAGTCGCTATTTAATTTTCTAAACGACTTTTTCGCTATCAGATAACGTAATTTAGGTTATTATTTATGTTGATAAATTCCTTCCCCCCTTGGAAAATTTTCTGTATACGTTCCTGATCTGTAAAACTCCCCATGGTCGCTATCTAATTTTCTAAACGACTTTTTCGCTATCAGATAACGTAATCTAGGTTATTATTTCTGTTGACAAATCCCCTCCCCCCTTGGACAATTTTCTGTATACGTCCCTGATCTGTAAAACTCCCCATCTAATTTTCTAAACGACTTTTTCGCTATCAGATAATGTAATCTAGGTTATTATTTATGTTGATAAATTCCTTCCCCCCCTTGGAAAATTTTCTGTATACGTTCCTGATCTGTAAAACTCCCCATCTAATTTTCTAAACGACTTTTTCGCTATCAAATAACATAATCTAGGTTATTATTTATGTTGATAAATTCCTTCCCCCCTTGGAAAATTTTCTGTATACGTTCCTGATCTGTAAAACCCCCCCCCCCACAGTCGCTATGTAATTTTCTAAATGACTTTTTCGCTATCTGTCTCATGCTTATCATAATTTCTGACACTTTATGCCTTCCAACGTGTCCACATAATATATAACAATACTTTTTACCGACTCGATTATAATCGTTGATCGACACGTGAAGTAACAGCGCCGTCATGTTGGTACCCCTACGTCCGGCCGCGGACTGGGACAACACACCGCGTACCGGTTAGCCTTGGCACTCGGCTATTGTGTGCAATCTGTATCAGAACCTTGAAGCCGTTTTAAATATTTGTTAGTCTTTTTTTCGTCAGCCATTGAACTGCGTTAACGCTTGAATTGGTACTGGAGGCAGTGAGGGCAGAAAAAATTACTTCTCGTGGGGGATTTTACTGGTTTACAGTTGGTACTGTCGTCTGTGATATTAATTCATCAGTTTGCAGTGAGATCAAGCAGGCTTATTTATTATTTGCTATGTCCATGTACTAGACAAAAAAATTATAAAAATTGAACTTTGTTTATATTTTTATGACAGAAAATTAAAACCAATCGATATTAAATTAAGTGAATATGGAGACTGTAATGTTCTCATTTGGAAAATGTAAACATGTAAGGGGGTTACTGAAGAAATTTAATATATAATGCTCGTTTTATCAAATTTCATACGGAAAAAAAATGGGACGAGAGTAATACCACACTGCAATGCATAGCATGCTTTGGGTGTGCTAATTATAAAAGATTCGTTAACCCATTACAAACTTACAAAGTGTAAATGACAATTTTATTTTAGATGTTAAATAACTTTCTAAAAAAATTGTAGATCAAATTTAAAAAAAATAGTTTAATGCTGAAATTCTACGCCTTTGAACAAACTAAATAGATTCTTAACCAATTCATTTTTTTGTAAACTCCGTAATTCCGCAAAAAATAAATAAAATTTCAATTTGTGAAATGCATTAAAATGTAGACATTTCGAGCTTTAAAAAGATTTTTTATTTATATCTGTACATCAATTTTTACCATAATTACAGTGATTTGAATTTTGCCCATTTTTTTTCTATGATCATTTATTTATTTATTTACAAAAATATCAAAATTAGACTTAATCTGTATGCCTTCTGAACGCATTTATAAACAATTTGTGGTTTTGTTTACTGTAAAAATAAAAAGTGGAAAATATTATTGAAACTAATTAATGAATTTAATTTTCTCAAAAGCATTGAAATTCTTGGAATACATAAATCATATTTTCGTAATTGAATTTCAAACGTTATTTGAAGTATTAAATTATTATCAGGCAATATTACTGATTGATATTAAAAGAATTTCTGTGTTTACTTCTAATAATTTATTCATCAATACGATGAAAATTTATGGATATTTCTTTTCAGAGATGTGGACTGACTGTAGGGTCGAGTGGGGTAAATATGAAACACCGAAAAAATGGGGTAAAAGTGAAACAAGCTTGCAACTAAAAAACTAATTTGTTTAGAGGAGAATTATAAAAACTGATATCATCATTAAAGGTTTGTTAAAGCGACCTGAAAATATGAATCGCCTAATAAGTGATGTGTCACCCCTACAGATTTCCCTGTTAGTCGATGTCATAACGTGTGAATTAAATTTTAATTATTTGCACATAACTTTCTGTATAGCTCAGATATTAATTAAAGTTATAATTTCACATTGATATGCCACAAAGAAGATAAATCAAAGTTGCCTTTGTAGCTTTTCTTTTAATATTTTCCGTTAGAGGCCTGTTTCACTTTTTCCCAAATTAGAGGTTAAAAATGAAACACACTTTTTTCATTTTTAAAGTCCATGTTGTATCGTACAGTTCAAATGACGTAAGTATTTAAAATGGTTATTCATAAGCGCATCTAGTAGAAAATATTAAACTATGAATTTGTATCGATTTGTATTTTATTTCACTTTTACCCCAGTTGACCCTACATAACAAAGTCAACTTCGTTTATAACGAAATTCAAAGAGACTCTATAACAGTGCCGCATTACCATCTAAACCAGTGGTCTTAAAAATTGCCAAAATAAAAATTCGAAAAAAATAATTATAAAGCACTTGCACTAAATTACGTTAATTTCATGTTAATACTTTAATCGTCTTTAATTGCCTCCAAATAAACCAACATTGATTTAGTTAGAAAATTATTTTAAGATATATTTTTCTAAGGGGTTCACCGAAAAAAACTTATAGTTTTAAGGGTTCCGTGTGTCGACATAGGGGTAGCAAATAAAAGTGTAAAATATAATTAATAAAACGTTTCGAGATAAATTCTTCAAAAGAAGATATCTTTGTAAGGGAATATTTTACTGTAAAAGTTGTATAACCTTTCTTATAGGGACACCCTGTAGTTCATTTCAGTTGTATAGAGAGTTAATTCTACAAGCATTATGCACAACAATAGAAATGCAATGCTTACAGATATATTTCTTTCGTATATAGTATATTTTTGATATTGATTTGTATTATAATTCGACCAATATTTTACCTGCCTTAACGGT
Organism: Sialis fuliginosa; assembly: GCA_961205875.1. Lineage (NCBI taxonomy): Eukaryota > Metazoa > Arthropoda > Insecta > Megaloptera > Sialidae > Sialis > Sialis fuliginosa. The sequence goes on along the minus strand of OY540818.1, from coordinate 18,958,602 downwards.
AACATACACACATGATTTTTTGTTTGTGCACATCTTTGACACAGTATCTTTCGAATAATGTAAGTTTTATTTACCTCCTTTTATAATACATATTTTAAAAAAAACGTACGACAATTTTCGATGTTTAAGTATTAATATGTGTATATATTTGCTAGACCCTGAAAGTTTTGATTACAAATGTACGACAAGTAATCATCTTTCTTCAGTAGGTAATGTATCATTGGAAGATACGTGGGATGTATATATTATTCAACTAGAGAATAATTACAAGTATCTCCCGCCAAAATTACTTATTTGAATAGCACCGTACATTCATTGTTAATATAATCATAACAAACGTTTAAATAACAATGCTTCCTAACTACTTAATATTAAATGTCAACATTGTGCACACCCCCCCCCCCCTCCCACACACACTCACTCACTCGCACACGCACATATGTATTATATATTACAAAGGGAAGCATATTTTGTCAATCCTCTCCGTCCTATTAACAAAAAAACTAGTTATGGAACACCTTAAGTTCAAGATTTTCCTTTTTTAAATAAATTCTTATATATTTAAATAGTAACTAAATGATTCTACGTCTTATTTTCTTGTATTTTAGTCGATATTTGTATGACGAGTTGTAGGAAATTTTACTAAAAAATTTCGAATTTTTGATTTCGTTAAAAGTATGTTTATTGTATAGAAAATGACGTGAAAAGTTGTTTGTTTCAAACCGCAGGTCTGTATCTCAAACCGTTCTCGAGATATAGCCTCTCAAAGTTTTAGTTTTTTCAAATTTTTGGAGAAAAAAGGCCATAACTTTTGAACGCGTGGTCGGAATTGATTTTAGTTGACGGATTTGAAATCAGCGTGTCAAAATCTATATAATAACATGTATAATACATTAAAATCCGACAAAAAAATTTTGGTGAAAAATCGACATTTTTTTAAGGTATACCCCTTTGAATTTTTTCGATTTTTCGCGAATTTTTTTTTTTCGAGTTTTAAGGTATTATACATGTCATTATATAGATTTTGACACGCTGATTCCAAATCCGTAAACTAAAATCAATTCCGACCACACGTTCAAAAGTTATGGCCTTTTTTCTCCAAAAATTTGAAAAAACTAAAACTTTGAGAGGCTATATCTCGAGAACGGTTTGAGATACAGACCTGCGGTTTGAAACAAACAACTTTTCATTTCATTTTCTATACAATAAACATAATTTTAACGAAATCAAAAATTCCAAATTTTTTAGTGAAATTTCCTGCAGAGAACTTCAACTCGTCATACAAATATCGACTAAAATACAAGAAAATAAGACGTATAGGTATTATAGTTTTATAATTGAACGTGTAAATTAACATTAAATGTTATTTTTGACTTTTGATTAAAATGTTTGGGTTCTAATATAATATTTTTAAATTATTTATTAATTGAAAACACAGATTTGTATTAATTTACCCATAAGGAAAGGGAAGCACTGCTTCCCCTGCTTCCATGGTCGCTTTTAAGTTTTATACTTATTTATAATATTTATAAAAAGAGTTACTTGTTTTATTAATAACATGAGTTTCATGAAAACAGTAAACCTTGCTCTTATAGCGGCCATAACTGGTGCAGTACCTTATTTATTTATAACTAACTACCAAATAGACAATAAATAATATTTGTGTGTGATAATATGTACATTGTAATATATGTATGTACAGTCGCTTGCAGAACTCGTCTGGCACCCTAAAGGCTAGAATCGCATACAACAGATTCTAAATTTAAAGACAAACATCATCGGTTATCTTTTTCTATCAAGTTTAATATATTTAAATACTAAAATTCGGAATATCAAATATTTATTGCCACAAAATTTACGTATACAATTTTCAATAGATTACATAATAATTTAATTGCACAAATATATATGAGTACCTATTATAAACGAAGAGTAGTTCTTTATCTAGCAAATGAATTTCAAAATATCTGTCTTTGTTTGATACATGGAGAAATGATTTAAATATTATAATTGCACAAATGGGAGGAGCTTACTAAGTTTGTGATAAACGAAAATGAATACAAACTGCAAGACCATTAATGCAGGTGACTGTACATTGTAATATATATATGTATGTATGTACCTTTATAGCGACCCTAAATGCTTGTAGGTAGTTGAAGTGCCTACGCACTGACTGTTGTCTAAACACAGAAACAGTTTTTATGTTGTGAAGCTTTGACGTAATAGAAGCTGACGCCTGAAGGCGACAAACGGAGCTTTAACACTCTAAAGCTCGCATGATTACACACGTACAGAACCGGCTTTATGAATCACACACATACAGGGTGGGGCATTTAAAGTATTATCTCAGAACCATCGCATATTTGAAAAAAATGTTTCAACCAAAAAATATTTGGTTGTAAGGGGGTAATCGAATAGTACTATTTTAACATAGCCTTCAAGGATATTTGAAGGTCAACATAATTTTTTTTAAATTGGAACCTATAGTTTTTATTTAGTAATCTTATTCTACGTAAAAAACACGAATCTTTCATTGAAAACTTTTTTTTTGAACAACCTAAGCTTTCAAATTTTAAAATTATGAATCACACACATTTATACAGCATGGTTCGAAAGTACTAAGACACATTTAGTTTTAATAACAAGTAATTTTTTCTCATACTTTTCAAAATTCTGTATACCTGGTAAATTTTGTTCATTTCAATCTATAAATTTTAAAATTGTGAAGTACACACATACATATATACAGTATGGTTCGGAAGTACTAAGACACATTATAGTTTTATGTAATTTTTTCTCATACTTTTCAAAATTCTCTATACGTACCTACCTGGTAAATTTTGTTAATTTCAATCTATAAATTTTAAAATCTGTAAATTTTAAAATTGTGAAGTACACATATATATACAGCATGGTTCGGAAGTACTAAGACACATTTAGTTTTAATATTAATTAATTTTTTCTCATACTTTTCTAAATTCTCTATACTTGGTAAATTTTGTTATTTTCAATCTATAAATTTTAAAAATACGTCTATGAAAATAATAAGAAAGTAATAGAATATATTGGGCATAAGAAATTTATAACCACGTAATTTATAATTGATAACAGCAAAAATAAAGAAGTGAATAAAAATTTTAATGTATTTATTTGAAAAATGGTAAAAGTTTAATTCATTCTATTATTTATTTTCTTTGCCAAAAACATAATAAATCGTTTCTTTGTGAAGATTTTACAGTTAGGTTTTATTGTTTGTGTCAGCATTTAAGACAATTTCACTAAAATTTATTGTCGCATTAACAGTTGAGAACTTCTATTCGAGAAATGCATTATTGTCAGTTTTGAAATAATAAATTAAATCTCTATACATAAAAAAGACTCGGAAATTACTGAACCGATTTCAATGCAGTTTTCACCGATAGTTAGATCATTTTTCTGTGCAGTATCGTGGCTTATGAAAAACTAACAGGGTGTCCACTTTCTGGAAAGTCAGGGAAGCCTAAAGTGGTCAGGGAATTTCTTTAAAATTCTGAAAAGTCAGGGAATTTATTATAAATTGTGAGAAGTCAGTAAAGAAGAAAAAAGTGTATAAATTTAAGTTTACAAATTTTTTTGCACATTCTGGGGGGCCCTCGATCACTTCTTACCCCCAAGCCTCTAGTAGTCGGGGAATTTTGAAACTGTAGTCAGGGAAAGTCAGGGAATTTAATTTTCAAAAATAGTGGACACCCTGCCTAAGATTTAACATCAAAAGACTAAAAAATCTTTAGTTTTTTCTCTAGAGCAAATTCTTAATTTTTTACCGTCCTTATATTTGAAAGGAAATTCTAGAAAAATATTTTTCTTAAATACGTAAAAGTTATTTAATAAAATTTTCCAATTCCACGAAGTGGAAAATATGAATAAAAATTTAATATTTCTATGTAAATATCAAATATGTTTTTTTTTCTATCTATTTTTAGTTCTCGCAATTTCGTCTGGGATTTAATCATTATTATTTAAAAAGTTACCCAATCTGACGCAAAAAAACTATTCAAACTTTAATAACGGGGGAATACAAACATTTGAATATAATTTAAAAGATAATGTAATCCATTATTTGCCTACAGTCTGATTCTTTTGTCAATAAGTATAATGAATTGTTTAAAATGGGAACGCTAATACTGATATTATAAAGAAAAATCTAGAGAAAAACTAGTGCATTTGACCCCGGTGTTACCCGATTTAATCTCTATATATAAAAATTAATGTTCGTTTGTATGAGGCTTATAGATTCAAGAATTACTGAACCGATTTCAATGCGGTTTTAATAATTTTTCTGAATTTATGAAAAATCTAAGACTAAAAAAATCTTTATCAAGTCGTGTTTTGTTTCCATGATGTCACAGCATACAACTGTCATTTAGGTATATAAAAACATAGTACTTAGCCAAGGAATACAGAATTCTATAATTTACGGTTTCAGTAAAAAAAAACTTGTTTTCACTTAACGATTGTTTTTTTGTTTCAGCATAAAATATTCATAAATTATATACCTAAACCTTCCTCGTGAAACACTCTACCCATTAGTGAAAACCGGAATAAAATCGGTTCAGTAGTTACTGAGAAATTCGGGCACAGACGCGGCAATAGATTAACCATATATACAGTATGATTTTTCATGAACGGTTTTAAAAAATACCTTTTTATTTACGTATATAGATAAGAGCAGGAGTCACCAAACTTTTCGAGAAACGGGCTAGATTGATTTTTTTTTAAACATGGGCCGGACGAAAAATATTCTTGTTGGAATCCTATTAGAACATTTTTTTACACGTGCAATTAGCTATATGTAAATAGAGTATATATCACTTATAATAGTAAATATTTAATCAAATGTAGATAAATACACATATTTACCTTATCAAATCCTTAAATTATATAAAATTAATATTTCTTATATGTATAAAAAATATTTATATATAAAAATCAGTTTAGATCAAATCAATTAGAGCCAAATTAAGAAATGAATAAAAATATACAATTAAAAAACATTTTTCTGTTCGTACTTTTAATTTTAATAATCACTGACACACTATCACAAATAATGTTCGTATTTCTATTCTAGTGCCAGACTATTAGCTTCATTTGCGACATAAATTTCGTAAAAATTATTCATCGCGTCGTAAATTATATCTGCAATTTGTATAAATCACTTATTATCTGGTTTTTAATTTAATAGAGATGAATTATATTGATGTTAATAAACGCTGCGCTAATTTTTACAATATTGCTTACGTCTCGTAAATAGGCGCCGACTTTTCATTTCATGGGGGCGAGATTTAATTTACATAGAGAGAGGGTAAAATTAAAAATAGCATATTTTAAATTAATAGGATATTATTTAATAATATTTTTATTTTTATAATTAAGTAAATGATACTAATACTTTTTTTTTTTTTTGTTTCAGAATAAGGTGCAATATAGGATTGACTTTTGAAAAGATTATAACTTAAGGTGAGTTCTAATTTTCATTATTGAATTGTCCCAAAATTTTAGACTCATAGATCAAACCTGTTTATCATAAAAATTGGATTTTACTTTTTATGATAATGCTTAAACGAACATATCTTTAAAAATATTCGATCTATGAATTGAACACTTGGGATCTTTTTTGTAAGAAATTTAATTCTCTATGATATGCTGCTGTAAGAAATTAAAATAAATAAATTTTTCAACGAGATATTCACGCATAAGTAAAAAAATAAATTTTCCCATGTTAATCAAATGGTTTGCACCATCCACAGGTTTGATCTATGAGTCTGAAATTTTGGGAAAGTTAACTTTTGATCCAAAACTAAAACATAGACCTACAGGACCTCAAAAATAAAAATAAAAAAAATACCCTAATACATATACAAATATTGCATTGATTTTTTTCTATTTTTTTTAGCAGATATAAGTAGAATACTGGTAAATTGTTTTTCTCATTTTTTCTGTACTCTATTTATATTTACCTATACTGTTATCGTTGAAAGTCGGTAATATATTGATTGTTGATTGTTTTGATCTCGAAGAATTCTCTTCTAGTTTTTTTTTTTGTTTGTTTTTATATCATGTGTAGTTTGAACGTGATTTAAGTTTAGAGTGATGGTGATAAATAAAAATACTTTACCTCTGGCACTTTGATGTTGTTGAATTCACATGTCTTCTGTATATTTATATCATTCATATATCTACCTCGATTTATGCCTTTGTTATGTTCTTGGGAACATTCGCGTTAATGAAATAAAATTTAAGGATACAATAATAATACAAACATTTCTTCACTAATTACAGTGAACGTTATTTTGAAATAGTACGTATACTTTTACATACATACATGAGGGGGGGGGGGTCTACATTCTTTATTTTCTATCAAATTAATTAATTGTTAATAACGAAGTTTCACTGTGTATTAAAATTTGGATATTAAATTAAAACAATTATATTATTATTATTACTTTTGATTACATCTGTTAGCGGGCTGTCATTTATAATATCCAACTTTTGCTCGAAAATTTTTCCGAGACGTATTTGATTAAATACATTAATGTCTTGAGGCTTCCGCGGTGATCTTAATATGGATCATGGCTTCTGGGTCGGTTTGGTCGTGTTATCGGCCAACGTTTCGTCACTGAAGATGTCCCCTGCAATGTGTGACGTAACGTTGGCCGATAACACAATCAAACCGACGCGGCTTACACCCAGAAGCCAAGATCTACATAAATGATTTTATTAGATCAGTTAAAGTGAAAACCGATTGAATTATTCTTGTTTTACTGGTATGCAAATCGCGTTTGAGTATTTGTAAAACGTGTTGCGGTTTTTTGGAAACAACCGTTCAGTAGTAAAAGTGCGTGGGAGAGTTGAAATCTCAAGGATTTTTAATTTATTGTCTAACTGCATCTGTATTATTGCATTACTATTCATAATACAACGAAAGTTTTTTACTGGAAGAATTTAGCCTATGTTTTTTTACGTATTTTTGGGTGCTAAAAACAAATTTTACATATCGTCAAAAATAGAAATTTTTGGAAGCCTCTCTGGGCGGTGATAAATTTTTTTTATACCAAATGTAGTAAATGATTTTTGTAGATCGGACGTTTTTCTTCAATTTGCTTTTTTTATATCGCTATACGACCATTTTTGACCGAGTTATGATGAAAAAACTTTCAGCTTTTTAAATCTATGTATGGAATTTTTTACGATTATATTTTTTGCTTTGATCGCATATAATTCGGTTAAAAATAATCATACAGATTTAGTAAAAAAAAATTTTACGGTTCTGGGAAGCTTTTTCAATTGTAGGGTCGAGTGGGGTTAATATGAAACACGAAAAAAATGGGGTAAAAATGAAACAAGCTTGCAACTAAAAAAATAATTTGTTTATAGGAGAATTATAAAAACTGACATCATCATTAAAGGTTTATTAAAGCGACTTGAAAATATGAATCGCCTAATAAGTGATGTGTCACCCCTCCCTTTGCAATGTCAAAACGTGTGAATTAAATTTTAATTCTTTACACATAACTTTCTGTATAGCTCGGATATTAATTAAAGTTACAATTTCACATTGATATGCCACAAAGAAGATAAATCAAAGCTTTTCTTTTAATTTTTCGAGAAATATTTTCCATTAGAGGTCTGTTTCACTTTTTCCCAAATTAGAGGTTAAAAATTAAACACACTTTTTTCATTTTTAAAGTCCGTGTTGTATCGTACAGTTCAAATGACGTAAGTATTTAAAATGGTTATTCATAAGCGCATCTCGTAGAAAAAATTAAAGTATGAATTTGTGTCGTTAACTTTCAAAAAACATGAAAGATTGTATTTGTTTATTTTTGTTTGTATTTTAACCCTTTCAATAATATTTCCACGACACAAAAACCGTTTGAGTACTTCTGCCACACACACAAGAACAATTACGTTGAAACACGGATCCTCAATCACACCCCCCCTCTTTCCCGTGATCGTGGTGGTGTAAGTATTAATTCGGCAGTTGAGGTCTGACATTTCTTATGTAGTTAGTTCCTGCGGCCCACGCAACAGCGCCACCATCGCTAGTTGTAATCAAAGAGGGCCCGGATTAATTCCGCATGATTTGCTACACAGTTCCAATACAACTGTGTATGCGTGGTTCTAATGGACAAAGGTTCGAATCAAATGCGTAGAGGGGTTGGGAGGGGGTGGTATTTAGGGAAAAAACACAGGGGTTGTTTCTTTCGTGTCATTTTTTCTCTTTGGACTTCGGTTCTTATACGATTAAATTAGATTAGAGATATTAATGAGTTTTTCAATTTTTTGAGTCGGTATTTACCGAGATAGAAGGGGAAGGAGGACATCTGAAATAATTGTATTGAACCTTTTGCTAACGCCATTTTTTAATTTAATTAAAAAATATATCACTTCCATGTTCTGAAAGAAATGGAAGTATTGTAATACCATCGAAAAATCGTGTCCGAGAAAATGACAAATTCTGATTGTACTAACTTCAAAACGTAAAGAAAAGTTAATTTCCGCATGGCGGCTGTGCGTGTGTCTGTGTGTCAGGATGTAGATTTTTTTTTCGTTCACGATAACTACCGTAAAAATGCACCGATCTGAATTATTTTTGGGGAAAATGTTTGTCTCAGTGAGTACTCCAGACCTATTGATTTTGGTGCTAATCGGATTAGGGGTTTTGGAAATATTCGAAATTTTGTAACTTTTTTCGTCTAAAAAGTGAACATTGCGAGTATTATCTCACTAATTTTGATAAGATTTGGTACATTTGCAGTTCAATTGAATCTAAGGGACATTTATTATTTTTACGTGCCTAAACAGCCATTAAAGAGGTGAAAAACACACTTAAAATTTGAATTTTAAATACTAATGTCATTAATTCATGTTTCCTTGGAAACAAATGCAACTAAATATAAATTGTCAAATTAGTTTTTCTACGAATGTGTTTTATGTTTTTGACATTGGAAAACTAATATTTATATACAAATGGCAAAAAGAGCTGTAACCGTTGTAAGTATATATGTTTTTTTAATGTATTACGATATGTATATTCATAGTAGTAGGTTATATAAATAAAATATTTAAAAAAATGTATATTTAAAAATTATTTTAAAAGATAGAAAGAACATGGAAGTCATGTATGGTTCTCCATACCGATATTTTTGATATATACATATTTTGCCTAAATTTAGTTCCATGGTACCTCTCTAGACAACATGAATTAAACGTATTTATTTATATTTAAAATTAAAATTTTGAGGGTGGTTTTCACCCCTTCAATGGCACGTATAAAAATAAATGTCCCTTAGGTTCAATTAAAATACAAATGTACCATTATCAAAATTCGTGAGATAATACTCGCAAATTTCAAATATTTCCAAAACTCCTAATCCGATTAGCACCAAAATCAATAGATCTGAAGTACTCACTGAGACAAACATTTTCCCCAAAAATAATTCAGATCGGTGCATTTTTACAGTAGTTATCGTGAACGAAAGAAAATTTGTCATTTTCTTGGACACGATTTTTCGATGGTATTACAATACTTCCATTTCCTTCGGAACATGGAAGTAAAATGACAATTTATTTGGTTAAATTGTTCAAATAAAGATGCTTTATACATATCTGCAGTAAAATATAACCTCGGGTTTGAGTGGTGGTAAGAAAAAAAGAAGGCGCCCATAAATATGGACATTATATCTGTCAGAATGTTTGTTTCTGCTTTATTTCGAAAGTCAATATAAGTCAAGAGCATACTCGCAACCCATTTAGGTCAAGATAAGCGTCTAGTTGAGTGGAAACTTGAAATTTATTTATTAACTTCTACAATGAAACAGTGCCCAGTGGCGGAACATCGGGGTAAAATGAGTGGGAAGATGGTGCAATTATTTTGGAATGAGTTTTTGTAATAATTGAACTATATTGTATTGTTTGGAGCTTACGTCAGTGGTTCTAAATATGTCATAGACGTATCTTTGATAAAAAAAATGTTTTTGTTTTATGATAATTTTTTCAAAATATTTTATCAAATTTTTCAAGTTGATAAAGTTCTTCATTGAAAAAACGAAGAAAAAAAATTGTCTTATTTCTTACAAATTTTATAAGAATCCTTGTCTTTTTGCCTCTAGAGTTTTAGTTTTTGAGTAAAAAATTATTGAAAATTCATAAATTTTTGTTGATTTAAAAAAATAGTAAAAAATTGAAACTTTCTAAAAAAATGTTTAAAATAATAAATAATTCGAATCTGCAAAAAAAATACAGATTACCATTCAAAAAAAAAGTTACCCCATAAATTATAAAAACCCATATCCCCCTCGAAATGCTATAACGATTTAAAACAATTTTTTGAAATATGGACCTGGGGAAATTAAAATATAATACAAAATTTCATGTTTTTTTATAAAATTTTCTTCTTTTTAAAAATTGAAAAAAAATTTGATTTGTAAAGTTTTTACTTTTATCTGACAACACTGACTTTATTTTACTCTTTTACACAGTTTGAAGAACCCCATTGTAGATTTATATTTAGACACTAACAAATTTTATCATGCGTATGAAATATGGTATTGTTGTCAAGTTTATAAAGAAAACTTTCCTAGAATTTATTCTGCCTTGTATATTCATAAAGCAAAGGGTATTTGTAAAATATACATTTCTTATACACAGTACAATATCTATAAATGATGTGCTCCAAATGAAATTTTCAATAAAAGTTCTGCTTTTAAAAATTAGATTTTCACTAAATCTTTATAACTTTCAAAACTTGTGAAAATATTCAAATTTTCTTCGTTAAGGTATATTTGGCAGTATTGATAATAAATTTTAAATGTTGTAAAAATGTTTTTTATTTGAAACTAGCGCATTGGACCCGGTGAGAAAAAAATAATTATTGGTGAAAAATATAAAAAAAAAAGTATCGAGTCTATAATTTTTAATGGATATAATTAAAAAAATTAATATTTCATAAAGTTTTCATATGTTCATAAATTTTCATAGTGCTACAAACTCAGGAATGATTAAGCTACAACATATATTTTTATTTTTAAAATTCAGAGTTGATATGTGCCCCAAATTTTCAGTTAAATTTTATAAATAAAAAAAATATATTTAAACAAAAGTTTTATGCAACAATATTTTTTAAAATAAATTATATACATTTTCCTACAAAATTGAACCCTTGTATTTTTACGCTATCTTTGATAGTTTTTGAGATATTTCGTTTTTAAAAAAAAATCGATATTTTTGGGGGGAATTTTTTCGATTTTTTAGTACCGTTAAAAACAAAAAATGGAATGACCGGTATGTATTTCAGAACTGAAACTACCATAGATTTTTATTTTTATACTATACATAATAGTATGTAGATTATTCCAAAAACAAATATCTAGTAATATGAATATAAATAAATTAAAACGGCATTACAAAATGGACACAATTGAATCACAAAAGCCGCACGATATCGTCGAACTTATAATATTTTCATATCTGAATCCCCCGACCGCTAATCCTGCGCCCGATACCAAGGACTTGCGTCTGTAAGAGGGAAATAATAATTCTACCCTTGTGGAAACTCCGCAACCCTGAATGTTCGGAACTTTCCGATATTTGTCGGACTAAATAATCAGTGGTGTTGTGGGATTCGAACGAATAGAATTAAACAATATTTCGTAATTTGTATTGGTGTTATTTTATGCATTTTTGAAGTTATACAGTGTATTCCAAGTTGATTAAGACATAGGAAATTTAACATGGAGACAATTAGAAATGTTGTAGTAACCTTTGGAAACTAACTGATAAATTTTAAATTAATCAACAGTATTTTGTTCTCAATTTCAGCACCCTAGATAAAATTATAATAATATTTTTTGGCAGATATAAATTTGAAAACAAAATACGAATGACTATTTTATTAAATTTTGTGGCGGCATTTCAAAATGCACCAACCACAAAACGTTAAATTTGACCAAAGGTTACTACAACACTTCTAATTGCCTCAATGTTAAATTTCCTATGTCTTAATCAACTTGGAATACATTTATTTTTTATGTTTTTTTTTATGACTACGTCACTGGTGTTAATATTAGCGAACCATTTGATATACAAACTTACTTAGAAGCCACAAAGAGGTTGTTATATCTACAGTTACGGAATATCTGATATATTCTGGTTAATATTGCCGTTCACGTAAAAGTACTTTGCTGAATTATAGACAAGAAAAACCTATCGATGCTTGCTCGTCTGTCTACCTATTCATTTATTTACTAAACACGGGAATAAACAAAGACAATAAGATACCACTGTAATAGCGAAGCTAAAATTTGTTTTTAGTTATTTTTTTTATTTTTTTTTAATATAATTTTAACCGAAATTTTCAAATTCAATTTTCCTAAAAAATTGTCCAATATTCAAAAAGCTGTAATTTTGGTAAAAATTATCAGAATGAATTTTTTCAGTATAGAAATTAAAGCTTGAAAACTCTACTTTAAGAATCCTTCAAAAAAAATTATTTCTATTAATATCTTTAAAAGTTACAGACCGGAAAACTGTGCGTCACAAATAAAAAAAAATATATTTTTCGGCACAGCCTTTATTTGTCTGTAACTTTTTAAGATGGACATGAAAAAAAAATTTTTTCAAAGGAAATAAATTAATTAAATTTGTTTGGATATTAGTTTTTTAACAATGGGAACCTTGCCTAGGGTCTTATTTTTCTTTAGTCCTCCCCTGGTCATCCTTATGTGATTATATTAAACTATCATCTTTTGAAATGAAATTTCTTTAGCAAGTTTGTGAATTGGAATGACCTAAACTGTCGACCCCCCCCCTCCCTCAAAATATTCAGTGTTCTTAAAAAAACGTATGTTTTGAGAAAATATCAGTTCAAAATACCTTCAAAAAATTTAACTTATATGTACTTATCCCCCCCCTTCGAAAATTTTTCTTACTTTATACACACCACTTTTTTTTTTTAAATACATATATAAGCAGTGTGACCAGGTCTTCGGTTTTGACCCAGAGTCTCAGGGTTTGGGTTTTGCAAAAAATGATGACTAAAAAAAAAAAAGGTCGTCAAAAATAGAGTAGGGGGCATAACTAACAGTGCAGATTAAAGTAACAAATTTTATGAAAAAAAAAGAATAAAAAAAAAAAAAAGATAAGATAAAATAAAAAAGAGGTCTTCATTTACATCTCAGGGTTTACCAAAACTAAAATCAGGTCACCCTATATATATAAGTGGTGAAAGTGTCAAAACAATTAAACATATTTAGTTTAGTTATTTAATGAAATTACCATGAAATCTCATGATTCAAGTAAATGTCAGTTTGGGCTAAGAAAAAATAAATACCGGGTGAATTAATTAGTTTCTCATGACGTCGACACTGTGACCCACTTGAAGACAAAAGGGCGCACACTGACGGGAAGTACTACAAACACAATTTGTAGTCTCATAAACACAATGAGTGATGCTGGGAAGCAAGTTACACAAAGATGCCATTGTCTTTCTCGTGAAGTATATCGTATACATAACGTTTTGAAACCTGGCTTGGGAAAAATCACGGCAGTGCAGTGTCGGTGCTAGAAGATTTTGTATTATGTATATAATAGGAGAATGTGCTTTTTGTCTTGATGGTTTTTGAATGGGATAACGATGCCAGTAGACTGCATATTTATGATTTTGAATATATGTGATTTATTCAGAAATAAATGCGGTTAAAACATAGACATGGAGAATGGACCAGGCATCTGACTGTAGAGCATAGTCGTGTCAAAAGAAAGAGATAGAAACAGGTTTGGGATATAACAGGAGTGTAACTATTTCATTCTTGGCCCCGAGCATTAAAAATATTCATAGATATATGTATATAAAGAGGTTAAGTTCTTCCTTTTTCGTAGCTTCGTAATGTAACCTAATATCAAAAAAAATATTTAAAATTTTGTTAAGTAAATCTTGTATGTGCTGTTTGTAAGTGTAGCAATCCACCTCATCATTTTGTAGCAAGCAACCACATGGGAATTGATTTAAAACTATTTTTTATTAATATATATATAATATTTTTGGTAGCAAAAATGTTATTTTCCTGGAATATCCGTTCATAATTTTGCAAATTTCTATCAGGTCAATTGATGTTTTTTTTTTTAATTTCCTCGATGAAATATGAACCATTATAGTGTGTTTATTGTTTATATTATTTACTTTTCTAATAAAAAACTTATTGCACAAAAATCACAAGATAGATATACAAAAATATATCGAACAGAAATACTACCCTGAACTATAGTAAGCTACCAATCAGATTCTTAGAAAAAGAGATAGATATATTCCAAACTACACTGCATCTCTCTCTCACTTTTTGAACAGATGTTACACCATTGTGTTAATACAGAATGCACTGTCTATGGGTTAAAACTTATTTAACCTATAAGGTACTGGCACCAGCCTTTGCAAGGATCCCAGTAATGGCAAATTTTTAATTAAATGTACTGAATTAGAAATATGTGTTGATATTTGATTACTACCATTTCTGAATATTAATCTATATACATTTAACTGTCTTACAGCGTGATTTGATGACAATCGGCCAATAGGTGTCAAAATGGTGGACATTTAAACTAAATTTATTAATTATTATATTATCATAGCAACTGCTTTACATTGTTTCAACTCTGACGATTCATTCTTTTATATATTTTGTCGTAGTACTTATCATTAGCAAGTGTCCATCACTGCGTGCTCATTACTGGTTTTACTTTATCCATTACTGGAGAAAAAACATAAACAAAATAAAAGGCTATAATTAAAAAAAATAAGCTATATTTTCGGACTTGAAATAAAGAGTTACTTGTTTTATTAGTAACATGAGTACATGTCAATGCAATCACAATAGCGGCCATAACTGGTGCCAGTACCTTATACACTTTTCTCTCCGGAACAAGAACTTATTGTGTTTGTTTTTCGTCATTTTTGACGTGTTAAACCGCATCTTTATATAGACATCTTACATTCCAATGTATGTATACACTGATCGAACACAAATCAATTATTCTCTGAAAAGAAAACCAAGACCTACTCGTATCTAAAGAAGAGCTAGACTATCTCATAGATTTTTCATTGCTCGATAGGATGTAACCAATAAACGAATACGTGTAGATCGCACATTGTTTTTTCCGTAGTTGTAATTCCGTATTAAACTCTATCTCTCTCGTTTAAACCAATACGTGACGTTTGTAAACAATTGCAGTAACAGCCAATGTGATTATTTTACTAAATGCAATACAAGTAATTTCGTTTGTTTTTTGGGGCGTGTTTATTTTACTTTGAACTTTTCAATTGATTGTAAACTCATTATAGTTAAATATCTGTATGTGATTCTAGTTTTGGTAATTGTTTTAGTTTGTATTCGTATATTTTATTCTAAAACATGTATCTCTTTGATATTATATTATAGTGTAATTAGTTAACTTTTATAATATTTATTTTCGTAATATTTGTAAGGTAGATACTGGCTCCAGTCTTGGCCACTTTAAGAGTAAGGTATACTGTTGTATTTTTGGGATTTATGGATTTCTTTTTAGTAATTTTCATGAACTCATGTTACTAATAAAACAAGTAACTTAAGTAAATCAGCCTTTTATTTTGTGTATATTTTTTGAATGGATAAAGTCGAACCAGTAATAGGCACTCAATGATGGACATAAAATCAGGGTGTCCACTTTCTGGAAAGTCAGGGGAAGCCTAAAGTGGTCAAGGAAAATCAGGGAATTTCTTTAAAATTCTGAAAAGTCAGGGAATTCATTAAAAAAATTTTTTGGAAAGTTAGTGAATTTATTATTTATAATTATTTAAGTCAGTGAAGAAAAAAAAGTGTCTAAATTTAAGTTGACGTGCAAAAAAAGTCTTCAAATTTTTTTGCACGTTCTAGGGGCCCCTCGAACACTTCTTGCCCCTAAGTTGTCAGGGAATTTTGTTGAATCTGTGGTCAGGGAAAATCAGGGAATTTTATTTAAAAAAAAAATGAAGAATCGTAAATTTTGAAGCAATGTAAAGCAAATGCTATGATAATATAAAAATAAATAAAAATATTACCCTAGTAATTAATTTAAATGTTCTCCATTTAGACACCCATTGGCCGATTGTCATCAAATTAAGCTGTTTTACAGTTAAATGTTTATAGATTATGATTCAGTAATGGCAGTTATCAAATATCTGCAAATATATTTAATTAAATAAAAGTCGAACACTGGAGTATGATCCAAGACTGGTATCAATCGACTAACATCCGCACACTGATAATCTAAATGTACCAAAAACTAGCTTTAGCACCTTATTGCCCCCCCCCCCCTGAAAAATTATTTATTCAATAAATGTATACATATTTTACTAGAGGGTGTCATTTTACATGTTCAGTAAAAATTTCAAGTTTCTAGCTTATATAGTTTACGAGCTATTTGGCTTTGAGTGAAAAGGACGGACGGACGGACGACAAAGTGAGATTAATAGGGTTTCTTTGGAACCCTAAAAACGAAAATATTGTCAAAGATCTTATGTATTTGACAATATAAATGCGGCTTAAGGTAAAATTATGAATTCAAGTTTTTGGTCGTAAATATCATAGAATAAAGATAACAAAAAAAATCATTAATGTTCTTATTTTTCTATATTTGACGTTTATTTATAATACATGGTAAAGCACATGTCGTATTTGATCAGAATATATATAAAATGAAATGTCGCATTGGATTGACGTATCGACATTTACGAATACGTAGTATTTTTCATTTTATTTGAAAACATGTAATATTTCCTAAAATTCATATTTTTGTGTTAGATTGCGTGTGCAATATTGTAAAATTCAATTTTTTTTATCAATAAACATTTGAGTGATTGAATTTCTGGGTGTAGGTTGAGTCTTTTTGGATTGTACTTTAAATTTACAAGAAAATGTATTGAGAAGTTTGTCCAAAAATGGTTATTTTTTAACTGTCAAATAAATTCGAACACAATTTTTTGCGTAATAAAAATGAGTTTAAAAATAACAAAATAGATTCAGACGCGTTGAAGTGCGTACAATAATAATTATGGCGATTATTTATAGCAACGTCAAATTAAAAAAGCTTGCGTTAATTAACTGCGGTTACGGTCAAAATAGAAATTACATTTCAACGTTTTTTTTAAATTAATTACAACGCGTATCTATTTATAGACAGATATGGTTTTAATAAAAAAAACAGATATTTTAATAGATCGTTTAAAATATTTATTAAACTGTTTTTATTTGAAAAATATGCGTCTTAAAAAAATTGTAACTAATATTTTTTTTCGGTTTTTATTTATATTGTTCAATTAACTACCTTTGGTGAATTTAGCACGAGGAAGCACTGTGCATTTACTTAATATATTTTGCTTCCTCGCAATATCGAAGATACGAGAAGCTTTGTGATCGTTTCAGATTGAGGCAAAAAAAATGTTCTCCGATTTCATAATTTTAAATTGATCATTCCGTTCCGTGTTTATCTGTCTGTCCGTCCGGTCCCATTTCAAAATCATCAAAATTGTGTGTAAGGGGGAGGGGTGACATTCCAAAATATTTATTTTTTCAAGATATCTCAAGAACGACACATGTTACGTGAAAATTTTATAGAATATTTTTTTTGTAGAGCATTGAATTTCCTATAATATGGGTCTACAACATTTTTTATAAAATATTCCCTTACAAAGATTTATCTCAATTTATTTTAAAAATTCGTGTTATGTTTTTCTAAATTGATATTTGCTTGGACATATTTTAAATGTCATTTGATTAGATTGAAATTGTTAAAAAATTAAAAATATACGAAAAAATAATCAGGTGCGTTTTAAGAAAACTTTCGAACTAATATTTTTTAGTAAAATTTTATAAAAATTAAATGGTTAACCAATTCCAGGCAATTTATATAAACACTATCGTTTTTTATTTAAATTGTTCAACAATTAACTACCTTTGGTGAATTTAGCACGAGGAAGCACTGTGCATTTACTTGGCAGATGTTTTTTTTATATAAAAGTGCGATTCTTATATGGCGTTAAAATTAATACTAAGCAAATTTAAATACCAAAAATAAATTTTTCAATTTATCTAAACACTATCGTTTTTTATTTAAACTATTCAATAATTAACTACCTATGGCGAATTTAGCACGAGGAAGCACTATGCATTTACTTGGCAGATTTTTTTATAATAAAATTGCAATTCTTATATGGCGTAAAAATTAATATAAATACCAAAAATAAAAAAAAATTTGTAATGAAACTTTTAATTCACCTGTATATTTTTTAAGATAAATTACATACATATAGTAACTATAATAATTCGGTAGGTAAATTATATGATTGCGTTACCAAGTTTTACAACCTCTGATCCGAAGGCGTGCGCTTGAGTTAACTAACCAAACTTAGAACAAGTTTCACGTTTGCAAGTTACCTGAAAGGAAACCGAGACTGTTAATTAAATAAACTTCACAAACGCCCGCCAGTCGACTACGACGACACAATGTTCGCTCCAATAATCAAAGTGTCTCGTCAAAAATAAACCTGGATATCTATCCATTCACTGGGTACTCGCGCTCTGGAACATTTCATCAGATATAAGGTAATGATTGGAAAATTCTGGAATGGTTGACCGCTTGCCGCTTTCACTGAGCTTAGTGGGACATGTTATAAAGTACTGGCACCAGTCTTGGATCGTACCATACCCCCAGTGTTGGCATTTCAGTGAAATGTATAGGGATTTGTTATAAAGTACTGGCACCAGTCTTGGATCGTACTATATCCCCAGTGTTGGCATGTCAGTGAAATGTATAGGGATTTGTTATAAAGTACTGGCACCAGTCTTGGATCGTACCATACCCCCAGTGTTGGCATGTCAGCAGGCCCGGATTTAGAAATTTGCCGCCCCTAGGCAGTTGCAAAAATTGCCGCCCCCCCCCCTCTCGAAACTAACAGTTTAAGTCATAGATGTCAAAATATAAAACTCAAGATCTTTTTTTTTGGTTGCGTCAGTTTCAAATTTTATAAATTTTTATAGTTACATTAGGAAACATAAAAACTGAAGACCTTTTTTTTTTAGTCATGCTTGAGTTACATGTATAGAGAAATCATTGCTTATGGGTTGAAATTTTTACATCTCGATTTTCGGATGGCAAACTCATCGATAATGGAATCAAAATCAAATTCAATTCCCGCACGAATATAACAAGTTTTCAAAGTTTCCACCAAAATTTGCTGCCTTTCAATTCTTGCCGCCCTAGGCAGCTGCCTACTCTGCCTGCATGGTAAATCCGGGCCTGCATGTCAGTGAAATGTATAGAGATTTCCTAAACAGTAAGAGATACAGATTCGGTTAATACAATACGTGTAATTCCGTTAAAATCTCGATTTTTTTTATTATACAGTACATTTCATGTATGTATAATAAAAAAATATTAAAAAAACGTTTAAAAAAATTAATTTGCCTTTTTAAAACCGACTAGAAAGCTGAAAATAAAATTCTTTTAGACTCTTTTCGTACTAACTATTGCATTTTAAAAAAAGTTGATTTTGTTCATACTAGAAGAGTTTAAAAAAATGTCTTTGAGTTTTCTCATGAAGTAGACTCATGGGGGGGGGATTGATCCCTTGATCCCCTCCCCATGAGTATTACTACATTAAAAAATATTAATAGTTCTACGTGGTTTAGGCGGTATACCCAAAAATCTGAAAATTTGGGAATTCTTTTTGTGTAGAATTAGAATTTTTATATCACTTTTAGTTTCCTAGTTACAAGTTCGAACTTTAGTTTTTCTTATGCGCCACTAAGTTGGCAATAGCATATTTAAACGTGTTTTTTACTCTACTTGTCATATTTATTTTCGAAAATAAGTCGAAAGTATTTTATTACAAACATTTAACTATTACATAAAAAAATTTCTTATTTTTTTTCGAAAATAATTTGGTTTTCATATAATTTTATTTAGTTATTAACATAATTTTCCGTAGCAAATGAGTAAAATTCAATCTTCTTAATCGAAAAGCAAGTATAAAATCAAAGATCCTACGCGTAAATCTGAACTGAAAATATCCACGAAAACAAAATGGACGACAATGGTGTAGTATACATAAGTAATTTTATTACCTTTTCTGTTGAGATGCTAGAAATTACATGGTCTAGCACACCGCGTCGGTGTTTGCCACCCTCATTATTCAAGTCCGCGCGCTCAGTTCAACCACTTACTTTGAACTTCAACCCCCCCAATGTACACACCCTATTGTACTTACTTCGCAAGTCAGTGGCGTTCGCGCGTGAAGAAAAAAAAACGAAGAAATAGTTTCTATAATCATATTCTTCTAATAATATACAGTGTATTCCAAGTTGATTAAGGCGGCTATTACACTATGAAATAAATTATTTGATCAAAGAAATATGACAGTGTAATAAGTCAACTTTTATAATATTTACCTTCATAATATGTATATGATCATAGTTAATGACACTCTCTTATATTTGATCAAAGTTTTTTGACGTCAAAAACAAAATGGCGACTACCGAGCTATCACTGACAGTTACAGTTATATAATTATTAATATATGAATATCAACAAAAAAAGTATTATATGATAATCTTCTTATTGATTATAAAAACCATAATACACGGTTGTAAATTCAAACCTCGATCGCGTCAATTGACGAACATCCACGCACTGATATTCAAAATACACCAAAAAATAAGAAAATATCCCTAGATAATATTGA
This sequence comes from Sialis fuliginosa, assembly GCA_961205875.1. Lineage (NCBI taxonomy): Eukaryota > Metazoa > Arthropoda > Insecta > Megaloptera > Sialidae > Sialis > Sialis fuliginosa. The sequence continues at coordinate 18,937,814 of OY540818.1, read as the reverse complement.
GAAAATATTATCAAATATTTTATGTAGTGTAATAAAACAAAATCTCATATTTTATCAAAGAAATATGATCAAATCTTTGTCAAAGATCTTTGACATATTTATTTGATAGTGTAATAGCCGCCTAAGACGGGGAATTTAACATGGAGGCAATTAGAAGTGTTGTAGTAACCTTCAGTCAAATTTAACAATGTGTGATTGGTGCATTTTGAAATGCTGCCACAAAATTTCATAAAATAGTAATTAGTATTTTGTTTTCAAATTTATATCTGCCAAAAAATATTATTATAATTTTATCTAGGATGCTTACTTTAATTTTTGAAAACAAAATACTGCTTAAAAATCCAATTAATCTTAACAGATCTCCATGAGCGTACCCAGGGAGGGGTAGGGGTGGGGGCTCATTTTACCTTTTACCTCCCTTTACCACAGGGTCCTAGGCGAAACGCATCGACTAAATCAGTTTCTAAAAAAATTTTGTCCTCCCCCCTGAACAAAATCCTGGGTACGACCATGCAAATCTATCTACCTACAGTTGAGTTAGTCGCATGTGCTTCAGAATGACACAAAATAAGCAACCATACTTTAATTGTTTTAGTTTGAGAACCACTGATATAAATCACGCCTGTGTCCTGAGTTCAATCATTTTGTATAAACATTGTCGAGCCGGTACTGTAGAAATCTGTTCACGCTTTATACCGGTCTGGTACTTGAAAAGACTTACGTCTAATGACTCTGACGCGATGTCTTAAGATTTTTCTCTTCATCCTCATTTTGGTCAGATTACCTTTATTTAAAAAAAATTTAAATTAATTTTCAAACACTAGAACGAACGGAATTTGTTTTGATGTAATTTAATTTTTTTTTTTTGTAAGATCCATGTTATACGTCTGTCAACTTGTTTTATATTCTTAATTTGTTTTTAAATTTGTTTTGTCATCAAGATGTTTGTTTTATTGAAATTAAAAAGTTTGATAGAACTTGGGGAAACATTATATTTACATTAAACTTCAACTAATTTCTTGACTTATTAAAAAAGTGCCATCTACAGAAAATATTTTAAACTGGTAGGATGAAATAATTTGTTCCAACTTGTGTAACATATTCACAGAATTTAATAAAAATCTGACAGTATTCAAAATCAAAAATCACTTTTTTTTTCAATTTTCTTATATTTTATGTTGCCTTTTCACCGCCGAACCGATCTTAATGAAATTTAGCAGAGAGATAGCTTGTATCCTTAGGAAGGACATGGGCTACTTTGAATCCTAAAAAATTTATTAACTATACAATTATTTTAGATTTTAAAAAATGGGTGTGTGTAACATTTGTACGCGCGACCTGTTTTATCGACTATGTTGCCTTTTCACCGCTGAACCGATCTTAAAGAAATTTAGCAGAGAGATAGCTTGTATCCTTAGGAAGGACATGGGCTACTTTGTATCCCAAAAAATTTATTAATTATACAATTATTTTAGATTTAAAAAAATGGGCGTGTGTAACATTTGTACGCGCGACCTGTTTTATCTACAATCATAACAGAAATCTGTATTACCTAACATTCTTCTTCTTATGGGTTGTATGTATGTTGACTGAGATATTAACTCATCAAATCTTCAACCCATAAAAGTTAAGAATCACTTCAAGTTCACCGCGAAAACCTTAAAGCTTCTACCTATATAAAAAAATTTTTACATACTTATCATATATTTAATTTTTTAATTCCTTTATTTTTTGTTTACTTTCTTATACGGCAAATTGTATGAAATACATATAGTATAAATAAGTATTATATCCATTTTGACCTTCCCTGAATACATTCTGACTATTTTCGCCATGATGTCTGTCTGTCTGTAGACGCTGTAACTCAAAAACGAAGGATATAATTTTGTAAATAACAGATATTTACTCTTGTAAATATTACTAATTATTTTTGAAACGGTGCAAATTAGAAAAAAATGTTTTTGATAAAAATTATAGAAAATATTACTGTCTATAATTTATGTTCTATTAATTTTTTTTTATCTCTTATGAGTTAGCGAGAAATACATATTTTTTAAATTGCGAGTAATACCGCATATGTACATATTGTCTGAAAAACAAATGTACCTATACACTTACTTACATGTCGGTACCCCCCCTCTTTTCCCCTTGCGAGAAACATGAAGCAGTGTTTTGACGCGCGGCTGATCGATAATTCTACAGGGACTCGTTTAGGAACCGCTTCCCGAAGAGACAGGGTTGTACAAATATTATACACAAACATGTCAGAGAAGTGAACGTTAAACAAAAATATGTAGAAAATTTATTTCAGTCATCCGATATTTATACTCTATCGAAATATGGGTTTTTAAAGAGTCCCTTCCCCGAAGGGATGTGCAAATATGTCAAATAAAAGTATACCAAACAAAAATATGTTGGTTTTTTATGTATAATATCGTATTTCAGTTGTCGGGGGTAGGTTTTAGAATTTCGCGATTTCTGTTTATTTATGTATAAAATACTGGTACCAGTCTTGGCCGCTTTTAGAGCAATGTATACTGTTTTTTGGGATTGATGGATTTATTTTTTTTAATTCTCATGAATTCCTGTTACTAATAAAACAAGTAACTCTTTATTTAATTTATTTAATTACCAAAGTCCGAATATATCATTTGTTTTTTTAAATTATAACCTTTTTTTATATTTTTGTATATGCTTTTCTCCAGTAATTAACAACGTAAAACCAGTAATGAACATTCAGTGATGGACACTTGCTAATGATTACAAATTGATAAGTACTACGTCAAAAATGTTACAAAATAAAGAATCGTAAAATTTGAAACAATGTAAAACTGAAAATTAATAATTAGTATAAATGTGCATTACTTTGACACCCATTAACCGATTGTCATCAAATTAAGCTGTTTTATAGTTAAGTGTCTATATATTATAATTCAGTAATGGTAGTAATTAAATATTAACAAATATTTCTAATTTAGTACATTTAATTAAACAATGGTCGTATACTGGGGTATTGTCCAAGACTGGTCCCAGTACCTTATATATGAATTTGTCTAGTGTTATATAAAATCTGGTCTTTCTACAGGGTATCATTTGTGTTATCGTTATATCATTTATAAGTTATACATTGTAAAATGATAAAATAATAATTATTTTTTTCCTTTTTTTACAGGCATGACTTCTTCAATTTACAAATTGTCTAGAAGAGAAACTTCCACATAATAAATTGTCACAGCATATTTGACAGGTAAGGAATTTAAATATAAGTAATCCTGAAAACGAAAAAAAAACACGTATACTATAACCCAACTATTGTAAAGTATTTTATAAAGTACTATGAAAAACTAACTGGTATATTATTTCAGTACAGCAGTTATTACCATTTGTATATAAATATTAGTTTTCTAATGTCCTAATGTCAAAAACATAATACACATTCGTAAAACAACTAATATGACAATTTGAATTTAGTTGCATTTATTTCCAAGGCAACATGAATTAATGACTTATTATTATTTAGAATTCAAATTTTGGGAGTGTTTTTCACCCCTTCAATGGCTGTTTAGGCACGTACAAATAATAAATGCCCCTTAGATTCAATTGAACTGCAAATGTACCAAATCTTATCAAAATTAGTGAGATAATACTCGCAATGTTCACTTTTTAGACGAAAAAAGTTACAAAATTTCGAATATTTCCAAAACCCCTAATCCGATTAGCACCAAAATCAATAGGTCTGGAGTACTCACTGAGACAAACATTTTCCCCAAAAATAATTCAGATTGGTGCATTTTTACAGTAGTTATCGTGAACGTAAAAGACACACGCACAGCCGCCATGCAGAAATGAACTTTTCTTTAAGTTTTGAAGTTAGTACAATCAGAATCTGTCATTATCTCGGACACGATTTTTCGATGGTATTACAATACTTCCATTTCTTTCAGAACATGGAAGTAAAAATCACCCAAGGTTGATTTTTGAATTTGTACCCGACCTCAGTTAAAATGTAGTGTATATTACATTGTAACGTTAACGTCGTCACAGAATTCATTATAACGATTTTGTCCGACTTAAAGCAAAAAGCATATTCAAACTGTTATATCGATCGCTTCAACAGAGTAAATGTACATCCAGCCGGATGTAAAAAAATATATATCAGGAAAATGGATCGCATGACGTCATCACCGCAGCCTTCTTTGTCTAAACTATCCCGGCAGCATGCCTCCTCTTTGATGTTTTGATGCAGACAAATGCTGCTGCATTATTTTACCACGACAACAAACCTTTGTTGGACCAAAATGCTTTTTACAACACAAAGAAATTATTCTGACTCGGTTTTTAACACGAAATTATGTTTTTACCCCGTTTGTACGGCGCTGGTATGAGAAAAATATATCTGGAAACTTTTAACTTTTGTCATATTTTTTTTGTGATAGTTGGAATATCTCTATTGTCATCCGGGGGTACACGAAGTGTATTCCTTCAAAACCGAAATAAAATCTGTTCAGTAATTACTGAGAAAATCGTGCATAGACAGATAGACAGATTGACGAGGCAAGGGACTTTGTTTTATACTTATACATATAGCATACTACTATAACTGTTACCCTTGCGACAGATTTCTGTAATAATATAGTCAATAAAACAGGTTTTTAGTTTTGCATTTACACACGCTAGATATTTACGCCAAAAAAATATAACCTATCGTGCATACAAATGTCACACACCCATTTTTTTAATTAATAAATTTTTCGGAATACAAAGTAGCCTAAGTATGTTCTTCCTTAGGATGCAAACTATTTCCCTGCCAAATTTTATTAAGATCGGTTCAACCGTTTAGCCGTGAAGAGTTGATGAAATTTTGTAAGAATGATAATTTATAGTTTTTTCTCATTTTCAGATCTTCCACGTTTAAAAAAAATCATCCATAATGGCAGTGACAGTATATCCTAATATGGAACTCAAGTGGTGAGTAAAATTTAAAAATACATTTCATTTTTTCATTTACAGTTCAGAAATCAATAAAAATCAATAAATTCTATCTGTAGGTCATTTTAATTTTTATTAAACCCACATTACAATTGACACTATAATATTAAAAACCCTGAATTATAACGAACATAGCACATAAAAATATTACCTTGAGCCGTCCCTGACATATAGTAAAAAATACTTGATTTCTGAACTGTAATTAATAAATTCATATTAATTAATTTAGTAAATTTACATAACTAGAACAAATTGTAAATTCATCTGATAAGTTTAATAAGTTTTACAAATTAGTATAGTTTTAAAATACATAGATACTGACTTAATCTATGGTAAACTAAATCAGTTTATTCGTACTTTAAAACCACTGATTTGGAATGCCATTCTTGTTTAATTGTCTTTGATATTTCCTTTAACAATATAAAGTATTTTGACACTATAGAGCATTTTCATAATTTGTCTTAGATTCTTACACATTAACATTTCTATGATATCTAAATATTATAATAGATTATCCAACTCACTATATTATTATTATTATATAGATTGAGATGTTATTTAAGTATATAATGGTATAATTTATATAGAAGCATGCATTATGAAATGTATGCAGGGCTGGCTTGAAATTTTCTATGTTGTAAATAATATTTTTTTAATTATTTGTATTATTTAGAAGCTTTCAAAAATTACAATTAATATTTTATCAAACGAAAAACTGTATATAATGCACGAATTCACAAATAATAGATATCTACAGTTTTTAATTGTTCCATAATTTTTTAAAGGGGGGGGGGGGGATAACTGCCTTCATCGACCTTAAAAGTTTTGTAGCTATACGCCTTCAAATCTGAAATATAAAAAAATCCAGGTAAACTGTAGATAACTATTGTTCGTGAAACCGGGCATAAGTATAGTATTTTTTGCATACATTGGGGTATTTTTCTTACCAGAAATTTTTTTTTAAATATAGTAAAGCTTCGATATAACGATCTCCGACGTTTGTTTATTATAAACTTACTAATTCGTTCATTTTTTAACTTTCGACTTAATCAGATACCTTCCTTAATGAAATACCCCATTATATCGAAGTTCTGCTGTATATTTTTTGTGATACTTTCGTAATAATGATAAAAATGTAAGTTTTTTTTTTCGAAATAATAAATTAAACTTTAAAAAAATTAAATATTATCAAGCCGGCTCTGATGTATGTACAATAATTATGGATTTACTATATGTAGTGGTTAATACATATACAGGCTGTCCCGTAAACGTACCAGCAATCTTTCAGGAACATTAAAATAATCGCTTCTTTTTTTTCAATGAACATGTCCATAAACTAATTAAGCAGTAAAGCAGGAACAATAGGCCTTTTGGTTGAAATTTTTTTTTATATCTTGGGAAAATGATAATTCAAAGTGTAATCTTCGAAAATCCATAATTTCTGCTCTAGTTAAATGTTACATAATTTTTTTGTGTTTATATTTATTTTTTATTTTCGAAAGAATGTACTTTTAAGAAAATTTACAAAGAATAAAATGTACTTAGAATTAGAAAGAATTCAATGAAAATAATTTTTAGAATTTTTAGGAAGTTTTTTTTTATAAATTCTAAAAAAATATATGATACAGTCTGGCTAATTCTAATAACTTTTCATCCTTGGCAAAATATTCTAAAAGTTAAACATAAACATAGTATGTTTGGATGCCCCGTGAAGCAGAAAATATGAATTTTCGTAGGTTTCACCCATTACAACTTTTGATCAGCACACTTTGAACTATCATTTTCCCAAACCAAAATTCCTTGATTTTGAGCGGGGTCCTTTATTTTGCTTTACTGCTAAAACGGCTCATTTGCAGATATGAGTTTATTAACAAAAAGCGATTGTTTTAACTTTTAATATCCTGAAAGTTTGTCGGTTTGTTTACGAGACACCCTGTATATATTTATACCTCACAGTATTAATTACTTATTGTTAATTAACTCGTTATTATGCATATTCATTTACAATAATACTTTTAGTATGCATTAGTCTATGCACATTTTACTTGGTGATTGTCTATATAGCTTTGTAATCGATATTCTTTTGGAATATCTTGTTAATAATACAATAATATGTTACAGTATATAATTAATTGAAAGATTTATTACATTTACTGTGTATTTGTTTATGGAATTAGTTTTTAATATCATTATATTTATTTGTTCGAAAATTTCGTAGAATTCATAGAAAAAACGTTCTGTAATTATGGTAAAAATTGAAGTAAAGAAATAACTTAAACTAAAATTATACACCTTAACCACAATAAAACAATGTCACTCGACACGTGTTTCGACTTCACAAGAGGTCCTCATCAGGAGAGTAACAGTTCCAGACAGTCTGAGTAAGTCGAAACGTTTTTTCCAGTAGTAATGAAATAAATTTAAAAAAAACATTTTGAAGCTTCAAATTTATACTTTTCAAATATAGAAATTCTATTTATTTTTCAAGGAGTTACGGAGACATTTTTAATGAGTTAAACTTGCAATGTAGTTTAAAAGTTAAATAACTAAAATAAATTAAATAAATTTAGTTTTCATAAAACATATTTTACAAATCATATTTTACATCAATTTTTGCCAAAGTCGTCGAATAAAAGGTTTAAAAAAATATATTTTTTATATCCATATGGAATTTTCGAACAATATAATATTTAGATAATGAAATAGATAATAATATAATAATATGTACATATAGGTATCTAAAAAATATTATTATACATTCAGGTGCTTATAATTTGTATTTTCGTATTAATTGAATTTTTATTTGTATTCATTTTAATGTAGAATCTTAAATTGAAGAATATGCGATTAAATTATTTATTGAAATTTTGATATGAATTATATACTCAGGGACTTGGGTGTCCACAGGGGGGGGGGGGGGGTATCGGGGGATGGTTTCCTTAAAAAAACTTTTCTCGTCATATAACATAGTAAAAACAAATATACAAAACTTTTTGTAACGAAAGGGTTAAACAAGGAGAATTTTTCTATCTGAATTTTTGGAACATAAAAGAAAAGACAAACATCATCAGTTATCTTTTTCTAGGGCGGAGCTTATATAGTTACATCATTTTAAATAAAAACACAAATATACGTCCATTTCATTAATTAAATTTATATCAAGTTTAACATATTTAAATACTAAAATTCGGAATATAAAATACACATATTAATTTAATCTCATAGATATATATGAGTACTATAAACGAAGAGTACATCTTTATCTATCAAATGAGTTTCAAAATATCTTTGTTTGATTTAAATATTATAATAATCAAATAGGAGGGGCCTACTAAGTTTGTGATAAGTGAATTTGAATGAAACCTGGTCGACCACTTTTGCATGCGATGATTAAATCAAAGTAAAACTACATGTTTCAAAAACAATATGTTATATAATATATCGATATAAAAAATCAGCGCTCAAAATGCTTCAGAAAAAGTTTCACTGGAGAATCTATTTTGTTCGTATGTTATATACATAGATCTATTTCCTGTACTCATATACACACAAAATGAAAGTCTAAATTGGATTCGGGATAAATACGGTGTTTGTTCCAGGAAACGAATTTAAAAAAGTTTGTTGTGTTCCTTTTTTTTTCTCCAGTAATTTGATTGCTTTATTTCGGCCACACACACTGTCAACGGTATCTCCGTTGTACTTTTCCCGCGTCAGTCCGGTCGTTAACTGGCACGCGAACTAAATCTTTCTTTTATCTTGATTTTACAGCCTTTGAAATCTGTAATTTTTTTTTTAACTTTTTATTTTATTGTAATATAATTTATGTCCCAGCACGCCATAGCTACAGAACTTGAATGGATGCCGGAATGTCACCTCATCGTGACCCGACGTTACCCGAAAAAAATCCCGGCCCACATCCTGCTTATTTCCGAAATACTTTTGATTTGAATTTTTTTTTTTTTTTATTTCAAAAAAAATTTATAGTTGTACTAAAAAATACTTTTCTTGTAAAATTAAAAATGACGGGGCTAATTTATATTACTTTATATTAAAAAGTACATACAAAACATTACACAGTAAAATTTACTGACATATTAATCAATTCCACTATTAAAATTTGAGATAACTGTAATCACTGAAACCAGGCATATCTGCATTAATATTAATCAACATTATATTTAATTAAATAACTAAAACGCTATCTTTATTATCAATGATATACATACATATCAGTGGCGAGGCGTGAATTTTTTAATAAGGGAAGCATATTTTGTCAATCCTCCCCCTCCTATTAACAAAAAAAAAAAAACTATGAAACACGTTAAATTCAAGCTTTTACTTTTTTAAATAAATTCTTATATATTTATATAGTAACTAAATGATTCTGTCTTATTTTCTTGTATTTTAGTCGATATTTGTATGATGAGTTGAAGTTCACTGCAGGAAATTTCACTAAAAAATTTAGAATTTTTGATTTAGTTAAAAATATGTTTATTGTATAGAAAATGACGTGAAAAGTTGTTTGTTTCAAACCGCAGGTCTGTATCTCAAACCGTTCTCGAGATATAGCCTTTCAAAGTTTTAGTTTTTTCAAATTTTTGGAGAAAAAAGGTCATAACTTTTGAACGCGTGGTCGGAATTGATTTTAGTTGACGGATTTGGAATCAGCGTGTCAAAATCTATATAATGACATGTATAATACTTTAAAATCCGACAAAAAAATTTTGGTCAAAAATCGACATTTTTTTGAATTTTTTCGATTTTTCGCGAAATTTTTTTTTTCGAGTTTTAAGGTATTATACATGTCATTATATAGATTTTGACACGCTGATTTCAAATCCGTCAACTAAAATCAATTCCGACCACTCGTTCAAAAGTTATGGCCTTTTTTCTCCAAAAATTTGAAAAAACTAAAACTTTGAGAGGCTATATCTCGAGAACGATTTGAGATACAGACCTGCGGTTTGAAACAAACAACTTTTCACGTCATTTTCTATACAACAAACATACTTTTAACGAAATCAAAAATTCTAAATTTTTTAGTGAAATTTCCTGCAGTGAACTTAGTTGAGTTAGTTGTTTTATTAGTAAATTAGTATGAGAATTACAAAGAAAGCCCGTCAATAACAAAAACAGTAAAGCTTTCTCTTATAGTGGCCATAACTGGCGCCAGTTCATTTTTTATTTTTTAATATACTCTTGTTTTTATAAATTACTTTCGTAAAATAGTGCCTATATTTATAACTTCAAAGATGCCTCACTCACGCTCATCTACACAACAAGTTTACCCCCCCCTTCTCGCACCCCACCCCCTACTTCCCACGCTTAAATTACCTGTAATTAAGGCTCGTTCATAATTAATTGTCAAATTTGGACGACATATATAAACAACATCTGAAGTGATGTCTAATAAGTTATTCGTTTTTTAAAGCAGTGGTTTCCAAACTTTTTCCTATAAGTCAAAGCACGACTAACTTTTAATGACAAATGCTTTATTGAACAAATTCATTAACATTAAATTAATTTGTGTCAAGAAATATTTTTACTGGAATGTATTAATTTATTTGTCTAATACATGAAATAATAAAAATGCCTTCAAATGTAGCTCCCACACTTATTGAGTTTGGGGACCTCTGATTCATATTATATATCATAAAAAGGTAGAGATTGTATGTTTGATTATTTTTGATCGATGATCTCAAAAACCACTGGACCGATTTTGATTGATCTTTCACTGGAGTGTTCTTTGGAATACCGGAAGTAATATAGGCTATGTATAATCTCGCTATCTCATCAGTGAACAAAAATATTTAAATTATATAAAACCTTGTAGAAAACTTACATAAATTACACACAATTTTTTTTCTCTGACGAACTAATGTCCGGTATTATAAAGGAGCTAGCAAAATTTGCTTGCTAGCAAGCACTTTCAAATGGGGTATTGATTCTGTATTAGTATCAATGGATTAACTATGGAATTTAGAGCAGTGACACTTCAACTAATTGTAACACAGTTGGCATCTTTCACTTATCACCACTGTTTTAATACCGTTGGTATTTACTTACTACAACGCGTGCGCGAAACTTGTCAAAGTCTTCAACAAACTCCAAAAGAACTGTCATATAAGTTTAATATCTCATTTGAAAGTGCTTGCTAGCTAGCAAAATTGCTAGCTCCTTATAATACCCGATATAAACGAATCAATTTATGTTTAAAAGCAGTAATAAAAAAATGTGACACAAGTTTAAAATAAAATATGTTGGTTTAAGTCATGTTAGGTAACATTTCGACATCTATCCAGACTAGGCAGAGTTATTAAGCTAGCTAAAAATAAAATTCGGTCAGACAGACGGGCAGGCATGCAGTGATATGTAATGAACATGTTGTTCTAAGCGCTTGCGGAATTATAATAAGTATGGTACAGTTGGATACACTTAATGTCCTTTTCGTTCCGAGCTGGCCGCGCTACGGCGTTACTTTTAATATAAACAAAACAAAATATTTGTCAGTAATTACGTTAGGTGTGCAAGAATACAGAGGCGGACTAAATTTTAAAGATATTTTTATATATTATTTATAAATTATTATATTAAAGAAGGTACACTAAGTCTACATATATACATTTATACATATAAGGGGCCATCCATAAATTACGTCACACGAATTTCATGATTTTCTGGACCCCCCCCCACCCCCCGTTTTTTGTGACGTATTTTTTTAATTCCAGCAAATATTGTATTTTCAAGATTATTGATAATTTTCGCGAAATGGGCGGGAACTTTTACATATGTAATAAAAATTTCAGCATAATCGGTCCGGTAGTTTTTGAGTTATGCTGCGAAAAGGGGTAAAATAAAAATATTAAGGTAAATTACAAATGTATCAATAAAAATAATAAAAAATACAAAAATCTATTTTTAATTAATTTTTTATTAAGGTTCCTCCCAAATTAAAGCTAAGTACGCACCTGCGGGTCGTACTGGAACAGCATCCTTCCAACGACATCCCATCAGAAACGAGATTAAAATTTTAAATTTGTATTAAACAGTTTGCGGCCGCTACTCATTCAGAGATATGCACTATAGTGTTAACTTTGTAAAAATTCATTAATAATTTATATTTTTATTATCGAGTATATTGTAAAGTGTTTTTACTTGAAATGACGCAAAATTACGTCTTTTTAATGCCCGTTTTTGATCTTGTCAATTTTCAAAAGTGAGTATATGTGTATGTTCTGATTAACGTAGTTAATTAGTTGTAATAAATTTGTAAAAGTTTTTAATTAGTGAAACAAATTAATATTTATAAAACGAAAAGGTGTTTTTGAATGTCAAATACAGTTTAGATTTGGGTATTTAATTAAATGTATGTATTATATTTTTTATTAACTCTGCATCCCCCCCCCCCCCCCCCCCTATGGCAAAATATATTTACCGCCCCTTTTCAGGATACTGTAGAATAAAATAAAAAATATTTATGTTAAAAGAAGTTACATTGTCACTTTTTATTATATAATGGTTAATTAGGTCGGATCTATGTACAAACTCTGCTTTTAAGGGTTGGGGGATGAAGGGCTAAAACTTTTTTTTTTTTAAATGAGACCATACAAGTTATCTATCGGCTTGATTATTAGTTTTCAAAAGGTGACATATTTTGTTGCATTCGTGTATGTTTGCGGTGGGAGGGGTAGAGGGGGGTAATTACATAAGCGTGTAAGAGAAATCATATGGCTTCCCTTATCCTTGAAAAAAAAACTCGAAGTACTTTTATGGGTTCGTTCACGAGGTGCAGAATGATGTGTCATCGATATACCATAGATCCAATTTGTATAACGGAAACCGGATGCAACTCTGTGTGTGGAGGGAGAGAGGGGGGGGGGGTGTGAGTAAGAAGCACATCAACTTTATCCTATTAGGTTTATAAGTATTGAGTTCTTCTATCCGGTGTTGTCAGCAGGATAAAGCTTTAGGGTGGATGTATAATTGTATATCGCGGTCAGATATATAATTAATATCCGGTATTAACAAGAACTGTTACCCGCGACTTCGGTAATTTGTGGAATTTAGTTTAGTGAAAACAACACGAAGAAGTTAGGTTAGGTAACTTCTTCGTATTTCTGTTATGATAGTCGATAAAACAGGTTTTTAGTTTCGCGAATTTTTAAAATAAATTAAGATAAATCTTTGTAAGGGAATATTTTACAACAAACGTTGTAGACCCATATTATATAGGAAATTTAATGCTCTACAAAAAATGTTCTATAAAATTTTCACGTGACATGTCGTTCTTGAGATATCTTGAAAAAATTAATATTTTGAGGTGTCACTCTTCCCCCTTACACACGATTTTGAAATGGGACCATCCGACCAAGTTTCAATGATATCGGTTCAGTGGTTCATGAGTTATGCGTGTGACAAGGATTCAGGGGACAGACGGACACACACACGGACGGACAGACAGACAGACACGGAACGAAAAGTGTTGGCTTTGACGTGAAACGGATAAATCAATTTAACATTTTTTTGTCTCAATCTGAAACGATCACAAAGCTTCTCGTATTTTCGATATTGCGAGGAAGCAATTATATACAATTTAAGAAAAAATTGTCTGGTGATCTAAATTCTAAAACAAATCCATCGATAATATCACAGAATTAATACCCCGTTGCAAGTACTTGTTAACTAATTTTAACTCCTTTATAATACCGGATTTAACATAGTTGTAATAAATACATACAACTACATACTGAAAGCATGGGCGCCGGGAGGGGGGTGCAAGGAGGTGCACTTGCACCCCCCTGGCAAATGAAATAATTAAGAAATACAATTGTAATTTTAAAATTTTATACATTTGCACCCCCCTGGCAAAATGAAAAAAAATTTACTCCGTAAATAATAAGATATAAATGTGAAAATATTAAACTGAGGACCTTTTTTTTTTTTCGCATCTGGATGCACCCCCCTAGCAGAAATCCTGCCGGCGCCCATGACTGAAAGTATTGTTAGTATGCAATGTGAACACAACTGAAAATAAAATAAAAACCTTGGTAATTTAACATTACCTGCAAGACTTCTCTAGTTTCTACTCTATAGTTAGCGTTAGTTAGTTTGTTGTTGTTAATACATCACATAGAGACAACCGCACTTCAGGGGTTTCAGAATAATGCAAACTACACAGGATTAGACAATATACATTACAACCATACGTAACTCTGGTATACTTATTTGTTTTTATATATACCTACGACTTGATCGAATTATAAATATTAATATGATACTTTTAAAGTAAATACTATGGTTTTAATTCTCTTGATCGGATAGTAATATATTTTAATCTGTAATCAATATAGATACCTTTATTTTTATTACATGTTATATAATGTGGTTATCCTTTTTATTGTTTTTTTTTTTAATTATCTAATCATGTTTAAAGTGTTTGTTGTAAAAAATTATATTTTGTAGCTGAAGTTTTTATATCGTGACAGAGGTTTTTTTTTGTTACCGATATTGCTGATTTTTCTGTCATCAATTAATACCTATCATGTATATTAAAGCTCCAACGTTGGTAATTGCATTTTTGATGTATTGAGTCCAATACTCGAAAATAAGTATGATTAGAATTAAAATAATCTTACAGCAACGCATAATCTTAACAAAAGCGCTCTGTTACATATATGTAACGCTGGGCACGATTGGGTTAATAATTTTATATAGCAATAAAGACTCCGTAGGAAAAATTCGTAAAAAATTATAATTTAAATACATTATTAATAACCTTAATTTTAACTTTATTTTGAATGAAACTGCATTCATAACTCAAAAATGATGTTTTTGTGGTTTGATAAATTAGTGCATAACATTGTCCAAATATCACATCCTTAAATATTATAAAACGCAACGTCTCTCTGTCTGTCTGTCTGTCTGTTAGTGCGCTTGTAACTCGAGAACCACTTATCCGATTTACGTGTTTTTTTTTTAATTCATAGATATGTTCTTTGCCTAGGTGTTAGTATATATTTCATTACGTAAGATAACATAAGGAATAAGCAGTGCTGATAAAAGTAAATCAAGTCGGAAAAAAGTTTACCGCCAGCGCGGTCTTTTGCAATAAACTGCCTAAACTGTTCAAAATTGAACAATATAATGTAGTGTAGAATAAAAAAATATTAAATAAACTCGGCGATACCATATATCTAACTATGATATTTAAGCAAACGAAGCCGCGGGCAAATCTAATTTTTAAAATATTAAATAGAAATTTGTGGCCTTCGATAAAAATACAAAATTTCGTTTTAACGTGTCCGACTGTATTATTTTTAAATACACCATTACCTTGCAATTATAATATACAATATGCATGTTATCAAGTAAAAACAATATGGTTTTTAAATTTAAACTGACCGGTAACGCCATAAAAAATAAAAATATACTTCTTCATTCGATACAATAATAAAAAATGGTAATAAAACATTTTCTAATCTAAAAAATAACATTAAAATTAGAACAGCCCATTGATATCACAGGAAAATAAATGCATTGATTGGGAAATATTAACAGCAATAAATTCTTTTCAAGATCCATAAAACTTTTATGGCTACTACATTTTTCACATGTTTCTAAATATCACAACACGCACGCGAACTCAAACTAATTATTGCGAGTTTGACAGGTTAAAAATACCTTCCAATATGTACAGGGGCGGACTCATTAAAAAAAATCCAAAGTGTAAAAAAAAAATTTTTTTTTTTGAGAAAGAGGGAGGGGTAATTCTAGCCCTACTCAATTTTAAGTGAAATTTATTTTCTGTGTATTTAAATTAAATCATAAATATAAAATAATAACTGACACTTGTCTAGAAAGAAAGACAGCAATGGAATCTAATTATTTCTAGAGAAAATAACGAATTATTTGGAGGATTGAAATTTTAACTTTAATGATTTTTGCAAATTTAACTTTTATTTATTTTTCACCAAATTATGGGATTATAAAAAAGATTTTTTTGTAAAAAATTGGATCCCATATATTTTACTTATTAAAAAATAATTAAATACTAATTTTCAATTGTAATTTAAGGGTTGGACGGTATTTATGTACTTTTTAGCTTATATCAGAAAGAAGTGGGAGGGGCGAATTGTATACATTTAAAAAGATATTTTAGATGATAATTTTTAATCATCAAATTGTGATATTAAAATTAAAATAAAAAAATGGATTTAAGTAATCATTTCAGAATCTGATTAGCTCACAGCTCAGTGAGGGGGTAGGAGTTAGACCCCTTGAACCCCCCCCCCCCCCCGAATTTGTCAGTATACATTATTTAACAATTATGATACTTAGATTAAAAAAATGAAAAGTATGTAATTAAAAAAAAAATTGTTTTATTTTTTTCGAACTGAATAATCAGAACCCGACACTGGCTGACTTCATTGCATTAAAAATATGTATTCCGAAAGAGTCAAACACGGAGGTAATGGTACGGCAACAGACATTAGCGTAACATTTTTATTGATTTTATGAATAATGCATTTGATATTGTTTATGTATCGTTTTATTGTATCAAGTGTAAAGATTTTAATAATTATAATGCTTTTGAAGGACCTAATGAATTGGTTCGATTTTTCAATATGGTTGCGTGTAAATTAAAGACTAGAAAATTCAACTTGATTGAAATTTACATAATTATGTTTATTTAGCGTAAAATTGCAGTGTTTTTTTTTTAGATATAAGGTACGAATCGATCGTATGGATCTTGGCTTCTAGGTATAAGCCACGTCACGTTGATGAGGCCCATTGCAATGTACAACGAAACTATGGTCGATAGAACAATCAAATCGACGCGGCTTATTCCCAGAAGCCAAGATCCATATCAAGTCTAAAAACTTGTATTTAGGAAAATACAAATATATGTTTAAAAATTATTTAATAATATTTTAATTTAATTATTATTGATTTAATTTATTTTGATAATCCAGACGAGGGCTTTTGTAACTAAATTAAAATTATTATATTATATACGACATGGCAGGTACATTAATATTTCTAGAGAATCCAAAGAAGTCATTTATGTTACAATTCCGTGATCAAATTAATTTAAATAGCATTGATACTGATAACTCAAAAAATTCATTTCCAATCCAGGAAATTTTATGTAATCAATCTCCGATTCTTTCCAACGAAAGGCGTTTGGAAAAAAAAACTCTGTCACATTCTTACTAATGTCTTTCTCTAAAATATTGAGTTTTTTTCAATTACATATTTGTATATGAAAGTAATTTAGAGCAGCCTTTCTCAAACTGTGAAAATACCGGGTTGCGAAAACAATTAAAATTATGTATTTTTTTATGTAAAAATGATAAAATAAAAACAAGTACTTAGATCCAAAACTTACGAGTATTATTATGTGCTAATTTATACAGTGGTGCACCCATTGGATGATTTTAAGGGTCAATATACAATAATTGACGTAATAATCAATAATTATCATATAAGGACCACTTAAATTTTTCGAAAAAATTGCTCATTTTCAAAGTAGTGCCTATGGGTCAAATATGATCCTTTTTTTACTTATAGGATATGAAAATTGAAGGAAATTTTATCATCTTTTCGAATTTAGGGGTATTTTTGTGTTATTTTTGTGACCAAATCGCGGTTTAATAAAAAATAAAAAACTTGATTTATATTAAAAAAGAGTAGAAAACCAAAATCTAAAATTAATCGTTTTGGCTTCGGAACAGCTAATATATATTATGGAATGTACATAAGCTGACATATGAAAATATATTTGCACAAAATTTGCAGGAAAATTAGACATTCGAAACGGCCATAAATCTCAAATGTTTTTTTTTATTAAATACATCATTTATTATTTTTGATATAAGCTAACCGCCCTTCTTAATTCATTCCCTATGTTATTCTCCTTTCTTTCTTTCTTTCTTTCTTTATTTTTTTATTACACCCCCTTTGTTTAGTGTAATATTTTTTTATTTTATGTCTTTGAAAAAAAAATTTTATAATTAATTTTTTTTGTAGAAGCAAATGTAAATAATATTAAAATAAAAATATATTACGATTTGAACATTTTTATTTACATTAAAATTCAATTTTATAAATAAATATATGAATATAAATAAAGTAGTACAGTCAATCTTCTTGAATACGATTATATTTATACAGTAGAAATACGAAAACTTGATTTTTTGTTATTTCTATTTCTAAGCTTATCTCGGGACGTAACTTAAAACAAACGCCGCAACTTCGGGTTATGATTGTAATTAAAATTGTATATAATACAAATTTTATATTGGTATAGACAAATTTTTAGATTATATATGGTATGTCATTGTGGCTTAAATAGAAAAGTTAGACATATGGTTTCGCTGACTTTATTGTAGATCTTTTGATTCTACACAATTCTTTACTACATTATTTTGTTCAATATTGAACGGTTTAGGCAGCGTATTGCAAAATAGCGCGCCGACGGTAAATTTTTTCCGACTTGATTTACTATTATCGTCACTGCTTAGTTGTTATGTTACCTAACGTTACAAAATATAGCCTATAACCTGGCCAGAGAACGTACCTATGAATTAAAAAAGAAACCACGTAAATTGGATAAGTGGTTCTCGAGTGATAAGGGCACAAACGGACAGACAGAGAGACGTTCAGCTTTATATATGTATATAGATAAGTAATTAGACGTACAGTCGCCTGCAGAGCTCGTCTGGCACCCTAAAGGCTAGAATCGCTTACAACAGATTCCAAATTTAAAGACAAACATCATCGGTTATCTTTTTCTATCAAGTTTAATATATTTAAATACTAAAATTCGGAATATCAAATATTTATTGTCACAAAATTTACGTATACAATTTTCAATAGATTACATAATAATTTAATTGCACAAATATATATGAGTACCTATTATAAACGAAGAGTAGTTCTTTATCTAGCAAATGAATTTCAAAATATCTTTCTTTGTTTGATACATGGAGAAATGATTTAAATATTATAATAATGTTTGTGATAAACGAAAATGAATACAAACTGCAAGACCATTAATGCAGGTGACTGTATATAAGTTGTACTATATGAATAGATGTATATTTTATTTAGAGACGATGTCTTTTGAACATTTTTAGTTGGATTATTAAGTAAAGAGATCGGCAGTTGACTTATAAATAGTTGAGTAGGTGGTAACTATAAGTAATGTGCGACTTTAAGATATTTTTATGAAACATTCGTTGGTACATGTATTTATTTTTAATTTTATTACATCCTCATCATCTTGATCCGTTGTCTAATTTTAATATATCACATTTAAAACACACATGCTATAGGTAAAATTATAGCTAGATATATATTAAATTTAAAAGGTTATTCGATATTAATTATTAATTTAATTTATCATTAATTATTGGTGTTAGAAGAGTATTTCTTACGAGAATTTTTTTTTTGTCACAGACAATTTGGTCAATTCGAGAAGCGTCATTTTTACTATTCTTAAGTTGGCAATACGTTCTGTGATTCTGACAGCTCTCTATGATTTTGCTATGTCGAATTTGTACTTATTTAATTGTATGTGTTGTTAAAATATCAAAAAATACGAAAACAAGAATAAATAAAGGAATTTTGTGTAATTGATATTTTATTATAGATTTATAGTATTGTCTTTATACAGTGTATTCCAAGTTGATTAAGACATAGGAAATTTAACATGGGGACAATTAGAAATGTTGTAGTAACCTTTGGTCAAATTTAACGATGTGTGATTGGTGCATTTTGAAATGCCGCCTCGAAACTAACTGATAAATTTTAAATTAATCAATAGTATTTTGTTTTCAACTTTAATTTCATTAATTTAAGCATCCTAGATAAAATTATAATAATATTTTTTGGCAGATATAAATTTGAAAACAAAACACTAATTATATTTTATTAAATTTTGTGGCGGCATTTCAAAATGCACCAATCACCATCGTTAAATTTGACCAAAGGTTACTACAACATTTCTAATTGCCCCCATGTTAAATTTCCTATGTCTTAGGCGGCTATTACACTATCAAATAAATATGTCAAAGATCTTTGACAAAGATTTGATCATATTTCTTTGATAAAATACGAGATTTTGTTTTATTACACTACATAAAATATTTGATAATATTTTCTCAATATTATCTAGGGATATTTTCTTCTTTTTTGGTGCCTTTTGAATATCAGTGCGTGGATGTTCGTCAATTGACGCGATCGAGGTTTGAATTTACAACCGTGTATTGTGGTTTTTATAATCAATAAGAAGATTATCATATAATATTGGATTTTGTTGATATTCATATATTAATAATTATGTAACTGTAACTGTCAGTGATAACTTGGTAGTCGCCATTTTGTTTTTGACGTCAAAAAACTTTGATCAAATATAAGAGACTGTCATTAACTATGATCATATAAATATTATAAAAGTTGACTTATTACACTGTCATATTTCTTTGATCAAAGAAATTTTATCATATTTCTTTGATAGTGTAATAGCCGCCTTAATCAACTTGGAATACACTGTATACCTTGTATTTTAGGTACGTTGAAAACCAGAGTGTTGAATGACGTTTAGGCGCGTGCCGATAGATGGCGTGGTAGGGCACGTCACACCCTTGTTATGGGATTTATCGGTGGCTCCATCTTGTGAAATATATATGCACCTTTTATGTGGCGAAATCATTCCGTTTTATAACAATGCGGATGGTGTAAATCTTGTCACAGATTTATAACAAATACTCACGAAATTAACTGTCGGAATCCTTGCGTGGGTGTGACTTTGTTGCCACGGGATTGCCACCGGGACGAAAAAATAGGATTGTTTTTTGTGATGATATTTCTATGGATTCTACAACGAGAAGAATATTTTTTCTATTCTTATGTAGGATTTTTTTCAGATAGTGTTTTTTTTTGTGTAATATTGAAATATATATATGAAAAATGGTTTTTGTGTAGTGGCGTAACCAGAATTTTTAAGGGGAATATTTAAAAAAGTCTAGTTTTTTTTCTGATGACCTTTTTTGATCATATTTTACACCGTTTTCGCCTCTGATAAGAAAGATATGAATAAATTTATTATTGATAATATAAATTGTGTAAATGTTTCAGATATACACTTACCTTATTAAATTGTATATTTATACTTACAAACAAAATGCAGCCACGCGGTTATGTATATTATTTCTGATTGCTATGAAATGGTAATGTAATATTTTCTAAAGCGTTCGCTTTTAATATCTCTCCCTTATTTCCATAATATTTCAAAGAGTCAAATTGTTCCTGGAATGTATTTCGTGAAAATGTTACACCTTGTTAATTCTTTTTGTGTGTCTGGAAGGGGGGGGGGGGGGTACTTTTATATTTTTTTAAAGACATAGAGCATGGAATTGTCATTGGGCTTGAACAATACTTATTCAGCAACCCAGAAAACCTTTAATAAGGCATTAGCTGTGATACTAACTAATCAACTTATTTGTTGATTTATCAATTTTAATTTGTTCATAATAGGGGAAAGAGGTATCGACGGTCTTAGGGCATTTGATAGTCTTAAAGTTAATGATGTAAGGCTATATTAAAAAAAAAAAGTTTGAGTCTGTAGGATCGCGCCAAGCTGAGATATGAATTATTCAACTTATTTGTTAATTTATCAATTTTAATTGACATTTTCGGTGATTTTTTTAGGGAAGAGAGGGCAGAAAAATAAATCTCGCCTAGGGCGCCAGATTTGCTAAGGCCGGTACTGGTCTTTCCTAATCTAAGGGTTATATCTTATATCTATGAAAACCATAAAAAAAACTACATTTGAAACTGGGACTGCCTGTATAAAAACAAATCTGATATTCAAATAAATAAACATGACGTCAACAGTTTCATTAAACACACACTCAAAATTCACCCCCCCCCCCCCTATTTACCTCCCACCCACCCCTCGTTACGTCATACATATTTAATATTCTCGAAAACAGAATAAATACACGAGCATCAATTCCAAAATATCAAATTAAATACCACTGTATAAAAAGATAAACATGATGAAAATAAACAGAAATAAATAGACATTATATTGTGTTTCGCTATCATACTACTACATAACATTATCCTTGATATTGTGTGTATGTATGTGAGGTAAATCCTTTTGTCCAGGGCCGGCTCTCTATACAAATTCATAGGCGGCTATTACACTATCAAATAAATATGTGAAAGATCTTTGACAAAGATTTGATCATATTTCTTTGATAAAATACGAGATTTTGTTTTATTACACTACATAAAATATTTGATAATATTTTCTCAATATTATCTAGGGATATTTTCTTGTTTTTTGGTGCCTTTTGAATATCAGTGCGTGGTTGTTCGTCAATTGACGCGATCGAGGTTTGAATTTACAACCGTGTATTGTGGTTTTTATAATCTATAAGAAGATTATCATATAATACTGGATTTTGTTGATATTCATATATTAATAATTATATAACTGTAACTGTCAGTGATAACTTGGTAGTCGCCATTTTGTTTTTGACGTCAAAAAACTTTGATCAAATATAAGAGACTTTCATTAACTATGATCATATAAATATTATAAAAGTTGACTTATTACACTGTCATATTTCTTTGATCAAAGAAATTTTATCATATTTCTTTGATAGTGTAATAGCCGCCATAGACCAAACATATTAATATTATAAATGCGAAAGTGTGTCTGTCTGTCTGTCTGTTTGTTACCTGTTCACGGCTAAACCGCTAAACAGATCTTTCGTATCTCGAAAATTCAACCCCTAAAAAATTGCAAGGGGGTGGAAATTTTTTAATTTTTTTTAGTAATTAATATTTTACATATGAAGGGTTGTAATTAGTTTTATTCGGTTCGGCTAGAAAAGTACCACAAGGTATGGTATTAGAAGGAAAAACAACCCCCTATCTAGCAGTTGAAATATTTACGATTTTGTATAATGAATGAAAACCAAAATATAGAAAAAAATTATATTTCACACTCTTTTACATATGAATATATATAATTTGTTTCATTCGAGCCGGCGGAAAAAATATTATATACTATATAACGAGATTTGGTTATAAGGTACTGGCACCAGTCTTGGATATGACCCCAATAATGGCTATTTTTTAATTAAATTGATTGATTGTTTCAAATTTGACGATTCTTTCTTTTATATCTTTTGTGTCGTAGTACTTATCATTAGCAAGTGTCCATCACTGCGTGTTCATTACTGGTTTTACTTTATCCATTACTGTAAAAAAATGAAAAAACATAAACAAAATAAAAGGTTATAATTTAAAAAACAAACTCTATTTGTGGACTTTAGTAACTAAATAGATTAAATATGTTTTATTAGTAACATAAGTTCATGAGAATTACAAAAAAGAAGCCAGTCAAAAATGGAGTTTTAATTTAAAAAACTTTTTATATTTTCTTACCAAATTATTTTTCTCTTATTAAATATTTCTAGTCCGGCCCTTATGTATATATATATATGTATGTGACAGTATATGTGAGGTTAATCCTTGCACGAAGGAGACAGTACCGGTCAGTACCATACCGTACCAGTCTCCATTGCTAATGTACTGCTTGCTGTACCATTACGTGAGTACCTATTTTCGTGAGTCGGGTCACTGTGGTGTGAGGCTGCTTGTATTGAGTTACAATGTGATTGCGTAATAACGATTGGAAGTAGATGTATTATCGTTGAGATCTAGAAAGATAACCTCAAGAAGGTTAAAGTCAAATGAAGAAATCAAATTTATTTATTTATTTACAAACATCACCGAAAATAAAGTATTAAAACAAGAATTGAAACGATGTTATAAATGCAACCTAGTATTTTAGAGATACTCTAGTAAGAGTTATAACAACGTCGCCATTTTTAGCCAAATTGAAACGATGTTATAAATACTATACAACCTAGCAGAATATTTTAGAGACACTCTAGTAAGAGTTATGACAGCGTCGCAATTTTTAGCCCAATTGACGCGATTAATTTAAAAATTCATGTTTTATTTTTAGCAAGTATAAAAATCTCGAAGGACTTCGGGCATTAGATAATCTTAAAGATAATGGTGTAAGCTATATTTAAAAAAAAACTGGAGTCTCCTCGATCGCACCAAGCTGACATATTAACTATTCAACTTATTTGTTAAATTTTCAATTTAAATTTCTTAATAATAGCCGAAGGCACATGCGAAGGTCTTCGGGCATTAGATAGTCTTAAAGATAATGGTGTAAGCTATATTTAAAAAAAACTGGAGTCTCCTCGATCGCACCACGCTGACATATTAACTATTCAACTTATTTGTTAAATTTTCAATTTAAATTTCTTAATAATAGCCGAAGGAGCATACGAAGGTCTTCGGGCATTAGATAGTCTTAAAGATAATGGTGTAAGCTATATTTAAAAAAAAAAACTGGAGTCTCCTCGATCGCACCAAGCTGACATATTAACTATTCAACTTATTTGTTAAATTTTCAATTTAAATTTCTTAATAATAGCCGAAGGAGCATACGAAGGTCTTCGAGCATTAGATAGTCTTAAAGATAATGGTGTAAGCTATATTTAAAATAAAAACTGGAGTCTCCTCGATTGCCCCAAGCTGACATATTAACTATTCAACTTATTTGTTAAATTTTCAATTTAAATTTCTTAATAATAGCCGAAGGCGGTCTCGACGGTCATCGGGCATTAGATAGTCTTATGTCCGATATTATAAAGCAGCTAGCAAATTTGCTAGCTAGCGAAATAATAATATAAAGGGAGACTTGGTTTTTACAATCAGTCAAAAATCGATTCGGTCTGTCAGAACTCTCACTGAGAGTATCTCTAGCAGTAGTGCATCCAAGGGGAGCGTAGGAATTAGATCGACCCCCCCCCCACCGAATTTATCAATATACATTATTTAATTTACATAAAAAATAAAAATTAAGCATATAATCAAAAAAAAAAAATATTTTGGGTACACCACTGATCTCTAGGATACTCTTATGTGATAACATGATGTTAGGTTAGATTTTACTTTTGAAATGAAAGAATTGAATATGACATCCAGAAATACAATAATAATGTTGTTGTTGTTGTTTTTTTAAACCTCTTTTGAAACGCTTATGCAGTTTTTTTTTCACTGTTTCGCATAAACCGCAAGAGGATGTGATTTTTTTTTTGAATGATTGTTTTCGTTTGAGATCAAACAGCGTGTTATTTATAGATACAGACGTTTGTGCAAAATGTAAAACATGATGTCTACAATGTTTACAAAGATGGATTAGCCCTATAGTGCTTTCCAATGTAAAACAATTGAATACCCGACTGGTTTGTATACGATTGCTTTATCGAATGTTCTACATATATTTCACTAGCCTAAAAGCCTCCCAGATAGAGGCGGATTATCCATAAGGCAAACTAGGCATGTGCCTAGGGCGCGCAAAATTTTTAAAAAATTACAAAAAAATAATTGTGTCAGTAAGTACCTATGCACCTACTCTTACACAATATAAAAAGATTCTTGTTTGCACAATTGATAATTTTTAACAAACAAAATATAGACGCAACAATAAGAAAATATTTGAATTTCGGAAATTTCATTGTTATATTTAATATGGAAAGTTACGTAACCGTGGAAAGGAGGGGCGCCGATGAGGTGCTTGCCTAGGGCGCTCTCGACATTTAATTCGCCTCTGCTCCCAGACACTTGTAGATTTTCATTCAACTCATAATTTTACGTGCCTCAATTTTAACCGATTCTACCCCCATGTTTCTGTATTAATTCTATCGCCTTTGCGAGTATAATTAGCTCATAAAGCGGGAAATAACTATATTTAAAAACATATCTGTAATAAAATGCGGCTAAAATTTTGATACCCCACTTGTACATACAGAAAAAAAATGTTCGAGATATTTTGTATTTTTTCCGGAATGGGCGGGTATTTTTACATATATATTCCAACTTTCAGCTCAATCAGTACAGTACTTTTTGAGTTATAATTATAAACATAAAAAACAATAATTTGAAAGAGTAAAATTCAATTTTAATTTATTATAAAATGATTTAAATTTCCGTAGGGTAAACATTAAAATTCAAAACTGTAAATAAATATATATGTATACAGTTTATAATGTTTATATAACAACAATCGAAAGGCAATTTACCAAAGAACTAAAAAATAAACAAAATAAAATTCAATACTATGAGATTTGTGTAGTGTGCTTTGGAAAATACATGTTTTTTTTCACCATAAAACTGCTAAATCGAGTCATCAAAACGATAGCAACGTCATCTGGGGTCTTTTGCGAGAGATATGCATCATTTTTATGGTTTGCATCTTGGATAAAAATATTTAAAATCACTTATTTTCAGTTCTTCTAAAGCAGTGATTCTTAAACTAGAGTTCGCGGACCCCCCAAGGGTTGTACGTGAAACATGTTTGGCATAAATTAAATTACTTTTACATTTCTATTTACCAATGATTAATTAGTATCTAAAGACCTTCTTTGTTTTTTATCCGAAAGAGGGGGTTCCCTGAAAAATAATTGTTCACGTAAGTAATACACCAAATCTACTTAAAGAGCATTAAATTGGTTGATAATACCGGGCATATGGGTCATAATTTTTTTCCTTTACGTCAGAATAATTTAATTAATTAATTTTGCCATTTTTATGAAATTGAATACCAAACGCATTTTTTCTAAATTTTTTGTCCACGGTAACAAATAGTACAGTCTTCTCCCTTTAAATTAAATATTTACTTTTGATTTTTCCCAGAGATGCATTAGATTTTGTTATATTTGTGTAATTGCATAATTTTTAAAATATCATATTTTCAAACTAGTATAATCTCAGCGAAAAAATCTTACAGTGTTCATTTTAAAGAGAAAATGTAGTACTATTTAATACCGTGAAAGATATGACCTAAATCGTCCATTTCACAATTTTGAGTTAGTTAAAAAATCAATTTTCAAAAAAAATATATAAAAAATCAAAATCCATCGATTCAATAATTTTCAAGCACAAAAAGGTCATTAGGAGGAAAACTCAATTATACCATTTTACATTCAGGTCAACGTAGAATGTTATTTTCTATTCAAGCAAGAAAATCTCGTGAACATATCGAGATAAGGTTGACTTATAGCTCTTTAAATCTGTAACCCTTGTATTTCAGAATATTTCACCTTCGCTGAATGGAATATATATATTGTCACGATCGGTGACATTCACGCCGAAACCGAACGGCTATAAAAGTGGGTAGAGGGGGGGGAGTGGGGGTGTTAAGATCCCGTTTTATAGCCCAGAAATTATGGATATTGTCTGTAGTTGAATTAGCTATTTGTTCTTTGGGATTTGTAACGTGTTTTATTTATTTTAAACTTAAAATGCCATTAAAAAAGAGACATAACCCAACTAAGGTACTGTCACCAGTTATGGCCGCTATAAGAGCAAGATTTACTGTTTTTGTGAGGTTCACGGGCTTATTTTTTATAAATTTCAGTATTTATTTAATCAATTTAATTACCGAAGTTTTTTAATTATAGCCTTTTATTTTGTTTATGTTTTTTCCTTTTTCTACAGTAATGGATAAAGTGAAACCAGTAATGAGCACGCAGTGATGGACACTTGCTAATGATAAGTACTACGACACAAAAGATATCGTCAAATTTGAAACAATGTAAATAAAAGCAGTTGCTATGATAATATAAGAATTAATAAATAAATTATACTAATAATTAGTTTAAATGTCCACCATTTTGACACCTATTGGCCGATTGTCATCAAATCACGCTGTAAGACAGTTAAATGTATATAGATTAATATTCAGAAATGGTAGTAATCAAATATCAACACATATTTCTAATTCAGTACATTTAATTAAAAAATAGCCATTACTGGGGTCATATTTAAGACTGACTGAGTTGCATTCGTGCCTCCAAAGTTACCACTGAAAAACACGTAAATCTACATCAACAATTTATTTACAAGTCTGCGTCAAACTAGCTGAATATACATGCATCTGAAATATCATAGATTTGAGGTTACTAAAATCCTAACCACAGTTTTCATGTATTGTATTGATTTAATTTTTTTTTAACGATTAGAGTAAGCTGCGCCAACTCGATGAATTATTTATCAACAAAAACATCCAGACAATTTAGATTCATAAAACTTTATATACAAAATAATATATATAAGAGTACGTAGGTAGTAAGTACTTATACTTTGAAATCAGGTTGTGGGGAACTAACATAGGATTTAGAGGGAATTTTACTGTGGAAAGTTATTCTGGTGCACGAATAATGAAAACGGGGAGGTTTGTGAATCTTCAGTGTAGAGTTTTGTTGTAGTATTCTTTTTAAACCCCGCATGGAATGGAGTAAATATTATACCAGGGCCGGGCTAACCCTAAATTCTATCTTATAATAATATTTAATTAAATAACTAAAACGCTATCTTTATTATCAATGATTTATAATACTATCAGTGGCGAGGCGTGAAATTTTTAATAAGGGAAGCATATTTTGTCAATCCTCCCCCTCCTATTAACAAAAAAAACTTTGAAACACGTTAAATTCAAGCTTTTACTTTTTTAAATAAATTCTTATATATTTATATAGTAACTAAATGATTCTACGTCTTATTTTCTTGTATTTTAGTCAATATTTGTATGATGAGTTGTAGGAAATTTCACTAAAAAATTTAAAATTTTTGATTTCGTTAAAAGTATGTTTATTGTATAGAAAATGACGTGAAAAGTTGTTTGTTTCAAACCGCAGGTCTGTATCTCAAATCGTTCTCGAGATATAGCCTCTCAAAGTATTAGTTTTTTAAAATTTTTGGAGAAAAAAAGGCCATAACTTTTGAACGAGTGGTCGGAATTGATTTTAGTTGACGGATTTGAAATCAGCGTGTCAAAATCTATATAATGACATGTATAATACTTTAAAATCCGACAAAAAAATTTTGGCCAAAAATCGACATTTTTTTAAGGTATACCCCTTTGAATTTTTTCGATTTTTCGCGAAATTTTTTTTTTCGAGTTTTAAGGTATTATATATGTCATTATATAGATTTTGACATGCTGATTCCAAATCCGTCAACTAAAATCAAGTCCGACCACACGTTCAAAAGTTATGGCCTTTTTTCTCCAAAAATTTGAAAAAACTAAAACTTTGAGAAGCTATATCTCGAGAACGGTTTGAGATACAGACCTGCGGTTTGAAACAAACAACTTTTCACGTCATTTTCTATACAATAAACATACTTTTGACGAAATCAAAAATTCGAAATTTTTTAGTGAAATTTCCTTCAACTCGTCATACAAATATCGACTAAAATCCAAGAAAATAAGACGTAGAGTTATTATAGTTGGTTGTATAATTGAGCGTGTAAATAAAATTAAATGGTATTTTTGGTTAAAATGTTTGAGTTGCGCATAAAAATGAATATTCTAATAATATTTTTAAATTATTTATTAACTGAAAACACAGATTTGTATTAATTTACCCATAAAGCAAGGGAAGCACTGCTTCCCTTGCTTCCATGGTCGTTTATTTAATCAAATAAGACGCAATTCCTGGCCTGGAATAAGAAACCGGTACGAGAGCGGCAAATGATCTCTAACAGAAGTAGAAAAGCGCCTCTGGGCTATGATAATTTTGTCCTGGTTTCCGAGTTCCCGATGGAATGTCTTAGATTAAAAATGTCATGTATCCTGATTATAATATGTGCGTTTATAAGATTAATGCCATATATCTGTTTCGCCCCCCCCCCCCCCTCCTACGCCCCCCACTCCATGTTTGAATCGTGTACGCGCGTGCGGAATTATGTATGTATGAAGGATTTTTAATGAAATGTAAGATTTATATGTATGTATATTTCTACTACACTGCGATTCAATCTTGGAAATATTCTTTCTGCTGAAATTTTGCATTCTAAACAAATTTTCGTAGTGGATTTTGCTTTCTCGCAATATCGAAGATACGAGAAGCTTTGTGATCGTTTTAAAATGAAACAAAAAATTTCAAAATTTTAAATTGATCTTTCTGTTTCAAGTTAAGACAAACACTTTTCTGCCTGTCTGTGTGTCTGTCCCCTGAATTCTTGTCACACGCATAACTCATGAACCACTGTACCGATATTTATGAAACTTGGTTGGATGGTTGGGTCTGGTTTGAGGATAGTCTCATTTCAAAATTATCAAAATCGTGTGTAAGGGGGAGGGGTGACATCCCAAAATATTTATTTTTTCAAGTTGATATTTGCTTTGACATATTAAATGTCATTTTGACGTTTGCATAAATTTAGATTTAGATTTAAATTGTCAAAAAATTAAAAATATACGAAAAAATAATCAAGTGCGTCTTAAAAAAAATTTTGAACTAATATTTTTTAGTAAAATTGTATGAAAATGAAAAGTTTCTACAACACTACCTCATTCTATCATATAAAAAAAATATTTCTATATCGGATAACGATATAATCTGATCGATAAAAAATTAAAGAACTATATATTCTGTACGAAATCGTTGAACTTGAAATAAAAATAAATTCAAATTTACTTGTAATTGTAATAGTAACTTCCAATTATCTAATTTAAAGAATTACAAAGTACAATTCACATTGGGTGTGTTTTTTTATTCATTAACGGTTCACTTCAAAAGATATTCGATTAAAAAGTTTTGAGTCTTTTTTATCTACCCTGAATAATGGAGCCGATGAAATTATACATGAAAGAAACTTTTTAATGATTGGAATTTAATGTAAATGTATCTGTCAGATTTATATAAAAAATGTTATCAAATATCGGATTTTTTTTTAATTTGATCTGCAATTGAAATTTATCTATATTGAATCAAAACTGATATATCTTAATATTGAATCAGATAATTAGATATCGATATCTTCATTGATATTTTGAAAAGGTCAAAAAAATACATAAAAAATATTAAATTATATGCAATAAAATAGGAAAATTAGCATTTTCAAAATTCTTGAGAAAAATGGCCGTAACTTTTGAATTGGTCGTCGTTTTACAATTTACATGAAGTTTTTGAAATCAGCGTATCAAAATCTATACAATCAGATACATTATATTTTATTTATTCTGTTAAAAAATCGTCAAAATTGACATTTTTTAAGGTGGATTTTTTTCAGTTTTCAGCTAAACTTGTTTTATCGAATTAAGAGTATTATGATTCCAAAAATTTCAACAAAAATCAACGAAAACCGTTTAAAATACAAACTTGTTTCACGTCGTTTTCTATAAAATTAAGATATGTATATATTTTTAACAAACATTTTTTGCTCTTCATTTACCAGTTTTTCTATTTATTTTACTAGAAGAGTTGGAAAATGTTTTTGATGGGGGGTGATTGATCATTTTGACCCCCCCCCCTCTATCTACGCCACTGTCCCGTACACAATA
The DNA here is from genome assembly GCA_961205875.1 of Sialis fuliginosa. Taxonomy (NCBI): domain Eukaryota; kingdom Metazoa; phylum Arthropoda; class Insecta; order Megaloptera; family Sialidae; genus Sialis; species Sialis fuliginosa. The sequence continues at coordinate 18,906,373 of OY540818.1, read as the reverse complement.
CTCACACACACACACAGGGCCGGATTAACAACGTAGCAGGAGTAGCAAATGCTACGGGCCCCGCGTCTCTAGGGGCCCCGCGACTTTGCGGAAAAATATCTCTTATTGGACTTACCACTTACCGTCCAATGGTTGATACGGGGTGTCCAAATCTACAATAATTAATAATTTAAATTTAGGGTTTCCAATCTCGATTCGATTTAATCGAAAAATCGATTTTTGAATCTCCGATCTTTGATTTTTTAAATCGACTTTTCTAAATTTGCTCAAATCAAATCAAAAAAAATTTTGTTTGTAAAAGTGGTGTTTTATTATACACACCTCAAAAAAGTTTAGGGGTAATTAAAAAAAAAGCAAAACAAAAAATTCAAATTTTCAAACAGTTATATTTCCGCGAAAATTCATTTGATTTGCGTGTTACAAAGCACATTTAAAAGTTTGCGCTTTCTAATTTTTGAATAAAAATTTCAACAAATTTTATCCTTTTATTTTTTATTAACTTATCAATTTTTTTAAGGATTGTGTATTCTAAATCAAGTCAGCCAGCGGCGTAGTTAGGGGGTGAGTAGTGATCGGCGGGGCGGTTAGGTTATTTACTCCCCGAGTTTCACCCCCCCCCCCCTCAGCGACGCCACTACCAAGGGCCTCTTTATAACATTTGCTACGGGCCCCGCGCTTGCTTAATCCGGCACTGCACACACACCATTGTTTTTATTGAGTTTTCGGGAACGGTGTGGGCGAACGTATACTATAAATGAAACAAGAAATACAGACGCACGCACACACATCCGCTCACACACTCGCAACGCAGGTGGTTGGCGGCCCGCGACCAGAACAGCTGTTGTCTTATTGCCACCGTTCGATTTCATAGTTATACTAAAAAATATTATATACTGCCCTGTCTGTCTTTTGCGGAACACCGGATACCGGATTACGTTAGTTATTTTCCAGAGGAATTGAATGACCTCAGGTTATGGCACTACTGGGACGCTGGTATTGTTATTTTTTATGTTTATTAAGTAGGTACTGTGGATTTTTTTACTAGTGTTAAAGATGGTGTGTTTTTTTTTAATGATGGGTAATTTTTTTCCTATTTATGTTTAAAAGTTGGTGTGGTTAATTAATTATTTAAGTCTTTGGGAGGGAGGGTGGGGGGTTGAAAGGGAGGCATCAGATCTTAAAAAATATACATACATACATCTCCTCTTTTTTTGAAATCGGTTAATTAATAAAATACAATATTGTTAAATTTTTATACACGATTTCATTGAAATTTAAATCACACATAGAGAACTTGGGCTGGTTTTGTTCCTTCTACTCAGTACCAGCTTTAGGGGGGGGGACGTCCGGGGCGCCAGGCCAGGTGGGGCGACGCACAATGGAGCATAAGTCACTTTTTTGGTTCAAATCAATGTACAGGCTGTAATTTTTGAGTAAACTTTTTTTTTATCTTTAAATTTTTTGACGATCAGTTAAACCCGATTATAGCTAAATATAAACAATGTTAATTTGTAAAAAAAATCGATTATTTGATAGCTGCTAACTAACAAATACTTATTCAGCAACCCAGAAAACCTTTAATAAGGTATTAGCTGAGATACTAACTAATCAACTTATTTGTTGATTTATCAATTTTAATTTGTTCATAATAGGGGAAGGAGGTCTCGACGGTCTTAGGGCATTTGATAGTCTTAAAGTTAATGATGTAAGTTATATTTAAAAAAAAATTGAGTCTGTAGGATCGCGCCAAGCTGACATATGAATTATTCAACTTATTTGTTAATTTATCAATTTTAATTTGTTCATAATAGCGGAAGGAGGTCTCGACGGTCTTAGGGCATTCGATAGTCTTAAAGTTAATGATGTAAGCTATATTTAAAAAAAAATTTGAGTCTGTAGGATCGCGCCAAGCTGAGATATGAATTATTCAACTTATTTGTTAATTTATCAAATTGACATTTTCGGTGATTTTTTAACATTTTTTTAGGGGGAGAGAGGGCGGAAAAATAAATCTCGCCCAGATTTGCTAAGGCCGGACCATTGTTAAATGTTTATACACGATTTCATTGAATTTAAATCACACATAGAGAACGTGGGCTGGTTTTGCTCCTTCTGCTATTCAATATCAACACAAATACAGTATAACAAAACTGTATTTGTCCGACTAGTGAATCAATACATATTCTATGTATTTGCACTGAAAGTGTAAATACAGTGGCGTCCCGGTGCAAATTCAAATACATATTCATACGTGCAAGTGTGTGTGAGAGAGAGAATGAAAGGATATGCCACAGCTTGCTGGGATCCAATGATTATTTATTGCGTTGACATATCGAACTATTGAATTTGATATTAACTCTCGTTGTGTTTTCAGAATTGATTGTTTTAGAACAGTGGTCTTCAAACTCGGGGTTTCGTGAGTCAAAATAAAAGTTTGGTTTACCTACCGTTGATAGTTCTCAAGGTATCCGCTAGAATGAGTTAGCTGCTTCATTCACTTGGGTCAAAATAGAGTTAACTCCAGGAGCTGACTCTTTTTTTTGGGGCTTAGAATTTAGTTAGTACACTCGTTACTGTGTTCTTTCTTGAAATAAACCAATTTTCTTGAAAATTGTTCTTATTCAATGCTTCCTTACTTTAAAAAGAAAATAATTTTCAACTATTTGGGCCACTCCAGAATAAAATTGACTCTAAATTGCGAATTTGACGAATTTCTCAATGGAATTTGGTGACAAATAATAATTGGACGAAGACAAAGGCGATTTAAATACATTCTCCATTTTTTTAACAGTTTTTTCTATTTTCCCACAAATTATAAAAACTGGGGTTAACTCCTTGTTGCTGCAAACCCTTCAATTTTCATTGACGCAATCTATAATGTTGCCTTGGAAACAAATGCAAAATTCAAATTGTCAAATTAGTTCTTAGATTAGGGAAGGCTATGGATACATAACAACCAATGCTAGTCCGTATATGAAACTATTAACAAAATTTATGGCGGCCATCTTTTCTTAAATGTCATAATCGTCATTTCCATGCATATTGTCCCGGAGGCGTCAGTTTCTCTATTAATCAATTATCACTGAAATACTTTTAAAGACAATATAAAACATTTATTATTAATTAATTTTATAATTCAAAACAATTGATGTTTATTCTAAAATTCGAACGATACGCCAATGACTCGTGGAGCGATATGGTAACAAAACAACGCTAGGTAATGTGTTATTTGTCCTTTATCTTTCCTTGTCTAAAGATTAGTTATTCTAACTATGTCGCGGGTAACAGTTTTTGTATATTTTAGCACATTTTTTTTAATGGTATATCTCCGATTTGAATAACTCGATAGCTGTACAAAAGAAGGGCAAAAAATAATCATCTTTTAAAGCTGTTTAATGTAAAATTACCATTAAATTTCAACTAAACAATAATACTAAAGCAGCGGTCACCAGACTATAAATATAATTACATATATCAGAGCACAAAAACCGTTTATCTCTTTGCGTCTAGACCTTACTTAATTCTGGATGAAGATTATCCTTATAATATACTAGCTGGGCCCACGCGGCTTCGCTCGCGTAGACTACGGAATTATTGTTTAGGATTTTTGAAAAATATAGTTTAATTAATTAAGTACAAACACGATTAGTTATTATTGTAATAATAATTTATCAATACCTAAATTACCTAACAAAAACGAATCAGAAGAAAAAAGTACAAATAATTTGTGTTCTGTTTAAATTTAAATGTTAATTATTGAAAACAAAATAAACACAAACGATCAGCCGAGGGACTCCGAATATCTACCGAGCGTACGCGAATCCAGTCTGATGTACTCGCTTCGATGCGGCACGACACCATACATTTAAGATGTTACCTTTATAAATATATTTTAAGATATTTTCTAAACTATACGACCAAATTGGATGCTGTAAAGGGCAAACTATATCTACATTAAGTGCTTATGACGATGAAATCATTTATTTCGATATGGATTAATGTTTTGCAGGTCATAAGTCCATGTAAACAAAACCCAAATATTTTATGTTTTCTTTGTAACATAAAAGCAGTCATTGTGGCTAAAATATAAAAGTTAGACATATGGTGTCGCGGACTTAATTGAAGAACTTTTGATTCTACACAATTCTTTATTACATTATTTTGTTCTATATTGAACGGTTTAGGCAGCGTATTACAAAACAGCGCGCCGACGGCAAAATTTTTCCCGACTTGATTTACTATTATCGTCACTGCTTTGTTGTTATGTTACCTAACGTAAAAAAATATAGCCTATAACCTGGCCAGAGAACGTACCTATGAATTAAAAAAAAAACTCGTAAATCGGATAAGTGGTTCTCGAGTGATAAGGTAACTAACGGACAGACAGACAGACAGACAGACAGACAGACAGACAGACGTTGAGCTTTATATATATTAAGGATGTATATTCGAATCGACTTTTTGCTCGGCGGTTTCAAAATTTATATTACGCGGCGTCCGCGTCCCTGATGCGAAATGCAATTAATTAAGAAGCTCTCTATAGACTTGGGGAGTGTCGGGAGAAACCGCGAAGTACATAACACCGCGCGCACATTTACGGACATCTACCCCGAACGCATTTAATATTGATATTATTAAAATTGGAAATAGTCGCTCATTTAGGTGGCAATGTTAAATGTGACGCCTTGTAAGGGAATGTGGGGATTAAGAATTCAAATTTTAGAAAATGGAATAATTAATATGTTTTATATTATTTGAGGGTTGTACCAAATAACTTCAAATAAACCCTAAAACAATGAAAAGCATACATATATACAGGTAGAAAAGTGACTTGGGCCAAGAAAATCTTGTTTTTTATATAACGAAAACAATATTTTCTCAATATAAGAATGTATTCTTAATTCAAGTATATTATTGTTTTCGTCTAACAATATTTTTTTAAAGAGAAACAACAATTTTCTTCTAAATATCGGTATGGAGTACCATACATGACTTCCATGTTCTTTAATTTATTTTTAAATAGTTTTTAATATATGAAAAATTTCAATGGGATTTGTCAGAAATAAAACTCACCTTTGTATTATAAATATTAGTTTTCTAATGTCCTAATGTCAAAAACATAATACACATTCGTAGAATAACTAATTTGACAATTTGAATTTAGTTACATTTGTTTCCAAGGTAACATGAATTAATGACGTATTAATTTTGAGGGTGTTTTTCACCCCTTCGAATAAAGAATATTATTTATTTTTTGGAAGATACAAATTCTAAATTAGTATATTTTAATTAATTTTACTTAAAAATATATTTGTGTATTATACAGATTATCAAGTGTTTCAATTTACACAGTAAAATTAGCAGTATCATGAAATTTCCCGGCGCTTCCCTATAATAAAACTCAAAATAAGCTGAATAAGTATTTACTTTATATATGGTGGTTGTAATTTTATATAAAAACGTGTAATTTATATAATAACATTGGCCGTTTTTTCCTCTTCTTCTTTCGTATTTAACGAACGCCGATAAGGTGTACCTACTACGAATGTATTATATTTTTAATGTACTTTGCATCTTTTTCACTTTGTACAAATATTGAATGGAAGTTGAACGAACGGTGTATTTTTGTTAGTGAAATTAATGGAACACACACGTATTCAAGCGTACGATTTTTAATGGCTTGAATGAATAGCAAGATCGATAAAAAATTTAACAGGCGACATACCGCTTTTGGTAATTATGATTTAATTTATTAAATTTTGTGTTTAAATAATATATTTGCCACGTGCTGAAATAACTGTTTAAATGTTTTTTGAGTCTATGAATTCTTCGTTCATTTTTTGTCAAACACTTCATGAAACTTCAAGGGAACTGTCAGATATATAGCTTTGATACCCCATTATAATATATTTGCCACGTGCTGAAATAACTGTTTTAATGTTTTTTGAGTCTGTGAATTCTTCTTCTTCGTCCATTTTTTTGTCAAACACTTCATGAAACTTCAAGGGAACTGTCAGATATATAGCTTTGATACCCCATTATAATATATTTGCCACGTGCTGAAATAACCGTTTTAATGTTTGTTGAGTCTATGAATTCTTCGTCCATTTTTTGTCAAACACTTCATGAGACTTCAAGGGAACTGTCAGATATATAGCTTTGATACCCCATTATAATATATTTGCCACGTGCTGAAATAACTGTTTTAATGTTTTTTGAGTCTGTGAATTCTTCTTCTTCGTCCATTTTTTTGTCAAACACTTCATGAAACTTCAAGGGAACTGTCAGATATATAGCTTTGATACCCCATTATAATATATTTGCCACGTGCTGAAATAACCGTTTTAATGTTTGTTGAGTCTATGAATTCTTCGTCCATTTTTTGTCAAACACTTCATGAGACTTCAAGGGAACTGTCAGATATATAGCTTTGATACCCCATTATAATATATTTGCCACGTGCTGAAATAACCGTTTTAATGTTCTTTGAGTCTATGAATTCTTCGTCCATTTTTTATCAAACACTTCATGAAACTTCAAGGGAACTGTCAGATATATAGCTTTGATACCCCATTATAATATATTTGCCACGTGCTGAAATAACTGTTTTAATGTTTTTTGAGTCTGTGAATTCTTCTTCTTCGTCCATTTTTTTGTCAAACACTTCATGAAACTTCAAGGGAACTGTCAGATATATAGCTTTGATACCCCATTATAATATATTTGCCACGTGCTGAAATAACCGTTTTAATGTTTTTTGAGTCTATGAATTCTTCGTCCATTTTTTATCAAACACTTCATGAAACTTCAAGGGAACTGTCAGATATATAGCTTTGATACCCCATTTGAAAGTGCTTGAAATTTTTGTTAGCTCGTTTATAATACCGGATATAACGCTATGATTTAGAGTAAATTCTCAGAAAGTTTTTTATAATATGTCCGATATTATGAAAACAATTAACATTTTAACAGAAAGTTCAATAGTTTATTATACTATATTTTTTATTTTACTATAGCATTGTCATTGCAGGTAGGAAGTTTCTTATAAAATTCTACTTACCTGAATTATTTTTCGAAGAAAACGGATACATCCTTCAAGGTTAAGAATAATAAGAAGAGATAGGTATACATTTGGAAAATAACAGTTTATCATACTAAAAATACAATCGAAAAAAATTAGAAAGAAAGGTTAATCAGTATACAGTGTGCTCATTGCTTTTTGTTATTTCACTTCCGTTTAAACCGGAAAGATAATAAAATAAAAATTACGATATTTAAAATAATCGAAAAAAATTATCTTATATCAAAATGATTGCAAAAGTCGCAATTTATACCCAAAATCAATATAAAATTTGATCGCAATATAGGAAATTCTGAATATATTTTTGAAGTTTGGTAAAAGAAAAAACAAAATAAAAATATAGTCATCTTTTAGCATACTCGTGTAAACATGTTATTAACATAATAGCAGAATATTTTACCTACTGGATTCAGCACATGGTTGTTTCTAAGAGCAAACAGTAAACTCGGATCTCGGATTTCTCTGTTCGAATTTCTACCTGGAGCATTGTGTTATTATGCCTACGGGATGTAGCCTTCCAAAGAAACACACACAAACACAAAAATGTACATAAAGCCAATACCAACTGTTGGGATTTTCAACTGAATTTTATGATCAATTGAACATTTGCATATATTAAATGATTTTTATAAATTATTTCCAAATATTGCTATATTTAATATCTTATACGAATTCTAAAATGTATTATATAAAATTTGCTCTAAAGCAGTGGTTTCAAAACTAACTATGCCCACGGACACCTAACCAAATGTACAGTCGCCTGCATTAATGGTCTTGCAGTTTGTATTCATTTTCGTTTATCACAAACTTAGTAGACTCCTCCCATTTGTGCAATTATAATATTTAAATCATTTCTCCATGTATCAAACAAAGACAGATATTTTGAAATTCATTTGCTAGATAAAGAACTACTCTTCGTTTATAAGGTACTCATATATATTTGTGCAATTAAATTATTATGTAATCTATTGAAAATTGTATACGTAAATTTTGTGGCAATAAATATTTGATATTCCGAATTTTAGTATTTAAATATATTAAACTTGATAGAAAAAGATAACCGATGGTGTTTGTCTTTAAATTTGGAATCTGTTGTAAGCAATTCTAGCCTTTAGGGTGCCAGACGAGTTCTGCAGGCGACTGTACATAAAGCCAATACCAACTGTTGGGATTTTCAACTGAATTTTATGATCAATTGAACATTTGCATATATTAAATGATTTTTGTAAATTATTTCGAAATGTTGCTATATTTAATATCTTATACGAATTCTAAAATTTATGTCGGGTGTTATAAGAAATTTGCTCTAAAGCAGTGGTTTCAAAACTAACTATGCCCACGGACACCTAACCATGAACCCCTAAGTGAAATAAGTACAGTGGAAAAAGTTATTAAACTTTTCACCTTCACTGAAAGTTTTCACTCCCCTGTGAAAATTTTCTAATTTTTGAAAAGTTTTGTTCATACGTTTTTTTTGGTTGGTACCACTTTAGTTAAAACAATACGCAAATTTTAAATAGTAACAATATAAATAAAATAAAATTATTTTTTTTAGTAAAAGTCAGTTTATTTAGTTAAAAAAAAGAAGAATATAGTTTTTGTTTTGTTCCTTCTACAAAAGATTTTTAAAACGGTTCAGTAAAAGTAGAATAACATTGATTTTTGTAACTTTTAATGAAAAAAATTACAAAAACTGTGTTTTTCATTTATATTCCTCTAAAATAGGCAATGAAGTTACAAAAAATGCAAAAACAAATAAAAAATAATATTTACATGTATTATTAATGATAATAATAACTGATGTTAGTCGAATCGACTCTGAATGAAAATAATTAGCCTTCTAGGGTTAAAAAATATAACACGGTTTTATTTTTTTGTATTAATTTTGACATCCTCACATAAAATACATAATCAATGTAATATTACTGCCCACTATATTAAAAAAACAACGCAGTGTATTTTACACTAGTACTGCATTTTAATTATTGCCACTATTGTCTTAATGTATAAATATACATATATATTACACACCAGTGACCCTAAAACTTTTTTTTAATTATTGAGTGATCTTAGACATAACTATTGACAGAATTTTTCTCTAGGCTTTCGTGGTCATTGTTTATAATCTGTATGAACTAAGTTTCCGGTCTGTTGTCGTTTTTGTTTTTTTTTTTAAGTAAAACGCTTTTGAAGAAGACTTCGACGTGAGGGTCGAAACGTCAATTAAAAAAAATACGACAGCCCGAAATGTAGGTTTTTAAATATGTTATGTATATGCAGAAACGATATTACTTATATAAGATTATTTTTAATTAAGTTATTGTTTAAATACTTGCATATAAAAATAAATATCAATTAAATTTATTTAAATATAAATTATTTAAAATGTTTTGTCATTATTTCAAATGAGTTTTATTTATAATCTATATCAATAAATACAATAATATTAATTAAAATTTACGGTAGTTAAATTATTTTAATTGAGTTTTCTTTTATCTGAAATTTTTAATAAATTGCGCCATTTTCTTCAACCTTTTAATATTATTATTATTATTGGCTTCTAGGTATAAATCAGGTCTTATTGATCTTTATTACCGACGTTTCGTATACAATATATATACTGTCACTCGACAGGAACAATTAGGCTCCTGATGAGGACTTTTTGTGAAGTCGAAACACGTGTCGAGTGGCATTGTTTTCTTGTGGTATAGCAATAAGCTAGATGCAAAAGAAATTTGATCTAATTTGCCTGATATTTAAAAGTGAAACTCGGTTTGACAGTTTTCCTTTTGGAAAATACTAAATCCATAGACAGTTTTACATTTGGAGGTCTGATGTTCGGTAGTACAGTCTAGTTAACATTTTTTTTAGCTTGCAAGCACTTTCAAACGGGGTATCAAACTTTTGTAACAATTCCTATTGAGTTTTTGAAGGATAGTTTCAAACATAGTAAGTAAAAACAAAGGTATATAAAGTATATTTACCAATCCTCCCCGTCCTATTAACAAAAATAACTATGAAACACATTAAATTCAAGCTTTCACTTTTTAAAATAAATTCTTATATATTTATATGTAAATAAATGATTCTACGTCTTATTTTCTTGTATTTTAGTCGATATTTGTATGACGAGTTGTAGGAAATTTCACTAAAAAATTTCTTATTTTTGATTTCGTTAAAAGTATGTTTATTGTATAGAAAATGACGTGAAAAGTTGTTTGTTTCAAACCGCAGGTCTGTATCTCAAACCGTTCTCGAGATATAGCCTCTCAAAGTTTTAGTTTTTTCAAATTTTTGGAGAAAAAAGGCCATAACTTTTGAACACGTGGTCGGAATTGATTTTAGTTGACGGATTTGAAATCAGCGTGTCAAAATCTATGTAATGACATGTATAATACCTTAAAACTCGTAAAAAAAAAATTCGCGAAAAATCGAAAAAATTCAAAGGGGTATACCTTAAAAAAATGTCGATTTTTCACAAAATTTTTTTTTTCGAATTTTAAAGTATTATACATGTCATTATATAGATTTTGACACGCTGATTTCAAATCCGTCAACTAAAATCAATTCCGACCACACGTTCAAAAGTTATGGCCTTTTTTCTCCAAAAATTTGAAAAAACTAAAACTTTGAGAGGCTATATCTCGAGAACGTTTTGAGATACAGACCTGCGGTTTGAAACAAACAACTTTTCACGTCAATTTCTATACAATAAACATACTTTTAACTAAATCAAAAAATTTAAATTTTTTAGTGAAATTTCCTGCAGTGAACTTCAACTCATCATACAAATATCGACTAAAATACAAGAAAATAAGACGTAGAATCATTTAGTTACTATATAAATATATAAGAATTTATTTAAAATAGTAAAAGCTTGAACTTAAGGTGTTTCATAACTCGTTTTTTTGTTAATAGGAGGGGGAGGATTGACAAAATATCACGCCTCGCCACTGATAGTGTTATAAATCATTGATAATAAAGATAGCGTTTCAGTTATTTAATTAAATATTATTAAAAGATAGAATTTAAGGTTAGCCCGACCCTGGTATAATATTCACTCCATTCCATGCGGGGTTTAAAAAGAATACTACAACAAAACTCTACACTGAAGATTCACAAACCTCTCCGTTTTTATTATTCGTGCACCAGAATAACTTTCCACAGTAAAATTCCCTCTAAATCCTATGTTAGTTCCCCACAACCTGATTTCAAAGTATAAGTACTTACTACCTTACCTACGTATTCTTATATATATTATTTTATATATAATACACCCGTTATAATTCCACAATTAAATCTATTGTTTTACATCTGTATCCAATAGTTTGATGTATCTCCTCCAAAAATGAAAAACTGGAAAGAAACTCAACAGATATGTTCTATTTTAGCTAGAAATAAATCACCGGCAACCAGTTTCCTTCCAATGTCCTCTTGCTAGGTACTGAAGTCGCCTTACACGTCAACAAAAAGCCGGCCGTACAGCCCACGCATGTAAACATAGTGTTCTTACCTACTAGCATTAAAAGCAATGTCTGTAGTACTCGTATTGGGTTGGGTTAGGCCAGACAACTGGCTTTAGTTGTACCCTCTCCCTTCTTGAGCGTTTTGTCGAGGGTGAACTGCCAGTCTGAATTTAGTTTTGGAATTGTGTGTGTGTGATCATATTCTGTGCTGCTGTTTCTGTTTGTTTGTTTATTTCTGAATAATTCCCACCAACAATGCTTTTCGATAACCAAGTTGGTAAAAAACTGTTCCCGTATACCATGCCTCCTCCAGGTATACCAATTCCAGTCCTCGGGTAAGTTTTTTGTTTGTTTATTTACAGTTTAAACAGGGCAATAATAATTCCAATTTTTGTAACAATGTAAACAATTCAAATTTTAATTGTTGATCGTAGTGACATATTGTAGTTTAAATGAAATTTATCATTACCAAAAACAAATTATTTGTGACATTCCAAGTTGTATTGTATTTCTTCACGTAAACGTGTTATTTTTTCACTCTAACAATAGTTGTGTTGCATCCAAGTGCATTTGACCTTGAAACTAACGTATTCATTGTACTGTGGTAAGATTTTTCATGTTGATATATATATATATTATTTAGTACCACGTGTGGAATTTGAAATTACGTATAGTTTTTTTTGCGATAGATTGTTTTGGAGCTTTGTAGTGTATATATTTTTTATGTATTTTTGATTGGGATAAAAGGCACTAATGGCAGATGTGAACAGCTGTGGCAGTCACTGCCGGCTGCAAACCAAAACGTGTGCCTACCATGTGTGCAAGAATTATGCGTGTGTTAGTGTGTGTGACTAAACTTCTTTGTCTGCGAACAGGCTAGTTGTCAAACTCTCCATTGGCGGGGTATTTTTATTTTGTTTTTATTACTTTCTCACTTTTACTACTTTGTTTGCAACGAGTAATTTATTTTTAGTTTTAATTTGTTACATGTGTATGTGAAATTGTAATTGTAAACTGGAAGTTCATGCGTTCTGGGATGTTATAGCGTTAAGGGAAACATTGCTTTCGGAAGTATTACTTATCGACGTAAAAAAAACCAGAGTGTCCATTTTCTGGAAAGTCAGGGAAGCCTAAAATGGTGAGAGAAAGTCAGGGAATTTCTTTAAAATTCTAAAAAATCAGGAATTTATTATATCTGAGAAGTCAGTGAAGATGAAAAAAGTGTTTAAATTTAAGTTGACTACCCCTGAGCCTCTAGTGGTCAGGGAATTTTGAATCTTTGGTCAGGGAAAAGTCAGGGAATTTTATTTTAAAAACTGTTAACATCCTTAAAACGTACATATTATGTTAGCTGATATAAGTTTTTATTAAATATGTGTATATTTTGCAGAACACGCAGCTATTTCATGTATCAAAAAAACAAAAAACAGATGGAATGTTTTTAGCATCTGCTTCCGCCCGTGTTAAGGCCTAATGCAGTTATGATTTTGTTTTTTTTATATTTTGTACAATCGTACAACAATTAGAATCTTTTTATTATTATTTTTTTTAATTACATCCTGAATTATAATGTTTTTTTGTAATTTCTAAATAATCAGTGCTTTTTTTATTTACGTGCGTTTTAAGAAAAATTTCGAACTAAGATTTTTTTGTAAAATTTGTATAAAAATTAAATGGTTAACCAATGCCAGGCAATTTATCTGAACACTAATTAACTACCTTTGGTGAATTTAGCACGAGGAAACACTGTGCATTTACTTGGCAGATGTTTTTTTACTTTTCCTTGTAGTTGTTTAACTTTTTAAATGATTTCTAGTATGTTTAAATCAATAGTTCTCAAAATTTTGTGTTCGTGTAGCAATAATACTTTGTAAGACAATCTTATTTTGTAAAATTCTACCGTTATTCCATGTCTTTTCCTCGCAAAACATTCTCAAAAATGTGTTATTAGTCGCTTTTACCTCCGAATGTCTCAAATATCTTCTATAACAATCTCAGTGTCTAGAAAAGTGACACAAAATTGGCATACAATTGTTTTTTACTGGCGTTATTGTGGCAAGAAGTACCTACGACAATTTTTCTACCTACACTCGAACAAATTTCATTGTATCAGATTCAATGCGGTTCGTAGAAATCTACTGGCAGTCGTATTTAATATTAATATCAATATTGTTGAGTGTTATATAAAGGAAAATAACAGAAATATTTCGTCAATATACAATATTATATATGAGACGCATTTTTTCCATTGCGATTCTTATTTTTTTGAAATTTATTTGTAAAGTATCAAATAGCAAAATGTATAGGTACTTACGTGATTTAAAATACGTACTAAGGCGGCTATTACACTATCAAATAAATATGTCAAAGATCTTTGACAAAGATTTGATCGTATTTCTTTGATAAAATACGAGATTTTGTTTTATTACACTACATAAAATATTTGATAATATTTTCTCAATATTATCTAGGGATATTTTCTTCTTTTTTTGGTGCCTTTTGAATATCAGTGCGTGGATGTTCGTCAATTGACGCGATCGAGGTTTGAATTTACAACCGTGTATTATGGTTTTTATAATCAATAAGAAGATTATCATATAATACTGGATTTTGTTGATATTCATATATTAATAATTATATAACTGTAACTGTCAGTGATAACTTGGTAGTCGCCATTTTGTTTTTGACGTCAAAAAACTTTGATCAAATATAAGAGACTGTCATTAACTATGATCATATAAATATTATAAAAGTTGACTTATTACACTGTCATATTTCTTTGATCAAAGAAATTTTATCATATTTCTTTGATAGTGTAATAGCCGCCTAAAGAATTTCTATTTAAATTATTATATTTGCCCCCCCCCCCTACTCCCTCCCACACACATGGCTAATTTCATTTCGCTCTGTATAAACAATAAACATGGGTAATTACAAAATGTAATTAAGTATTATAAGTTACACAATAGAATTTTTTTTAGGTATTTAAAAAAATAAAATCAAACAGTGGGTTTTATGTCTTTATATATTTACAATACGTGGGCTTTAAAATAATTCAAAAAATATTTTTTTTGGGTGTAGATATTATATAGGTACTTTCTAACACGAGAAATAAATTTTTATATGTGTAATCTTTTGACAAAATGTACTATATATTAAGAGAAACCGTTTCTTGTATATAAAAGAAATAAACAAAAGGCAAATACATATGAATGGTCGTGAGTGGACTAGTTTAGGCAACGCCGCGACCCCGTTAGACCGGTATGCATCACCCCTCGGTTAGGGGTAGCCTCGAGAACTACCTACCCCTAACGCACGGTTGCGTGCACGCCAGGGGTCCTCAATATTCGTGACAGATGGTTGAAATATTCGGTAAAACTATGCATATCGACAATATATAAACGACGTTTACCAAAACTCTACAGTAGGGTGAAAAAAATTGTGTCTTTGATTCATGAACGTGAAGATAGAAATATAACCTAAACAATACACGCATGTTTAAATAAAGATAGGTATATACAGTTCCGGCCTTAGCAAATCTGCCGCCCTGGGCGAGATTTATTTTTCCGCCCTCTCTCACCTTAAAAAAATGTTAAAAAATCACCGAAAATGTCAATTAAAATTGATAAATTAACAAATAAGTTGAATAATTCATATCTCAGCTTGGCGCGATCCTACAGACTCAAACTGAAGAACGTCGAGACCTCTTTCCCCTATTATGAACAAATTAAAATTGATAAATCAACAAATAAGTTGATTAGTTAGTATCTCAGCTAATACCTTATTAAAGGTTTTTTGGGTTACCGAATAAGTATTTGTTAGTTAGCAGCTATCAAATAATCGATTTTTTTACAAATTAACATTGTTTATATTTAGCTTAATCGGGTTTAACTGATCGACAAAAAATTTAAAGATAAAAAAAAAGTTCACTCAAAAATTACAGCCTGTACACTGATTTGAACCAAAAAAATAACTTATGTTCCATTGTGCGACGCCCAACCTGGCCTGGTATCCCAGGCGGTCGCCCTGGTTCGCCGCCCCCCCCCCCCCCACCCCGAAAGCCGGTACTGAATATCTATTTTTCAAAAATCTCATCGTTTCTTTTGGGTCATCATTCTACGTCCGTTTACTAAATTTTATCTTAATAAATATATAAATGAGAGAATAGGAGGACTGTGATATACAGACAGACAGCCGTACATATGGACTGACCGAAATTAAAAAGGTTTTTTTGTTGTCTACTGAATCCTAAAAACGGCTCAATTTTTTACCTGTATATTTAAAGCCAGTTATTTTAAAACATTCATGTCCGGTATTATAAAGGAGCTAGCAAATTTGCTAGCTAGCAAGCACTTTCAAATGAGATATATATCAAACTTATATGACAGTTATTTTGGAGTTTGTTGAAGACTTTGACAAGTTTCGCGCACGCGTTGTAGGTAAACACCAACGGTATTAAAACAGTGGTGATGTTATGAAAATTATTTTGTACGGTGAAAGATGCCAACTGTTGTTACAATTTGTTGAGGTGTCACTGCTCTAAATTTTATAACTAATCCATAGATACTAGTATAGAATTAATACCCCATTTGAGAGTGCTTGCTAGCTAGCAAATTTTGCTAGCTTTTTTATAATACCGTATTTGGTGTAAAATATACAGTTTATAACTGTTAATTTGCGTTGCATATTATTATTATTAATAATAAAAGTTGTGCAGCCATAACATATCGTGTTTATGCATATATGTTTAGTGTAATATGTATAATAACTTACGCCTCAATAAATACTCATTATGTGCTATCGTTTGTGATGTAAACCAGTTAATAATACACACAAATTATTTTTTCATGCATGGCTATATTATCTTCCACGTACAGTCGCCTGCATTAATGGTCTTGCAGTTTGTATTCATTTTCGCTTATCACAATCTTAGTAGACTCCTCCCATTTGATTATTATAATATCTAAATCATTTCTCCATGTATCAAACAAAGACAGATATTTTGAAATTCATTTGCTAGATAAAGAACTACTCTTCGTTTATAATAGGTACTCATATATATTTGTGCAATTAAATTATTATTGTAATTTATTGAAAATTGTATACGTAAATTTTGTGGCAATAAATATTTGATATTCCGAATTTTAGTTTTTAAATATATTAAACTTGATTGAAAAAGATAAACGTTGATGTTTGTCTTTAAATTTAGAATCTGCTGTAAGCGATTCTAGCCTTTAGGGTGGCAGACGAGTTCTGCAGGCGACTGTACATAATGCATTTTTCATGTTTATATTGCTATTAATAATAATATGCACAATCTGAAAGTGTACGTATACAAACGTAGAGGAAGTGTTCAAGAAACAAATAATTAATGAGATAAAACGATCAACTTAACTAGTGCCTGGTACAGTGGCGCTGGAACCAATTTTTTTCTGAGGGTACAGTACAAACCTAAGTTTACTTGACGTTCTTTAAATTCAAAACTGACTTCAATTTTCTTTGGTTAATTGTTTAAAAAAGAAATATATATACAGTGGGACCTCGTCAGTACGTTTTTAAAGGGACTGAGGAAAAACACGTTCTAACGAAATATTTTAACATGGGGTCTTATGGAAGAATTCCGGGACCTAAAAAAAGAAACGTACTAACGAGATTTCACTGTACTAACTTTTTTTTTGTCTCTGACGAGACTCGTGGTTACATTTTATAATTTATTTGTGAGCTTTACAAAAATGAATGAATTTTTAAAAGTAAAAAAATTACAGAAAATATTTTTTTTATAATTGCACGTCTCAGGATCGAAATGTTGAGGGGGCAAAAAGTAGTCATTGCTCCCACCCCCCATTGAAAATTTTAGGGGGCTACTGTCTTTCCTGACCCCCCCCCCCCTCACCCCCCTCGGCTCCGGCGCCACTAGTCCGTTATTGTAAAAAGAAATTCACTTGAAGTGAAGAACAAAAAAATAAACGTTGATATGTACAAAAACTCATTTAAATGAAACGCAATACTTTTGCCATCGTCGTTTTTGTCTGTTCGAGTTCTTTTCATCTCAAATTAAATAACCGTCCCTTTGTTTTGTAAATAAAGTGGAGGGATATGGGGAAAGCCGTTCTAAATATAACCACTTGTGTGTGTGTCTGTGTCTACACGGTAAAGTGAAGGCCTCTTAACGTAGGCTCTCGGTTGTTTTTAATAATTTTTATTAGATGTGCTTTTTTATGGGGGATTAAATGACTGAATCGACGTGTATGAGAATTTAAAAAAAAGTGTGGGTGCCTGACCCACAGGCGTACTTCTTTTGTTTACATTAATCATGCGAATTAAATAAATAAAGTAAACTTATACATTTACTCATCTCTCTCTCACGCATAACCGACGTAAAGTGACGTGTATCCATATTTTTTTCTTAGGCGGCAATTACACTATCAAAGAAATATGATAACATTTCTTTGATCAAAGAAATATGACAGTGTAATAAGTCAACTTTTATAATATTTCTATGATCATAATTAATGACAGTCTCTTATATTTGATCAAAGTTTTTTGACGTCAAAAACAAAATGGCGACTGCCAAGTTATCACTGACAGTTACAGTTACATAATTATTAATATATGAATATCAACAAAATCCAGTATTATATGATAATCTTCTTATTGATTATAAAAACCACAATACACGGTTGTAAATTCAAACCTCGATCGCGTCAATTGACGAACATCCACGCACTGATATTCAAAAGGCACCAAAAAACGAAGAAAATATCCCTAGATAATATTGAGAAAATATTATCAAATATTTTATGTAGTGTAATAAAACAAAATCTCGTATTTTATCAAAGAAATATGATCAAATCTTTGTCAAATTTTGATAGTGTGATAGCCGCCTTATACATCTACGCACGCATATGGCGTTTCATCTTTAAAACGTGTCGAATTTAAAATCTGTCGAGGTCATTCGAAATCACTAGTCTTGCTAAAGATTTTTTTTTCTGGATAGATCCCTTAATATCTTGAAACAATAATTTTTTTTATCGGGGTCGAATTTTCGACGTTCTGCTGTATTAATTTCGCGATACAGATGAGATATCAGATGATGCTGTACAATATCGATCGCTGTATCTCACCCCCCAGTCATGGAAAAATGCCAATACACTCATTTATCATATTGACGGTCTTACATAGACGCGATTCAAAAAATTTATTTTCATCTCGTTCGTAAAAAATATTCGTAACATTAACATAATCAAAACAAGTGGGGTGGGGTGGTTTGTTTGTCGATGTTTTTTTCTAGAGAAATGATAAAATGTAATATAATATTTGTATATACAAAGGTTTCTCCATATTAATCGCCTCAGGTTAATTAAAAAAAAATAATACAAGATAGAGAAAAATGGTTTGAGATACAGACTTGCGGTTTGAAAATTTCAATTTTTCACGTTATTTTCTATACAATAAACATACTTTTAACAGTGAAATGTCAAATTAAAGATAAGAAAATAAGAAAGAAAATCATAACATACTAAATAAACTCGATCGCCCCCTACCCCCCCCCCCCCCTGTAATCGGCGCTTATAAGCATAACAATTAATTCAAACTAAACTTTATATGGGCCAGTTCATTATCTTTTGTTCAAGCTGTGTTGGAATTCGTATCACCAACGTTTCGTCTTAAAAATCTATGGACCGTTATTGTTATAAATTATAATAACCAATTTGAATTACGTTAAAGTAAAAAAAAAAAAACATTTATTTTCAATATAAAAAACACGAAGGAAATTAGAAATACATGACTGAAAATAATATGAAATTGAAAAATTATTCTTCGATTAAAATTTTTAATCTTGTTGAAGCTATATTAAAATATAATTCGCTCCCGAATTTTACCCTCGCTTATTATCTGTCTATTAATTCAATTAGGACCGGGTCAAGTGGTCTGAATATTATTAAATGAACAAATTAATAAAAGAAATTAATTGAATTTTTCCTTGTTTTTTTTTTCTCTACGCACAAAAAATTATATCTCAATTTTGATTCTTATTAATGATTTTTTAATTGGTGTTTTTTTTATTTTGTTATAACTAACCTAATTATTTTAAACTTGTTCTGGACTTATGGGTATAAGACGTGTCTTTATAATGATTTTTACAGTTAAATAAACATTTAAATTTATTCTTATGAAAAAAAAAGTATTTTTATTTTTTTATATTCGTAATTATTTTTTTAATTTAACGCACAATCGATAAAACAGGTTTAATTTCTATTTCTGTTCGTAGAATAATTTCAAAATGCACCGCAGTAGTTGGTAATACCCTCTATAATTAATAATAATTATTATTATAATTTATTTACTTTTGTTAATTAACACAACATTTTGTGCGTTTCACTAACATAGAGGAATATAGTCGATTCTGTTTGTTATTTACACGTTATATACGTACCGGTATAAAAATATGCTATCGGAAAACGCGTAATACGAAGTATATGTATAATTTAATTTTTTTATTTTTTTTTTCGAAATTTCATATTTGATATACTATAGAAAATTTTTAAGTATTATAACAGAATCGATTATATTTAATTATTATATTTGGGGGCATGATTTTGTTCTATTCTTTGAAATGGCTCTGGTAATCAGATCTTGACAAAAGAATTAATAACAATTAATTAATTTAAATAAATGTATTTGTTATATGTGCCTATATCAATTACAATGAAATAATATTTTGATATGCATAGGCAGTGGCGTGGGAACGGGGGGGTTTTGGGGTCGAAACCCCCCCCCGAAATATTCAATGTTCTTAAAATATATCGATTTATTATTACAATTTTGAATTGAATGACCTTTTTTGTGATTATACCCCCCCCCCCCCGAAAATTTTTCTTGCTACGCCACTGTGCATAGATGTATATAATTTGTCGATAATTATTTATTTGATTGTAATTGATACATTATTATTGATTGAATTATGACAAAAAATATATATATTTGTTTCAGTAAAATTAGTAGTTCATTTTAATTAATTTTCTTAGATTTTGTTGTGCCCGTATTTGGTTATATATTTAATATCATTTTATAGATTTTTTTTCATTCACTTTAGATTATAGCCCAGTTATTTTTAATAAGGAATTGTTATAATTTAATACATTAATATTATCTCAATAGTGTATTGTTAATAATTAAAAAATAGTATAAATGTAATTGTTAATTTTTAATATGCAATATTTTTTAACGGTATGCCTAAACAAAACAAACAAACAAATATGTACATGCCCTTCACAAGTCGTGAAAAAAATTAATTCAAAATGTAGAACGTAGTTTTTTTGTATCTCATACATTTTTTGGGAGTTAGTCACTTTAGCTTATGAATGGCTTGTATATATATATAAATATGTAAAATAATATATATCAGACATTGTTTAGGTGTATCTAATTTTTTTTTATATAATAATCAATAGATAAATAGATAAATAGTGGTAGAAATAATTAAAAACATTAATATGTCTGAAAAATTGGAAGTTATTTATATTCATGTATTGTTATAATTAATTATTACGTTTACAGATTTTTGTAAATTGGTTTAACTAGATTTTGTTTATTTATAATTAATAAGCCACTGTTATTTGTATTGTAAATGTTTATAACTATTTTTATTTTGTATTAACAGTAAAATTTTGCACTCTTGTATCTCCTTGTAGAGTCCTTTGTAAAACTGAAGATTTGATTATTTTATACAACGTTTAACTAATATGTTTTTATTTTTTTACAGAATTTACTATTCTTTCATCATAAAGGCTCTATACTATTACCTATTCAACATTTAGTTATAGGTACTTTAGTGCCCGTTATTATAAAGAATTTGACTTAGACCGAAACTAAATTAAAAACTCTTTCTGCGAGGTGTCAAATTGTTTTTAGATCGATGATTTCTACATAATAGGCATATGCTTGATCATTAATAAATGTCATGTAACTGTCGTTTAAATTTAACACCCTGCAGAGAGAGTTTGATTAGAATTTGGTCTAAATAATGCTGGTTCATATGATTGTAAAAAAATTAGATTAATAGTAGAGTTTCGGGTAAAGGGGGGGGGGGGGAGATATAAATAATACAATTGGGACGAGACTATATTTAGATAAGTCTCGTTGTTTTTTTTTACCAGCGTAAAGGCTTAAAAATAGTTTTTTCGTCTTTTAGAGATAAAATTTTCAGGGAAAGTCAGTGAAGCCTAAAGTAGTCAGGGAATTTATTTAAAATTCTGAAAAATCTGGGGAAAAAAGAAAAAGGGCATTGAATTGAAAGTAAGTAACAAGTGTAAGATTTTCAAGTTATGACCAAAAAAAATTAGGTCTTCAAATATTATTTCTGCACATTCTTGCTCCGAGGCCTCCCGAGTCAGGGGAATTTTATTTCCAAAAACCCTGATTCTGTAATATACATGTTTTTATTTATTTTATAAACATTTAATGGAACTCATTAGTTAAACGTTGTAAAAATGTCGTAATAACCCCGAAGCAGAACTGATTTTAATTGATTAAAGTGCTTCAGGACAAGATTCAGTTACAAGAAGAATGGACGAATTAGTAAACAGACGTGGACGGAAACACCGCCGTCGTGGGAATGCAAAACTGTCAAAAAACATCGGACCAATCACGTGACACTGTGTTTATTTATTTGTATGACGTCACATCCGCCCTGAAGGTAAACATTATAGCAACCACCACAGCGTGTGGAGTAAACTATACTTATATATCTGATCATGTAGAAGCATTATACTGCCTAGTGTTAACAATAATACGTAGACTTCGAGGTCGTACTGTATAATATTTATTATTACATTATATATATATATTAGGGTGCTTGCACACGGGCCGATAGTTATCGGTTATCGGAGTAAATTGCTGGTAAGGAAAAGATAAATGTTCGTAGAGACTTCCGGTTGATCTTAAGGCATTTCTCGGGGAGAAACAAGGTACGCTATATGTTAAAAAGGGAAAAAAAAGTATAAATTAAAATAAAATTTGGCAACGTTGAGTATATATTTTCTATTGCGCATGCGCGACATTTGTATTGACAGCTACATATTATTTAATGTTTTGATGTGATAACGTGTACTGTTATTTGCAGCTGAATTTGTTATATATTATAAGTTTATAATTAAGAAATAGTTTTTATTATTTTTATTATTCCTTGAAATTAAAAGAACAATATATTCAGCACGTACGATTTTTAAATACCGCGGCAATTGTCAATACTTTGTCATAGCTAGTACCGTGATATTTTTTATCAGAAAATAAGTTTTTATTTTACTTATAACTTAAAAACGGGGTGGTGAAAATACTTGTGATTTTTTATATTAACTCTAATTTTTCTCAAAATTTCATAAATTTCTTGATCTTCCTTCGCATAAAATTATCTACTTTTTCATTGAAAATCCGCTTAAAATATCGTAATCCCTATACTCGCAATGTTAAATTTTTTATTTTATTTTGACTCACAGATAAGATTTTGAATGGAGCTTCTAATAACTGTTTTTTAATTTTTTTTTACAAAATTTGAGCTTACTCTTGAATCTTTTAATTTTTCCGAGAAATACCTTAATATTATAAGAAATTTAAACAATCCGATAATTGTCGGACAGTGTGCACCGGCCTTAAATTTCTTCGTATAGGTAATATCTATTTGATTGGTTGGCTGTTCTTGTACTTTTTCGCAAATTACCATTTATTGTTAAAATGTACCTTTTTGTTTTTGTATTTTATTTGTTATTATTTATTACATATATTTATTATGTATAATGAAATAGGCGTAGGCATGGGCGTTCGCAGATATTTATCTAGAGGAGGACACATGTTTTATTCTAGAACAGTGGATTTCAAACTTTTCGGACCGAAAAATAATTTTCAATTTGAAATAATATTATTTGGGTGATCAGGGCCGAAATGTTTGACATGCACTGGTAGTTATAAAAATGTTAACTAACACACTGTAGATCTTCTTGATTAGGTATCTCGTTTAACTTTATTTTAAAAAATACAGAGTAAAACAGTTTTCAATATTTTCTCATTGTCAATTCAAATTTTGCTTCATACATAGTAGAGCTTCATTTAATCAAATATAAAAAAATTTGTGAAAAAATCTATCAATTGACCTCCCCTCCAAAATGGAGGGGAGGGTCAATTGAAGGACCTCTTGATTTTTTAAGGAATTCTAAATTAAGTCTCGTAATTTTTTGTTCCATTTTAATCTTTACCATTGTTTTTACTGAATTTTTTTAATGCCCGTTCTTTGTTTTCTTTAAAAACCACCGTCTGTGAAACATTAATCCAATAATTTAAGAGAAGAAGAAAAAGACGAAATAACATTGCTCTAAATGTAAGTAAAAATATATATACGTATATGTACTATATATATTATTATACTCTTTCAACGCTAAAAGGCAAAAAATTCTCTTCCTATAAAACCACTACGGTACAAAATATATTTTACATTTAAAGAATGCTTACTGTTGTCTCTTTCTTTCTTCTCTATCTCTGTTTCTAGTTAAACTCTTTACCCCGAGAAAATTCCTTTTAAACCCCTTAACAACTTTTACGAACATTAACGCAAACAGAGGGTTATGCATTGACATTGTATTATAGTTTATTAAAAAAATTCCAATAAATTAAGCTCTACTAAATTTTTTCGTAATAATAATATTGATTTTTTATTTTTGATAAAAAAGTACTGTTTTTCGTCTTAAAAATTGGTTCTTAATATATATTTTTCAATTTTATAAATTTACCACGCCAGTATAAACAGTTTTAGTACCAAGGGTATGTTCTTTTTTTCTTTGTTCATAATTATAAACGAAAAATATTAAAAATTTACAATAAAATTATATTATCTATGGATTAAAAATCACGTTCTAATGCACTAAAATTCATAGATAACATAAATTATATATAACAAATAATTTATATTTAATTGATCGTTTATAATATTGGGCATTTGGTAATTTATTTATTAATAACTATGGTGTTATTCAAATTTAAAAAGCTTGTAAAATTGAATAGGATATTATTGATTTAAAAAAATTGGCAAAATCAGCGGAAAGCATGGCATAGTTTGTAGAATAAATTATGTAAAATAAAACTATTATTATTAATAGGTGGCTAATAAGCTATATAGCTATAGTTTAAGTATTTCTTGTATTATAATTAACTGCACTATTGTTTAAACAAATACAAATAATAATTTTATAAATGGTGAAATTTGTGTAAATCTAAAGGCCACTATACACCATCCAATCTGCAGGGCCGATTTGCAGTACCCCTACTCTACTTCCCGACAAATTGGGTAGTGTACTATAGAGGCCTTAAACTAACAGTTAAAAATTTCGAAAAATTTTAATTTTGAATCATAATAGTACATTACACGAATTTCACTATAAGGAATGCTATTTTTAATGTAAATGGTAAAACTGAAGAAAATGTGGCGATGTTTTTAAAAAAAATCAAATCTAATTTTCCTGTTGTACACAACAAAAAAATGTACATAAAAATTTTCATGATAACTCTATTCTAATACAGTGGAACCTTGTTAGTACGTTTTTGAAGGAACCGAAATATTTTAACATGGGGGTCTTATGGAAGAATATCGGAACCAAAAAATAAAAACGTACTAAAGAGGTTCTACTGTATATTAACACGTCTATTTTAATATATTGACACGTGCTCTTGCCCCATGTTCTTAAGTTTCACATTACTGTATATATATTTTTTTAACTTCACAACTGGAAGTTATTGTAATCGGCCCGAAAATCAAAATCAACATAATTGTATGTTTTAAGGTCACTATAGTATATTTACACTATTTTCTCGTAAATAAAAATGCTATTGACTTTGTTGGGGTACCAATCGAAGCGTCTTGACGTGATTATGATCTGAAAGAAAGGATTTTTCGAAATCCAATCCCTAAGGGGGTAAAAAGGGGTGTAAAGTTTTTTGTTTTTTTTTGGTCGGATTTATTTGAAACTTTGCATAAATATTCTACAATACAAATAATGAAAAATGTATTTCAGTATTTTTTTTGTTATACGTGTCTAAACAGCCATAAAAGGGGTGAAAGGCGAAAACTACCCTCAAAATTTGAATTTTAAATTCAAATTGTCAGATTAGTTATTCTAAAAACAAATGCAGTTTAATTCTCATTGTCAAATTAGTTATTCTAAAAATGTGTGTTATATTATTTACATTAGGATATTAGAAAACTAATATTCATAATACAAAGGTGAGTTTTATTTCTGACCAATTCCATTAAAATATTAACTATACGGAAACAATAAATTAATCAGTATTCAAGTATTTATAATCATACCGTGTTGGGAAGTTGATTGTGTGGACCTAAAGGGTCTCACCCCAAACTTGTTATGTTTAAGTATTTGTAATATATTTATTTTATTACAATATTTCTGAGTTTTGAACAAAGAATTATGTCGTTATAGCTACGCAAAACCCTTGGAATTAAATCTAGAATATTATCCCATTTGAAATCTACAATAGCAGAACACCCTGTTAGTAGAAGCGGGGTGACTTGTTCTATCGATTGCGTTACCAAAACAGAATAGTACAGCGGTGCCAAAAATGTTTTTGTGTGAATCTTTTTTTTTATCAATGATTTTTTCCGATTGAACTAAAATTGATAAATAATTATTTCTGTGATTTCCGACATTTATTTTAAAAATTTGAAAAAGAAAAGACGAAAAAATAAACACTGGTTAGTTAACAGACGATTTATTAAACGTTGTTAGATGGGAAAACAGTTATATCATATAAAATTATGTAAATTGATATGATTCATATAATTTTTGAACTTGGTATAATATTTTGCAGTTCATGACCTTGATATAGAAGCGTAAAGAATCGTGCAGAGTAAGGGTTAATAATGTACAACCCTCGTCTCACCCTTAATGCAACTCTTAAGTTACCCCCCCCCCATTTTATGTCACGCCCACATTTAGCAGCCGCAAAAAATGCATCGGTCAGACCACGCCCATTCGCATATATCTATCTTTATTTTCTGTACAGAGCCGGCTCTGACGAAAATTAACTATTCATTTGTTTGTTTTTCAATTAATTTGCGAACTGAACCTTTCAATGTATTATTTAAATTTTTAAAAAAAATACCTCGCTGATAGATTTCGTTCTTTTTTTTGCTTGCGTCAAAGTTCTAAATATTGTTTTATAGTCTTAATATGTATTAAGAAATGTTTGGGCATTAAAGTCACTAGGTCAAATTTAACAAATATGTCGAAATTGACGTGATTAATTTTTATAATTTTACCAACGTTTTTACCTATATTTCAATGGGCATTTTGATGAATATATTTTTTTTTATTAATGTTTCCCCGCACGTTCCGGCGGGGAAACAATCTCTCTAAGGCGGCTATTACACTATCATAGAAATATGATAACATTTCTTTGATCAAAGAAATATGACAGTGTAATAAGTCAATTTTTATAATATTTACCTTCATAATATTTCTATGATCATAGTTAATGACAGTCTCTTATATTTGATCAAAGTTTTTTGACGTCAAAAACAAAATGGCGACTACCAAGTTATCACTGACAGTTACAGTTACATAAATATTAATATATGAATATTAACAAAATCCAGTATTATATGATAATTTTCTTATTGATTATAAAAACCACAATACACGGTTGTAAATTCAAACCTCGATAGCGTCAATTGACGAACATCCACGCACTGATATTCAAAAAGCACCAAAAAAGAAGAAAATATCCCTTGATAATATTGAGAAAATATTATCAAATATTTTATGCAGTGTAATAGAAAAAATCTCGTATTTTATCAAAGAAATATGATCAAATCTTTGACATATTTATTTGATAGTGTAATAGCCGCCTAACTGACTATGTTATTAAAATTAAAAATGTCAACTTTATATTGACTTAATTTTCATATTTTTACCTATATTTCAATGGGCATTTTGATGAAAAAATTTTTTTTTATTAACGTTTTCTTTTCGCGTTTTTTTTATCTCTCTTAGAGATTAAAACAATAGGCCGCTCCTGTGAATCGGCCGCCTGCGCCGCGCGCGCGAGAGCAGACAATTTCGATTTTCTCGCGAGAAAGATAACAATAGTGTACCATCACGTACACGCAGATGAACCAAAAAACCCTTCGGTAGTTCCCAACAACGCCACTTCTGTGCGCGCGCGCGCACTGTTCCCGTGGCGCCACCGACGCGGCGGCGGACGCGCGAACTAAACCCGAATCCTACGCTATCGACCGTATTTACCAATATGATGTTATGAAGTATTTTTTTTTAAATAAAATCGAAATAATACCTTTAGATCAAACTAGAATCTACACATTTTATATAATATATAGAATCATGCAACTGAATTGAATTATGTGGTATATATTATATATTTTTTATTAAATGAAATGTTTAAATAAAATAATGGCCGCTCCTTTTTTTTTTTTCGTTGTTGAATATCGTTTGTTCCAATTCAACAAGTACTAATTATAAGTGCACAAAATCAACGCCATATTATCTAAAATAATATGAACAGAAAACACCCTAAATTCTAAAAACCGGGATCAATATATAGGGATAAAGGCAGATGAAACAAACAACAGGATGTGTTTTAAACATATAATAATTTATTTAAATAACTACATGTACGTGTATATATATGTGCAGATAATTGTGCGATCTACATTGAAATATATATAATAATATGTATTAAATAACTACAACATTAAGATACTATCTATAAGCGGTTTTTAAAAAGAATATGTTTCGTTAAACTATAATTTACCTTCAGTTCAATTTTATCCTTAAATTACAACAAAAACACTCGGTTGACGGGGTTGATTGCTGATGTAAAACCCGGGGCAAAGGCTATGTCCCGATACAGCAGTAAGCCAAATATCAGTACTGCTGTGACAGGACAATATCGTTGCCCGCGGTAAATGCTGTTTGGCGTTGTCCGCGATGTGTCTCTGGTATACGGATGCAGAGTTATAGGCGTTGTGTAGAGGAGAGACATGATGGCGGCGGTCGTGCCAGGCGGACGCACACACAGCTCTCCGCGCGTGTTGATCGACTGAGGTGGGAGATCAGCGAACCCCTGGCGTCGTGACGCTATGGCAACGCGCAGTGCGCGACGAGGGTGATGCCGGCGCCCGCCTGGTTATTGATTCGGGAGCGCGCGCGCGTGTGTGTGGCGACGTCGCACCCCCTAGCCGGACAGGGGTGGGTCGGTGATTATTTTTTTTTACCTATACGCGGGCCTGATAATACACGAATAATTCCTAAATAAAAATGTACTATCTGTAGTGTAATAATTTACAGAGCTATTATAAAAATTATAATCTTTTATTTAATTCGTACAAAAAAAGGCATGTTTTTGTGAATTTTTTGTGACGACACAGTTAAAATCTCTTTATTAAAACCAATGGTACATTAAAGAATGACATTCGAAGAATGTTGTATAAAATTTTCACGAAGAAATATTAAAAAATACGGCAATGGCAGCAATTATTCGGACGTCTCTCGGAAAAAAGTAGAATTACGGTGCCCCTCATAACTTGGTGCTGGATCATCCGAAATCAAAAAATCAAAGTTCATTCGTTAGATAATAGTTTTCCCCAGGTAACGCTGGGAGGGTTTTTCGAAATTTAAATTTTTCACTTTTTTGGAACACTTTGAAGCGAAAAACGCGATTAATTTGTTATTGTAAAATAAAAATTATTAACAAATTTGAAAAAAATTCTCCAGCGTTACCTCGTAAATTATGTACAGAAATAGTGTTCAAAATTTCAAAAGGATCGGTGCAGTAGTTTTGACGTTATGAGGGGCACCGACTTTGAAAAAGTGAGTTGTGGGGAAAACGCTTTAAAGTTTTGAACACTAAAAAAAACAATAGCGCGCTCGGGTAGGTATAAAAATCCGCCAGATATAAAAATACTCATAACTTCGTCAATTTTGCTCCAATCGACTTGAAATTTAGACACAATATTCTTGAAATATTATGCATTCAGTTAAAAAAAATTCAAAAAAAAATCTTTTTAAAACCTTACCCCGCCCTTAAAAATACAGGGTCTTTCAAGTTCGAGTTTCTTTTAAAAATTAAAATTAAACACCCATTTTGAATGGAAAATCATCATCTGTTTATTGATATATGTAGTAGAGGGTCTACAATTTATGTATGATAAATGATATCTTGCAAATGTCCTCCCCCGTGTGCACGCTTACAGATGTCGATTCTTTTGGTGAAATTTTCGATGACATTTCGGCATAATTGGGGCGGCTCTATCTCGGCAATTTCGCGCACAATGTTGTCTTTCAAGGCTTCAATATTTTCTGGTTTATTTGCATAAACTCTATCTTTGAGATGACCCCACAGAAAATAGTCCAAAGGCGTTAAATCCGGCGATCTTGGCGGCCAAATTGCTTCAGAATTTTTTGAGATTATTCTTCCCTGGAATTTTGTTCGCAATAAATTCATTGTTTCGCTGGATTTTGATTATTTTTTATACGGTTTTCGAGCGAAATCGAATTAATTTTAGTAAATTTTACACTTTCAACTTGATTTATGTCAAACAAAAAACAAAAAACTATGATAACTGTCAGAACAAAACACTGCTGAAAAAGAAACTCGAACTTGAAAGAACCGTTACAATAAGTTTTGTAATTTTTCATTTTTCTTCGTGTACACTGAAAGAAATATAATATTATGAAACGCATTCAGCAACCATGAATTCATAGTTATAATGAAGAAATATTAATCATATTAAGGTAAAAATTCATTAAAAGTATAAAAAAGTAATGAATTTTTACTTTAATATAAAGTATTTGTTCGTTATTACTATGAATTCATGGTTGTTGAAGGCGTTTCATAATATTAATGAACGATATTTCTTTCAGTGTAACACAGCCACATAAAAAAAACATCTTCTTATTCGTGCCTGGCATTGGTTACCCATTTATTTTTTTTACAATTTTACTAAAATATATTAGTTCGAAATTTTTCTTGAGACGCGCCTGATTATTTTTTCGTATACTTGTTTTAAATTTTTTGACTATTTCAATCTAAATCTAAATGATATTTAATATGTGAAAATAAATATCAATTTTCAAAAACAAAAGCAAATTGAGATAAATTTTTGTATGGGAATATTTTATAAAAAATGTTGTAGATCTATTATATAGGAAATTGAATGCTCTATATAAAAGATTCTATAAAATTTTCACGTAACATGTGTCGTTTTTGAGATATCTTGAAAAAATTAAAATTTTAGGATGTATTCCCCCCCCCTACACACGATTTTGATGATTTTAAAATGGGGCCGTCCTCATGCCAGTTTCAACCATCCAACCAAGTTTCATTAATATCGGTTCATTAGTTGGAGTTATGCGTGTGACAAGGATTCATTGTCTTGACCTGAGAGATTATTTTAAAATTTTGAAATCGGAGAATATTTTTTTTATCTCATTTTAAAACGATTACAAAGCTTCTCGTAAACAAAACTGCGAGGTACCAAAAAAGCGACCTATATAAATACTCTATTTCGTTTAAGAATGCAGTGGTTTCCGGGGTTTAAATGAAATATAGTATAGCATTGTAGTATTGGTCGAGCATAGTCGAAATCCAAATTTTTGGAATGTTTTGCTCACCAGGTTTTTTTTATTTCAGCTTGAATTTTGGGTTTAATGTTCGGTCGCGGTAAAAAAATTACTCGCGGTATTATTGTTTTTAAATCGGTCAAAAATTATTTTACATCATATATACAATTTAAAAATTTAATTTTCAATTTTCGACGCTCGCAATTGCACTTTAGTTCACCGTCCGTTTTTGACTCTACGTCTCTGTATGTAAGTGTGCGTGTGCAGGGGGGGGGTGGAGGGAGAGGGGGGGGTGCGTGCGTGCGTGCGTGCGTGCGAGTGTGTGCAAGGACCCTCCCGCGGAGGAGCCTCGGTCAGCCGATGCAGTGCGCGCGTGCATCGAATTAGCTAGTGTACAGTCAGTCGTCACACCCCGCGCGCGGCACGCACACATTTACAATGGAGCAGAGCACATCACGTCTGGCGGTCTTGGAATCAATTCTGCACACACTAACACACACACGCGTACCGTTTGTTTTAGGGCGCAGCGCCGTCATACAGGGTGTCAACGCGCGGTATCCGGCGAGTTTTTCGAATGAACAATTTTTCGAAAAAAATTAAGTTTTGGGTTTTTTAGATTAAGTTTTATACAAAATTTGATAAAGGTAGAAATGAGAAAGAATAAAGAAAAAACAAAACAATTTAACGCCCTGTTATATTCAAATTTTTATTTAGTAAATAAAATATGAAGTAATGTAATATTTGGACATTTTACGAAATATATTTATGTTGTATTTGCATGTTTTTTAAAATTCAATTTAAGCGATTTTCTTTTATGTTTTTTAAATCCCAATAGATGTTCTTTTTTACGCGTATGTTATTATTAACATTAAACAAAATTAGTTTATTGATGAGAGGATTAGCCAGCCCTCTCTCTCACAAACTGCACATGTATTAACATATGAATGTATGTACCTAAATAAATTACATGGCTTTTTGTTTATTAAATATATCGTAAAATGTCCAAATATTACTTTACTTAATATTTTATTTACTAAATAAAATTTGAACAATAAAACTTAAATTTTTCAAAAAATTGTTCATTCGAAGAATTGTGATTCGAAAAATTGTGTTTCGAAAAATTTACACCAAACCGTCAACGCAGATCTAGACATTTTTTTCGGAAATCTAATTTAATATTACTTTCTAACGCTATCTAACAGGTATTAAATATAAATGACAGCCCACTGACAGTTGTAATCAATGCTTTATATATGAATTAGCTTCGCTCGCGTGGATTACGGAATTATTGTTTAGGATGAAAGATTTTTATATTTTAAAGTTTTTTTTACTTATACAGTTAATTTATTCACTGCTCAGCTATTTTGAGTAATAGCGTGATTATATTTACTCTATTACACTTTTGAGATTTCTAGGAACACGTGGTGCAAGTTTTATCAAAATCGGTTCAGTAGTTTTCGAGATTATCTCAGACTAACACATGCAAACTTTAAATTAGTAAAGAAATTCGATATAAAAGATTTCTATTAGTTTTTTTATGTGCCTGACCTAATTATTTACATATTAAAGTTCAATTATATCAAAAAATTCTCTGAATCAGGCACTGTTTAGAAAAATGCGTTTGGCAGTTTTATATCTTAATATTATCGTTATTCGAAGAAGTAGTTCCCGAAAACGTTTCCAAACTTTTCTTTGGACGTTTAAGGGTGTTATTTATAAGTCTGGAAGAACAGGAAATCACAAAAGAAATCAAACTGTTTCAGAGATCTTTCTCGCGGAAAAGATTTATTTAATTAATTTTTTATTGGATGTATTGATTTTATTTATAATTAAAATATGATTAGGTACCTATAATATGTTCTTATAAAAAATATATTGAAATTGATTGCAATCTCGTTAATAAATAAATATAGCAGAAATAATCCTGATTGTTTTCTGATATATTAATTAACAATGTAATTAATATTTTAATTATATATGAATTAGTACATGTTTGTTAATTATTTATTTATTGGACATTGCTGATTTTTGTGCATAAGGCGGCTATTACACTATCAAATAAATATGTCAAACATCTTTGACAAAGATTTGATCATATTTCTTTGATAAAATACGAGATTTTGTTTTATTACACTACATAAAATATTTGATAATATTTTCTAAATATTATCTAGGGATATTTTCTTCTTTTTTGGTGTCTTTTGAATATCAGTGCGTGGATGTTCGTCAATTGACGCGATCGAGGTTTGAATTTACAACCGTGTATTGTGGTTTTTATAATCAATAAGAAGATTATCATATAATACTGGATTTTGTTGATATTCATATATTAATAATTATGTAACTGTAACTGTCAGTGATAACTTGGTAGTCGCCATTTTGTTTTTGACGTCAAAAAACTTTGATCAAATATAAGAGACTGTCATTAACTATGATCATATAAATATTAAGAAGGTAAATATTATAAAAGTTGACTTATTACACTGTCATATTTCTTTAATCAAAGAAATTTTATCATATCTCTTTGATAGTGTAATAGCCGCCTTGAGTAGATTTTTATACCAAATAATAATCAGGAAAAAAAATGTATAAAAAAATCGAATTTCGTCTCAAAGAACCGAAACTAATTACCTACAGATATGTAATTTTTTTCTATGCATTAGTTAACAAAAACACGAATGTAAAATTACATTTTTTGTGTTTGTTTAGCCCCGGCGTTGACGGTACAAACGGACTGATGGAACACGAGCTGCACACGTCATTGGCGCCGATGAACGGTAGTCACAGTGGCTCGTCGGGACGCTCCACGCCGAACAACGGCGATCCGGCACCCGGCAAACTGTTCGTCGGCGGTCTCAGCTGGCAGACGTCCAGCGAGAAGTTACGCGAGTACTTCGGCATGTTCGGCACGGTCACCGACGTGCTCATCATGAAGGACCCGGTCACGCAGGTTTGTACATTTATAATAATATGTTCCCGTATGTATATTTCAAGGTATTTTCTAAACTATACGACCGAATTGGATGCTGTAAAGGGCAAATTATATCTACATTGAGTACTTATGACGATGAAATTATTTAATTAAGGTAGTTCTCGTACAAACGTCATTTCGATAGAATTTAAAAAAAAATCAGGGCATAAAAAGAATAATGATATCTATCCAATCGTGAAATTTTAAAGAGATCGACCGTTTTAAACTCGAGATAATTGTCATCAAAGTTTGCCACTTTTGTACGTATCCGTTATATCAAGTTCGTATTATGTCCATTTTCATGACTAAAACTTCGATAGATTTTGATAAAAAACTATCAAACAATAAAGGTTTATTATTCTGATATGTGATAAAAAATTCCAAATGATTGACCTTGTATTTCAAAAACAAAATGATTGACCGTTTCATATTTGAAATTTAATTATATTTCAAAAACAAAACGGTCAATCATTTTGAATTTTTTATCACATATCATAATAATAACCCTTTACTGTTTGGTAGTTTTTTATCAAAATCTGTCGAAGCGTTTAGTCATAAAATAATGAAAATATATTTATAGTATGATTGTGTTTATAATAATCTGTATAGACGGCTTTGGGTATAGACTTGATCAAAAATTCTCTGTAGCAACGCAATTATTTTCAATATTTTACTATGGTATTATGAGCGTAACTTTTTGTTGGTACTGTAGCACGAGAACTACCTTAATGTTTTGCAGGTCATAAGTCCACGTAAACAAAATCCAAATATTTTAAATTTTCTTTGTAACATAAAAGCAGTCATTGTGGCTTAAATATAAAAGTTAGATAAATGGTGTCGCTGACTTTATTGTAGATCTTTTGATTCTACACGATTCTTTAATACATTATGTTGTTCAATGTTGAGCGATTTAGGCAGCGTATTGCAAAATAGACTTGATTTAATATTATCGTCTCTGCTTAGTTGTTATGTTACCTAATTTAACAAAATATAACCTATACCTATAAATTAAAAAAGAAACCACGTAAATAACGGACAGACAGACAGAGAGACGTTGAGCTTTATATATATAGATTGTGTTTGTATTGTTGTAGAGGAGTCGTGGATTCGGTTTCATCACATTTTCTGACCCATCAAGCGTTGATAACGTGCTCAAAGTGCCTATCCACACTCTCGACGGTAAGAAGATAGATCCAAAGCACGCGACACCCAAGAACAGACCAAAGCAACCAAATAAAACCAAGAAGATATTCGTAGGCGGGGTGAGCCAGGACACATCGTCCGACGAAGTGAAGGCGTACTTCAGCCAGTTCGGCAAGGTCGAGGAGACGGTGATGCTGATGGACCAACAGACAAAGCGACACCGCGGCTTCGGCTTCGTCACGTTCGAGAACGAGGACGTGGTGGACCGCGTGTGCGAGATACACTTCCACACGATCAAGAACAAGAAGGTCGAGTGCAAGAAAGCGCAACC
The DNA here is from genome assembly GCA_961205875.1 of Sialis fuliginosa. Classification (NCBI taxonomy): domain Eukaryota; kingdom Metazoa; phylum Arthropoda; class Insecta; order Megaloptera; family Sialidae; genus Sialis; species Sialis fuliginosa. The sequence goes on along the minus strand of OY540818.1, from coordinate 18,870,738 downwards.
AAAGGAGGCGGTGCAGCCCGGCGCGCAGCTCCTCGGCAAGCGTCTGATGCTCGGCGGTCTAGGAGTGCGCGTCGTCGGCGCCGGCGGTGCTGGAGGCGCCGGTACGCTGACGGCCGCATCGCCGCTGGCGGTGGCGCAGGTGCACGCGCAAGCCGCGGCGGCCGCAGCAGCCGCGCAGGCTCAGAGCGCCGCGGCTTACGGCAAGCTGTTCACGTATCCGGCCGCGCTGGCCTCGTACCGCTACTCGCCGTACCAGGTGCCGCAAGCGCCCGGCCAGGGTCCGGCGCCTCCGTCGGCCGCCGCGGCTCCCCAGCAGCTCGCGCCACAGCTCGCCGCCGCCCCGAGCCCCTACCCGCCGTACAGTATCCCCAACATCGACATGTCCAGCTTCCAGGGCGTCGACTGGGGCTCCATGTACGGCATGGGCATGTACGTGTGAACCGCGCCCGAGCGCTCCTCCTTAGCTTAAGCAATAACTCGCAATAAGCAGTATTATGATATGACGGACGCGCCGCCCATGCGCGCGTGTCCCCTTTGTTAGAATATATTTTTCAGCGAGCGAGCGACGAGCCCGCCTGTTATTTTTTGAAAATTTCTTGGCATTGTGACTTAATATGTTGAATATTTTGAATAATGACAGATCGGTTGGCACAATATGAGTACTTAAGGTGTATCGAGTGAATAGGTCGAGGTTTGACTCAAACCTCGGCCAGAGCGGCAGCATCACATTCGATCTCAGTTTCGTAAATATATACATATATAAATAAAAGTAATCTCATTTGAACGCTGATACACGACAGTATATCGTGCGTAACAATCAGCCAATGAAGGCCCCATTCATGTTGAAATCTAGTCAACAACATTTACAAATGCGTTTCTGGCCGATGCTGGTTGTTAAATTTCAAATCTGCTGATGATGATGATATTTTATATACTACTATTTATTGTAATAAATTTAACGTGTTGCTACTACAAATTATATAGATATATTATTAATAACAAATAATACAAATTTAAAATATCATACTCGAATTTTTTGAGAAATTGTATAAATAAAATTAAAGTTTTTTAGCAATACCCTAACTTTATATATAATCATAATGTTATATATAAATATAATAATAATAATTATACCATTTTATAATAATCTATCGACTTAATTTTAATTTATTTTTTAAACAATCATATTGTATATTTTCGATTAATTTAATCATGAGCAGATTGAAAGAAAAATAATGATATATATGTGATTTATTGTTATATATAAAAATATTTTCATTAATAATGAGAGGCTACCAAAAATTATTGTGAGCATAACCTATCCCGGCTACCAACCTTAACATGATCCTTATTAACAAAGCGCCCCCCCCCCCACATTCCACGTAATATCCAGCTAAAATGCAGTGCTCCAAGTGTAGCTCCCTATGGGATTTAGTTGCATCCCAAAAAATACCATATGCAGTGGGATATTTTATAAATAGAAAAATCATTTTTATGGATTTTAATAGTTGAGTGGGATTTTATCCCATTTTTTTTATAAATTTTAAACAATCCTAATCTGAGATTTAGTTACAACCCAAAAAATATGCAATGGGATATTATCCCATAATTTTTATAAATAAAAAAACATCGTGCTTTCATTTTGTGGATTTTCATGATTGAGTGGGATATTATCCCATTGTTTTTTATAAATTTTAAACCATCCCACTTTATCATAATAACCAAGAATCCTATTATCTACCCATGAGATTTAGTTACATCCCAAAAAATATGCAATGGGATATTATCCCATAATTTTTATAAATAAAAAATCATCGTGCTTTCATTTTGTGGATTTCCATGGTTGAGTGGGATATTATCTTTCTTTGGGTTTAAATACATATTTCTTTGATTTAGTGGGATGCTATTGTATTATTTTTGGAAAAGAAACCGTTTGTTCCACTTGAAGCACTGCAAACTATTTGACTCGCAACATTTTCTAAAGTGTGTTTTGTGGACCAATTGATTTGGATTCGATTCTGAAATTAGTCAATGACTTTGCCTTCGATCACCCAAATCAAAAGCAGCATACATCTTTCTCACTAAAAAAAAAGTCGAATAGAACAAAAAAAAAAAAATACAAAAAAAATGAATAAACGCCTGGATTTGATTTTGATATTAATGATAATTAAAATAATAATAATTGAAACGGTTTTTTTAAGTATTCATATTATTACCCACTATTGCTTTTAGTTTTATAAAGTATTTATTAAATATTTCATAGGATAGTGTGTACGACGAAGTAAATTTTAGGTTTAATATAAAATAAATAAAAAATGCGCTGCTCTTGGTTTAAATTGCTTGCTGTATATAATATTGTTATTGAATATGATGATGAACGATTTAACACATTTGTAGAATATAATAATAGGCCAGGCGCTAAGTAAAAAAATTCAAACTAGATTTTTTTTTATAGAATCGTTTTTTAGTGTCACAAAGTAATCTTTAAGTTTCCTCCTATCAACAAGGTCTGTAGTTTTTGCTGATTTTTTTCAGCTTTCTTTTAACTTACCACAAAAATAGTTGTATATAACAGGATACCTAGTTAAATTCTCTACAAAAAATTAACCCGCATGATTTTTCTTATTAATATACTTCGTGTACTTTAGGAGATATATGTAGAACATGCCATATATGATATGTTGGGCAGATTAAGGTTAATATTGACTTTTCATTGAAATACTTGGTGATGTACGAATCTCATGAAAATATGTATAGAACCTTTTTTATAGAGAATTTAATAAGCTTTACTTTTGTATATAACTATTTTTGTCGCTAAATTGAAGGAAGAAAGAGAAATCGACAAAAACTGAAATTTCAGGATTTGTTAGTGACGCTATGAAATTGATAAATTTTATCGACTTGGCTCGTGGCCTATGGAAGGAATGCCAGCAATTGTTTCATAAAATTGTAAAATAAAAAAAAATAATAATCTATTCACAGTAATAATTAATTAATGCTATTTTTACTATTTATTGTATTGTATTATTTTAATCAATGTTTGATTTTAGAAAGAAAACACTGAATTGTTGTTAACGATGCTAGCTGGTTTTTATTTTTTGTGTCAATCATGTTCTAATTAATTTTTTGTCTTAGCATTTAATATGTACAGTAAAAATAGTGCCAAATATTTATTTACTAATTATTTTTATGATTAATTTTAACAAACTAAGATGTAAGATATCCATATAAACACTTAATTGTATTTATTATCAATAATTAATTGACTCATTTCTTTTTCAACCAAAATTTGCTCAAAATGAATCTGATCTTTAGAAGATATTATTATTATCAATAGATGCTGGCAAATAGCTCAGCAGTGACAATACAGAAATAATATTTAGTAGTTATTTATTTCAAACAGCAATAAGCTTTTAAAAAGGTATAATAAACTGAAGAAATCACCCTCTATTTTTGTACTACTGACGACAGTGATTAAAAATGAAAAACAAATAAACATTTTGCTTCAATTGTCACGAATAATTTGGCACGATTATGGAGCCATGTCTTCTTACGTATATCTCCTTTGCCATTTTCTGTGATGAGCAGTTATTGTACCAGAGGGTTGGTCTGAAATAAAAACTCGTATATAATAGCCCTTTCATGGTTGATGCCAATAATAAGAAAAATCATTTTTTACAAATAACTCAAAAAATATTGGTTTTACGAAAATACGGTTATAAGATAAATAGAAGATCAGTAAATGCTCTACAGAAAAGATCCCGTACATTTTTTTGTAGAACCAATAATTTCCATTCAAATTCGCCTAGTTACGACCTCAAAATGTGACAAATACATTTTACATGAAAACTAAAGGTCCTATGAAAAAAATGTATAGAATCTTTTTTGTGGAGCATCCATTTATCTTTAATTTATTGTGTAACGTTTTTTTTCTTAAACCGATAGTTTTTGAGATATTTGCGATATTTACCGTTCATACGATGCAGAATTTTTCCTGGCAAGAAAATCTTCCATGTCTGGGTTATAATCAATAGTGCATATGCTTTAAATACCTGGCGTATTTGTACACGAGTGACTTTGTGTTGTTTACACTACTTAATTAATATCTACTTAATAAAGAAAATTGTGATATGTGTCGTTTTTCACATTATTTAATTGTATTTATTTTTCTGATCTCAAAAAAAAAAATATATATATATATATAGATAGATATATATGTAGTGTGTATTTGTAAGTACAATATCCAAGTAAACAATACAAAGTCTTGTTTTTAATTAATTGTTTTTAAACAGCAATAATTTTTAAATTGTAAATATAAATGAAAATTGTATAATATTTTTTTAATAATTGTTTTACCAATTGTTGGACGATATATTTAATACTATTGGTATGTGTTTAAAATCCTACACCATCATGTGGTGAAAAACGTAATTGTTTTATAAAAGAAATAAAATACTCTAATTGTTAAACGTATTTAATATCGGTTGATAATTGACCCGATTGTGTTAGTTTCGATTTTTACCACAGAACGCGTCGCTACCATCGACGACACATACCAATAAATATTTGACGTTTGTTCTGTATCTATGTTTTTAATTACCAGTATTTTTCTCGATGGTATTTAAAGCTGTGCACTTCATATTGTATAATATAATTAACAACAGTTTAATGATTTGACATGATGACTGTTTTTGGTGTACCTCTTACCCACCCACCTACTCATACACATACACATACACACCCACACTGACACATAAACACACACTAATATATTTAGTGAAACATTTCTGTTTGTGGTGGTTTGTCGTACAGTTTTACTTGTAGCCATACATAAGTATTGTATTTGATAGTTTAATAATTAGTTACTTTAGTGTTTGTAGAATGTATATGTGTGTAGCCTAGTGCCCGACAGACGGGAATATGCACTTGTAGTAGTGGAGCCATTCGAATAAAGTAGTTTCATATACCGTAGACTGCTGCTTGTTTCCTATAAAAAAATGCCATATCTTTTTACCGACTTCCCAACTATTTTTTTATTTATTAACAGTTCAGGTGGAATTCAGTTTTTGATTTTTGTGACGATCAGGTTTTTCTAACGCTTCTTTTTTATTTTATTTTTTTAAATTATCTGAAATCCATCTGTGAATTTTTTTATAATATCTGTTAAATTCTAAATCAAGAATTAAAGTTGCTTGTAACAAGAAGCCGAGAATCATCTTGATTTGAATTGACAGTTCATTATGATATTAAATAACTTTGTTCAGTGAAACTGTTCTATTTAAAAAAAAATGTAGATAGTGTGTATTTGAAAATCTATTAGAATTTTTTATTGCTTTTACTAAAATTAATTTTAAAGTTTCATTGAGTGAAGAATGTATTATTTCTTTTTTCAAAACGTTTTTGTGTTTTAACATTCGTTACGTTACGATTTTACAGTAACTTTGCAATAGTTGAATTCAAGCTGTTGACTAATGTATACTTCATATTGAAAAGTTCTATAAAATGTACAGTTTCAGAGAACAAATTCTCACTTAATGACATCATTCTGAAATTATCACTGTCTGTTAAATAGAACGATGAGAAAAATAAGAAAAAAAATCGCAATTGTGTACGCTAGCAATTTTGGAGTAGAGACAAAAATCTGTTTTTGCTGATTTCTCGGCTTTCTTTCAACTTTAAGGCAAAAATAGTTATATTCAAAAATAAAGCTGACTAAATTTTCTACAATAAAGGTTCTATACATATTTTCGTCAGATTTCTACTTCATTGAGTAATAACCATCTGAATTATTGTCTTATCGTTAATGTCGGATTAATAAATTCAGACGAGTATTTTTCAGTTAAATACGAATCTGAGGGAAAATATATATAGACATTTTTTGTAGAGAATTTAATTAGCTATACTTTTGTATATAACTATTTTTATCGTAAAGTTGAAATAAATCTACAAAAACAAATTTTTATTGTATGAAAAAAATATCTATACCTTTTCAACTTCAAATTAAGACTAATCAATTTCAAATTGGGAATAATCAAATTCAAATTGGGAATAATCAATTTCATATTGGGAATAATCAATTTCAAATTGAGACTTAACAATTTCAAATTGGGAATTTCAAAGTGAAGTTGATTGTTCCCAATTTGAAAATGTTTAGTCTCAATTTGAAATTGATTATTCCCAATATGAAATTGTTTAGTCTCAATTTGAAATTGATTATTCCCAATTTGAAATTGATTAGTCTCAATTTGAAATTGATTAGTCTCAATTTGAAGTTGAAAAGGTATAGAATTTCGTTAATTTTCTGATTAAAAAAAATATATATGAAGTATACGTTAGTTAAGGCCGTTATTTATTTTTACTGGATCACTGCTTTCTGTGATAAACAATAACGATCACGGACACACATACTCACTGCACGGCCTTGTGTGACTGTTAGTTAGTACGGGCGCGGGCCCCGTGGCCCCCTACCCCCCTCACCGGACTGTGCCTTAGCTGCGGCCCGCCCCCCAACCAGGTAAGTGCGCTCTCTACACAACAGACGCAGGGCCCCTGCAGAGGAAGCGTTCTTTTACTTTATTACTTACTTGTATAAACACTTTGTGTATTTATTTATTATCTTGATTAATCGTGAACTGTATTGTTCTACATATAAAATTCAATCAGTTTTTTTCGTACAGTAGAATCTCATTGTTGGAATGTTCACGTGTATTATGCGCGTGAGGGGAAACACTCGGAAGTGGGAGAAAGTAGAATGAGTTTCTGCTGTAAATATAACGTTTATGAATAATTTTGAATCGAACAATGCAGTTCAATCATTTTGTTAGAAAATAATTTACTATGTTGCTAAAATTAGTGTAGATCTTGTTGTAAAGTATAGGATTACATATAAATTAATTTTCTCGGCTAGTAAATAAAACAAATATTTCGATGTTTGTATTTTAGACTGCTAGTTAGTTTAGAATATGCCTAAATCCTGTTTCGTACATACTTTGCCGATAATGTGATGTAAACAACTTGATTTAGTTGAAGTATTTTATATATTATTATAATAAAATATAATGTTGTTTTTAGATATTTTTTCGTGTAGACTGAATTGTATTATGTTAGGGTTTATTATTATTATTATTATTACATTTGATGATTTTTAGTTTGTTTTTCTTTTTGTATAGAAGGTAATACTTAGATGCTTATACATATATATTTATTTAGTTGACCGTTATACCAGAAATATGATTTGAAAATATGTAAAATATGGATGAAAAAGAGAGGGGTCTTACAAAAAAATATAATAATATAAGGTAATATACATATATTTTACTAACATCTTACTTTGATAATAAGAGACTGAATCTTGCTATTTAAAAATCAGTACCTAAATTTATATCGGTGACAATAGACGTAGAAATAAAATTTATAAACGAAACGATGAATTTTTGTGCCTAAATAAACAAAATTTCATCGGAATGTAAAATTATTTGTTTAATAATAATAATAATACGTCACTTATGTCCGGTATTATAAACGAGCTAACAAATTTGCTAGCTAGCAAGCACTTTCAAATCTATATGACAGTTCTCTTGAAATTTCATGAAGTGTATGTAAACACCAACAATTTTGTACGGTCAGAGTCGCCAACTGTGTTACAGTAAGTTGAAGTATCACTGCTGTAATACTATCAAAGAATTAATACCCAATTTGAGAGTGCTTGCTAGCTAGTAAATTTGTTAGCTCCTTTATAATACAAGATATTTGTCTATCGAATTGTCACCGATCTGTTTAATTTTTAATAACCAATTAACGACAGTTGTACGTTACACTAAAATTGTCTTCCGCTGATATTAGCGATTATATTTGATATAAACAGATTACAAATTTTGCGTGATATACATAATAATATTATATTTGTTGTGTCATCGTAATGGGACCACGGTCGCTCAATATTATATTATTAAACTGTTTAGTTTTAGCTGTACGTTCACGATAATATAACGACATGTAATATTCTAAATGATTGAAATTTGAAACGTAAATAATACAATCATTAGAAGTATAATAATTAATAGAATGATATATAGGTACTTGATATAATATTCTAAAAGAATTATTAATATATATACATTAGGGGGGTCCTTATATGGGGTTAGGACGGATTTTGACCGGGCGCCCCGCAAATCAGCTCAAAATAATTCAAAAAGAATGCGGAAAAGGTTTCAGCCCTCTATCTTAAAAAATGGAGGTGATTTTCTCATTTAAAATACACGTGTTTTTTCGATTGTGTCTTAAACTCTTTATAAAAATCTAGAATACTCATGAAAGCATCTCTGGTACTCATATTCCATATCTTGATGGATAAAGTAAACTTCTGATTCAACGTTGTCTTCTATTTGGGTCATTCCATCGAGAAAATTAAAAAAATATATTTTTGGATAATTTTGTCAGATAAACGTTTGACAATGAAAGTACTCTAGTACGCAGGTCTTTGAAAAATCGAAAAAACACGTGTATTTTAAATGGGAAAATCTCCCCCCCCCCCCCATTTTATAAGATAGAGGGCTGAAACTTTTTCCACATTCTTTTTGAATTATTTGGGGGGTGGCCCGGTCAAAATTCGTCCTAACCCCATACAAGGACCGCCCTAATATACATGCATACGTTCATATTTTATTTGTTATGTATAACGGACAGTGATGTAACCAGTAACGTACTCCCCCCCCCCCCTCCCCCCATTTCCAGATAATTTTAAAATATCGAAAGTTAGCATTATTTCAAAATTTTAGTCATTCAGTTGCACCAGACAAATTTTGAAAACTGGTATTTTTTGTGCCCCCTCCCAAAAAAAATCTTGGTTACGTCACTGATTTGATACAAAGTGCCTATGTATTCTTTTTTTAAACATAAACGAATATATTTTTGGCATTTGTGAAACAAAATTATTCAAAGTATCAATATTAGCCTTAATACAAACGAAATAATAATAATATTTTATTAAGTTGAGATATGAAAAATATGAAAAAAAAAATAGTTATTTTGAAATACGTCAAAGTATGAACGAAACATACCCGTGATGGAATTTACATATATATATATAAAGATTTTTGGAATGGACAATTCTAATAAATAAACATTAGCTATTTGTATATAAATATTGTGTATAATGCAGTATATATACATATTGTTTTAGGTCTTAAATGACTAACATATTTTAATTATTATAAAAATATTAACATATCGTCAATAAGGTTTTCTTTTTTAAGTTATTCTGTAAGTTTTATTTATTTATTATTTACGTATAAAATCAGAAATAGTGTTCGTTATTTATTGTTAATTTTTTGGTCGAGTCATCGAAAAGGCTGATATCATTATCAACAATATATTCAATGTGTTTTTATTTATTTCAGAAACAGGAAATGATATTTGTCTTCAGTAATTTAATTTTATTGAGCACTGTTTGTCAGTGTCTAGTCGCATTCCAAAAATAACTTATTTATTTTAATTAATTGTAAATGTACACATTTTAATTATTTAAAATATAAATTATTATATATTAAAATTAGTATAAATTAAATATTATACAACTTAACTTTTACCCATTATTCATAACATTAGAATTGTATTTATTTTAATATTCCTGTAATGAATTAGTTAATAAGGTAAGTAATGAAATTATTATATCTTTAAATTACTAAACTTGAATAATATTGTAACCTTAAAAATTTCATTATTAATCCAATTTTCGTGCCATCACAGTAAGTAAAAGTTTATATATATTATTGTATGCAGTAATTATATACATAAATGTAATAATATAAGCCTAATATATGTGTAATAAGGATTTTATATTTGAAAAAAATATATTAAAATTTAAATTGTCAAGCCGTTAATAATTTACGAAACCTTAGATTTTGATTGGTGTATTTAATATAAATAACATTCAGCTGCGCATGCGCACAGCGCAGTATGATTTGTTTGCTATTGAATTCGACAGTTTTAAAACTGGTTAAATATTAAATAATATTAGTAAAGTGTTTATAATTTGTTAGGTATTGCATTTGACAAATTTAAAACTGGTTAAATATTACTTAAATAATACCAGATTCACTATGATTTGCTAGGTACTGTATTCGACATTTTAAAATTTGGTTAAAACAGAACGTAAAAACCGTTTTTTATGATTTTCTATATTTTGTAAGTTTTTATTTATGAAAAATGGGTAGACGTCGAGCTTCGAGAAACAGCATATCTCCAGCAAAAGTAATAGGGTATGAATTAGAAATAGAACATATATTCAAACAAGTACAGTATAATGCAGACTGTCACAATAAACATATAAAGAATTTAAAAAAGATATACTCTTCGGTAAGTTTTAATATTGTGTTTATTTTAACATTTATTTACGCAAATAATCTATTTTCAGTGGTCATTAAATTCGTTCTTTGAGTGCTTTCTAAAATGTTTACAAGTACCTCTTTTGATTGGAACAAAATCACCTGCTGTCGATAGGACGTTAACATTTTGTGCACAATTTGCTACATCACTTGAAACATCAAATAACTCTGATTCATCTACAGATACTTTGGACCCATTTTTAACGATGTTGTTCGAATATTTTCTTGATGTAAGTAGAGGAAACTACAATCATTATAAAAAATACAACTATTTATTACCTTGAAGACATTTTAGCCAGTCAACATTATTATTTCATTTTTACAATCAACATTACTAATTTAAATTACACAGTGTATGAAGAATTTTTTTTGTATACGGAAAATCAATTTATTCTTTTAGAGCGCAAATTCGAAACACCAAGCTTTCAGGTTTCGACTGTGTCAAATAATTGATTTAATTTTACTAAACTTTGGAGAAAATGCTGAACTTGATGATGACATGTGTGAAAGACTTCTTAACTGTCTATTGACACGAATGCAAGTAAGTGACATAATTATTTTAATCTGAATATAACATACTGATAAAAAAAATATCTAGGATATAAAACATCAAGTTCGTACACAAGCAGTGATTGCTTTACACAGATTGCAAGATGTGAGAAACCCGGACGATCCTGTAACAAAAGCATACGCATTTCACATGGAATGCGACCCAAGCGCACAAGTAAGACGTGCGGCCATGAATAACATCGCCCGCTCGCAATATTCAATGGGTTTGGTTGTAAAACGTATTCGTGACGTTGATGAGAAAGTACGACGCGATGCTTACATTACTTTATCCCATTACAAATTTAGGTAATTTTCTCTGCTTTTTTTTCATTGTTGTTATTTTACAAAACGCTCGTTTCAGATCGTTCAAAATCCGTCAACGTATTGATATACTTTGTTCCGGGCTGAAAGATCGATCGCCACTTGTAAAAAAGTGTGTCACGCAAGTATTGCTTCCAAAATGGTGGCTGCCGTTTAAGGAAACATTTTTTGAGTTTTTGAAGGCACTTAAGTTGGATTCTAATTTTAATTTTATACAAGAAAGTATCGGAATTTCTGAACTTGTATTGAACATTTATTTTAAGTGAGTTTTGTTTATTTATCTTTTGAAGTTCTTGAACATTAATCATGAGTGTATTTTAGAGAAACTCCTATTGAAGAAATAATGAACATGTTACCGATGGATAATACCACTAAGTTTATTGAAACCGTTAATTACGAAGCTGCATTATATTGGCGTTGTTTATTAAAATTTTTAAGCACGGAGAAATTACAAAACCAGTTGGAGGATATTTTACCTGAAATAACACCTTATTGTGAAAATATGAGAAAGTAAGTTTAAAACTTTTTATTTCACCCCTTGTCACGTATGGAGGGGGAGTTTTAAGTGGAAAAACAACCCCCTATCTCGCACAGGAGCCGAGATATTTATAATTTTTTTCAATTTGATTTACTATTATCGTCAATGCTTATTACTTATGTTACCTAATGTAACAAAATATATACTAAAATCTGGCCAGAGAATATATCTACAATATACATATATAATTAAATATATATATTTTTTTAGATATCTCTCTTCAGTAAAAAAAGATATGAACGAATGGGAAAAAGTAGAACAGCAAGCGACATTATTACAACTTTTAGAAATAGCAATGCTGTTTGATTTGAGCGACGAAGTTGGACGTAACAATCTGAAACAATTAATCATAGATATGTTATTAAAGGAAGAATTAATTGATAAAGTAGTGAAACAGTTAATAAAGCTCTACTTTACTATTGTTGTAAATTATGATGACATATTGCAAGAGCTGTCAGAAGTAATATCTGACATAATCGAACCGATACAGCCAACGGAGGCTCCTATCGATGAAAATGCACAAAGGGAGAATATTATGAAAATGGCGCAAATACGTTACAAAATCAATATACTCGAAGACGATCAAGAGAAAGCTGTAGATGAAGAGGATTTTGAAGCGGCAATAAAATTAAAATCTCAATTACATGAGCTACGAGCACAACTTAGAGAACTGTCAGATAAACCCGTTGTTGAACAAATAGAGGAAGTAAGAAACGTTCATGATCGAATTTGACTGATTAATTTCTTGTTTGTGTTTTAATTTGTAGAATCGTGTGAGAACTGAAGATCCTGAACGGTTATGTAAAGCACTGGATGTGATAATAGCGATTCTGTACGTTGGGAAGGAGAGAAAGCTGCCACCGATCCTAAGGTCTCTTCAGCAGAACTTTATCATGGAGTCTTGTGCAATGACTCAGTTCCCTGAGGTGCAGTCGAGGGCACTTGAAGCTATTGCAATGTGCGCATTCTTGGACCTTCCGTTGGCCAAAAATATCATACATATTTTTTATATTCCGGTAAGTTTAATTTTTTATGATGTCTTTCCAAAATTTCATGAAAATCAATTTATTGATTGTTGTGGTTTTTATTTATTTATAGGTTATGTAATAAACTTATTGTTGTATAAGAATTTGCAACAAAGAAAATAAATTTTTATTTTTGCAATTGAATCAATTTCTAAAAATATACAAAATAAATTGTAAAAAAATTCTTTTTAAACTGCTTTTTAAGATTGCGGTTATGTATAAAGTTAATTTAAAAAATTGAATCAATAATTTTCAGATAATGAGCTACAAATATGTAACAATGCCGGCCCCCGTCATCCTTGTCTGTATCAGTGCCATATGTGACTTGATTCTTTTATACGGTCTGGATGAATTTGCGATAAGTGAAAACGATGAAACTTGCGTGGAGAATAAAACCAAACGGATGCTGTTTAACAAAACGCAACTTAACACATCCGGCGTTTTGAGCGATGTTGGTGAAGATGATGGCCCAACTAGCGTCTCTAGCACACCCCCCAGTGTCACTTCAAATGAACTTCTATCGAACATGATTGGTTTACTTGATCACGAGGTCAGTAGAAATATATTCTTAATAAAGAATTGTCAAATATACTATTTATATTTCAGGATGAATCTATTCGAACAAAAATGGCAGATTGCTTGTGTCGTTTATACATACTGAAACGTCTTACATCTGTAAACATACTCTCAAGGCTTATTATTATATGGTTCAACCCAGCAACAGACAATGATCACGAGTTGAAACAAACGGTTGGGGTTATGTTGATGTTCTATGCTGAAAATGTATCGGGAAGTACCGAACTGTTTGAGAAAGCGCTAATGGTGGTCTTGGGCATCTTAGACAAAGCTCCTATTTCAAGTCCGCTCAAGTTCATCGATAGAGAGAAATTGATTAAGTTTATTATCACGTGCACCAAACCAGGGTTCAATCAAAAAGATAACGTAAGTGTATTTTTTTCATTTTGTTTTATTTCAAATTTAACTGATTTTATTTTTTCAGTACAATGCCCACACGAATCTTATGCTGAGATTCTGTGAACATATACACAAGGATCCGGATAGTAGTTTGACTACCCCATTGATAAAATCGTTGAATTTCATTGAGATTCCCACAGACGATAGAGTTTTTACACAGGATCTTCATAAACGGATATTAAGCATCATCGAGGTAAGTAAGAGGGGGAATTTTAAAGATTTTTTTGTGTTTGAGGACAAAAATCACTTGATCTTATATTTCAGCACATGGAAAACAGAACACACATCAACCTGTTGAAGAGGTTTATTTCTAAATTGCTAAACGTTACGATTTCTACGGAAGCAACTGAAAGTGTAGCTGGAACTACAATCAGTGATTCTAGATTATCTAGACGGATGTCTGCTGTTTCAGTGCAAGAGGTAGTTTAATTGTTTGTTACTGTTCTTGACCAATCATTATCTTAATAATATTCTTTTAGAATGAAGTTTTGGTGAGAGATACAGATAGCGAAGATGAAATGAGAATAGAAAATGTAGAATCGCCGGCAAAGGTAACAAATAAAAAAAATGTGATTATATCGTCGACATCTTCGGAGGAAGATGATCCTGATACAGATTCTGATTCAGAATCAGATGATGATCTTGAGTTCAAAAAAGCAATGAGAAGTAGAATGTTAAAACCGGCCGAAAAAAAAATGAAATTTTAATGTGATTTTATAACATTAGTTGTAAATTTTTTTAATAAATATAATATGTTGAATTCATTTTATTTCATATCCTTTTCCTAGGTTTTTTGGAGCACCTCGGCATGATTGTTGTTTAATTATGTAAGTTATGATTTTGAAAGACCTTTCAAATATCGTGAATATAAATTTTACAAAATATTTTATTTGAAAATATTCTGACATAAACGATATTTACTTATCTATGGATATAATTAAAATACCATAGATTAAAACAATATACGATTTGATACTGGATTAATAAAGTTCGCTAATCCACCTGTAGCTGAAACTTTTATATTCTTTCCCTGTAAAGTAATTGTACTAAACGTTAGTCAATTAAGCTTTTGACATGATTAAATCGTAAATCAAGCAGTAAAAAATGAACTTGAGTGTGGTAATAAGTACGCTATACTTTTGCTGACGTCGCATGTAAATTTACGTCTACTGCTCACACTACTGCGCATATGGGATCCGTGCTGACAACCGATGTATACGATACAATTCGTTTGTACACCTATTTATGTGTCCCGAAGAAAGGGTGGTACCTTTCGATAAAGTGTAAAATATGTGCTATTAAAATGTGTTGAGTGTGTGCTTTTTTATTTACAAATACGTTTTCTAATATGTGTGGTGATATCGAAACGTAAAGAGTCATGTTTCGTTGTATTCCTATATTCAAAGGTTGTAATCGGCAAGTGGAATTTGTTGACAAGCGTCATTGTTCTTTACCATCTGTGCCCGAAGAGATTTTGCGATATTCTAGAAGTTTAGAGGAATTATTACTTGATGCGAATCATATTCGTGAACTTCCCAAAGTAGGTTACATTGCAATACTTAACCATTACAAATATCAGTTATTGTAGGTACTGTACTGCACAAATCACTGCTACATAACTGTATATTTATAATTCATAACTAGTAATTATTACAACTTATATCCTTTACAAATATTGTTTTAGTGGGTACATATTTAATATGCACCATAAATTATAAATATGTAATATAAAACACACAATACTCAATACTTCATTTTTGTTAATATTAACATTATAAGTGTTCTTTTATATTGTTTATATTACATATTATTAAATGCCCAATAATTGTCAAAAGTTATAAAATATTGTGAGACGATGGCACATTTACTAATACCTAAATAATTCATAATAGAAAAAAGATTCTGTTCATTAGAAACATTTTAATTTATACGATGACAAAACTATGAGACATCCGAAAGCCAAAATTATCAAAGAAAACTGATAAATAGACTTACATAAAATTAATTTGAAATTATTTGCAAATAAATTTGAATAAAGACTTAGGTATGTTAAATGCCATGTCTGAAGGCAAGTTTTTGAGTAGAGATTCTGTAAAAAAATTAATTTAACTTAAATTTTATACTTATCCATCACGTCCAAAATACACGAGTAATAAAAAGTTTTGTATTTTTTATTAAAAATACAAAACTAACTAAAAACTAAAATTTTTGTCATTTGGGTAAAAATTATAATCTTTTTTTAATGAATTATATCATTTATTATTTTATAAATGACCTTAATTGTTAATTGGAACATGGGAGTACTAAATTACTTCATTAGTTAATTAAATTTGTACATGTAATGAGAATATTTAAATAAAAAAAAGGTACATTTAATGAAAGTATAATGTTTTTTTATACTTTTTAAATGTTAACAGATATACAAATTATTAAAATGCAGGACATCAAGTTTAGGTGTGTTACTAATATAGGAAAGCATTGATGATTCACCATATGACAAGTGTATTTGGGCAAAAAATTTATATTCAGAGGTCAATTTAGGTTTAGGAGTATGAAACACGTGTTGAAAGCCTTGACATTTTTTGCAATTGTTTTATACAATTTGAATCAATTTTGACAATTCACAAATAGATTTTTTAGTGACAAAAATACAAATATCATTTGCTTATCTATTATACAGGGTGAATAAAAAGTAAGAAACATCGATTTTACAGCCTAAAATTAAAAAAATGTATGGACCAATTTTATTTCTTGCATTTTTTTTATACGTCATACCTTCGAAATATGACGTAATCGATTTGTTTTATAAATAGCACCCTGGATATTAGTAATAATGGGAAAAAAATTGTGGCAAAAGGACGAAGAATCAATGTTCTTTACTTTTTATTTATTTAGTTTAATATGTTCTCTAATTTTTACAATCTGTGTACAGTATGTAACTAATATTATACCTATAGTAATTATAGTAAGGTAAATTGTATACCCATAGAAATATAAGTGATAAATCTCAGGTCTAGACATATAGGACATTTGCTTAAAGGATGAGAGTATCAGTGGCGAGGTGTGAAATTTTTAAAAGGGAAGAATATTTTGTCAATCCTCCCCCTCCTATTAACAAAAAAAAACTAGTTATAAAACACCTTTAGTTCAAGCTTTTATATATATATTTATTTATATAGTAACTAAATGATTCTAGGTCTTATTTTATTGTATTTTAGTCGATATTTGTATGACGAGTTGAAGGAAATTTCACTAAAAAATGTTGAATTTTTGATTTAGTTAAAAGTATGTTTATTGTATAGAAAATGACGTGAAAAGTTGTTTGTTTCAAACCGCAGATCTGTATCTCAAACCGTTCTCGAGATATAGCCTCTCAAAGTTTTAGTTTTTTCAAATTTTTGGAGAAAAAAGGCCATAACTTTTGAACGTGTGGTCGGAATTGATTTTAGTTAACGGATTTGAAATCAGCGTATCAAAATCTATATAATGACATGTATAATACTTTAAAATTCGACAAAAAAAATTTGGTCAAAAATCGACATTTTTTTAAGGTATACCCCTTTGAATTTTTTCGATTTTTCACGAAATTTTTTTTTTCGAGTTTTAAAGTATTATACATGTCATTATATAGATTTTGACACGCTGAATTCAAATCCGTCAACTAAAATCAATTCCGACCACACGTTCAAAAGTTATGGCCTTTTTTCTCCAAAAATTTGAAAAAACTAAAACTTTGAGAGGCTATATCTCGAGAATGGTTTGAGATACAGACCTGCGGTTTGAAACAAACAACTTTTTACGTCATTTTCTATACAATAAACATACTTTTAACGAAATCAAAAATTCGAAATTTTTTAGTGAAATTTCCTGCAGTGAACTTCAACTCGTCATACAAATATCGACTAAAATACAAGAAAATAAGACGTAGAGGTATTATAGTTGTTTAATTGAGCGTGTAAATTAATATTAAATGGTTTAAATGTTTGAGTTGCGCATAAAGATGAATATTCTAATAATATTTTTAAATTATTTATTAACTGAAAACACAGATTTGTATTAATTTACCCATAAAGCAAGGGAAGCACTGCTTCCCTTGCTTCCATGGACGCTTCACCACTGGAGAGTTTATAGGGGTGTGCAGTAATAATTCACAGAACTGAGAAAGGTCAGAAATTTTGTAGTAAAAATTTAAATTATTCTAAGCATTAATAAAAATGAATAATAAATATGAATTAGCCCTTAAACATGATAATAAAAAACATCTGGTTACAGAATGACAATTTTTAGGGGTCATTTGTTTGCAGTTTGCAGAATATTATTTTACTTTTTTGCTGTAAAAATTCCTGAAAAAATAGTAATAGATAAAAGTTATATCAAATGGAATTTAATAGAAAAACAATTTATGATATGTTGAAATATTGATAACGTGTGAAAAGATAAAAAACATTTTTAATTTTTTTTTGATATTTAGTTTATTTATTATTTCCCACCTATTTAATATAATCTGCCTTTTTTGTTGGTGATAAATTTAGTAAACATTTAAATTGAAAATGGTAACAAATAATGAAATTAAAAAAATATTTTTCTCTTGCAGTCCATTAAAGAATAATATAATAGTTCTTTTGTCAATCAATTATTTGAATTCTCTATCACTCAATTACTTTAAAAATTAAACCACAATGTGTCAAATAGTTCTATAGTTATTTATGTACAGGGTGGGACTGAAAAAAATATTGTACATATGGGCCTTTATTACTTATTAAATATAATTTTAATGAATCCATATTATAAATGCAAAAGTGTCTCTGTTTGTTACCTTTTCACGGTTAAATCGCTGAACCGATTTTGATGAAATTTGGCAGGGAGATAGCTTGCATCCTCAGGAACGACATAGGCTACTTTTTATCCCGAAAAATTTATTAATTATACAATTACTTACTTGAGATAAAAAAAATGTGTGTGTGACATTTGTACGCGCGATCTGTTTTATCGACTATCATAACAGAAACCTGTATTACTTCTTCATGGATTTTATATCTGATAGCTCCTACCTAACCTAAATTTCACACGAAGTCGCGGGTAACAGATAATAAAAAAATAATAATAAATAAAAAATAGCAAATTATCTGATTTTTTTTATAATAGGATTATGCACCCCCCCCCCCTTTTAAATTAAAAAAAATTCATGTATCTACATAAACTTTTTTGCCAAATTTATACGTAATTTTTTTTATTATGTCGGTATATTTCCTCCCCCCTTGAATATCTATGTGGACACCTATGCGTATAATGGTTACATATATTTACATAGAATGTATTCATGTTACAATACCTTATTTGTTAATTATCACATTGACTAATTTACATATTTGGAATTTGTTTTAGAACTTCTTTCGTTTACACCGTCTTCGCAAATTAGGTCTCAGCGACAATGAAATCAACGGACTGCCTGCAGATATACAGAATTTCGAGAACCTTGTCGAACTCGACGTATCTAGAAATGGTAAGTGGTGATATCGAAAATCTTAAAAACTTGATTTTAAAATCGAACCGATTATAATTATTACGTAAAGCGAAATATCAACTTTTTACTCGAAACGTATTTAAGGGTTGAGGGATGTAGGGTTAAAATTAATTTTGTTATTACATGGACTAAATAAGCTATCTAATGGCGTTTTATTTATTACTCTATGGTTATTAGTTTTGGAGATATAAGCTTTCAAAGTATTTTATATTTTTATATTTTTGTGGCCTAATATAAATTAATGGGTAAGCCCACCCCTGTATATCGATCATTTTTCTTAAAGCAAAAGTTATGTTAATATAATAAAATGATAATGTATTTTTCAGATAATAGTTAATTTATTTTATTTATAGGAAATTCTTATAAATATTAAAGTTATGTCATCTATATATGGGTACATGTATGACGTCACAAAATACATGTGGTTATAATCATTTAATATTTTTGCAACATGCTGTTTATAGTATTATTTATTTTATTTGGACAAGAATTATTATATTGGATATGAGAAAATTATTTTTTCTGTGTATTTCTTGTTATAAATAACTTCTTTTTATTAATAGATTTTATTGTACGATACCATTTAATTCGAGATGAAATCTATAATAGCCAGGGCTGTAACTAGAGGCTCGAGGGCCCCGGGGCAAATAGACCCACAGAATATGCAAAAATAAAAATTTAAGACTTCTTACTAATTTTGATTTTAATTACCTTTTTTGTCGCCAAATAAAAACAAAAGTTTTACCCTGCCTCGGTGGTAGTTGCGAGTACGACCCTGATAATAGTAATTTTATTTTTTGATTGGGTACATAGTTCATAAAATATGTCAAAATCAAGGAAAATAAAATAAAAATTATTGTTTATTGCTTGAATTTTATTATTTATGTTATTGATTTTTAATGGAAAAATTCTATAATCGGTAAAATAATTTACATGTCGTGTAGAATCAGGGTCGACAGATTTTTAAAATTCGTATCGCTAGACTGTTTTTTTTTGCGTTGACGGGAATTTTTATAACTTATCTTTCTTGAAAAATGGTGTCAGATATAATAAACACATGTAAATATCAATTATTTTGCATTATTTTGTCCATGAAATTACCGAACAGAATAAATAGATATACGTTAGGACAGTGGTTCCCAAACTTTTTCAACTCGCGGCTAATGTTTTCCCATGGCATCCTTCCCTAAGTCCATTAATGGGATGAATGAACCTGCAGATCCGCGGTCACATTTTTGGAACCACTGCGTTAGGGGATCAAAACTTTTCTTAATAATAATATATAATATACATATGCATGATTTTTTTTTGTAAAATTCATTATTAATATGATTTTTCTATAATTATCATGCTATATTAATTCAGGGAAGAAATTAACCCTATGTGATATTTTGTTCTATTAGGGCCAGTCACTTCTCCTACATTTACCCTTATTTAAAGTATAATATATTTAACGTCAATACTATGATATTTTAAATAAATTCTATATCGTATTTCTTTAAGAAAGTACATTAAATTATAAAAATAGTGTTTTCTACATATTCTGCAATTTTTACAGCTTCGTAAAACTATTTGTATAGCTATAATTTCGTTTTCGATATTTATAGTGTCAATATATAATAAAATAATATAAAAATAATAATAATGACGTTAAAATATTCACTTTAAATCTACATCGTGAGTTCCGGCCGGAATTCCGATACACCTCTAATTATATTTGATTTTAATATTAATATCAATACAGCAACATAAAATTTAACAATAAAAACGACTGAAAAAACCCGTTTAAAAACCACTGTTTTTAAATTATTCATTGTTATATTTGACAATTGGAAAAGTAAACAATGCTTAGAAAAAATTTCTCTTTAAAATATTCAAGGTGTTATGTGTATAAGACGAATAATTAAATGTAAATAAATAACACTAATTTGAATGAAATGCAATTTATTTTTAGTAATAGTATAGTTCATGACCTCTTGGGAAAAATGCACATCCTCTTAGAGCTCTATGGAGTTCATTGACATTTATGTGTATTGGAGCACATCTCAAATACCAATATTCATAAAAATATATACCTATGTCTGTCGTATCAATTAATCAATAAAAAACATTTGTTTTATATACATATATACTTTTAATTTCAATACAATTGTGATTTTATTATTGTAAATCTGCATTTTTTAAATGTTTTCTCTATGCAGTCATTTATTTGTATGGCAATTTAAATTTCGTAGTTAAAATTAATCAAAATTTGAACAGTTTTGGCTATTTTTATTAAAAAAATTTTAATAGAATCAAAACTACCTTTAATTTTAATTATAATTTTCCTTAGTACGGGCCTGCTATAAATCAACTAACTAATTCTAGGGACTTAGGCTTTCTAACAGTGAAAATCCCATCAAAATCAGTTCAGTAGTTTTTGTATCAATTCAAAAAGTGAAAACAAACAAAATTGATTCCAAAAATTACAATAAATTTTATTTTAAGTTCGGGCCTGTTGTAATTTAATCATATGAGTGACATTTTTAAAATAATGCTCGTTTGCTGTATAAATGGCTATTTTTATTAAAAAAATTTTAATATAATCAAAACTACCTTTAATTTTAATTATAATTTTCCTTAGTACGGGCCTGCCATAAATCAACTAACTAATTCTAGGGACTTAGGCTTTCTAACAGTGAAAATCCCATCAAAATCAGTTCTGTAGTTCTTGTATCAATTCAAAAAGTGAAAAAATTATTCCAAAAATTACAATAAATTTTATTTTAAGTTCGGGCCTGTTGTAATTTAATCATATGAGTGACATTTTTAAAATAATGCTCGCATGCTATGAAGTGATTAGGACCTACCATTTGATTTAAAAATAGTATTTGTCATTTTTAATGTAGCGTATAATTAAAATAGATCATTATATAACATTGCCATCAGTATTGAAAAAATAACCTTGTTTTGTAATAATGTTAATTCGAAAATGAGATAAATTACCTCTATATTAGTTAGTCGTATGACAGTATAATGGTTTACTCTATTTTACTGATATTGTAAACATTTCCAACTTATTGTTAATTATGAAATCGCATATGCATTTGAAATAATTGTGATAAATGTTAGTAATATTGCACATATTTTCTAATTATTTATATAGTAACTAAATGATTCTAGGTCTTATTTTCTTGTATTTTAGTCGATATTTGTATGACGAGTTGAAGTTCACTGCAGGAAATTTCACTAAAAAATTTTGAATTTTTGATTTCGTTAAACGTATGTATATTGTATAGAAAATGACGTGAAAAGTTGTTTGTTTCAAACCGCAGGTCTGTATCTCAAACCGTTCTCGAGATATAGCCTCTCAAAGTTTTAGTTTTTTCAAATTTTTGGAGAAAAAAGGCCATAACTTTTGAACGTGTGGTCGGAATTGATTTTAGTTGACGGATTTGAAATCAGCGTGTCAAAATCTATATAATGACATGTATAATATCTTAAAACTGGAAAAAAAAAATTTCGCGAAAAATCGAAAAAATTCAAAGGGGTATACCTTAAAAAAATGTCGATTTTTGACCAAATTTTTTTTGTCGAATTTTACAGTATTATACATGTCATTATATAGATTTTGACACGCTGATTTCAATTCCGTCAACTAAAATCAATTCCGACCACACGTTCAAAAGTTATGGCCTTTTTTCTCCAAAAATTTGAAAAAACTAAAACTTTGAGAGGCTATACCTCGAGAACGGTTTGAGATACAGACCTGCGGTTTGAAACAAACAACTTTTCACGTCATTTTCTATACAATAAATATATTGTTTCTATAAATAATATTATTTTTATTTATTGTCATAATCATAATATAACAATTAATTATGACTGTGGTAAACAAATAAACAATGGCCCGAGTTATAAGCTGATAAATAGACAGACAGAATTACGTTAACATTTATAATAATATCATTAATATCAAATACAATTTTAACCTATAAGTTGCATCGATTTATAAATTGTTTACGTGGATTTTGTCAGATATCAAGACAATTCCAGACAGCATTAAGAAGCTCCACTCGCTACAAGTGGCCGAGTTTAGCAGCAATCCAATCACAGAACTTCCATCCGGTTTCGTAGAACTACGCAGCCTCACTGTGTTAGGTCTTAATGATATGTCATTGTCTAGATTGCCGACTAATTTTGGAAAGTAAGGATCACAAAAAATGTATTTACATCGATAAGAAATAAAAGAAATTTTATTTTTTAGTTTATCATCTTTGACGTCTTTAGAATTGAGAGAGAATTGTTTAAAACATTTACCTGAATCATTATCTCAATTAAGCAAGCTCGAAAGATTAGATTTAGGTGATAATGAAATCGAGGAATTGGTAAATATGTTTTTAATAAATTCCGTTAACTTTTATTATTATTATTATAATTAATTTCAGCCTCACCATATTGGTAAGTTACCTGCACTGCAAGAGCTATGGCTAGATCACAATCAAATTCAGCACTTACCGCCTGAAATCGGCAATCTTAAGAAGTTAACGTGTCTCGACATATCAGAAAATAGATTAGAGGATCTTCCGGAAGAAATTGGAGGTTTAGTGAACCTCACAGACCTTCACTTATCAATAAACGTAATAGAAACATTACCTGACGGTATTGGCAATTTGAAGAAACTCACAATTTTAAAAGTGGACCAAAATAGATTAGCAATATTAAACTCAAATATTGGAAAGTGCGTATAATATCTATTTATATTTTTCAGGAGACATTTTAATGTTTTTATTTTTTTTAAGGTGTGAAAATCTTCAAGAATTAATATTAACGGAAAATTTTCTTATGGAATTACCGGTGTCTATTGGTAATTTAGTGAAGTTGACCAATTTAAATGTTGACCGCAACAGTCTGCAAAGCCTTCCAATTGAAATAGGTCAACTGTTACAATTAGGGGTGCTGTCGCTACGTGATAATAAGCTGCGGTTTCTACCACTAGAACTAGGCAATTGTAAAAAGCTGCATGTACTCGATGTATCAGGAAATAGGTACATATAGTACTTCAAGAACATTTAAAAACAGTTAGAAGTACTTCAAGTGCTTTTAAAAACAGTTAGAAGTACTTCAAGTACATTTAAAAACAGTTAGAAGTACTTCAAGTACTTTTAAAAACAGTTAGAAGTACTTCAAGTACTTTTAAAAACAGTTATAAGTACTTCAAGTGCTTTTAAAAACAGTTAGAAGTACTTCAAGTGCTTTTAAAAACAGTTAGAAGTACTACAAGTACTTTTAAAAACAGTTAGAAGTACTTCAAGTACTTTTAAAAACAGTTGGAAGTACTTAAAGTACTTTTTAAAAACAGTCAAGTACTTTTTAAAACAGTTAAAAGTACTTCTAGTACATTTAAAAACAGTTTAAAGTACTTTAAGTACTTTTAAAAACAGTAAGAAGTGTTTCAAGTACATTTAAAATCGCTAAGAAGTACTTCAAGTACTTTAAAAAACAGTTGGAAGTACTTCAAGTACTTTTAAAAACAGTTGGAAGTACTTAAAGTACTTTTTAAAAACAGTCAAGTACTTTTAAAAACAGTTAAAAGTACTTCTAGTACATTTAAAAACAGTTTAATGTACTTTAAGTACTTTTAAAAACAGTTAAAAGTACTTCAAGTACATTTACAAACAGTTAGAAGTACTTCAAGTACTTTTAAAAACATTTGGAGGTACTTAAAGTACTTTTAAAAACTGTTAAAAGTACTTCTAGTACATTTAAAAACAGTTTAAAGTACTTTTAAAAACAATAAGAAGTATTTCAAGTACATTCAAAAACAGTAAGAAGTACTTCAAGTACTTTTAAGAACAATAAGAAAACTTACGGTTCTTAATACTTGGCACTTTGTACTTCAAGTACATTCAGCTCTGAATATTTGTTTATTTTCTAGGTTACAATATTTACCATACACGTTAGTAAATCTCAATTTAAAAGCCGTGTGGCTGTCTGTGAAGCAAGCTCAACCAATACTCAAATTCCAAACGGACGTAGATGAGGAAACGGGGGCGCAGGTGTTAACTTGCTTCTTGCTGCCACAGGTAGAGGATCCCCACAGCAATGTCCACGGTATGTTAGTTAATACATTACGTACATTTCAACGATTGAAATACTAATAATCGCATGTACATAATTTGACTTTATCTCACAAGAATTACATTCTTTTATTCTAGAAATACGGTAATGGAAAAGTTTATTGTTTTGTTGTTATGTCTCAGTAACTAATTAATTCATCTCTTACAGACGTTTTTAATATATTAACATTCTTATTGACTTGTCTAAAAACTTTTACAGTCAATAAGTCGTTAATATGTTTCAAATTTAACTGAAATTTATCTTTAGGACTTCTATTTTACGATTTCTACAGTAACAGCAAAACAAAGTATTATTGTATGTTAATGATTAATTTTATTTTGTCGGAGCTTTCAAATGATGTCCGTTGCATGATTTTTTTACAGTTTAATGTACAGTGGAACCTCTCAAATTATGTATTTTCCCCCTTGGTCTGTTCCCCCTTCACTAAATTGACAGTAACTTTATAACTTAAATATTTGTAAACAAAAATATAATTAAAATACAAACAATTTTTTTATTTGAATTCATTTAAGGGTAGAGGGGAAATATACATTGTGAGAGGTTTCACTATACTTTATTTTATTGTGTTTGTTTTGTATTTTTAAAAATACTTTGCAAGAAATTTCTGTTGTTGTTTTGAGTTAATATTTTAAATGACTATTTATTTCATAAAAATCCTTTATTTTATTAACAACTTTTTAAATGAAATAAGAGGTTTTTAAATGTTATATGTTGGGTTTAAATTACTTTAAATAAGCGATAGAAAAGTGACTTTACTAAAATGATTTTATTAATCTAACTAACATTAGATTAAAATGAGAATGATTTTTCAACTAACTTGAAAGTACTCAAAGTAATTACTTCAAGTACTATACTTGTTAAAATCAAGTACTTCAAGTATCAAAAAGTACTTTGGGTGTATTTTAATTTAGTAAATTGACTTTTCAATCAATTAGATTAAAATGAGAATGATTTTTCAACAAACTTGAAAGTACTCAAAGTAATTACTTCAAGTACTATACTTGTTAAAATAAAGTACTTCAAGTATCAAAAAGTACTTTGGGTGTATTTTAATTTAGTAAATTGACTTTTCAATCAATTAGATTAAAATGAGAATGATTTTTCAACTAGCTTGAAAGTACTCGAAGTAATTACTTCAAGTACTATACTTGTTGAAATCAAGTACTTCAAGTATCAAAAAGTACTTTAGGTGTATTTTAATTTAGTAAATTGACTTTTCAATCAATTAGATTAAAATGGAATGATTTTTCAACTAGCTTGAAAGTACTCGAAGTAAATACTTCAAGTACTATACTTGTTAAAATCAAGTACTTCAAGTATCAAAAAGTACTTTGGGTGTATTTTAATTTAGTAAATTGACTTTTCAATCAATTAGATTAAAATGAGAATGATTTTTCAACAAACTTGAAAGTACTCAAAGTAATTACTTCAAGTACTTGTTAAAATCAAGTACTTCAAGTATCAAAAAGTACTTTAGGTTTATTTTAATTTAGTAAATTGACTTTTCAATCAATTAGATTAAAATGAGAATGATTTTTCAACAAACTTGAAAGTACTCGAAGTAATTACTTCAAGTACTTGTTAAAATCAAGTACTTCAAGTATCAAAAAGTACTTTGGATTTATTTTAATTTAGTAAATTGACTTTTCAATCAATTAGATTAAAATGAGAATGATTTTTCAACTAGCTTGAAAGTACTCAAAGTAATTACTTCATGTACTTGTTAAAATCAAGTACTTCAAGTATCAAAAAGTACTTTGGGTGTATTTTAATTTAGTAAATTGACTTTTCAATCAATTAGATTAAAATGAGAATGATTTTTCAACAAACTTGAAAGTACTCAAAGTAATTACTTCAAGTACTTGTTAAAATCAAGTACTTCAAGTATCAAAAAGTACTTTAGGTTTATTTTAATTTATTAAATTGACTTTTCAATCAATTAGATTAAAATGAGAATGATTTTTCAACTAGCTTGAAAGTACTCAAAGTAATTACTTCAAGTACTTGTTAAAATCAAGTACTTCAAGTATCAAAAAGTACTTTAGGTTTATTTTAATTTAGTAAATTGACTTTTCAATCAATTAGATTAAAATGAGAATGATTTTTCAACAAACTTGAAAGTACTCGAAGTAATTACTTCAAGTACTTGTTAAAATCAAGTACTTCAAGTATCAAAAAGTACTTTGGATTTATTTTAATTTAGTAAATTGACTTTTCAATCAATTAGATTAAAATGAGAATGATTTTTCAACTAGCTTGAAAGTACTCAAAGTAATTACTTCATGTACTTGTTAAAATCAAGTACTTCAAGTATCAAAAAGTACTTTGGGTGTATTTTAATTTAGTAAATTGACTTTTCAATCAATTAGATTAAAATGAGAATGATTTTTCAACAAACTTGAAAGTACTTGAAGTAATTACTTCAAGTACTTGTTAAAATCAAGTACTTCAAGTACTTGTTAAAATCAAGTACTTCAAGTATCAAAAAGTACTTTGGGTGTATTTTAATTTAGTAAATTGACTTTGCAATCACCCTGTATGTATATACATGTTTATAATTAAAAACATAGCATGTTTTAATGAAATGCATTTTTATATCAATGTGGAATTGAAATAGATATTTTTTTAAGTTGGTAAAAAACGTTTTTCCTTGCATCGCTTTCAAAATTCTTACTGTTTTTAAGATAAGCATGTTTGTATTATTTTCCTGTGCCGTTGTATTGTTTATCTTCTATGTGTTTTTCTGTTTAGACGCTTTGTATGATGGCCGCTTATATCGTTGTGAGGTAAAGTTAAATGGCGGCGATCAGGACAATAATCTAGGTTCAGATCATTCAACAGATTACCAACAAGAGTCAGACGATGAAGGGTGGGAAGAAAGAGAAGCGTCTCGGACACATTCGGTCAAGTTTACGGATGATTTAGATCCTGATGGAAAAGAAGTGAGATTTTTTTTTTTATAATTCCTCCTATAGTTGTACCCTACTACCAATATCTTGTAATTTTTTGTAGACACCGTTTGTGAGACAGAATACGCC
Organism: Sialis fuliginosa; assembly: GCA_961205875.1. NCBI lineage: Eukaryota > Metazoa > Arthropoda > Insecta > Megaloptera > Sialidae > Sialis > Sialis fuliginosa. The sequence continues at coordinate 18,842,263 of OY540818.1, read as the reverse complement.
GCATCCAAAAGAATTAAAAGCCAAAGCTCAAAAGTTATTCGGAGGAAAAGTGAATAAAACTTCATCGATGGACGAATCGGATACGGAGAAAACTGGTATAACGATGGAGACAGATGCAATGGAACAAAACCATGTAGAATATGTTAAAAGTACCGAGGTAAGCTATTTTTTTTTTTTTATTTATATTTAAATTTAATTATGTTTATTTAATTTGAAGCTGAAAAGTCCACCGCAGCAAGAATGCCCTGTTGTAATCACCACCACGACTACGGAAGACCAAATAGAAGAGCCGCAGAATGAAATCGAGGCTGAAGAAATGCAGGATAATTCGGAAATGGATTCGGACAGCTTAAACGCAGATGTGAGTAGTGAATTTGTATTAAAATAAATATTTAGCAATCGTTAACAACTTTAACTCTTGCATGATTTCTGTGCTAATACCATTACGATAATTCTATTTACTAACGTCAAAAATAAATATTCTTAAAAGTGTAGAGAATAATTAATCAATAATAAATAAGTCGATTTTTTGAAAATTTTGGAATTATGATATCCTGGGTCAAAAAATGCATAAAAAAATCGATTTTTTTCCATCACAGTGGCTTTCCCCCTTAAGACATTTTTTTTAACGCAGTGCAAAAAAGTGCTTGCTTTGTTATTATAAGTCTGTGGGAAATCAATTAAATATTAAAGTAGGGTTGTCAGATTTCTTGTGAGTCAAATCGGGACCCCCCCCCCCCTTCCCGAAAAAATCAACAATAGTCAACCATTTTATTTTTAATTTCTATTAAATAATAAAATAAAATTTATAAATTTTAATACTAATCATTTATTAATTATAATTTTAATAACAACCAATAACTCACCAACTCGTTTAAAATCGCTGAAGTTATAGTGTGTTTATTAGAAAAATTTCAATGAATCGATTATTAACATGGATGGACTGATTGTAAGTCAAAAATGATATTAACTGTCAAATTTGAATTCAACAATTGAATAAACAAACCATAGATGCAAAATTTGAAAAACGGGACTTTTGGGCGTCCCGAAAGGTTTGTTCGGGACACCGGGACATGAGACTAAAAAACGGTGACAATCCCGATTAATCGGGACGTCTGACAACCCTATACAACCCTAATTAAACTGCGAAAATCAATTTTGAAAATGCCTTTTCTTTTGCCAAAATTACAGTATAAATATATAAAACACTGAAAACTAGGAAATGGATGTAAAATAAAACTAAACTGTACTTAATTATTTAAATAAATGCATAAATATAATTAACATTTAAAACATTTAAAAAATCATTGTTGAAAAATAAAAAATCGCGCGCACATTGTTACAAACTCTCCGTTCAGGACGGGCTGCGGAAACACGTTGGGTTCCAAATGGCGTCTGCTGCGAGCATTGCGGCCGGCATGGAGCCAGACAGGCCGAACCGGTTGCATCGTAGGGACACGCCGCACCACTTAAAGAACAAACGAATCAATCCTGCCCAATTGGACAAGGATAAAGTGGCGACCATTTTAGCACAGGTCATTATTGTTGTTGTTGATGTTATTGTTTAATTGTTATTGTTATTATCCTTAGGTTTGGTTTGCAAACAAATTGTGAAAGCGATTGTTGGGAAAACGTTTAACGATTGTTGAAAAAATCGTGTTATTGTTATTATATGTCAATCTCAAAGGTTTATTTTGCAAAAAAAATTAATAATGTGAATGTGATTGTTGAGAAAACTAGAAAACGTATAACGATTGTTGAAAAAATTTAAAAGTAATTGTTGAAAAAAAATAATTAATATGAGTAAAGAAATATATATAATTAATACCTCAATGATACAAAAGAAAATTGTATGCTTCTGTTTTGTGAAATTTGCTAATAATAATGATATTTATTTATAAATAATTTATGTTAATATATTAATTATTGCTGTAAACGTTTAAATTTGTTACAAGCTTCGAGCATATACCTACTAGAGGCAGTCAGCCTTGCCGCTCGGCTGTGCAAAACAAGCGTGCGAGAGAGAAAGCGCGAATAAGTTTACATCCTTTCTCTCTCGCTCCGCGTGCTGAATTCGGCGAGTGAAAGAGAAAGGTTGTAGACTTATTCGCGCTTTCTCTCTCGCACGCTTGTTCGCACAGCGGACGGAAAGACTGCCTCTAGAAGGTTACAAGCATGCGAGTATTGAATGTACTAACATTAATTTAAAATATTTTAAATGCATGTTTATTTAACCCCCCTACTAAAAATTAATTTTATCTTTAATAAACTGTTAAAATTACGTTTTAGCTTTTGAAAATAAATTAGTTCATTATTGGTTTTAATTTGTTAAAAATATACTTAATTAAATGTGTTAAATTTTTATTATTTTTAGTTGAAACATCGTTATATTTTTTCTTCAAAATATGTATCAGTTATCAACAGTATAATCATTTATCGTATTTACAGGTAGCGAAGAAACCAACGGTAGAAAATGAAGCAGTTACAAATACGCCAACTCCACCTGAATCAATTCATAGTAGAGGTGAGTGTATTATTATTATTATTAGGGACTTTGCATCTAATTTTAATCAAAAATGACATCTGTCAATGTGTTTTAAAAATTTGGTAGTGTCTTGGAAAAAAAACTTGCCTATTAACTACATGACAGTGAAAACCAGATAAAAATCGGATCAGCCGTTTATATTATAGTGTGATTTTAGTTGTGTAGCTAATTTCATGTGTTACATTAATTAATAAATTGTTTATATAATTTATTTGTTCATGTCTTTCACGGATAGAAAACAAGAAACAAAATAAAGGTAAACAATGTTCAATACGTAGAAAATAATAAATTCTTTAAAAAATTTATTACTCACTTGATTATTATTTTAATTAAAAAATAACGTATTGTTAAATATTTATACGACAACTTGACATATTGGAATTTAATATTTTTAAAACATTTGTTTGTTTAAAAAACGTAAAGTACCAAATATTGATACAATTTTGATTATTTAATTTAAAAGTTGTGTACATTTAGCAATTGTAAGAATAATATAACTGATGAAACACTTTTATATGTCTTATCTGGTGTTATCTTTGTTTAACTATTGATAAAGGTATAAACGCTACTTTACACCTGCTCTATACTCATTGTTCATTCTGAATCATAATTGAATGTATGTGCAACTGTTGTAACGTAAAATGTTGAAAGTGAAGTTTAAATTACACAACGACGGCAAGAATTATAATAATAAAAGGAGTAGTTTGAAATCTAACCGTCCGAGATCAAGGATTTTGAGATACGATGGGGGTAAATTGAATTTTTGATATTTAATTAAAATTAAAAGTAAATCAATTATTGAAGCTTATAGTTTTTTTTGTGTGATCTTTTAGAAAATTTTTATAATATAGTTATTTTACAATTAGTTAAAATTCAAGTACTGATTTTCAAGGACAGTGTATAATTAATCATAAACAAATATTATGTGTATTAAACGTACTGTCGTATATTTTATCTTCCATGAAAATTTACAATCTATTTGAAAATATTTTCATGATAAATACCTCAGCTAAGTTACAAATATTAAAATCTGTCGAAAAAATTCATATCTCGGGTATTAATTATCGGATTGATGATTTCAAATTTGATTTGGATTCCTCTCAATAAGACCTAAATATTATGTCTCTTGTTATTTTTCAATATAGAGTACCGTTTGGTTGATATTTTTAAATTTACAACCCGAGGGTTGTGAGTTCAAATCCCAAGGTGTTCTGTTTTATTTTAATTTTTTTACTACGCAGAGAACAAAGAAAGTTTGCTTCCAAATTTGTATATATGGTAAAAAATTATTCTTTTTTAATTCCTTTAGCTGATGATTCTGAATCAACTGTTGAAGTGCGAGAAGAAATATTTGAAATTCGTATTGAGAGAACTAAAACAGGTCTGGGACTATCGATAGCTGGTGGTCATGGATCCACGCCATTCAAGGGACACGATGAAGGCATATTTATATCAAGAGTGACCGAAGGAGGCCCAGCTGACTTAGCAGGACTTAGGGTACGTTATATAATTTCTGCAGTTTAAATTTAAGAATACAAAAATGTGTATTATTTTTTAGGTTGGTGACAAAGTTATATCTGTTAACGGTATATCAATAATCGACGTCTACCATTACGATGCAGTTGAAGTACTCAAAGCAGCTGGAAATAACTTAGTGTTAATAATTAGCAGAGAAATTCCATTAATTGGCACACTTCAGGTTAGTTTCATTGTTGAATTTATTCATTGTTGACAATATTCTTAATTGTTGAATGTTTTGTTTTAGAATCGTTCACATATGACAACACCTACACCATCTTTAGCGTCTGCCACGCACACGAGGCAAGACTCTGCATGTTCTAGTATAGGATCGAGCAGAGCACCCAGCGCTACGTCGCACGCATCAGTTGTAACGTCCGGCTTCGAGAGTGCTGGAAATGTAGCCGAGCGCAAACATAGTCACGATAATGTAGGGAACTTTGTTGAAAAGGTACGGTTTGAAATATTGCTTGAAATACAGTTTGTTTATGTGTTTTTGTTCTGTTTTAGAAGAATATACCGGAGCCGTTGACTGCACCAAGTAGTGATATGATTTTACAGAAAGTTACGATCCACACGACGTTGATTAGAGATCAGAACGGACTTGGGTTCAGTATCGCAGGCGGGAAAGGTTCGCCTCCGTTTAAGGATACGTCGGAAGCTATTTTCGTATCAAGAATTACAGAAGGAGGAGTCGCTCATAGAGATGGGAAGCTTCACGTTGGAGATAAAGTTATTTCGGTAAGGGTTCATAGTAAATGTAGAAAAGTACAGTTAGTATCAGAACTGTGCACAAGTACAAAAAAAATGTACTTAAGTACATACATAAGTAGTTTCTGCAATTGTACTTAAATTTATGTAATTGCAATTACAATTACATTTATATGAATTTGAAACTGAAAATGTATTTTAATAGTACTTAAGTATATTTGTATGTATTTATTATTTATTAATACAAGTACTTGTATTTGATAAAATACTTAAGTACAAGTACAATTACTCAAAAAAATTACTTAAGTACACGCGCAGCTCTGCTTGGTAATAGTTATATTTATTTCCTGTACAGATAAACGGTGTAGACATGACAAGCGCAAAGCATGAAAATGCTGTAGCATCGTTGACCAACCTAGAACGGTTTGTACGTCTCGTCGTAGAGCGTGAAATCCTAATGCCTCCTGACGGGCTGCACAACAGCTTTGGCACGCCGTCCCCTTCGCCGAGCCCAGGCCCTGAGAAGAGCCCCCGTGTATTTGGCATCCCGAAATCATACACTGGACTGTACACTTCGAACAGTTACATGGCCAATCGGCCAGGTTACACTGGCTACAGGAGATCTTTGACTGCGGATCCAACCTTAACCGATAAACCCAGTTCACCTGATATGCCTTTGAAACAACCGCAACCGCAAGAAAAAGTGAAGCCTCAGCCTGCGCCGAGGAATTTGCCGAATAACAGAATCTCGAGTGAAAAGACGACACCTACGTCAACGCAACCTGACAGTCTTGAAGACGCACAGGTACTACCGAAGCCGATTACGAATGAAGAGTTCCAAGCAATGATACCCGCCCATTTCCTTAATCCCAAGTCCGGCCCTGATCCTCAGAACTCAGACTTGACAGGTCCTGTTGTTACTGTAACTATCAGGCAACCAGAAGTGAACGGTATTGTAATGCCAGAACCCCCGACGGGTATTGGTAAAGTGACTGAAGTTATTACGAAAAGCACGTTCACGGAAACAGTCGTAACCAGAATTACCGATAACCAAATGGCGATTCCGGTTATTATCGAGGTAAGTGGATTGAGGTTATGTTGTTGTTGATTTTTTATTTGCATGTCGCTTGATTTTTTCTAAATTTATATATTATATGACTATGATCTTAAATTTTGTATAAAAAAAATTACAACTATGATATTGATTGGAAAATAACACAGTGACCTTGGGAATTCAAACTGTGTAAATGAATGAGCCTGGCACTTCACTGGATAATGTGCCAGGCTCATTCCCTAACTGGTAAACTTTGGTAAATAACACAGTGATGAAACATTGAGACTTAGACTGTGTAAATGAATGAACCTGGCACTTTAGCTACAACACTGGGTAACGTGCCAGGCTCATTCATTTACACAGTTTGAATTCTGTTGTTTGCCTAGACTATACCAAAAATGGAATGAAAAAGAATTTTTGCTTTGTTTTTCAAATTGAATTATTGTTTATTATTTTATTTGATATTTTGTTAAATGATACTTTTTTTTAGAATACGTAATATTATATAAATAAATATGCATATTAATAAAAATAAAAATTTATATTGGATATACTTATTCAGAGCTTTAATGAAAAAAAAAAAAAATTATATTTTTTATACATCTTAAAAAAATTAAAATAATTTTGTATTTTCTCAAAAAATTCAGCAATATTTGAAAATTTTTATTAAAGTATTTATATTTTTTTTGGAAAATTAAAAATTCCTGAATGCGCCTAAAGAAGTATAACTTCAAAAATACTTCAATAGTTTCACTAAAGCTCTGAATAAACTGAAAAAAATTTTGACTAACGTTGTTAAAAACTTAATTGGAATTTTTTAAAATAAATTTTAGATACTTTTGCTAACCAATAATTTAATTAAATTAAAAAAAAACTCCAATTGAGTTTTTTATTTTGTGTTAACAAAAATTAAATTTATATTATTGATAATCACGTTTTTTATTTCTTGAAATTTAATAATGGTTTTGGTTTGCTGCTTTCTTTTATTTTTCTTCTTTTGGCTTTTGAGGTACATGATTTATGTTGTTTTTATTATTTCTCTTATTTCAAACAGGCGTTAATTACTGACTATTGGTAAGTTTTTCATTTTTCTTTAGTTAAAAATCTTCCTCAATGTCATGTACCTCTTTAGCACTTTACAATAATCTTTATCTTGAATGTATTTTAAAGTTCGAACGTTATTATGGCATATATGTATGTTGAGGAAGATTTTTTTTGTTTATATATTTATATACATAATATATATTATCTCGAAGCTCGTTCCAAGTCGGACTACAATTATATAAGGTATGATATACGAAAAAAAATGTTATGCCAGCGTCAAACAATCCAAGCCCTATGCCAGAATAACTTTCAACGATGGTGTGATATTTTTTTACGGGGCTTTTGGGTAATTTCTCTGGTTATAACTTGATATATTTGTGGCTAAATATAACGGAATATATTTAATGCTAAAAAAAAATATATTTATTCGTAGATTTGTGTTTTAAATTTTATAGTCTGAGAGTTAGTGTTATTTTTGATACATCACTTATTTATTAACCCTTTCATGCATACATTTTTCTTTGGGTTCAATGGACTTGAAATTTGTCACTCGGGGGTTTTTGGGGTCGCTGATGACGAATCTGAGCACAGAATTTCAAAATTCAAAATGGCGGATAAAAGTACAAAAAGTTGCTCGATGAAAGTGAAAATGGGCACTCGGGGGTTTTTGAGATCGCTGATGATGAATCTGAGCACAGAATTTCAAAAGTCAAAATGGCGGATCCATTATGGCGGACAAAAGTACAAAAAGTTTTATCATTTTTGTCCGCCATATTAGATACGCCATTTTGAATTTTGAACTTTTGACTTCAGATTCGTAATCAGCGACCCCAAAAACCCCCGCATACTAGTTTTCAACGTAATCTAATAAATTTTATCATTTTTGTCCGCCATATTAGATCCACCATTTTGAAATTTTGACTTCAGATTCGTAATCAGCGACTCCAAAAACTCCCGCATACTAGTTTTCAGCGTAATCTAATAAATTTTATCTTTTTTAACCGCCATATTGGATCCGCCATTTTGAATTTTGATTTTTTGACTTCAGATTTATAATCAGCGACCCCAAAAACCCTCATAAAGCTGATTTCCGATTTTTTAACAGTAATAGATTTGCCACAGTTACATTTAATCTGCAAAATAGCTACTTTTTTGCTCTTTATTTATTTATAAAATGCAGTAATTATTTTAAAAAGCGCATATTACTTTTCAATATAAGTGCATGAAATATATGTTATAATATTAAAAAACTGCATTAGAAAAGGTGTTGCAGTACAGCAACACTATGCAACAAAGGGTTAAGTGTTGAAACTTTTTTTAAATGATATTTATCCCCCATAATGCTGGCACCCCTTATTTAATTAAGGGCTAAAATTGTAGCTCTAAAATAATTTAGCCCTTAATTTAAATTTTTATTTTAGTCTTTTTTTGTAATTTTAACAAATTATTTATAAAGTTTCACCCCTTGGTAAATGATTTATAAAAAAAAAACGCTAGCTCTTGGACTATAAAATTTTTTTAATTGTTCCATTTTTTTAACCCCACTTATTTTGTTTTTGAATTGTGATTTTTTTATGCGTGTTTTCTACTAATTTGTTTATCATCTGTCATATTTAAGCCACATAATAAATAAATTTATTAGATTCCTTAGTATTTTTTTTTGATCAGCCACTTTGAAAATGCAATTTCAGATAATTTATTTCGCTGTAATATAAATAGCTAATGCAGCAGTATTAGTGAGATAGTTTTTTATATCTTTTTTCCCCTAATTGCTTTACAATATAATTCTTTTAAGAAATATTAGTATTTTTTTCTTATCTGACGTCTTTCTTATCTATTGAAAAATGTAAAGTATTTTATATATATATATTTTATATATATAATAACGTTTTCAGGATGTGGTTCTTTTAAAAGAAGGTTCTCTTGGGTTCAGTATAATCGGGGGAACAGATCATTCGTGTACGCCATTCGGGAATAACGAGCCAGGAATATTTATATCACACGTAAGTGAATTTAAAATAGCACGACATCAAACGAATTAATCAAATCTTATATATATATCTATCGTAGGTCGTACCAGGAGGTATAGCGGCAAGCTCTGGTAAACTAAGAATGGGTGACAGAATACTGAAAGTGAACGGAACTGACGTAACGCAATCTGCGCATCAAGACGCTGTGATGGAGTTACTGCGACCAGGGGATAGCATCACATTGACTGTGAGACACGACCCTCTTCCAGAAGGTTTCCAGGTACTTGTCGTAGAGTTAGTTGTGGTGAATGGTGCAGAGGTTCTCAACAAGTTAATTTAATTTAAATAGTTTAAAAACTTGTCGAGAATCTGAGGTTTGATTTAGTAATACTAGTTTTTAAATAAAGGTACATTGTTAATTGTTAATAATTATTAACAAACGTTCATATCGCTTAGTTTTATTTTATTTTTTTATTATTTATACTGTCTATGTACATATACCCCTGCTTTTTAACATATTTAGGTTTTCTAATCGTATTTACAAATATCTCCAATTCATTGTTTTCTTGCTAGCGAATGGAAGTAATATTTTTACCGTCTCTGGTAAGTAATTACGTTACGAAAGGTTGTAGAAATCATTTGCTAGTTTGGTTTTAAAAATGTCAACGGATGTAAATAGTCGTTATTCAGTTTTATCAATCGCAAAATAGTTTAAAAGTCGCACGTTGAAAAAACAAAAATAAAATTTTGTTTCTCATTTTATTGTGTATATAGTTTTCTCACTCTACCAATAAATATTGCAACATTAGTTAATTAAATTCATTATTTTTTTCTTTATCACTAAATAGGTGACATTTTTTTATCCACACAATTTGGGCTCTTTTGTGATTGTTAATTATTGGTTTAACGACTAAATAAAATATCAATGTGTAAATTTTGTATTTTAAATATAATTTTGCATTCTAAATGCATCGTATATAAAGTCTAAATATTTTATTCTAATTTTTTTCTATCTATTTAAATTTTTTGTTGTGTGCAACTGTGTATTTTTGTTTTTTTAATAAACAGTTTAATTTTTGAACTGATGATTTTTTCTTTAGGATTTAAAAATCGTAAAAGCCGAAGGTGAAAAGCTTGGCATGCACATTAAAGGAGGTTTAAGGGGTCAACGAGGAAACCCTCTAGATAAAAACGATGAAGGTGTATTCATATCCAAAATCAATTCCGGAGGGGCTGCTAAAAGAAGTGGAAAATTAAAGGTACTGAAAAATCCAACACAACCCACAAAAAATCACCTAATTGTTATTTATTTATCTAGGTGGGAATGAGACTTCTAGAAGTAAACGGCCGATCTTTATTAGGCGCGACGCATCAGGAAGCAGTGAATGCTCTACGGAGTTGCGGGGACGTTATATGTCTCACTGTGTGCAAAGGGTATGACAAGGCTGATATAGAGAGGGCCATACTCGAGGGGAAGTTGATCAGGGAGCAGAAACGGACGCAGAGCACTCGCAGTTCACTGTCGCACTCGGTTTCTAGTCTTGATAAGGAAGATGACGATACTATCGCAGCGAAACAAGTATGTTTTAATTAATTGGTAGTTTTTTATGTGTGTTGATTGTTATTTATTGTGATAGGAACAACAGGCAAAGAAAGAATTAGTCGAATGGGAACGTGAAGAGGAAGAAAAACGCGTAGTAGAAAATTCTGTCTTCGTGGATGAGGATATGTCTCTTGTGGAAGTGAAACCTAAATCAACACCTGAAAAGGTAATTTACTTTCTCTAAAATCAGGAATTTTATTTTAAAAATCGGGGAAGTCTAAAACAGTCACGGAAAGTCCGAGAATTTACTACTAATTTACAACTAATTATTGGAAAGTCAGGGAATTTACTAAGAAGTCTGAGAAAAGTCATGGAATGTACTAAGAAATCTGGGAATTTCGGGAATTTACTAAGAAATCTGGGATTTCAGGGAATTTACTAAGAAATCTGGGATTTCAGGGAATTTACTAAGAAATCTGGGATTTCAGGGAATTTACTAAGAAATCTGGGATTTCAGGGAATTTACTAAGAAATCTGGGAGTTCAGGGAATTTACTGGGAGTTCAAGGAATTTACTAAGAAATCTGGGATTTCGGGGAATTTACTAAGAAATCTGGGAGTTCAGGGAATTTACTGGGAGTTCAAGGAATTTACTAAGAAATCTGGGATTTCGGGGAATTTACTAAGAAATCTGGGAGTTCAGGGAAATAACTAAGAAATCTGGGATTTCAGGGAATTTACTAAGAAATCTGGGATTTCGGGGAATTTACTAAGAAATCTGGGATTTCAGAGAATTTACTAAGAAATCTGGGTTCAGGGAATTTTCTATAAAAACTGGAAAATCATGGAAAAGTTACCAAAAAATCTAGTTAGAGAATTTACTAGAAATCTGAAAAAAAGGGGAAAGTAATAAAATTTAAATTTATTTACAGGTCCTGGACGTAGTTCGGGCTGCAGAGATGTTAGTCCATAAATCAACGAGTCCGACAGACGCCCCTGTTCCCCCCAAATCTCCCGGAGGTCCAAACTCAACTGAACTCAAAACCACGACAATAGTGATGAGTAAACATACCCTAGCGCCCCAGAACAGCACGGTAAGAGTCATTCCAAACCTTCTTAAAACCTAACTCTGTTGTATATATCTGTTACGTGTAACACGTTCGAATGCATTTACATTTAATATTATTAATTAAACCAGGGACTCGAAACAGAATAACGTAAGTAACTGAAAATACTTTAGTAAAAATTATCGCAATGAAAATTAATGGGTTTGCCGAAAAACTAATAAAGGTAATTTTGTTTTAAGTCCCTGTCAAAAACAATAAAATGTATTTTCGTTATGAATACGTCCAATAATTTATTTATGGGAAAATTGTCGTTTATGTGGAAAAAATATCGTTTCTCAATTGTAAATAAATATTGATGACATTTATTTAAAAAAAATTAATAGTTGGACATTTAAATGAATGAAAAATAGGAATAGTTGCCAACGATATATTTTTAAAATATAAATTCCTTCCACTTAAAATCAGTAAATTAATATTATATATTATAAGTCGTTCAGGAGCCAAAATGACTTAAGTACAGTCAAAAAAATAAATATTTTATAAAAAAGTGAAATTGGTTAAATGGGCAACTGAGCAACTCATAAGGCAGTGGTCTCGAAAATATTCACTAATTATAATAATATTATTTACAGTAATAATAAAAAAAATTCGATACAAATTGAAAACCACTGGAAAATAAAATATTTTTCTATTTTCAGTATAAAATAAATATTAAAATTACTTATTATAATATATTTACCAAAATTTTAAGAAATGATCTTTGGACATTTGATTTATTACTGCCAAATGTGAATACAGTAAAACTTCCACCACTTTCCCCTATTGCATAAAAAAAATTGGTAGAGTGAGTATGTTATGTACACAATAACATGAAAAGCATAAAACAACTACCTAAACAACTGCCTTTTATTTCTCAATCTTTATCAGGATAAATTAATTGCATAAATAACTAATGTTAATTTGCATGTATTGGTAGAGAGAGTGCATTATATACACAATAACATAAGACTTTTACTTCTCTATATTTTTTTTTTGATTTTTTTCGCTACATGAAAATTTAATTCAAAATTAGTTTTTATCAAGAATTACTGGGGGTGAGAGGGGGGGGGGGGGGTATAGGTTAGGGAAGTTATATTGTAGTTATCAAATCAAATGTCAAAAGATTAAATTATAATATATAATTGCCTTATGTACATGAATTTTTGCTTTTTAAAAAAAACAAAATGCTTGTATTTATAATAATTTAATAATACACTTTAAAAATATTTTAATATAAGGGTACATTTAATCATAAACCAAGTGAATTTTATGTTATATTAAATAATAATATATTTAATATGAAGTCAATCAATTTATACAAATATAAAAGTAATTATTTATAATGTTAATTGGTATTTGTGCTTGACATTGGTATGGAAATATAAACTTTTATTTAACGTTAACATTAAGAAATTATTATTGTCAATTTAATTGATTATAATATCTACACTTGTCGATTTTTTTACTTTGTCCAATTTCACCAATCAATATTTGTGTTGACAGCTAGATACCCATCTGTTAAATAGCAAATGCTGGGTTCTGGTTGGCCAATTGCTGCAACCAATAATAGACTGTGGTAAAACTAGGGGTTAATCAGCAATACCAACTTAAATAAATTATCCTTTGTTTAGTTAAGAACAAAATGCACATAATAACAATTAACGTAAACAAATTAGCAAAAATATTAGTTGGTGAACGTTAATATCCCTAGAAGTTACCAAATGTAAAAATATAACATGTTTTATTTTCTTTAATAGATTGAGGTTAAAATTGACAAGTGTATTACATGCATACAATATTATATGCAAAATGGTCCCATATTATAATTTTTTACTGACAATGAGTTAGCCCCATTTGTTTTAAATTGTTTTTGCTGAAAACATTATACACATTTTTTATAACAGATTATTTGTTAAATTATTTTTATAATATGGGATAATTGTAGAGTTTAAAATAATATCTATATTAAAATGAAGCTGATTCATTATCAAAGACTGATATTGCAATTGAAATATATAAAATATCTTTAATAAATCATAACATGAATCGTATTCAGTCTTGCCAACTTTTCAACTTAACTCCACCAGATAAAAAATTAAATTACATTTATAGCAAAACAGAAATTCCCTAAACCTCATCTTAGACAGACAAAAAGCAAATTTTATATTAAAAAAACGAAAATATGAACATTTCTCTTCTGATTTACCCCCTCCCCCTTGTGTAACAAAGGAAAAAGTATTTAATATTTTAAAAATTTAAAATTCAGTAAATTTAAATTTCTGGAAATTTGTGCTAGTTGGCAACCCTGAATTAAATAATATAACGTATTGTGTTCTGTTTTTGTTAAACATATGTAAATATATATATATATACAGTTCCACACACACACGCATATACACACCCGCCAAAAAAATTTTGAGATCTATTTTTTTTCTTAAAAAAATGGCCAAAATTAAAAATTTTATAACTTCGGCAAAAATGATCGTAATCAGATAATTTAAAAAATATTTTATAGCTTAAAATCTCTACTTTAGATTATTAAGATTGTAATTTAATTAATTTCTCGTAGAGTTAAAATAAAATTTACATTTCAAGCTTTAAATTTTGAAATAAAAAATACTAGATAAATAATAGTAAAATGTTATACTAACCTACAAAAATCAAGGGTCTTTTGCCCTGATCTACGCCCTAAACATGTTTGACGCATGCCACATCAAAATTTTTATCACAAAAATTATTTCATTATTTAAAATAATTAGGTCTGATAAATTTTTTGGCGAGTGTATTAAAATTTCTGTTAGTTTCCGTTAACTAAAAATGTAGTTATCATTACAGAAAATATCACCAAGTATTCTTCCATAACATAAACCTACCCGAAGTGCTTCTTTTTCGAGTGTAAGTGGGTGTAAGAATGCTATTTTTGAATTCAGACGTGAATATTATTGTTTGTTTCTGAAATATCTTATATATGTGATCCGAACAGTTTTTCCCGATTGTTGTAAAAACCGTTGTCTCTTCTATTTATTTTGTTTATTGATTTATTATCAATAATGTCTTTCTACTATATGTATCATAAAAATAAATACAATTTGTATAAAGTTTATATGTCGTAAATTTTTGTTTTCTAAATTATTTTTGTTTTTTGAGGTTATATTTCAGCTTCAGAAATTTCGCCCCAAATTTCTACAATTTATATTTATTTTAATTGTATTTTTTTCTAATCCCCCCTCCCCCAAATATCACGTAGTTACACCCCCCCATATTAATGTCTTCTTAGAGTATTATTTTTATTTATTTTTTATTTTTGGTTCGTGTACATACATATTTTAATTAATATTATTATTTTTTTATACCTAGTAATATGTATTATTAAAGTGGCAATACTTTTTTTTAATTATGCTCACTTAATGTATTAAAAGGTATGATGTTAACAAATATTTATTTTTGATTGTGAATGCTTTTTGATTCTTTATTTCTGTCTAGTTTATTTCCAAAATGTTGGTTGTTTAATCGAGTAGCTAAAATGCCAAAAAGATTAAATCTATATTATTTTTTGCAATATTAACAAACTAGATTTAATTCTTTTGGCAATTTAGATCCTTAATTGTTTTCAAAAATAAAATGCGATCATGTAAAATATATATTAATTCAGAATTATGTGGTCGCATTTGTTTTAAATATTATTATTTTTTCAGTACTTGCTTGACTTGTTATTTTTTTTTTCGTTTAATCTAAAATGAACTATTTATAATTTTTTGCTATGAATAATGATGTAGATGATTGTAAATGTATCATAAGATATTGATTGAATGATTCATTTCAGAGTTTACCTTCACCTGTTTCATCAGCGACAACTAAAATGTCTGTTAGTGACAAAAAGAAATTTTTTGAAAATGCTATGGAAGAAAGTCAAAATCCTTCACCAAAACCAGGTAGGACTGTTTTTAAAACTCTTGCCCAATTTCAGAAACGAAAATTTAAATTTAACTGTCAGTTAAATAACAGTTATTAACCTCCAAAGGTCTGTTATTTCTAACAGTCTTGTAATATTTTCAAATGGACCAATCAGAATACAATAAACAGAAGTGAGCTTCTAAATGCTGGGTTCTGATTGGTCCATTTGAAAATTTGTTTGATTGTTAAAAATAACAGACATTGGTGGATTATGTTATTTGTCATTTAACTTTAACAATTAAGTTTAAAAAAAATCAGATCTCATTTTATATTATATATATTTTTTTCTAGATAAAGTATTCAGTTTCCTAAGTCAAGATGAAGTAGAAAGAATGAAAGCAGAAGAAGAACAGAAGATTGCATCTCTTTCTCGTGCAGATATAAGATCGTGGGCTGCTTTATCAGACCCAGAGAACGATAATGGAGACTTTGAGGAATTGGGAGCCGAAAAGTACGTCTTGAAAATAAAAAAAAATGAACCAATCTAATTAAATTTAATTAGTTTCAGACCGAAACCAGTAAGCCGAACTTTACCTAGCTCTGTACGGACAGCCAAAGCTGAGCGTAGAATCAAAGACAAGCTGCGGGAAGAAGGATTATTAGAGGAGGACGATGAAGAGGACAGCTCGCTCTCTCCAGCCGAGAAACGAGCCCTGCGTGCCGAGAAACGGGCTGCTTGGAGGCAGGCTCGGCTAAAATCTCTAGAACAGGTACGGTAACAAATATTTTCACTTTTGAAGAATCGGAGTGAATTTAATTTTATTTCAGGATGCGATTCAGGCGCAAATGGTTATTAAAAGTATGACGGACATGGTGGGGACAGCTCCAGCCGTCGATGAAGTAGCGTTAAGTCAAGATGATGTAAGTGTTTAAAAAATATCTTGCTTTTTTTTAACACGAAAGTGCATGATTTAAAAACCAGTCAATAATAATCTAATAATGTTCACAGACGAAGGAATATTAACTTGAACGTTAGTTATTTTGGATAGTTTGATATAATTTATCGATACAAAACACTAATAGCATGGGACGGTTAATTTTTTTTATAATTATATGTGAACTAAAATAGTTTTTGTCTAAATTTTATTAATAGTGCTTATTTTATTTAACATAATAGTTTGGAGTTAAAGTGTTAATAAATTCCGACGATTTTTTTATATTTTTTCATTCATTTATACAGGTGAGTCGATAGTGCGTATTTTTAAAATATTCAAAATTACCGCCAAAACTTATATTTAAAAAATAAAAATTTCGAGTGTACAAAATATGTAAAATTTGTTTCAAATATTCATCTTTCAACTAGATTTAAAATTTTGTAATTTGTTTTAAACAATAATGAAAGTAAATACGCATTTTTGACTCACGCTGTACATATATTTATAACGACAATCGGAAACAAAAAATTCAAATCGGTCATATTCCAACAATTAAAAAATTATGTCACACAAATGGGCAACAATCAAAAAACAACGTAAGAATTGCATTATAATTATTATTCCCGTCAGTTACGAAGCGAAGGGCCTCTGAGGCCATCGAGCGCCGATTTCCCCAAGTTGGCAGTGCGTAGTACGCCCGGTCACACTAAAATACGCGAATCCGAGAAAGTAGTGGACGAGAAAATAACTCGAAAAACCGAGGAATACGTTGACGAGGTAACTGGCGAACGCAAAGTCAGAACGGTGGAGTACATCGAAAAGCTGATTGAGAAAGAGGTACTACAAATATCGCCTACACGGTTATATTGTTACTACTGTTGTTCTGCTGATTTATACCTATTCGAAGCTTGCGCATATCGGGATTGCCGTTTTTTTAAATTGTATATATTTGTATGAGAGATGCAGTAATTCTTTGATTATTTGTGTATGTTTTCAGAAGCCATTTGTATAAGTATCGCTAATTCTATTTAAAATTAGAAATTCCCTGCGCCTTCGTTTGAGTAAAATCGATTATACTTAAGTCAAATTCTTGAAGTACTACCTACAGCTAAAATTTTTTGATTTAAGTACTTTTAAAAAAAGAAATAGTATTTGATACTTCAAGTACTTTTCGAATGTGATACTTGATTTTATCAAGTAAAGTACTTCAAGTACATTTGAAAATAGCTAAAAGTACTTAATACTTCAAATACTTTCATTATGTAGTTTGTACTTGTGCTTCAAGTATATTTGAAAACAGCTAAAAGTACTTAATACTTCAAATACTTTATTAAGTTTTAGTACTTGTGCCTCAAGTACATTTAAACATGGCTAAAAGTACTTTATATTTCAAATACTTTACTAAATACTTGGTACTTGTACTTCAAGTACTTTATTAAGTTGTTGGTACTTGTACTTCAAGTTTTATTAAGTACTTGGTACTTGTATTTCAAGTACTTTATTAAGTACTTGGTACTTGTACTTCAAGTACTTTATTAAGTACTTGGTACTTGTACTTCAAGTACTTTCACTGAGTACTTGTGACAACTCTGCATCTACCATTGATTTTCTCGATTTATTTATATATTTTTTGCAAATTTATTCAAGTCAACAAAAAAAAACGATAATTGAAAAATTACAACAAAATAAACTTTGTAAATAAATTTTCTACCACTGCTTAAAATGCTATAATGGCTGTTTTCTCCACTAAATTATTACAGTTGATTTCCATACTGTATTATAATAAATAATTATGCAAACATTATTGCCGAAGCCTAAAATTTACAAATTCAAATGCTTTTATTTTCTTTAGCCGTTCTATTTTATCTTTAAGTGATCACGAATGTTAAATAAAAATGCATGGAAATAATTTAAGCTACAAAATTAACAAATAACTTATTTTCCTTACTGCTTTAATCAAGGAATTACTGTTTAAGGACAAATACATATATTAAATTTGCTCAAGCTTTATATCAGGGGTGGACTGGACATTTTATATACCCCCCCCCCCCCCCCGGTTTGGGATACAGATATTTTAAGAGTTGATTCTTTGGCTCATTGTGAGTAAAAAAAAATACACTGCAAGGTGGGGTCTATTTTTAACACCCTCTGAGCTACAGGCTGTTTAAAAAGTAGTACTTACAAACGTAGAGGAACTTTTTAAACACCCTGTAGCTCAGAGGGTGTTTAAGATAGCCCCCCCCCCCTTTTCGTAAAAATGTTTACTCACAATGAGCTAAGGAATCAGATCCTAAACTGGACCATTCTGTAATTTTTTATTTTTTTTTACTTCTGTCCATCCCTGAGTGGTATAATCTTGTAGGCCGTAGTACTCTGTTGTAGACAGACCTTCTGACTATTGTTTGCCGTATTTTGTTTGGTTACTTCTTGATTAGCGCACTCGAAATGCATGTTTTTTTGTATTATTTTTTTTACTAACGCACTACTAATCTGCTAACTATAATATTTTTAGTAATTTTTTTTACAGGAATTTTTAGTAAACATATTTTTTATAGTAAAAATAGATTAGAACAAATTTTTTTTTTCATCATTACCGTGAGTAAAAAAAAATGCGTAGATCCTAAAAGACATTAAAAAAAACTGGCTTAAAATTATTTAAACTTTTTATTACTACAAATAGTTAAATAAAAAATGCAGTTCTTTTTCTGACGTTTAAATATCGTAATTTTTATTTTCTGTCATTTCCGTTT
This sequence comes from Sialis fuliginosa, assembly GCA_961205875.1. Taxonomy (NCBI): domain Eukaryota; kingdom Metazoa; phylum Arthropoda; class Insecta; order Megaloptera; family Sialidae; genus Sialis; species Sialis fuliginosa. The sequence goes on along the minus strand of OY540818.1, from coordinate 18,823,194 downwards.
TATCCGGAAGTGATTCCAACATATATTTTTCAAATGGAACACTATATTATATTATTACGATGAACAACGTTTGTCAATTTTTTTAACCGAATTAAAATAATTAACAAACTGAATCGTAAAAATTAAGAAAAAAATCTGAAAAATGTTCTCCAAATTGTACCTCTATATTAAATCCCCCCCCCCCCCCCATTTTTTTACCAGTTTATTATTCGTACTTTGCACTTTTTTCTGATAAAAAAACCTTTCTTATGTAAATATAAAATTAAATTTTTGCTTATCTATTTTCTTGCTATTTTGGGGCGTAAAAGGAACGTTCACAAACCACGTATTGCGTTTAGAGGGGGAGGGGGGGGGGGGTAAAGCTATTTCATATTCAAATTTTAAGTAACATTTCCGTAAAAATATAATAGTTCAAAAACTATATTGTAATTATTGTAATATAATATATGATATTGCGGGGGGGAGGGGGTCACAAAATTCTAGCTTTACGTGTTTTATGGACGTTTCCAAATATAAAATCGAAACCGGGTAAATTTAACGGTGTTTTTATATTAAAGATCGAAACACTGCAAGAAAATATAATTTCTTTGGAACTAACGGAACCAGCGGTAGTCAAAACAGAACTAAACGGTAATGGCGGCGTAGAAGAAACAATAACCGAAGAATTGGAAGAAGAGGTCGATCAGGAAAACGAGAATCAGAATTCAGCCACGACGGGTAAAAAGAAAAAACGTAAAAAGTCGAAAAAAGGGAAACACTAAGGGGATAAATTCTTACAATTAGATATATATATTTATCTATTTCGGTCCATGAAAATAGTATTATTTGACTTTATTAGGATGATTTTTTTTTAATATTTTGACTTAATGATTCCTTATTTATTATTTAGTATCAGATTTAGAAAATCATATATTCATATGCAGTGTATTCCAAGTTTTAAAAAGACATAGGAAATTTAACATGGGGACAATTAGAAATGTTGTAGTAGCCTTTGATCGTATTTAACGACCTGTGATTGGTGCAATTTGAATTGCCGCCTCGAAACTAACTGATAAATTTTAAATTAATCAACAGTATTTTGTTTTCAACAATTAAAATAAGCATTCTAGATAAAATAATAATAATATTTTTTGGCAGATATAAATTTGAAAACAAAATACTATTGACTATTTTATTAAATTTTGTGGCGGCATTTCAAAATGCACCAATCAAACATCGTTAAATTCGATCAATGGTTACTACAACACTTCATGTTAAATTTCCTATGTCTTAATCAACTTGGAATACACGGTATAAAAAATTACCGAAATTCGGTATGAACGTTATAAAAAAAAACAGTGGTTTGCAAATGTGATCAACTCGAAGGTATTAGTTTGGGAACCACTGGACATATCCTTATATATCGTAATTTAATCGTCATCGTAAAACTACGTAACAACAGTCATTTGTTTTTATAATTATTGTAGTGCGTAATTTAATTTTCGATATTTTATATATTAGATTGTTTTTTTTCATTTTCGGTTACGTTGGTCGAATTAAATGTTTTATTTATAGCAGAAGTTCTTGATTTGGGTACAGCAGATTGAGAACTCCTGGTCTATAAGTTTGAAATAAAGTTTTATGCGATAAAAATATGGCAACTGTAAATCACACAATTTTCAGAATTGTGTTAAAATTTTTATTAAGCAAAATAAAATATTTTTTTGCATTAAATAATTAAAACAAAAATATCATCAATTTTAAATAATTTTTTTTTTGAGTGTAAAAACTAGGAAATCGTAGAAAATCTTTAAGATAAAAATAAAATATATTTTTCATTTATTTGAAACGACATATTAAAAAAAAAAAAGAAGTTACAGACCGATTTATTTAAGATAGGATTCTGCCACAGTCAGGGCTGAAAGGGTTAAGTCTAGTTCCACGTATTAAAATTTCAAATCGTTTAGAATTTACAGCACTAAAGTTTTTAAGTAAAATATTTGTCTTCGGATAGTGATATTTTTTTAGGGGGCAGACCCAGTTGGGGCTTCCAAAAAAAGCTCTTTTTAAGATTTTTTTTGGTCACGCATTAAAATAATTAATAAATGTTTTTCCACATGAAATATATGTATTTAAAGAAAACATTTTTTTATGGCAAAATATTAAAAAATACAGCAAAGTTGGGAGGGATTCATCGAAATGGTTTCAAATTTTAAAACCACCTGAAGATTATGTGACTTATAGTTCGCCAAAAAAAAAATTACATAGAACTTTGTAATCCTTCAAAACGTTATTAATATTTAACCCTCTTGATCTTTCTGAATGAAAATTTTCATAGCAGGGGTGTGTTTTGAAATTATCAAAATGTTTAAATTTTTTTCGGACGTTTTTTTCGTACCAACGTAAAACAAAAAAAACTATTTCTACAATTACAAAAAAATAGCATGGATATAAAAATTCAATTTATAAAAAATACGGACTATGCTGAATCATATAAATATAGGTTATCAAAAAAAAAAAACAACTCAGTGGAGTATTTTAATTTAAATTTTAAGCAATAGAAAACTGATTTTAAATAATATTAACTGAACTCGTCGCTTCGTTTATATTTAATATCAACAAAAATAATATATTTGCAGTCAATCGGTTGTAAATATATATTGGTAGAGTGAGTAAGCTATAAAAAAAATAACATGAAGCACACGAAATATTTTTATTTTGTTTTTTAAGTGGATTTTTGATTAGAGTTAGACACGTTGGTTGCAAATATTTACTTCCATTCCTGTTCTTGTTAAATATATACGTTGATGGCGGGTATATAATGAACAAAGGTGCACTGAAAGTATGATACATTGCATTTAATCGACTAATCACGTTGTTAGTTGAAGGGACCATAGATTTGCTTATAAATAATATCGGGTAAAGTAAAGATTGTAATGAAACGTTTCTATTTTAAAAATCAAAATATGATGTTTTTAAAAATTGTTTTTATATAAATGTTTTTAATATATATTTTTTTTTTCAATTTTCAATGACAGTTGAATAACTTCCAGATATTTGTTATTTGTGTCGTGGTATGTTATATTATATTAATACTTAACTGACGGATTAGGGGACATTTGTATAAATTGAATGGATTAAACACAAGACGTATTTTTAATTCCGTCAATTAAGTGTTTTAGGCCAGGAGGTAAGTTGGAAAAATTATTCTGAGTGGATATTTTTTGGAGTGTGATGGAGAAGGGCATTTTTTTTTAGCTTTCTTTCAACTTTACGACAAAAATCGTTGGATACAAAATGAAAGGTAATTAAATTGTCTACAGAAAAGGTTCCATACATAATTTTGTCAGATTTGTACTTTACTGAATAATAGCTGTCTGAATTTATTAAAATTATTTGAAACTAGGAAATGGGAAAAATCAGTTTATGTCGATTTTTTAGCTTTCTTTCAACTTTACGGTAAAAATCGTTGGATACAAAATGAAAGGTAATTAAATTGTCTACAGAAAAGGTTCCATACATAATTCGGTCAGATTTGTACTTTACTGTATAATGGCCGTCTGAATTTATTAAAATTATTTGAAACTAGGAAATGGGAAAAATCAGTTTATATCGATTTTTTTTAGCTTTCTTTCAACTTTGCGATAAAAATCGTTGTATATAAAATGAAAGTTAATTAAATTGTCTACAGAAAAGATTCCATACATAATTTTGTCAGATTTGTACTTTACTGAATAATGGCCATTTGAATTTATTAAAATTGAACAAATATTTCAATAAAAATACAATTTTAATAAAAATTCAAACGATCATTATACAGTGAAAAAAAAATTTATAGGACCTTATTTGTAGAGAATCTAAATAGCTTTCATTTTATATATAATGATTTTAGCCGTAAAATTGAAACAAAGCGAGGGATCGGCAAAAAATGATTTTTGTCTTTCAAAAAAATATCCATTTTGAATTTATAAATACTCGATTCCTGGCCTATTCTGGGTAATCAAAAATAATTTCATAAAGTGACGTTGGTCGATTCGACCAACGTAATGTTATAACAGATTCTTTAATATATATATATTTATATATGAATGTTAAATTGATATAATTAGGTATTTTGTGTTTCTATAATGTACACATCATATTTTTGTATTCCATTTTAGATTTTTATTTCCTATATTTTAATTTATATTAAAATGATTTAATGTATTTATCCATCACAATAAAAACAAAGTATATTTATCACTTACTATATTTTTTATCGTGTATTATTATTATGTCTCGAAACATTCTTGTGGATTATTCCACGATTTTAATTTATGCAATATAATTTTTAATTCTAATTGTACAATACACAAATGAAAGTTATTCTTGGTAACTGGGTTCATTCATTAATATTTTATTATAATTATATATCATGTATTTAATTAAACATTATATTATTATTATTATTAACAAAGTGTACAAAATAAAATTATGTTTTTAAATATTTTGTTTTTTATTTAAACGATAAACCTTACAGGAAATATGGTGAGTAAATTGATAAATTAGACAAATTAAAAAAAATAATTAATTTCCACTGAAACAGGGGGATTTCCTAAACGGTAAGAAATACAGATTAGGGTAAATGAGATGAATTATTTGTAAGGAAGAGGTGAGTATTAGTACGTCAAAAAATATTAATAATTCTATGTGGTTTAGGCGGTGTACCCAAAAATCTGAAAATTCAGAAATTCTTTAAATGGTTTTAACATTTTTATCAAAGTAGATAGGTACTTTTTGTATAGAATTGATTGGTGTATTTAGAATTTTTATATCACTTTTAGTTTTAAATTGTCCATATGTACACGATTTACACGATTTTGAAATAACAATAATTTTTTTTACACGTATTGATTTGATTTTTTCTTGTTAAATTTCTCTTTAATATTAAAAAAATAAATAATTTTTTTTACACGGTGATTGGCTGTATTCAGTGTATTGGTGTACATCCAAAAGCATTACTAATTATAAAATAATGACTGTATTCGCGCCTATACCATATGATTCATAGCATATAAGAGTATCAACAGCGAGTAAAAATCGTAAGTATAAATAAATACATACATTTATATAAAGAAGGTAAGTAATAGTTAATTGTACAATACTTAATAATACTTGTGTAGATAAACAAGTAAAATACAAACAACTATCTATGTAGATAAATAGATATAATCAATTCAATAAGTTCTCGACAAAGCATTTTACAATTAGTCGGAATGTCTTCTGAAAAAATATAACAATTTTAAAGTACATGCGACGCCATCTAACGGGAAAAGTTTGAACTAACAATATAAATCAGCCAGTTTTTTTGATAGTTCAAGCTTTTCACGCTAGATGTTGTTACATGTACTTTAAAAATTTCAATACATTTTTCAGAAGCCATTCCAACTAAGTAAATTTTTTTAACGAGTTAGACACGCTATCGTATGTATTAGGGCATCATGAGTCCAAAAATGCACATAAAATATTTCGCTCGGATCGATAACACTGTTTTTAACAATATTTGTCTAAACAATTTGCTTGTAATTTTTAACAAACGAAGGAATTTTAATCTGGTGCCATATATGATAACAGCGTGTCCTTTTACATATGATGTCATGTATAATACTTTCAAATTTGAAATGGGTGTATCAATTACCGTACTGAAAAACACATCCTTATTGAATTTGAAAATAATTGACATGCCATCGTATGTAAAAGGACTCACTGACATCAGAAATGATAACAGATTTTAAATCAATTCACTGGTTCAAAATTTGATGAAATTTTTTAAGACAAAAATTGATAAAAAACCGTGTTATCGATCCCAGCGCAACTTTTTATGGGCATATTTGGAATCAGGGTGCCCTAATACATACGATAGCGTCTCTAACTCGCCAAAAAATTTTTTTTCCAAAAAAGAAGCAAGGCTATAGTATGGCTTAAAAAACACCCGAAAAACACTTTTTTCGATTTTCAAATAATTAGATACGTTATCGCATGTAAAGGGATATGCTAATTCGACAATTTTTATCTGTTGTGAAATTCATCAAAGGGTTCAAAAGTTACAGCCATTTTAAGACGAAAAATTGATAAAAAACGGTGATAGGGGTCCGAGCGGAACTTTTTATCAACATTTTTGGAATCACCATGCTGTTATACATACGATAGCGTGCCTAACTCGACAAAAAAAAAAATGATGCTATGACGTAACATGACGGCGCCTACACCATTTATAAAAATATACAAAAATAATATATATTTGGTATTTTTGAATAAGGAATACAAAAAAATCAAAAAATATTTTATTCTGTATATATGGTGGAGATGCCGTCATGTTACGTCATAGCATCAATTTTTTTTTTGTCGAGTTAGGCACGCTATCGTATGTATAACAGCATGGTGATTCCAAAAATGTTGATAAAAAGTTCCGCTCGGACCCCTATCACCGTTTTTTATCAATTTTTCGTCTTAAAATGGCTGTAACTTTTGAACCCTTTGATGAATTTTGCAACTGATAATAAAAGTCGAATCAGCATATCCCTTTACATGCGATAACGTATCTAATTATTTGAAAATCGAAAAAAGTGTTTTTCGGGTGTTTTTTAAGCCATACTATAGCCTTGCTTCTTTTTTGGAAAAAAAAATTTTTGGCGAGTTAGAGACGCTATCGTATGTATTAGGGCACCCTGATTCCAAATATGCCCATAAAAAGTTGCGCTCGGATCGATAACATGGTTTTTTATCAACTTTTGTTTTAAAAAATTTCATCAAAATTTGAACCAGTGAATTGATTTAAAATCTATTATCATTTATGTTATCAGCGAGTCATAATACATACGATGGCGTGTTAATTATTTTCAAATTCAATAAGGATGTGTTTTTCAGTACTTTATTTGATACACCCATTTTGAATTTGAAAATATTATGCACGCCATCATATGTAAAAGGACACGCTGATATCATATATTACACCAGATTAAAATACCTTTGTTTGTTAAAAATTTCAAGCAAATTTTTTAGACAAATGTTGATAAAAAACAGTTTCATCGATCCGAGCGAAACTTTTTATATACATTTTTGGACTCAGGATGTCCTAATACAAACGATAACGTCTCTGACACGTTTAAAAAAAATTGACTTAATCGGAATGGCTTCTGAAAAATAATAATTTTTTTTCAGAAGTCATTCCGACTAAGTAAATTTTTTTAAACGTGTTAGAGACGTTATCGTATGTATTAGGACAACCTGAGTCCAAAAATGTATATAAAAAGTTTCGCTCGGACCGATGAAACTGTTTTTTTTATCAACATTTGTCTAAAAAATTTGCTTGAAATTTTTAACAAACGAAGGAATTTTAATCTGGTGTTATATATGTTACCAGCGTGTCTTTTTACATATGATGGCGTGTATAATATTTTCAAATTCAAAATGGATGTATCAAATAAAGTACTGAAAAACACATCCTTATTGAATTTGAAAATAATTAACACGCCATCGTATGTATTATGACTCGCTGATAACATAAATGATAATAGATTTTAAATCAATTCACTGGTTCAAATTTTGATGAAATTTTTTAAAACAAAAGTTGATAAAAAACCATGTTATCGATCCGAGCGCAACTTTTTATGGGCATATTTGGAATCAGGGTGCCCTAATACATACGATAGCGTCTCTAACTCGCCAAAAAATTTTTTTTCCAAAAAAGAAGCAAGGCTATAGTATGGCTTAAAAAACACCCGAAAAACACTTTTTTCGATTTTCAAATAATTAGATACGTTATCGCATGTAAAGGGATATGCTAATTCGACAATTTTTATCTGTTGTGAAATTCTTCAAAGGGTTCAAAAGTTACAGCCATTTTACGACGAAAAATTGATAAAAAACGGTGATAGGGGTCCGAGCGGAACTTTTTATCAACATTTTTGGAATCACCATGTTGTTATACATACGATAGCGTGCCTAACTCGACAAAAAAAATTTGATGCTATGACGTAACATGACGGCATCTCCACCATATATACAGAATAAAATATTTTTTGATTTTTTTGTATTCCTTATTCAAAAATACCAAATATATATTATTTTTGTATATTTTTATAAATGGTGAAGGCGCCGTCATGTTACGTCATCGCTACAAATTTTTTTTTGTCGAGTTAGGCACGGTATCGTATGTATAACAGCATGGTGATTCCAAAAATGTTGATAAAAAGTTCCGCTCGGACCGCTACCACTGTTTTTTATCAATTTTTCGTCGTAAAATGGCTGTAACTTTTGAACCATTTGATGAATTTCACAACAGATAAAAATTGTCGAATTAGCATATCCCTTTACATGCGATAACGTATCTAATTATTTGAAAATCGAAAAAAGTGTTTTTCGGGTGTTTTTTAAGCCATACTATAGCCTTGCTTCTTTTTTGGAAAAAAAATTTTTTGGCGAGTTAGAGACGCTATCGTATGTATTAGGGCACCCTGATTCCAAATATGCCCATAAAAAGTTGCGCTCGGATCGATAACACGGTTTTTTATCAACTTTTGTCTTAAAAAATTTCATCATATTTTGAACCTGTGAATTGATTTAAAATCTATTATCATTTCTGATATCTACGCGTCATATAACTTACGATGGCATGTCAAATACTTTCAAATTCAATAAGGATGAGTTTTTCAGTACGGTAATTGATACACCCTTTATTAATTTGAAAGTATTGTACACGCCATCGTATGCAAAAGGACACGCTGTTATCATATATTACACAAGAAAAATTTCCTTCATTTGTTAAAAATTTCAAGCAAATTTTTTGGACAAATGTTGATATAAAACAGTTTTATCGATCCGAACGAAACTTTTTATGTGCATTTTTGGAATCAGGATGATCTAATACATACGATAGCGGCTCTAACTCGACAAAAGATTTGACTTAGTCGAAATGGCATCTGAAAAAATTATTGAAATTTAAAAGGTTCATGTGGCACCATCTAGCGGAACAAACTTGAACATTCAAAAAGTTGTTCGTTCAAGCTATTTTTAGTAGATGGCACCATATGTACCTTCTAATTTCAATATTTGTTTCAGATGCTATTCCGACTAATCCAAATTTTTTTCAAATATTTTTTCTAATATAGATATAAATAATATATTATTTAGTTGCTTAGTATTTGATAATATGTGTACCTGTTTATCTACACAGGTATAACATACATGTTTGTTAACTTACTGAATTTATAACATCTATTTATCTACATAGATGCTCTTAATTAGTTATTTGTTACCTATTTATCTACACAGGTTATAAAATATTGTATAATTGAAAATTACTTACCTTATATTTATAAATATTATTACATACTTATTACATGGCGTCATGGTTGAGACATACATACTATGTATTATTTTTTAAGGTATTTTGAACTGATGTTTTCTCAAAACATACGTTTTTTTAGACCACTGAATATTTCGGATGGGGGGGGGGGGCATCGTCGTCGTCCCCGTTACTACGCTACTGGGGCCAATACAAAGAAATGTGTTCTATAATGTATTTTCTTGCATCGAAATAGTTAACTGAAAAAAAAAATGCCCTTTAAAATTGAAAGGGTTGGACCAGTCCGGTTCTGCCTTAAATAAATTTAAAAAAAATTATTATCAATAGCCAAATGATTTTTATTTTTTATTTTCATATATTGGATTTTTTCTGCAAATTACAGTCACAACAGTGAATTTTCCCACGCTATGGGCGCCCGGCATTCCTTATGATTTTCCCTGTATACATTCATTGCGGTGCTACGATAGAAGCGCCGGTGCTTCTCACGATTGTCGCGTGTCTCCCGGCGCATGCTAGAAACCCTATGTTGTATGTATTTAAGTCAACACAGTGCATTTTTCCCACGCTATGGGCCGCCCGGCATTCCTCATGATTTTTCCAGTATACATTCATTGCGATGCTACTATAGAAGCGCCGGTGCTTCTCACGATGGGCGCGTGTCTCCCGGCGCATGCTAGAAATGTATGTATTAAGATCAACATAGTGCATTTTTCCCACGCTATGGACGCCCGGCATTCCTTATGATTTTTCCAGTATACATTCATTGCGATGCTACCTATAGAAGCGCCGGTGCTTCTCACGATTGGCGCGTGTCTCCCGGCGTTCCTCCCCCTATTGTGGAATTTTTTACTTAATTTGTTTATTATTTAAGCGCCGCGTCCTTCACAAATATTTCTTCCCACGCCGCGGCGCCAGTACACATTTCTTATTAAAATTTAGTTTCGAATCACAAAGTTCAATGTACTAAATATCTATACATATTGGTAGTTTTCCAATTACGGGAGCACAGTGCGACTCAGTGCCGCATAATGTCGCATTAGCAGAGGTTTAGTTGAAACAGATTAGTTTTCAAAGACGACATCTATAAATTTTATGTTAACTTATTGGCATCACTTGCGCATTACACCAGCAAGCAGAGCTTTTCTTAGTGCTCGTCTGTGCGAGGCGTTGCCGACGATGGAACACTCGATGCTGCGCACAATGTCGCATTATGCGCTCTTGTGCGGTAATTGGAAAACTACCATTAACGATCTCCCAATAATAATAATAAAATAAATCCAGCCCGGTCACCCATCCAACACTTGTCTTTGCCTGATACTGCTTAACTTCTGTGTATATACAGAACGGGTGTATTCTATATAAGCTGATCATTGCATTTATATACTGTTTCATTTACAGTATAAAATACTTCTCTTGTTTGAAAGCATATAACTTCATTATTAAATTTAATCTAGTTTTATGAATTTGAATTTTATATGCTTCTCGCAATATCGAAGATACGATATCTGATATCACCGCGACATATTACATACGATGGTGTGTCAATTATTTTCAAATTCAATAAGGATGTGTTTTTCAGTACGGTAATTGATACACCCATTTCGAATTTGAAAGTATTATACATGTCATCATATGTAAAAGGACACGCTGTTATCATATATGACACCAGATTAAAATTCCTTCGTTTGTTAAAAATTACAAGCAAATTGTTTAGACAAATATTGTTAAAAACAGTGTTATCGATCCGAGCGAAACATTTTATGTGCATTTTTGGATTCATGATGCCCTAATACATACGATAGCGTGTCTAACTCGTTAAAAAAATTTACTTAGTTGGAATGGCTTCTGAAAAATGTATTGATATTTTTAAAGCACATGTAACGACATCTAGCGTGAAAAGCTTGAACTATCAAAAAAAAACTGGCAGATTAATATTGTTAGTTCAAACTTTTCCCGTTAGATGGCGTGGCATGTACTTTAAAATTGTTACATTTTTTCAGAAGACATTTCGACTAATTGTAAAATGTTTTGTCGAGAACTTATTGAATTGATTATATCTATTTATCTACATAGATAGTATGTTACTTGTTTATCTACACAAGTATTATTAAGTATTGTACAATTAACTATTACTTACCTTCTTTATATAAATGTATGTATTTATTTATACTTACGATTTTTACTCGCTGTTGATACTCTTATATGCTATGAATCATATGGTATAGGCGCGAATACAGTCATTATTTTATAATTAGTAATGCTTTTGGATACTTATATGCACAATTTAATTTTATAATTAACCTGTTTATCTACACAGGTATAAAAAACATGTATGTGAAATTATTGTTAAAATGAAAATAAAAAAATAACCAATATTTATCTATTTCGATGCTTAAATTAATAAAAATAATGATTATAGATAGAGAATCTAGTGGCGCATATATAGGGGGGGGGGAGGTATATTTTAGAAATATTATTTATCTTCACTTAATCATATATCAAAATATACAATATTATTTTGCACATCCTGTAATAATATAAGGGTAAAATAAATACATATTTATTTTATTGAATTCAATTTATTAACAATCGTTACAATACAAAAAGTACAAAAAATAAGATAATCGTATGCAGGATATTTTTGAAACTTCTTAAAAGAATTTTTAGTATTTAACAGATGATTTTGAAAAAAACTGAGGTTATTAATATATAGATTAGTAGGTCTAGTATCTAGAAAATGTAATACACTTTTATGAATACGTTGAAATTTGTTCAACGTTACCAGACTTCTTAGTTTGTGTATGTACACACTTCTAAAAAAAAATCTCATTAGAAATGTGAACACCCTGTACATTTCAACTTATTTTAATAAAATATGAATAATGTATATATTATTAAATAAATTGTAACAACAGGAATATAAATTTTTGATGAAAAATTTAAAAAATACCTCTTTTTCAATATTGAATTTTAATTTCTTCTGTATTAAATTATTAATAGAAAATCGGTATCTACATATTTCACAAAATCCATTAAAAAAATATAGGAACCTTTTAGTCCATTATCTTTCACATGAAATTTTAATAGTTTAAAAGCAATGTACTGTAAAAATGTTATTTATTTTTGTGTGTGCAGCGTTTTACAAAATTGATCGTAACCATAGACATAGAGAATGGACAGTGCATTCTGTATTAACACAATGGTGTAATATCTGTTCAAAAAGTAAGAGAGAGATGCAGTGTAGTTTGGAATATATCTATCTCTTTTTCTAACAATCTGATTGGTAGCTTATTCTGTAGTATTTCTGTCAGATATACTTTTGTATATCTATCTTGTGATTTTTGTGCAATAAGTTTTTTTATTAGAAAAGTAAATAATATAAACAATAAACATACTATAATGGTTCATATTTCATCGAGGAAATTTCCAAATTATGAACGGATATTCCGGGAAAATAACATTTTTGCTACCAAAAATATTAAATATATATTAATAAAAAATAGTTTTAAATCAATTCCCACGTGGTTGCTTGCTACAAAATGATGAGGTGGATTGCTGCATTTACAAACAGCACATACAAGATTTACTTAACAAAATTTTAAATATTTTTTTTGATATTAGGTTACATTACGAAGCTACGAGACAGGAAGAACAAGATATTAAAATTGGGTCAAATTATATTATTTAGAAATCAATGAATATTTTTAATGTTCGGGGCCATAAATGAAACAGTTACACTCCTGTTTAAAAAAGGACAAGTATATTCCAAACCTGTTTCTATCTCTTTCTTTTGACACAAGTCAGATGCGTGGTCCATTCTCTATATCTATGATGGTAATTTTCAATTTATAATTATTTAAATTTCGCACGAGCACAGTGCGCAGGCGTGACGCACGTAAAAAAAAAACAACTGCACCCGTTGCATTGATCAACATCCACGTTGCACTCGTAATAACAAAGATATCGCGTCACCCTTGCTTGATTGAACACACCAAACACTGAAAACAAACGAAATCTTATTTAAATCGTACAAAAACATTCGATCATAGACAGCCATGGGACGGTATGACAGCACTGTAATGGCGCGCATGCGCATAAGCGTCCAATCTGTATTAAAGGTGTATAATCGAACACCTAAACGTTTACTCCCAAACGGATTCTGGTAATTTAATCGCGAGTAGACAGGAGTACACATAGAGTAAGACAAAGAAAACATGATAAGCAAATCATCTTACACACTCCTCATAAAAGATGCATCTGCGCTCTTCCACAGCATCTCACTAGTTTGCATCTGCGTTTTCTGGTAAGAGCATACTGTTGTCAGAGCTGGGTGTGATATTACAATACACACTGTGGATTTTATATATTTTGTAAGCGCTGACATTTTTCTTACGTTAACGGTTTAATTTTTCAGTGAGATAAAAAATCATGGATCAGTATGATTAGATTGTTTAAATTATGGTGGACGATTTTCTCACTTCTAGCCGGTAAGTGTTTTTCTTTGTATTGTATATAGATTTTCCTGTACCTATACTGAATGCATGCATTTCCCCATTCGTCGGAAAAATGATGTACTATTTTTTTAAATATGATTGTTGTCAAATTTATTATTGAAATATTTTAATATTATGAATTAAAACATACAGGAAATTATTTAAATAATATCAATATTTAAGTGTCTTTATACAAAATTAATCGAAAAGCGATTAGCTTAAAGAAAAACAAAAGATAAATGTGTTGCTTAAGAAAAGTATTGGAAATTTTTGTTTTTCTGTTCTAATTTCATTATCTCAGAGTTGCAACACTGAATTAATTTATAATTAATTTAAAATTTAATCGGCTTAAACCGGTATTTATTAACACCCAACATGAATGTACATACAAAACTTTTTTTTACCAATAATAAATTTTTTATTTGTATTTAACGTCATTTTCCTGAATTTTTTTACCAAAAAAAGATTGTAGAGAGTAAAAATAACCATTTTTTTTGATAAATGTATAAAAAAGTTTTGTGGTGGCCACAGCAGTCAATGAACGAACGAGTTATGGAACTCACCTTCTTAAATATATATAAATAATATTAAATTACAGTTTTACATATTAATCCAACAAAATGTTAAATAGCAAATAAAAGAATTTTCGAAAAAGATACGACAAAAATGTAACTTATGGTGATATTATAATCAAATTTGAAATGGGGCCCAAAATTAGGTTGTACATAGTGCGCCTCTGACATAAAAAACATAGTTTAAATGTTTTATTATTTTTAATTAAAGCGAATTACATTACTAGTATTTTTAGAATTCCACTCATTTAAAAATTAATTATTATTATCAGGAAGTAAATAAACTGTTCAACTGTGTTTTCCAAACTGTTTAGCACTGCGACCCAGATAGACTAAAAATAAATCCTCAAAGAGATAATATTCTTTTTTGTTATAATAATTAATTAAGTGGTAAAAAAAATGTGAAAAATAGGCAATATCCAAAGTTAATAAATAAAAAATCTCTCTGGAAATTTAAAGTTTATTCATTTTTCACAAATTAAAAGGATTATAATATTTGTAAGGGTGTAGTTCCAGTATTAAATTTTTAACGAAACGTTGGCCAAAAAATCACAATCAATAAATTACGGTTTATACCTAGAAACATTTATTTTTTTTATCTAATAAATTACTATTTATGTTTACCAAAAGGAAGCAATTATATTTTCGTTAAAATAAAAGTCAAAAAAGATAATATATAGATTAATTATTTCCAAGCGGTTGGATTTATACCCCGAAATATAATGTTGCAATTAAAACAAGAATTATTATTCTACTACATGGTACATAAAGTTTACGGAAGTTATAATAAATAATCGTAACATTTAAATTTAATTTAACAGCAGATTAATTAATTACTCGAGAAACAATACTTTGAGTTGGGTTGTTTCTAAAATTATTGTACTTCGTTTAACGTTGTTTCTGAAAACGATACTTTACTATAATATGTATATACAGTGTATTCCAAGTTGATTAAGACATAGGAAATTTAACATGGGGGCAATTAGAAGTGTTGTAGTAACCTTTGGTCAAATTTAACGATGTGTGATTGGTGCATTTTGAAATTCCGCCACAAAATTTAATAAAATAGTCATTCGTATTTTGTTTTCAAATTTATATCTGCCAAAAAATATTATTATGATTTTATCTAGGATGCTTATTTTAATTTCATTATTGTATTTTATTGTTGAAAACAAAATACTGTTGTTTAATTTAAAATTTATCAGTTAGTTTCGAGGCGGCATTTCAAAATGCACCAATCACACATCGTTAAATTTGACCAAAAGCTACTACAACATTTCTAATTGTCCCCATGTTAAATTTCCTATGGCTTAATCAACTTGGAATACACTGTATATTGTATATATCTCACTTTACGTTATTTTTCATAACAATGTTCTTATGTAACGATTGGCAAAATAGAGCTGTGCACAAAACTACTTTTTGTAAAAATGTACTTAAGTACTTTTATAAAAGTAACTTAAAAATACACTTACAATTTTTTTGCCAAAAATTGTATTTAAGTTTAAGTATAAGTAAGTACAATGACTTTATTTAAGCGTAACATTTCCAAAAATAGTATTTATGCACAAATATAAGTATTTTTTACAAAAATTTACTTCAGTAAACTTATTAAAATTAAAAATTTTCAGTTTCATAGTATAAAAATTATTAAAACAGAATTTAAAGAAATTATTTTTTTTACATACAACTATCCAATAAACTAGTATTTTCTATTCCTCTATCTCGACAGGAAAAAAATATTTTAAGACCTTTAATTTAGTCGAAAATATAAATTATAATATCCAGAAGAGGGGGTCGTTTAACCGAAGCCCCACTGTATGTATTGTGTATAAAAAATATGCACATTTTTGTGCCAGCATTGTATAAAACGTTTTATAATTCCGCGATGATTACAAAATCATTATTTTCACCGTATAGTTTCATACATTATTCGCACTGTTTTCATATTCATGGTGGAGGTGCAGAGTACTCTGTACCAGCGGTACACAAAATGTCATCACACTAACCGAACAGTAACCAAACATTTGCACATTATTATACAGAAAAAATATCTGCCTTGGGAACCACGGGACTTTCTTATACCTAGCCTAACCTAACCTAACAGTGAATTGTATACGTGATACTTTGTTTATTAAAACATTTCTAACAAACTAACAAGAAAGAACAAAATGAATAATTTTATATTTATATAACAAGTGATTCTTTATAACATAATAACTGAAAACGGATGTTTACTCTTGTAAATTTTTGGATTTTTGAATTATTTTTGAAATAAGAAAAAAATGTTTTAGATAAAAAATGTCGAGTATGTTATTATCTATAATTTATTCCCCATACATTTTTTTCCAACATTTATGATTTAGCCAGAAAGAATTTTTTTATGTAATTTTTAGATTCACCTACACAGTTCACTCTCAGTATTACGTATAAGAAAGTCCCATGTTACCTACGGCAAATACACACACTGTTCAATGTCTGTAATACGTATAAGAAAGTCCCATGACACTCATGGCAGATATTTATTCTCTGTTATGAACCATTTGAATTAAAATAAATTTTTTTTCTTCAAAAATTCGTTTTTACAAAAAAATGAATAGAACATAAATTATAGATATAGATATTACCTACATTTTTTAACTTGACCATTTTTCTCTATTTCGCACTGTTTCAGAGTAATTCGAAAAATTAAAAAATCGACGTAGGTAAACATCCGTATCCGGTTGAAAGATAGTTTTTAAAAATAGGACGTTTTCTTCCCTGCCAAAAATTAATCTTAAATATAAAATATCACCCTTCTACGATTTGCCGTATTTGAGTTACAGCGCTTACAGACAGACAGACAGACAGACATCATGGCGAAAATAGTCAAAATGGATTCAGGGAAGGTCAAAATAGATAATTCCGTCAAAATCCGGAGTTCGAAAAAAATCGACTTCACTATACTTACTTATACTAATGTATATTTCATATACATTATTATACAGAAAAAAAATCATTATAAATACAATAAGGTATAAAATATGCTATTGTGGAGTTTCAGGTTATTCAATATCAGCGGTACACAAAATGTAATTACAATAATCGAGTCAAGTAGATACACATTATTATAATAATAATATACATTTATTAATCATAAATTTGTACGACCCTTAAACAGTTATATTTAATGGTGAAGGTGCAGAGTATTTAGTAATTTAGTACCAGCCGTACAGAAAATGTTATTAAAATGGCCGAACAGTATTCAAACAGTTACACATTATTATAAAAATAAATTAATTTTTTATGCATATTTGCGATCCCTACAAAAATACAATTATATGTCATGGTGGAGGTGCAATGTAATACACAAGAGTATATTGCTCTTTTAATAACTTTTTTTTTACTGGTAAGTTTTTTTTTAAATGAGAAACTGTATTTTTGTCTTCGGAAAAAATAAGAAATTTTTCAAAAAATCATAGTGACCTAAAATATTCAACATACACACCCAATATAGTTCACTATGAAATTTTTTTTTTCGTAATTTATATAATATTCACAAATATCTACCTACCCTTACCTATCCATTAGTGAAAAGCGGAATGAAATCCGTTCAGTAGTTATTGAGAAAATCGTGTAAAATTATATTTTCAAACTTCCAGGAAACACCAGGTCCCGTCTTAGAATTTCTATGAAAATCAATTTAGCAACAATTGTTATCAATTTCGATATTTTACTTTTGATGGAAGTGAAAATGTTTCTTTATATTTAAATTTTCAATCAATATAGGTATTTCAAAATATTTAATTGTTAACATAATAACATGTCAAAAATCATCCAATTCTTCGACAAAATATTTGAAAATAAAATAAAATTTTGAAGTCGTAAATTATATATTTTTATATTTTATATATTTTATTATTACCTATACAGTGTATTCCAAGTTGATTAAGCCATACGAAATTTAACATGGGGACAATTAGAAATGTTGTAGTAGCCTTTGATCAAATTTAACGATGTGTGATTGGTGCATTTTGAAATGCCGCCTCGAAACTAACTGATAAATTTTAAATTAATCAACAGTATTTTGTTTTCAACTTTAATAAATAAAAGTAAGCATCCTAGATAAAATTATAATAATATTTTTTGGCAGATATAAAATTAAAAACAAAATACTAATGACAATTTTACTAAATTTTGTGGCGGCATTTCAAAATGCACCAATCACACATCGTTAAATTCGGTCAAAGGTTACTACAACACTTCTAATTGTCCCCATGTTAAATTTCCTATGGCTTAATCAACTTGGAATACACTGTGTATAGAGATAAAGCAAATTATTATTTTTTTATGGAATTATTAATTTCTAAGACGCGACTTACATCCAGATACAGTTATATAAAGTCTCAAATTAGTGTGATTAGTATTTTTTAATAAAACTTTCCATAGGTAAAAATACCTACGTTATAAACAATTATACGAAAGAAGCAATTTTTCATTATTGGAAATATTTCGAATTCGAATTTTACAAACGAATTCCAATACAAGAAAAAGGGAAAACAAATAAAGAAGAAAAACGTTGATGCTTTCACGTCTTTGTTTTTGTTTGTTTTTTATGTATTTGTACAGCTTCGGCGATAAGAAAAAAAAACTCTGTTGGAAAATTAAACTTTTTACATAAAATTCAATAACATAAACATCATAAATATATACGTTCTCAGTATTTTTGAAAGAATTTCCGAACTTTTGAACTAGAATTCAATATGGAAAATATTTATCAATCTACTATTTTGTTTTTTGTAATAACAAATATTAAATAAGTATGGAAAACAAATACAATTATCTTGATAAAAAAATATTGTTTATATTTGAATTCTTTTCAATTGTAATATCTATCATTTGAAACTATAAACAAATAGGGGGGGGGGGTTAACTCGAAAACTTTAAATAAGTATATTTTATCTTTTGACCCCCTTCCCCTCACCAAACAAAAAATGTTTTTCCACAAGTTATTTTTAGTAAGTAGGTTTTCAATTTTATTTGGAAATACACGTCTAAATTTATTAGTGCCTGAAAAATACTGTTTTAACTAATCAAATCTAAAATCACTGATTCTTTACCGACTTAAGTGTTGACTACTTAAGAATCAGTCATTAATTTTAGTCTAATATTGTCAAAACATTTTAAAAATGAACCACAAAAAATGTACATTTTTACGAAAATTTATTGTGACAAAAATCGCACGACTTACCCAGAGAAGCCGATAATGATAACCTAAATTCATTTTTTAATACTATATACATATACACAGTTATAATATTGTTGCTTGCTTGCGTTCGCACGAACGGTTGTTAATATGATTTATTTACAGTAATAAATAACAGATAAATGAGCCCGAAAGCGAAAAGTAAATGAGACGAAAAAAATATTGTTCTCGACTACCCCCAGAAACTTTTGTTGTTTCGTTATATCGTTAGTTATAATGGCTCATCAGTGTTGGATTAAGGGGGCAGACCCAGTTGGGACTTTCAAAAAAAGCTCTTTTTTAGGATTTTTTTTGGCCACACATTAAAATAATTAAATATAAATGTTTTTCCACATGAAAGATATGTATTGGCAAAATATTAAAAAATAAGTAGGATACAGCAAATTTGAGAGGGGTCCAAAAAAAAAGTGTTTTGCCGTGATCACTGCTGCTCGTCACTAGATCATATGAAATAAACAAAAACATAAGGGATCATTAGCTAATGACATAATGTTCCGGATGAACGAAGGGATTTTCGGCTATAAAAAAAAAAATAATCGTCCAAAAAAAAAAATCCTTCGTTCATCCTGAGGACAATTATGTATAGAATAAGTGAGAAAAATTTCAAACCAATCGGCAAAGCCGTTCTCAAGTTACAGTGATCACCGACTTCGAAAACATGGTTTCGAGAAAAACGCGTTTAAAGTTTTGAGTACGATTTGCATGCAGATAAAAAAAATATTTTGGAACTTACACTGAATCGTCTATGGACAGGGCATTTGTCTGAAATTTTCAGAGAATACTTTTGAAATATTCTACTTTGAGAAAATGCAAAAAAAATTGATTTTTTCAAAATTCTAACTGGGTCTGCTCCCTTAAGATATAAAATAGCCCCGATACAAGGCGTCAAATAATTACGTAGGTCCATCGTTCGAAATACAGATTTCTGTTATGATAGTCGATAAAACAGGTTTTTAGTTTCGTATTTGCACAGTAGATGTCTACGCCAAGAAAGTATAACCTATCATGCGTAAAAATGTTACACACCCATTTTTTTATCGAATAAATTTTTGGATTACAAAGTAGCGGTTTCGCTCGCGTGGACTACGGAATTATTGTTTAGGATTTAGAAAAATATATAGTTGAATTAAGTATAAACACGATTAGTTATTTTTCTAATAAAAACCAAACAACACTTAAATTACCTACCTAACAAAAGCGAATCAGTACAAAAAGTAAAAATAATTTTTGTACTATTTAAATTTAAAAGTTAATTATTGAAAACAAAATAAACAATTGACAATCAAAATAATACCGGTCTGTTACCGTATAACATATATTTCGATATTTTCTAAACTATACGACCAAATTGGATGCTGTAAAGGGCAAATTATATCTACATTAAGTACTTATGACGATGAAATCATTTATTTCGATAAGGATTAATGTTTTGCAGGTCATAAGTCCATGTAAACAGAACCCAAATATTTTATGTTTTCTTTGTAACATAAAACCAGTCATTGTGGCTTAAATATAAAAGTTAGACATATGGTGTCGCGGACTTTATTGTAGAACTTTTGATTCTACATAATTCTTTAATACATTATTTTGTTCTATATTGAACGGTATTGCAAAACAGTGCGCCGACGGCAAAATTTTTTCCGACTTGATTTACTATTATCGTCACTGCTTAGTTGTTATGATACCTAACGTAACAAAATATAGCCTATAACCTGGTCAGAGAATGTACCTATGAATTAAAAAAGAAACCACGTAAATCGTATAAGTGGTTCTCGAGTGATAAGCGCACTAACGGACAGACAGACAGACAGATACGTTGAGATTTATATATATTAAGGATTATAATTTGACTTGGATCGTAAAATTAATGTAAAGCCAGCCCTGTTTGTAATTGTTAATTTTGAATCTTAGCGCTCAGCTGATGTCCGCCATTAGTCCGTTTACACGCTTTGTTTGGTAATGATATAAACACTCGACTTAATTTTACATTTTTTCTGCGCGTCCGCACCTCGTTAGTCGTATTCACGATGTGGATGCTTTGAATACAAATTTCGGGCTTTTCTTTACATCAAGATGGTACCACGTGAATGTAATTTTTGAGCTTTGAAAATTAGCTTTGAATTTTTCTTTTCATTACATTCGCCCGACATTATCAAGTTTAACATAAAATTTTGTACCGTTTCATCAACAGAATCAAGTAAACTTTTTAAATTATAAATTGTCTGCACTATATTTTTATAACTAATAATACTACATGACCCCCCCCCCCCCCTTCACACGCACCTCTAAAATAAAATACATGGCTGATTCTCAAAAAAAGTAGAAAAATGATTTTGTTATATTGTGTTGTTTTTTTTTTTAATAATGTACAATTTCTTTCGTAAATATAATAAAACATAAGGTAATTTTCTGAAGGGTTATAGTGGTCCCCAATATTTTTGACTTTAAAGGGGGTTAAAACAAAAATTCAAAAGTGAGGATATGATAGCTTAGTGTATTAGTGAGGGAATGATCACTTAGTGAGGGAATGACGAGCGAAAATGTAAATTTGGATAATAATACTTTAAAACAATTTCAACAATACACTTTAACACTCAACCCTTTCGCCATATTTATTTTTTAATGTCAGTATTGTCACATTATAAAAACAATAACACTGCGTTCAGATAGATTTAAAATTACGGTCTAATTTCACTGTTACAGAAATTGTGAGGGAATGATTCGTTTTTTAAGGACATACTTGTAAATTTATTTTCTGTTTGTGTTTTACTTACTGTTGTACATTTTTAAATAGAGAATATTGTTATAAATGAATAAATAATAAGTTATTAAACACATTCTAGAAAACTTTTCGAAACAAATTAGAAATGTATTTAAATTTGGTGGTTGGGACACAGTGAGGGAATGATTTTTGAGGTGTAAATTTTAATATATTTTTACAATTTATAATAACTGAAATAAAATTAATATACAATTTGGTACACCTAGTGATATAGTTTCATAAGAGAATCTCCTTAACTTTCGATCTCGTTTTATAGAAATCAGAAAGGGCAACAATTTAGATTTTTTTTGAGAATCAGCCACATACTAAAGTTCTTTTGTTAATGACACTTGATAATCAACAAATATTTTTAAATTCAGTACATTTAATTAAACCAGAGTCCAATACTGGGGTATAATCCACGACTGGTGCCAGTACCTTATCATTCGAAAGGTAAAGTTGTATCTGTTGGGGACCCCCCCCCCCCTTGTAGTAGTAATAATATCTAATTTTAATTCAAGCGAAAAAACGTATAATATTTTTTTATCTACGCTATGTTTACGTCTGAATTAGAATTTTTAATTACGACGAAATAATAGAGCCTTCTAAAGGAAACCATAAATTGTGTATGACAAAGAGTGTTGTGCACATACATTGCTTGTTTAAGATCTGGTTGGAAACAAAGAATAACAAATAAAAGCCGATAGACGCAATTTTTACCGTGCGATGACATCTCGCTCTGTTGCGGCAATATTAAAATCCAAATTAACATGCTCCGTTCTTTATGATGTGCACAAAGAACGAAAGAGAAATCGGGTTTGATTTGCTGAATTATTCCTCTAGGAAAAACTTCAAATACAAACGGTTTTTGTATATTTTTTAGTGTAATTGTAAAAAAAATATAACCTATACTTAATGCGTGCAAAAATGTCACATATCTATCAATATTTCGGAATATAAAGTAGCCTATGTCCTTCCTCAGGATGGAAGCTATCTCCATGGAAAATTTCATCAAGATCGGTTCTGCAGTTTAGACGTGAAAAGATAATAAACAGACAGACAAATTAGTCATGATACTTGCACCAGTACATTTAATTAAAAAATAGTCATTACTGGGGTCATATCCAAGACTGGTGCCAGTACCATATTTTAAAATTATTAATATTCTACGTAAATAAAAATAAATATCTAAAAATTTATTAAAAATACAAATTGAAAAATATAACATTTTTTGTAATTTTACAAATATCAGAAAATAAATTTATAAAAAATGTCCAATTTTTTAATTTATTAAAATGATATCAAAACAGAACTGAATAAAAACGAATCTTTTGTTCGCCAGCTTTTATTTTTTTCTATATAAAAATTGATTAAGTTCAAAGGTCAAATATTTTTTTCATATTTACTGAACATATTTTGTATCGAGTAATCGGAAATATATATTTAACCTGGAAAATTATATACCCATATCAATTTCTCGAAATATTGTTTTATTACAGATGAAATAGAATGTATATTTAAAAAACATCTGCCAAGTAAATACACAGTGCTTCCTCGTACTAAATTCACTAAAGGTAGTTAATTATTCAACAATTTAAATAAAAACCGATAGTGTTTATATAAATTGCCTGGAATTGGTTAACCATTTAATTTTTATACAAGTTTACTAAAAAATATTAGTTCGAAATTTTTCTTAAAACACACCTGAATATCTTTTCATATATTTTTAATTTTTTGGAAATTTCAATCTAAATCTAAATTTATGCAAATGTCAAAATGACATTTTATATATCCAACAAAACACGACCCAGACAGACGGACAGACAGACAGACACGGAACGAAAAGTGTTTGTCTTGACGTGAAACGGATAAATCAATTTAAAATTTTGAAATCGGAGAACATTTTTTTTCTCTCAATCTGAAACGATCACAAAGCTTCTCGTATCTTCGATATTGCGAGGAAGCAAAATAAAAACATGCGAGTTTTCTTCTTAGTCTCGGTCACATGTACGGGACGAGACTCGTCTACGCACTTCAAGTCGACCGCGAAAGCCTCGAAGTAAATACAAAATCTTATTTAGATGCTAAATAGAATATGTCATAGGGATTTTGATGGTTTTCAGTAATGTTTTTGAAGCGCATAACTCGATTTTAAATAAGGCAAAATAAGATCGGAGAATTCGATTTCCGGCTTGCGCCTGAGTGGTCGTGTATTTTATTCAATTATAAACCAGATATAAGTTAGTGGAGAATGAAGAGAAAGCTTCGCATCATCTTTCTTAGTTTACAGCATATACAGGATTACATAAAATCTTATTAGGGCCAAGAGTTGTGTGCCAGTGCATCTTAACCTTTTAAGTCTAAAATAGAGCTTTGTTGTCTGGCAAATTAGAAATTATTATATTACTAGCTGGGCACGCGCGGATTGTTTAGGATTTAAAAAATATATAGTACAAACACGATTAGTTATTATTGTAATAAAAACCAAACAACACTTAAATTACCTACAGAACAAAAAGTACAAATAATTTTTGTTCTATTTAAATTTAAAAGTTAATTGTTGAAAACAAAATAAACAATTGACAATTTAAGACATAGGAAATTTAACATGGGAGCAATAAGAAATGTTGTAGTAACCTTTGGTCAAATTTAACGATGTTTGATTGGTGCATTTTGAAATGCCGTTTTCAAATTTATATCTGCCAGAAAATATTATTATAATTTTATCTAGGATGCTTATTTTAATTTCATTAATGTATTTTAATGTTTATAAAAGTTGAAAACAAAATACTGTTGATTAATTTAAAATTTATCAGTTAGTTTCGAGTCGGCATTTTAAAATGCACCAATCACACATCGTTAAATTTGACCAATAAAGAAATTGTTGAAAAAACTAAAAAGTGTATAATATTTCAAAATGAAAATAAGTTAACTAATTTTAACTTTTATTTATTTTTATTTTTTCAAAACAAATGTTCGGTATGAAAAAGTAGACTTATGATATTTGTATTTATGTATATCTGTATAAATTGAAAATAATGTTTAACCTAGTTTTTGATGTTGTAAAATTACAATCCATCGATTTAGAAGTTTCATGACGTTTGAAGTTGTAGGGAAATTTGTTGAATACAAATTCAAAACTTTTACCTTTTCAAAATGCAACGAATTTGTTCAGACGTGAGTAAATTTTGCGTCGGAACTTTTAAACTCGAGGCAAAAAAGTTGCTCATTTCAAATGAATAATTGGTTGATTTTGTCGTTTTTTATATAAAGTATTTTATTTAAAAATTAATAAGTTATTTTCCTGTCTGAGATTGTTTAATTTTTTTTTAATATGAATACTGAAATTTAAAAATTTCAATATTCAAAAAGTTTAATGTACGGTATTATAAAGGAGCTAGCAAAATTTGCAAGCTTGCAAGCACTTTCAAATGAGGTTCTAACCTATCTGACAGGTCTTTTTAAGTTTCATTAAATGTTTGACAATTTTCGTACGCGTTGTAGGTAAACATCAACGGTATTAAAACAGTGTTACAATACGTTGAGGAATCACTGTTCTAAATGTCATAGCTAATCCATAGATACTAGTACAGAATTAATACCCCATTTGAAAGTGCTTGCTAGCTAGCAAATTTGTCAGCTCCTTTATAATACAAAAAAAATCAAATTGAAGAGAAAAGTCTGATCTACAAAGACCATTTATTAAATTTGGTCGAAAAAAAATGGAAGCTCTCAAAATTTATATAATTTTTTTTGCAAATTTTTTACGATTTGGGGATCAGTGAGATTTTTTTAAATTTCAAATACGTTCAAATTGAAGAGAAAAGTCTGATCTACAAAGACCGTTTATTAAATTTAGTCGAAAAAAAATAGAAGCTATCAAAATTGATATAATTCATTTTTTTCAAATTTTGGGGATCAGGGAGATTTTTTATTGTCAAATACGTTTTCAGTCCACAAAAATACGTCAGAAAAAAATATTCGTACGTACAAAAAATTTTGTTATTATTGAATAACTTGAAAACAGAGATAAAATAAAAATGATTATTAAATTTTGCATTTTCTATTTATTTTCTGAATTCGCATATACTAGACATGTTTTTATGAATGAACAATGAACATTATATAATAAAACATCATGAAAAAGTATAACAAATGTCGAGAAAAATGACAATGTAAACATTTTCGTTATGTTTTATATTATATAATATGTTACATAATGATGGTAACAATGGGGTCAAATTATACTTTAGAGATTAAATACTAATTGTACTGATGTAGTACATATGTCAGTGGCGTAGTAAGAAAAATTTTCGGGGGGGGGGGGAGCTTGGGGGGTCACAAAATATGCGAAATTATTATTATAATTTTTAATCGAATGGTCTAAAATATTTAATTTCTAATCTTATGACTAAAAAAAAAAAAAAGGTCACACTTTTTTTTCTAGTCATATATAACTAAGTGCAGTTCACTATATGATCCAAAAAAAAATCGGGGGGGGGGGGTTATAATCACAAAAAAGGTCATTCCATTCAAAATTGTAATGATAATTTCATATATTTTATTAAGAACATTGCATATTTCGGGAGGGGGTTCCGACCCCAAAACCCCCCCCGTTCCTACACCACTGACATTTGTTCTTACATTTCAAAAATCCTTTTATCATAATTATATATGTAAATATTATGTTTTCTACACTCTTGTATACATATTTCAGATTTTTTTCTTAGAACTCATTTATTCTTTTGTTTGTTGTTTTTATACTCCATTTAGTCGAAGAAATAAAATTAAATTGAAACGTCTTGTAGCTTTTTTTGTATTATTAAATTTATGCTTGCTATTACAAGGAATTTGGTCTCGATTCTACGAGGTATATGAATTGTCAGTGGGATTGACAGTTGTGTTATAAAAAATATTTTTTTATAACTTATATCTCGTTGGTTTTATTTTTTATTACCTCCATAACATATTTATTTAATTTTCGCTTGATGTATTCAATATAAGGTACTGGCACCAGTTATGGCCGCTATAAGAGATTGACGGACTTCTTTTTTGTAATTTTCATCAACTTATGTTACTAATAAAACAAGTAACTCTTTATTTAATCAATTTAATTACCAAAGTCCGCAAATATAGTTTGTTTTTTTAAATTATGACCTTTTATTTTGATAATATAATAGTTAATAAATAAATTATACTAATAATTAGTTTAAATGACCACCATTTTGACACTTATTGGCCTCATGTCATCAAATCACGCTGTAAGACAGTTAAATGTATATAGATTAATATTCAGAAATGGCAGTAATCAAATATCAACAAATATTTCTAATTCAGTACATTTGATTAAAAAATAGCCATAACTGAGGTCATATCCAAGACTAATATAAAAAAAACAGTTTTTGGTAGGGGAGGGGTTAGAGGTTGAGTTTATACTTAAGAATACGTGACATGTATAAAAGATAAAATAATAATTAATAAAAAAAATCCCCTTTTTAATAATTTTAACGAGGTCTTATAAAAAAAAACGTTTTGTTTTCCGAGTAACCCTAGTATATTCTGGAACTGTAGGGGTCTGCAAAACTACCTAGATGTATTATTAGACATGTCCCTGAATAATAATTAACTATTGTAGTGTTTTTAAGTGCAATAATTAATATTTTTCATAGAATACCCGATCGTTTTTTTGCTTTGATTAATTCTCGGAAATTTTACTACGAATAAAAAATTGTATTTCAGAAAAAAACTGTTTCGATAGGAGACAAATATTGATAAATATCAGTACAAAGTGGCGCGGGGGGGGGGGGGGTATAAAAAAACAAGCTGTGAGTTCGACCTTTAAGGTCCACACAACCAAATGGTATGACTATAAATACTTGAATACTGATTATTTATTGTTTCCATATAGTTTATTTATTTATTTTTAATTTTTTATCATACTATAAACTTTCTTTCCCTCATACTCACATTTACAAAACAAAAATTATCTGTGGTTTATTTGAAGTTGTTTTTAATTATCTTAAAACAGATAATTACCCTTCCCCCTCCTGTCTTAAGAGAACATTTGAGATACAGATTTCTTCAAGATTAACTGAAATGTTCATTAACTTGTCTCAAAAGATTAAAAGAAAACAAGTACAATAAAGTTTTTAATTATTTTCAATATACATGAAGTTTTTATAGCAGATTTTTTAGTATCTGTCTATCTACTTACCATTTTTATTCGATTTTTCTTTTACACAATTCTTCTTGAAATTGTTTCCAGTTGTAAAATGTACTTTTTATTTGCCGGATTTACTCGTAAGACAGTGCCGGATAAGAATGTGTGTAAAACTAAAGAAATAGCTGATTTTGAAGCAGGCTAAGGTATTTTATAACTAATCAATAAGTTGTACTATCGCCTTCAGAAGTCGTCTGCCACCGTAAAGGTCAGAATCGTTTACAACAGATTCAAAAATATTAAGACAAACTTCATCGGTTAACTTTTTCTGGGCGGAGCTTATATAGAAGTTTCACTTCAAAGATTAACGTAAATTTTGGTCAGTTTGTAGATAAAAATCACGTCACATTTGAAACAATGTAAAGCAGTTACTATGATAATATAATAATACTAATAATTTTTTTAAATGTCCACCATTTTGACACTTATTTGTCATCAAATCACGCTGTAAGACAGTTAAATGTATATAGATTAATATTCAGAAATGGTAGTAATCAAATATCAATAAATATTTCTAACTCAGTAACATTTAATTTAAAAATATTCATTACTGGGGTCATATCCAAGACTGGTGCCAGTACCTTAGGTAGGTATATAAAACAAGGATTTTTTTACTTAAGTCAACGATTTTACCCATAATGCTAGTTGATTTTCGTACAATTGAAACCTTGTCTTTTGGAATTTTTTCATTGGTATTTCTAATGTTTGCGCTATTATTAAGGCAGTAATCCAACAACGGTCAGTTTCAATTAGAGAGCCGACAGATTCAATGTTTTGTTCGTTAATTAAGACTGGCGGCTAGTCGGTAAGATCGTAATCTGTTTTTTTGATGAATTATCCTCATAGACCTTCATCAAAGCATCATTTCAAATTTAACAGAATGCAAGCGCAAATCCAAGGGTCGTGAAGGGACATGATCCCCCCCTTTTTAACGTTAAAAAATTAAGCGAAAGGTACAGATTTTGTAGAACGAAATAGCATCTTAGTTTTAGTTTTAATTTTAAAGCAATTGTTTTTGTTTTTAAAAACAAAACTCGGTTCCTTTGGTGGAAAACAATTTTCAAGACTTTTAGAACATGTAATACATATAAAAAATAATATAATTTAACATCTCGTATGTTGCTATTATCAAGTTTATAATATACATTTAATGAATAACTTCATGCCAGGCTTTTGAACTTTTTGAAATGAATTAATTAATGAAAATCAGTTAGGTATAATATTTGTATTACAAACATCATTAGAACGAAAGATAAACATATTTAATTACAACATGTTTACTTTAGAATTGCTCTTAACACAATATTGCAAATAAATTAGCTTATTACGGTCTATGGTCAAGGTCTCACGCATATTATAAAATAACTTTTTAATACTCGGTATTATAAAGAATTTTCACAAATGCAAATTAGCTTCCAGTTAACGCTATCCACTAGGTACTAAATATAAATATATAAATAATATAAATT
The DNA here is from genome assembly GCA_961205875.1 of Sialis fuliginosa. Lineage (NCBI taxonomy): Eukaryota > Metazoa > Arthropoda > Insecta > Megaloptera > Sialidae > Sialis > Sialis fuliginosa. The sequence goes on along the minus strand of OY540818.1, from coordinate 18,793,109 downwards.
TTGCCCCACCTGGTCTGGCGCTCCGGGCGGTCGCCCTGGTTCCCCCCCCCCCCCCCCCCCCCCGTCCTAAAGCCGGTACTACTGGGCATTAAACAAACAAAAAACCAAATCAGTTATGCCTTTTTGCATTTGTTATGCCTGAACATACATAAAAAATATATTATCGAATTGAAAACCCCCTCCTTTTTTGAAAAACCCTAATCACAATAAAATTTTATTGTTGTAAAATAAAAATTAAATGTGCTTACATTTGCAATTAAGTACCTCGCTTTTTTAAATTAGTTTTGTAGATCTTTATCTTAATCTAGTTGTAAAAAATTTGATGTAAAGAGTTGCAGAATGTAATTATGTATATAAAAAAGGGGGGGGTGTTGAGTAAAAAATGTCAACGTAGTCAGAAAAAAGGTTGAAATATGTAATGCATATATTAAATTGCGGAGAATTTTTTACACAAAAACTAAACTAATTTATTACAGAGGAAAAATGTGTAAGTTTGTTTGTTTATTTGTTAAAATATCTGCCAAGTAAATGCACAGTGCTTCCTCGTGCTAAATTCATCAAAGGTAGTTAATTATTGAACAATTTAAATAAAAACCGATAAAATTGCCTGGAATTGGTTAACCATTTAATTTTTATACAATTTTACTAAAAAATATTAGTTCAAAATTTTTCTCAAGACACACCTGATTAATTTCAATAATATCGGTTCAGTGGTTCATGAGTTATGCGTGTGACAAGGATTCAGGGGACAGACGGACACACGGACGGACGGACACACAGACAGACACGGAACGAAAAGTGTTTGCCTTGACGTGAAACGGATAATTCAATTTAACATTTTGAAATCGGAGAACATTTTTTTTGTCTCAATCTTCGATATTGCGAGGAAGCAAAAATATTTAATGCCTAAAATACAATTTTCAATAGATTACATAATATATGAGTACTATAACTGAAGAGTAATTTTTTAACTAGTTAAAATTAAATGATTTAAATATTATAATAATCAAATGAGAAGAGTCTACGCGAATTTGATTGAAAACTGGACGACCACTTCTGCATTTAACTGTAGGTACCTATTCGTAGATAAAATTATGCGTGAAAAGTTTAATTTCACCAAAAATTGTTTTAATTTATCGATGAAATTTTCAATTTCCTTCGATCTACATGAAAAAATTTCATTATTTTTTTTTACTGAATACTTGAAAACATTTTGATAAAAAGAATATAGAAGAAAAGTTTTTAATTATTGTTTTTTGTTGATAAAATATACGTAAACTGTTTGCCGCTCTGCTTGCTACACTCAAAATGTACCATATTACCCACCGCTCGTTATATTAAAGAGTTTTTAAATTATTATTTTCAACAATATTAAAAAATAATTAATTTACTTTTTTTACAAAAGTTTATAACTTGATAGGCATAATAAATAAAGTTAGTAATTTTATTTTATTATCATTTTCTCTATTTTATTTCGAATTAAATCTCTAAAAAAGTTTACGTTCTTGGAAATAATTTAATACCCTAATAATCTATTTTTCTTCGTAAGGTCTAAAAAATACCGTTTTCAAAAACAATAATGAATTATTATAAATCTAAGCCGTGACAGAAAATATATGAAAACGTTCAAAAATATATCTACAGTGAAACTTCGTTATAAACAGGATAGCGTGATAGGCGAAAAAAATTAGAAAATAAATATATATTAAATGTAGAATCCAATGTTAGTAAATAATAAATACATAGGTTGCCTCAATTGCTTTTGACCAATCAGCTTAGGCACACCAGATGACGTACTTTTCCCTTCTCGCGCCGAGTTACAAGGTTATATTTATTTAAACTAATTATTAGTATAATTTTTTTATTAATTATTATATTATCATAGCAACTGCTTTACATTGTTTCAAATTTGACGATTCTTTTATATATTTTGTGTCGTATAGTACTTATCATTAGCAAGTGTCCATCACTGCGTGCTCATTACTGGTTTTACTTTATCCATTACTGGAGAAAAACATAAACAAAATAAATGGCTATACTTTAAAAAACAAACTATTTTTGCGGACTTTGGTAATTAAATTGTTAAATAAAGAATTACTTGTTTTATTAGTAACATGAGTTGATGAGAATTACAAAAAAGTAAATCACAGAAACATCGGGATACCCGGGAGCGTTATATCGAAGTTTCACTGTATTTATGTTTTCCTTAAGCCGGTAAAAATATAACGGAAAATATTACAGGTTATGACTTGTTACATTTAATAACCATCAACGTCGAATGAAACTGTGGGAAAAAGGAAATGTAAAATTAATACCGAAAGGAAAAAAAATGTAGGTATTATTATATGTATTTTCTTTATTGTATGGGACATGTGTATATTACTGTATATTTCCGTGGCATTATATAATATTAAATTTTATTTTGTTTTCAATTTAGAAACTTGGGAGTAGATATGTAAATATAAAGTGAATTGTTTTATATGTGAGATATTCAGAATTTATTGAATTGAATTTATTTAATTGTTAAATTTGTATTTTTTTCCATACGTATAAGAAAGTTCCACGTATATTATCTCTATAAGGTACCACACTAATGGCTTTTTTAAAATTAAATGTATTGAATTAGAAATATTTGTTGATATTTGATTACTAATATTTTTGAATATTAATTTATATACATTTAACTGTCTTACAGCGTGATTTGATGACAATCGGTCAATAGGTGTCAAAATGGTGGACATTTAAACTAATTATTAGTATAATTTATTTATTAATTATTATATTATCATAGCAAAGAACTGCTTTACATTGTTTCAAATTTGACGATTCTTTTATATATTTTGTGTCGTATAGTACTTATCATTAGCAAGTGTCCATCACTGCGTGCTCATTACTGGTTTTACTTTATCCATTACTGGAGTAAAAACATAAACAAAATAAATGGCTATTAATTAAAAAAACAAACTTTGGTAAATAATTAAATTGATTAAATAAAGAGTTACTTGTTTTATTAGTAACATAAATTCATGAGAATTACAAAAACAGTAAACCTTGCTCTTATAACGGTCATAACTGGTACCAGTACTTTATATAAAAATATAAATTTGTTTGTATGAGGTTTATAGACTCGGGAATTAATGAACCGATTCCAATGCAGTTTTTACCAATAGTTAGATAATACTGAACTGATTATATAAAAATATTGTAAAACCCAGTTTTTTACATTTAAATAAACTGTAAATCTAAATTAATAAATAAAAGTTTGTAATAAAATGAATATTTTTTGTGCTATTTTCTTTAAAGTACAGAAGTTTGACAATGTAGACATTTTGTCTATTCGATCGTTCTATAAAAAATACACATGTATATTTTAAAGGCAGAGAATCCAATCACATCCATCAAAAGTTATTGTGTTGGATCTTGTTTCATTTTGATTTGATTCTGTCAGACGCAGAAACACGACAGTTTTTTCACAAAAAAACGTATCTGCGATATAAAGTCACTTCAAATTGTATAAACTCTGGAAATTTTAAATAGCTACTAAACATTCAATGAAAATGCTATAATTATATTATACAGTGTATTCCAAGTTGATTAAGCCATAGTAAATTTAACATGGGGACAATTAGAAGTGTTGTAGTAACCTTTGATCGAATTTAACGATGTGTGATTGGTGCATTTTGAAATGCCGCCACAAAATTTAGTAAAATTGTCATTAGTATTTTGTTTTCAATTTTATATCTGCCAAAAAATATTATTATAATTTTATCTAGGATGCTTACTTTAATTTCATTAATGTATTTTATTCTTTACTAAAGTTGAAAACAAAATACTGTTGATTAATTTAAAATTTATCAGTTAGTTCCGAGGCGGCATTTCAAAATTGTCCCCATGTTAAATTTCCTATGGCTTAATCAACTTGGAATACACTGTATACCATTTATGGACATTTTAATTGAATTTTATTCCCGTATTATTTCACAAATAACTTCTCCCTTTTGGCAACCCCTTGCTTTTTGATAAAATTATCATTTTTTCTTATATTTCTTTAGCAACTCATAATTTCTGAAAGAGCAAATTATAGTCACCGTATCCTTACATTTTATAAAACGTAACGTCTGTCTGTCTGTCCGTTAGTGCGCTTATAACTCGACTTATCCGATTTACGTGTTTTTTTTTTAAATTCATATATATGTTTTTTGGTCCGTATTTTTTTCTTTATTTCCTAATCTATATTCTAACCTAATTTGAAGTTATTGTAGTTCATATTTTAATTTTTATAGTACCGTATTTAGTTTGGACAATAAGCATGATTCCAGTAACAAAGTATCATTGAAATTATGATTTTAAATAGGTAATGAAATAGGTTAAAAAGATTCTAAAAAATGTATTTATTTTTATATTAATAGCGAGATTAATATGATTTTTGTTAAAATAAAAACGCAAAATACAGCAATCCGCCATGTTTGATAAAAATGGATGACGTCACGGCTACGTAAACGTCATTTTTGTTTTAATAATATCTGCACTTATTTTGTGGTTTTAAATTATCAATTTACTCAGTTTTGTGTTACCAAAAGTAAAACCGAGAAACATTAGCGATGGAACAAGGATTTATTATAGTCGACAAGGAGTGTTTACATAGGCGTGACGTCAAAAATGCACCATGACACTTGTCAAATTCAAAATTAGTTTTAAAAGAGTCAATTTTTGTGATAAAACCTTTATTTTCTGCAGAAATAAGCATTTTTTTGGAAATAAATATATCATAAAATAGTTTTTAAAAATTAGGCATCATGCCTATTCTATGAACACATTAAATTAAAGCGGTGTTGCCATGTTGTTTGTGCTTTCACGTATGTTATATAATATGCAATAGCTAGTTGTCAGATATGCAGATGGTAATTTGCCGGCCGATCGCGCCGCTCCATTTGTAGATCGATACCGCGTCTGGGTTATATCCTTATAAAGATAAAGGCGCGGATGAATATTGCACAACCACTTTAAACCACCCCCGCACGTTTTACAACCACTTTCACAACAACGTGAGACTACCCTCGCGCCATTGGCGTATGTCAACGCGTATTAAAAGGGGGGGCCTTCACACCGTTCAATTTAAATCATTACATAAAGTATCTACTCATTTTTGCATTTTGTTAGGCTATATTTTGTTACGTTATCAACTAAGCAGTGACGATAATAGTAAATCAAGTCGGAAAAAAGTTACCGCCAGCGCGCTTTTTTGCAGTACGCTGCCTAAACCGTTCAATATTGAACAAAATCATGTATTAAAGAATTGTGTAGAATAAAAAGATCTAAAATAAAGTCCGCGACACCATATGTCTAACTTTTATATTTAAGCCACAATGATTGCTTTTATGTTAGTGGACTTATGACCTGAAAAACATTAATCCTTATCGAAATAAATGATTTCATCGTCATAAGTACTTAATGTAGATATAATTTGCCCTTTACAGCATCCAATTTGGTCTTTTGGTTTAGAAAGTAACTTGAAATATACATATTAATTCGCGCGAATTATGATGAAGTATCGCGGGGCAGAGGGAAGAATTCTTCGCTCTACCGGCAGTTGTTTATTTTATTTTCAATTATTAACTTTTAAATTTAAATTTGATTCGTTTTTTTAGGTAATTTAGGTTTTGATTAGTCATTATTATTACGATAATAATTAATCGTGTTTGTACTTAATTTAACTATATTTTTCAAAAATCCTAAATAATAATTCCGTAGTGCACGCGGGCGTTTACAGTATCAAAAAATATTTTTTTTCCTGTGTATAATACCTATACAGTAAAAGCTCCTTATTCGCGCTTCCTTCATTCGCGTTTTCACTATTCGCGGATTAAAAAAATGCGACCCAATTCCTATATTCGCGGCTAAAGATTTCTTTATTCGCGGATCTAATCAGGAAACGTGACATTTAATTTGAAAAATCTTAGTGAAGGTTTAAGAATGGCAAATGAGCTTTGTGATTTCTTTATGAAAATTGATCCGTCTATGGAACGAAGTCTTATTTTTAAGAGGCAAATTGCTAATGCCACTGCTGAATATCAGTCTGAATTGAAGGAGCTTTTAAAAACTGCCAAGCAAGAAAAAATTACAAAATTCTTTAAACCATTGCCTAAGCCTGAAGATAATAATTAATCAACATGGTCAAAAACTTCAATTAAATTGATTTTTTTTATATTGTATTTGTTTATTTATTTTGTCACCTAGGAACGTATCCCCTATAATCCCATTTAAATTACCATTCCGTATTCACGGTTTCTGTATTCGCGGCATATTTATGGAACATATACCCCGCGAATAAAGAGCTTTTACTGTATACATAAATTATTGTTAGGTACATATCTTTACCCCTTAATAAAAATCACCGCTACGTCCATGTATCTCCATGTTCTTTGTCTCATCCTGAAACCTTCCTCCATGCGGGCATTTACAATATTTATACAATACAGTTTTCAAAATTAACGACGGCCCGAATAGTTTATTAAAACATGTTTCACACTCGGGCGCGTGTGTTTTTTTTTCTTTAACGTTGCATGATTTGTTTGCGTAATGCCAACCTTTAAAACGTATGAACACTTCACCCTTTGTGTATTGCGGGAACATATGTGGTCCTTTATCGAGGTTTGATCTAAATACATGGTACATGTTACATATACATCATTGTTTTCCCATGTTGATGTACCCCAACTCCGTCACGAGATTTGAAGTGTATTCTGGGAAATGTCGATCTATACGTGACTATATTAACACTATTATTAATTTTAAAATATAGTTCATATTCAAAGATTGGATGCGTTTAGCGAGCTCAGCGGTTGAAATTAATAATATAAATTAGTTACACACATAGATATAGAGAATGGACAGTGCATTCTGTATTAACACATCTGTTCAAAAAGTGAGAGAGAGATGCAGTGTAGTTTGGAATATATCTATCTCTTTTTATAAGAATTTGATTGGTAGATTATTACAGTTCAGGGTAGTATTTCTGTCAGATATATTTCTGTGCAATAAGTTTTTTATTAGAAGAGTAAATGATATAAACAATAAACATACTATAATGGTTCATATTTCATCGAGGAAATTAAAAAAAAAACATCAATTAATCTGATATTCCGGGAAAATAACATTTGTGCTACCAAAAATATTAAATATATATTAATAAAATATTGTTTTAAATCAATTCCTACAAAATGATGAGGTGGATTGCTGCATTTACAAACAGCACATACAAGATTTACTTAACAAAATTACGGAGCTACGAAAAAGGAAGAACAAGATATTAAAATTGGGTCAAAAAATTCGAAACTTATATTATTTAGAAATCAATAATTGTTTTTTTTAAATAAAATTTTTTCATAACGTTAATTATTTTTTGTTTTTTAACCTCTTTATACATATCTATGAATATTTTTAATGTTCGGGACCAAGAATGAAATAGTTACACTCCTGTTTAAAAAAAGGACAAGTATATCCCAAACCTGTGTCTATCTCTTTCTTTTGTCACGAGTCAGATGCGTGGTCCATTCTCTATGTCTATGGTTACACACATATTTATATTTTGATTCACTCGCCCATAATGTACTACCTATGTATATTATAGAGTATAATATACAAACATCGCTAATTAAGCTAAATCCACTAGCATTTATTGTTTCAGCATTGTATGTTGTGTGTGTGTGTATGTTTATATTAATTAAAATATCAATTAATCATTATTAATGTAACTATAAATTATTAACCCGAAAATGCTGTCATCGTTATATAATATAATTATAATACAATATAATTACGATGTTGGAACACATGGGACTGAAGAACATTGGGTTGATTGATGTTTAATATATATGTAATGCATTTTACAGTTCACATGTGGATCGTTCAAATGCTAAATATAACCCGACCGATCCGGCTTCGGTAAAACTTTCAGCCATTTTTGTCTGAAGATATTATACTTTTTTTGGACGAATATTTTCATTCTTAAAACAAAAATATACCTTCTCTATTTAAAAAGCAATGCTCTTATCCCAAACAGCAGTTTTTCGACAGTATTACAATACTTTAAAACATCTTCAAAGTAAATGCACAGTGCTTCCTCGTGCTAAATTCACCAATTAATTATTGAACAATTTAAATAAAAACCGATAAAGTATTCAGATAAATTGAAATTAATTGTCTTAGGCGGCTATTACACTATCAAAGAAATATGATAAAATTTCTTTGATCAAAGAAATATGACAGTGTAATAAGTTAACTTTTATAATATTTACCTTCATAATATTTCTATGATCATAGTCTCTTATATTTGATCAAAGATTTTTTGACGTAAAAAACAAAATGGCGACTACCAAGTTATCACTGACAGTTACAGTTACATAATTATTAATATATGAATATCAACAAAATCCAAGGTAGTATTTTATAGAAAAATTAATATATCACTATATCTTAGTTGCCAATGAAACAAATCGTAAACAATAACAATTATAGAAAAACGTCATGAAAACTGTATTATTTTTTACGTTGTGTGCAGTTCATATTTATAAAGTAACCTCAAACCGTTGTTACTTATGTATAGATTGTCCAAAAGTACTTACACCAGACTTATTAGTTGATTGGGACTATGAAAAATATCAGTATCGTATTAAGAGTTTACTTATAACATATTTTCCGGATATTCCAAATTATATGCTTCGAAGAAGGCACGAATGTTTTGCTATGAGAACTAGTAGAGGAATTGTGCGAGGATCAGTACCAGAAGATTTTGAGATATGTACGAAAATTGATACAGAGTGTTTGACATGCATTAATTATGAATGCAATGGTGAATTGAAGGGTCAAACCTTTACTCGTAGACCTAGAATCATTGAGACTAATGCAGTTTCAAAATTGTCTATGAAATACTATATGTTTGTATTAATTATTATTGTAAGTTTAATTTGTGTACTTTAATAAATTATTTTTACTGGTGTAGTCTTGATAAAAATATCTACCAAGTGTTTTCTCGTGTTAATTATCGAACAATTAACTAGATTTAATTTTTATACAATTTTATTTAAAAATATTAGTAATTTTTCTTATTTTTTTCGTATATTTATAATTTTTTGACAATTTTAATCTAAACCTAAATTTGTCTATTATGCAAACGTCAAAATGACATTTAAAACGTCAGGATGACATGTAATATATGTATATATTTAAAAAAAAACGTTTTTGTAAAGCAAATTGAGATAAATCTTTGTAAGGGAATATTTTACAATAAACTGCAGATTGGATGTTGAATTGGGTGGTGTATAGAGACCTTAAGAAATAAGCAGTGTCGATAGTAGTAAATCAAGTCGGAAAAAAGTTTTCCGCCAGTGTATTATTTTGTAATACACTGCCTAAACTGTTATTGAACAAAATAAAGTATGTAGTAAAGAAATGTGTAGAATCAAAAGAGCTAAAATAATTTAACTATATTTTTTTTAAATCCTAAACAATAATTCTGTAGTCCACGCGAGCGAAGCCACGGGCATAGCTAGTTAGTTATAAAATATAAAAATGATGACATTAGTGCCGTAGGACTTTCTTATACGCTATACTGCGTGTACAGTGTAAGTATATCTAAGTATATATGTATTATAATATAATGTATAGATATAATAATATATTCAATAATATTTATCCAAAATATTTTTTTCTAACTCTCACCGTTTCAAAAAATAACTCGAATAGTGTTTGTTAACTTTGTTAAATCTACAAAATCGAATAAATCAGAAAAAAATATATACAGTACGAGACACCAGTACGCGAGGCTCGACTCGCAATTGACAAATTTTATTTTTATATAATCGTTATTGTTTTTATTATAAATAAAAATATTATTCCTAAAAAATTTTTTGAAAAAAAAGAAAATATAAAGTTAGTCACTTTAGCATCTGAGAAGTCGGTATAATAAACGAAACAAAGAAAATTATGAAAAGGCGTTGTTTTCACGTAAGAAAACGAGGTGTTAATGACATTAAGTGTAAGTGTATATACGCAATAGCGTAAGTATAAAGTTTGTGAGCAAAAAGGCGGTATAAAGGTGAAATGGGACCATTTCTAGAGGTAGGGGGGTTCACTTTAATTACCCTTGCGAGAGTCAGGTTCCCAGTGCTCAGTATTAATGAAGAATGACTCAATCAGACCCGGCTTTACATACTTAATATCTTAATACTATAGTTCAAATTGGTTACATTTATCAACCAGTAAGAATTTGACAATGCTTAAGGCGGCTATTACACTATCAAATAAATATGGCAAAGATTGATTTGATAAAATACGAGATTTTGTTTTATTACACTACATAAAATATTTGATAATATTTTCTTAGTATTATCTAGGGATATTTTCTTATTTTTTGGTGCATTTTGAATATCAGTGCGTGGATGTTCGTCAATTGACGCGATCGAGGTTTGAATTTACAACCCTGTATTGTGATTTTTGTAATCAATAAGAAGATTATCATATAATAATGGATTTTGTTTATATTTATATATTAATAATTATGTAACTGTAACGATCAGTGATAACTTGGTAGTCGCCATTTTGTTTTTGACGTCAAAAAACTTTGATCAAATATAAGAGACTGTCATTAACTATGATCATAGAAATATTATGAAGGTAAATATTATAAAAGTTGACTTATTACATTGTCATATTTCTTTGATCAAAGAAATTTTATCATATTTATTTGATAGTGTAATTGCCGCCTAACTGACTAACTTTATTTGTTAAAGGTTAGTTTCAGCGGTGCAACCAGAAAAAAAATCGAAGTGGCGGAGGGGTAAATTATTAACAAATTGTAAAATTAAATAATGCATATATATAGAAAAAAAATTTTCAGTAAATATATCTATGACAAATTGAAATTCGATGCATTAAATTTTAATTAATTACAAAATCTACTTCAATTTTTGAGATAAATCTTTGTAAGGGAATATTTTACAACAAACGTTGTATACCTATATTATAGGAAATTGAATGATCTACAAAAAATATTCTATAACATTTTCACGTAACATGTATCGTTCTTGAGATATCTTGAAACAATAAATATTTTGGGATGTCGCCTCTCTTATTTACACACGATTTTGATGATTTTGAAATGGACTGTCCTCAAGCCAGACCCAACCAACCAACCAAGTTTCATTAATATCGGTTCAGACAGACAGAAAATTTTTAAAATTTTGAATTTTTTTTTAATTGATCACAAAGCCTCTTGTATCTTCGATATTGCGAAGTAACTAAATCCTTTTAAAATGTTGTTTTTAATACATATAATAATAAAATTGAAAAATTTAATTTTTTTTATCAAAATCTCAATTAAATAAAAAAATCAGAATACTCGCGTATAAGAAAGTCAAAACAAGTAAGGTTAAATCCGGTACTGGGTTTAGCTTTGTGTACTTAGACACCATTAGAGAATTAAAATTACAGTGTTGCGTAATCTATCTTACGTAATCATAAATGTACCGTGCAAACGTGCGACAGAGATAGGTGATGTGTGCAAAAAGATATTTTAATTTTTTCGTGTTTTTAAATTGCGTCATTAATGTCTGTGTGTGAGATTGATAAGGTAGAAGAGAGAGAGAAAGTGTCGTTTTTATTTCCTTTTACAAAATGTCTGCTAAATATTTAGTGGTTAATTAGGAAGCCTTGTTAATATTCAGATCGAGGCTTCCACGGTTGAAGAATATTAATGAAGAATTAAATTGTTGAAAAAAATCGATAATTTGGTACAAGTGTACTCGATTAAAAAAAGTGTAATTATTACACATCGCTGCCGAGCAAAGTTCGCGGGGATGAACTCATATTACTAATAAAACAATTTAATCAATCAATTTCCAAACTCCGCGAATATAGTTTGTTTTTTAAATTATATTCTTTTATTTTGTTTATCTTTTTTCTCCAGTAATGGATAAAATAAAACCAGTAATGAGCACGCAGTGATGGAAACTTGCTAATGATTACAAAATGATAAGTACTACGACACAAAAGATATAAAAGAAAGAATCGTTGCTATGATAATATAATAATTAATAAATAAATTATACTAATAATTAGTTTAAATGTCCACCATTTTGACACCTATTGGCCGAATGTCATCAAATCACGCTGTAAGACAGTTAAATGTATATAGATTAATATTCAGAAATGGGAGTAATCAAATATCAACAAATATTTCTAATTCAGTACATTTAATTGGAGCAAGTCCGCGAATTAAACATTTCTGTGAACTTTGCCCGGGCAATGCTGACATTACCCGGGCAGTGTGAACTTTGCAACCTGCTGGCTCTGCCCGTAAGATATATGTATGTATATAAAATGAGAAGACGTAAAAATGTATAATTTTGATATCAAATAACATGGCTATGATATTTATTAGAAATATATTACGTTATGTAATAACTTACATATGTATCTGAAATTTGCAATTCGACGCAAGAAATCATTCGACTCTGATTTCAATTGAAATTGAATAGCTACGTCAAGCGGAAACGCTGTTCAAAATATATATGTAACTATCTACTGCTTCAATGAATTATGTTCTAGAATCTAGACGTTACTATGTACGTCGAATATGTATAGATAAGTACTTGTAGATGACATCTTTTTATTGACGATCCTATTTATTAACAAGAGAATTTCACAGACTACCCCCCCCCCCCCCTCCTCATGAACACGTAACAATTTTTCTTTTAGATTTTTGCTTGAACTTTATATTTTTTTTATTTTTAAAAATTAATTGACTTCATTTTTAAACTTCGCGTATTTTTATATTGGAAAATATATGCCAGTATAAAAAATTAAGACAAGTGAAAGCATATAAATTATTGAAAATTTTGAAAAACGTGCAAGGACAAAAGTTGTGAGAAATATTTTTTGTAGAGAAACTTTTTCTCTAAAACCAATAGTTCAGTAGTTATAAAAAAATAAACAATTAAATTGTTTATAACAATTGATTGCGCTAGAATTTTTCAATTCTGATAATTTTGGCTCAATCTACACTTAATTGTCAATATTTTTTGGTGATAAGAACAGTAATTTTTAAGCGTTTTTCCCAAAAAAAAAATAAAAAAATACATCATAATATATATTGTTGAATTCGTGCTTCAATAAGTTTTCATTTGACACCCTACACTAAGCATGAAAAACTCAAAAGCTAACATGGGTCAAAATAAAAAGGTGTGCCGAACAAAACTTCAATCTAGGTTTATTTCGAAAAATACAGAAATAAAGAAAAAACAAAGACAATTTCATTTAAATTAATATAAGAGGCCATTGGTGAACGTTGTGGGCGTTATTATTTTTGGGGGTTGTTGACCTCATGCCCTTGTTTTTTTTTCCATTTCTAAATTGACCCCCTGAAATTAACCTCTAAAATCAAATTTTAATTTAATTGGGCTACCTAAATTTCAAATCTTTACGTCAAATAGTTTCAGAGAAAATCGACAGACAGACGGACGGACACCGAATTGCTTTCATAACTGTTCCGTTTGGCACAGAACACAAAAAAAAATCATTTTTAAAATGTATTATACAAAAAAAAACAGTGGTAGCTACATTACGTTATTATTTATTTATTTAGGCACGCCACTGGCCAATCAGCACCTACTATGTTTGTTGTGTGCACTATTATTATTGTTATTACACGTATATACGTCCAACAATGCCCGCTGATCCGAAATCAAGCCGTTTAATCCCGGATTCTGCGGAATACGTTCAATTACCATTACGTAAATTAACACCAGTGGTTGTCTGTGTGTGGGCTTTAATGAGGAGATGTACGTATGAATTATTCTCAGAATGTCTAGTGTCACAGAACTACCGCGAATAACATTAACATGAATATTTATTCTGTCGGTCTTATTCAAATCTGACAGCCGGATCAAAAGTTAGGGTCATTTTTCTCTAAAATTTTGAAAAAAAAAATAATTACGACTTTGAGATGCCTTAATTTATATAAAACTTATTTTACATCTTAAGATTACTTTTTATCTAAATATGAATTTTGAAAAAAATTACTGATATTAAAAAAATACGTTACAAAAATAATATTTTAATTGATTATTTTTATCTTAATAAGTTGGTACATATTATAAATTAATTTGATATTTTAAACGATAACATTTATTATTCATTAAACCTTTCCTCAAAATAAAGTAAACGTCGATTATAAAACTAATTAAAAACTGTCAACAACAAAAACATTCAGAAAATATTGACTTGAGACCTGATCAGAATTAAAACAAGACCGCAAAGTTTAAAGGTGAAATAAGAGCATTATGAATAATTTTTAAAATAACAAATATCGATATTTCTTGTATGAAAATTACCTTATACCCCAAAAGCAAAGATTCATCTCAAGATCACGTCAAAAATTATTTTGAAGTGCAACTTCTTTGAAAATTGGACAGATTTTAAAGATGAAACACTAAAAAATGTGTGCATATGCGTGAGTAAATGTATAAGAAAAATACAAGTCACTTTACGTCGGTTATGCGTATGTGAGAGAGATGAGTAAATATATAAGAGAAAGATGGATGAATAGCACATGCATACAAGTTACTTTACGTCGGTTATGCGTGTGTGTAAGAGAGATAAGTAAATGTATAAGAAAAAGATGGATGAATAGCACATGCATACAAGTTACTTTACGTCGGTTATGCGTGAGAAAGAGATGAGTAGATAAATAAGAGAAAGCTTACAGTTTATGTTGTGTTTTCTACACGGTTTTTGTGATAAAATAATACGTTTGATTATTAATTTAACAATCGTTTACTTTATTTATTTAATTCGCATGGTTAATGAAAACAAAAGAAGTTTCACTTCAACTGTACGCTCACACTGTTTTTTTCGTTCGTTTATATTTTACAAATAAAATATGGGAGTATTTTTTTGCGTATATTTTATTTTTCGAAAAATCTTAAGGGAGATAATTACCCCCCTGAATTAAAGCCATAGTCATCTTATTTTATATATAGATATTATGCTGACGTTACATTTTGATTTTCATTTAAAGTATATATTTACTTCTTATTAGTACTAATGATAACAAAACACATAGCAGAATATTCCGTGATGGTGGAGGTGTTGGGGAGAGTGGGTGATTAGGCAACTGCCGGTAGTAAAATGTACTTTAGACTGTGTTAAATCCGTGCAAGCATTGTCTAATGAATGGTTTAATAATAGTCCAGTGGCGAAGCGTCCATGGAAGCAGGGGAAGCAGTGCTTCCCTTTCTTTATTAATACAAATCTGTGTTTTCAGTTAATAAATAATTTAAATATATTATTAGAATATTCATCTTTATGCGCAACCCAAACATTTTAACCAAAAGTCAAAAATAACATTTAATATTAATTAACACGTTCAATTATAAAACTATAATACCTCTACGTCTTATTTTCTTGAATTTTAGTCGATATTTGTATGGCGAGTTGCAGGAAATTTCACTAAAATTTTTTGTATTTTTGATTTCGTTAAAAGTATGTTTATTGTATAGAAAATGACGTGAAAAGTTGTTTGTTTCAAACCGCAGGTCTGTATCTCAAATCGTTCTCGAGATACAGCCTCTCAAAGTTTCAGTTTTTTCAAATTTTTGAAGAAAAAAGGCCATAACTTTTGAACGGGTGGTCGGAATTGATTTTAGTTGACGGATTTGGAATCAGCGTGTCAAAATCTATATAATGACATGTATAATACCTTAAAACTTAAAAAAAAATTTTTCGTGAAAAATCGAAAAAGTTCAAAGGGGTATACCTTAAAAAAATGTCGATTTTTGACGAAAATTTTTTTGTAGGATTTTAAAGTATTATACATGTCATTATATAGATTTTGACACGCTGATTTCAAATCCGTTAACTAAAATCAATTCCGACCACCCGTTCAAAAGTTATGGCCTTTTTTCTCCAAAAATTTGAAAAAACTAAAACTTTGAGAGGCTATATCTCGAGAACGGTTTGAGATACAGACCTGCGGTTTGAAACAAACAACTTTTCACGTCATTTTCTATACAATAAACATACTTTTAACGAAATCAAAAATTCAAAATTTTTTAGTGAAATTTCCTGCAACTCGTCATACGAATATCGACTAAAATACAAGAAAATAAGACGTATAATCATTTATTTACTATATAAATATATAAGAATTTATTTAAAAAAGTAAAAGCTTGAACTAAAGCTGTTTCATAACTAGTTTTTTTTTATTAATAAATAAAATTTTGATATGAAATTCGAACTAAATTAATATCATCGTAGTTTTTTTGGTATATTTTCAACTATCACAATTTTTAATATATTTTACGTAGTTTTATCATTTAGAAACAAAATCATTGCAATATAGTAATTATCTACTGTTGCCATGGTTACGGTTATTTCGACAATCAACAGGGATCAAATCAATAATCAATCAATCAATTAAAACGGAAATTATAATTTTAATTATATTATAAATAGATATTAACTGCACATTTGCTAAATTGGAAATTATTGCATAAACGATTTATGAATTCTAGGATTCAACCGTGTCTTATTCATTAAAATATATACATTTCATGGCACCCTGCTTGAGAACTACTGATTTTAAGTTAATCAATAGATTTTTGATTTAAATTAAAAAAAAAATCTTAAGTGTATATACGGTGTACCGCTAGTTGAGGACTTCTATAACTTTATTTTTCCCTTATTAATAAACATGAGTAAAGTGCCTCATTAATTTCAAGAGTAGAAACAGAAAAACAAAATATAAATGTCATAATTTTAACGAGATATTTCAATTATCATATTTTTTTGTAGGTTTAACTAATTATGTAAGTATACATTTAAATTAGCTTTACCCTAAATTTCAAGTTAATATTATGTATAATCAGAAAGGTTGTGAAAATATTTTAATGTATTTTGTTCTAAAGTTCAAGCGATTACCTCCAATTTTTGTCAATTTTGATATTAGAGTAGAATTTGTTCGTTCCTTTTTTGTATCCTATAGTATTTATTAATGATTTAGCTTAGCGCATGTGCTCTAAGTAGAAAACAGTGGTATGCAAGCAGTGGTGATTGAGGTACACCATGGAAAATAAAAATCAAAACTAAATTCATAACTAATTGGCACCCTGTAGAAAATGTTCAATCAGATTTTGGCCTAGTAAATTATACAGCAAAACACAAGGGAAGACAACTTTTTTTTGTTTTACTTAATTTTTTTATTCTTCGAATTATTTTTGAATGGGAGCAAACTAGAAAAAAATGTTTCAGATAAAAGTTGTAGTGAATTTTAATATCTATAATTTAAATCCCATTCATTTTTCTCTATCTTTTATCAGTTAGCCATAATTTGTAGATATAAAAATATAAATAGAAACACGTACACTGTATATATTCGATAAGTACAGCGTATAAGAAAGTCCCGTGGCACACATGGTAGCTTTTTTATATCCACAATGTTTTGGTGTTTTATTATGCGGGATATATCCCAAAAAAACATCAAGATAACAAATATACGATTGAAAATATTAATCGTAGTGTTCCTACATAAAATACGCATGTTTCAATTTTCACTAACTGCATTATCTCTGATAGTTAAACTGTCCCGCAGGTGAAACAATATTTTAACAATATGACGCGCATCGGTGCGCACAAATAAGCTGATATTTCACCCCCCCCCCCACACGCACGTAATAATCCGCTGGTGCGATACCGCGGTGTAATAGGTTTATTAAAAATTACGTTATTGCAAAAAGAAATCGATTTTTCTCATCGCAATTTTATCAGGAGTGGGGGCAGAATCGGGTTTTATAAAGCATGTATGTATTAGTGTCTGAACTTCAACCAAAGCCGAGGCTAAAGGAAGCTTTTTCGTTTTTTTTATTTAAAAAAATTGAAATACCTTTTTTCGGTCTTTCAGTAAAATTTTGACCGAAACTGAAGCCGAATGTTCGGTCAGTTTAGCAAGAGTTACAATAGAACCGGGTTTTATTAAATAAATTTTTTTTTTTAATTAAAAAAATTGAGACTTTTTTACTTTTCAATAAAAAAAATTAAATGACCTTTTCTTCGGTCTTTCAATAAAATTTTGGTCAAAACCGACGCCGAATGTTAGTCGTTTTAAGTATTAACTTCAAAAATTGCTATTTATTATATTTGAATTACGATTAAACAAAACTCGTTATTTTTACTCAATATCTGAGGGGGAGGCGATCAAAATAAACCCCATGCACGTTTAAAAATTTAACAAAAAAAATTTTTTTGACTTGCTTCAGAATCCTATTACAAAAAAATATATTAAAACAAATTTACAAAAAAAAACTGCCTGTACATTGATTACAAACAAAAAACAGAACCAATTTTAATCAAACTTGATTAAAACCTGACCAGAAAACCGCATACAAATCGGAATAGCAATTCTCGAGATATTGTATGAGATATGTACCATATTTAGGGTCGAGCGGGGTAAATATGAAACACCAAAAAAATGGGGTAAAAGTGAAACAAGCTTGCAACTAAAAAACTAATTTGTTTATAAGAGAATTATAAAAACTGACATCATCATTAAAGGTTTGTTAAAGCGACTTGAAAATATAAATCGCCTAATAAGTGATGTGTCACCCCTCCCTTTGTCAATGTCAAAACGTGTGTATTAAATTTTAATTCTTTGCACATAACTTTCTGTATAGCTCAGATATTAATTAAAGTTACAATTTCACATTGATATGCCACAAAGAAGATAAATCAACGTTGCCTTTGTAGCTTTTCTTTTAATTTTTCGTGAAATATTTTCCCAAATTAGAGGTTAAAAATGAAACACACTTTTTTCATTTTTAAAGTCCGTGTTGTATCGTACAGTTCAAATGACGTAAGTATTTAAAATGGTTATATATTCATAAGTGCATCTAGTAGAAAAAATTAAAGTATGAATTTGTATCGTTAACTTTCAAAAAACATGAAAGATTTGTATTTTGTTTCACTTTTACCCATGATATAACTACTAAACAATTTTACCTTCTCAAAAAAAGGTACTTTTGGGGAAAAAATGGGCCCCATTAATTTTAAGTACCAGTTTAATATAATGTACTAGATAGCTCGTTAAGTATCCATTATTTTCAAGAGATTTTTTTCAACGAACGAGGTATTTCTTTTGCCTCCACAGCCCTCTACGTGAGTTCGTGTATATGTTACATAGTTAATACGTAGGAACATACAAACTGGAGTACTATAAACGTGAACGTTTCCGCGGGACATGTGTAATGTGGCACGGGTGACATAACCTAACTGTTATAGCGTGTTGTTGTTGTTTCTATGCCTGGCCCTCTTGGTATTACCTCACAACTGAAATGTTACGTTATGTAGGAAATAGAGTACATACATATATACAATATACATATGTGAATAGTTAGGTTTGGGTAGAGACACTATTTTTAGCATAGCAATTTAATAAAAAATTAATTTATGTATTATTTTTAGCAAAATTGAAATTGAACATACAGTGTATTCTAAGTTGATTAAGATATAGGAAATTTAACATGGGGGCAATTAGAAATGTTGTAGTAGCCTTTGGTCAAATTTAACGATGATGATTGGTGCATTTTGAAATGCTGCCACAAAATTTAATAAAATAGTAATTAGTATTTTGTTTTCAAATTTATATCTGTCAAAAAATATTATTAGAATTTAATCTAGGATGCTTAAATTAATGAAATTAAAGTTGAGAACAAAATACTGTTGATTAATTTAAAATTTATCAGTTAGTTTCGAGGCGGTTTTTTAAAATGTACCAATGACACTTCGTTAAATTTGACCAAAGGTTACTACAACATTTCTAATTGTCCCCATGTTAAATTTCCTATGTTTTAATCAAATTGGAATACACTGTATGAAGTATATTTAATTATATTTATTGATAAAATCATAATATAAGGCTGCTGCAATTGATATAGATTATTACTTTTTACTGTACGATTTTTTCCTTCGGGGTATGCTAGATATGCTAGCTCAGCGATTCTTAAATTGCGGGGGTCCGTGAAACATGTTTGGTATAAATTAAAGTACTTTTACATTTCTATTAACCAGTGATTAATTAGTATCTCATGACCTTCTTTGTTTTTATATCAGGGAGGCGAGGGTTATTTTAGTGAGTAGCTTGTTTCTGCAGTTGTAAAAGCTAATTTGTCTAGTGCAAAAAATTGAAACAATATTTAATAAATAAATAAAATTATAAAATTGCAAAAACAAAGGTCATTGCAGTTGAAAAGAAAAAATTGTAAGTATGGAACAAAAAATATGATCTTGCAGTTTAAAATTTTTTTCTTAAATTTACCCCTGCAGGGAGGAGGTCCCTGAGAAATAATTGTTCAGCTAAATTGTGCTAATTGTGCTAGCTAAATCGGATAAGTGGTTAAGCGCACTAACGGACAGACAGACAGACAGGGAGAGAGAAGTTACGTTTTATAATATATATTTTTTTAATCGTGTCAATTTCAATTCGTAATTTTTATTAAATAAATAGTGAGTTACATTAGAAAAAATAAAAACTGAAGACCTTTTTAAGTAATTTAGCTAATTACTATCTAATTTTTTTTTATTATTATCCTCGCGGGCCGCACCAAGGCTCCTCGAGGGCCGCATGTGGGTTGGACAAGCTTGAATTAGTGTACAAAATATTAGTGTTATAAATGGATTTTAATCCAAAGTAGAGCTGGGCGCGTGAGTAATTTTTGCTCACGATCACGCACGCTCACGAGAGAAAATTTTTTAGTCACGCCCGCTCACTCACGGTTACAAAAAAAGTATTCACGATCACGCCCGCTCACGAATTCTATTTTTTTACTCACGCCCGATCACGCACGGCGGGTCACACTCGTGACCCGAATAATATATTATAAATAAAATGTTTAATATAAAAATTCGATTTAACAGATTATCATATATGCATGAGATCAGAAATTAAAGAAATATCAAAATATACATACATATACTCACGGACTCATGCACGACAAAAATGTACTCACGCCCGGTCACGCCCGATTGTTTTATTTTGACTCACGATCACGCCCGCTCACGGTCCAATATTTGAAAATCGCTCACGTGACCCGAAAAATTCACGGCCCGCGCCCAGCTCTAATCCAAAGATAACACATTAAGAGAAAAACTATCAAATAAAAATACAATATAAAATAAAAAGAACCTTATACCTGTAAGTATATGTACTATAATATGTATACTCTATTTTACAACTCAATTATTCGAGTACATAAATTTATTATGTATATAAAAGACAAAAACATTCCGGTGTTGTAGATTTTATTAATTTTTCACTCCATATAAGAGCTTACATCTATTACAATATAATTTCCAAGTTGTAAATCTTTAGTTTATGAGGTAGAAGTAAGAATATACGGGCAACTATAAATATGAAACAAGATGCTTCAGATATACGTACATACATCTGCATATACCGCTGTTGTTATTATGTACAATACGTGTATTGTTCGACCGCATTCACACCACCCCGAATAATTCATTGTGCATGTATCAGTGCCGTATTCAGGGGGTAATTTGTCTTATTTTAGAAATTTGAGAAAATTATGTCTATTAGATAGATATCTATCACATGTAAAATGTTTCAAAAATATACTATATCTACCTATTATATAGCATTTTTAAGTTCTTTGGGACTTTTTTGGACTTTTTTTTGTCATATACATATAAAAAAACCCGTATTAAAAAATTATTTCTTTTTTTAATCTGCAGTTTTTCTTATGCCCGGCCCGGTATTATAAAGAATTGCTTGGCTGCAAATGCAAATTTGCTCCCAGCTAACGCTATCTACTAGGTATTAAATATAAATACATATATTTAATGACGTTGACGTATTATATGCGTGTTAAGTAGAAATCAGTGACTTAAAATAAGTGCTGCCAAGTGTACCTCATAAAATGTATAGCATTTACATTATATACATTTATTGCTACTGCTTTAAAATATCGATCAATTTCATAACAATTTTACACCTAGCAGATAGCGTTAGCTGAAAGCAAATTTGCATTAGCACTCAATTAGAGAATAACTACAAAATGTTTGAATGGCAAATTTTTTTTAAATGTTAATTTTTTAAAAATACGTTAAAATTGAAGTTTGAAAAAAAAACTTAAGTCAAAAGTTATTTATTTTTTTCTGGAAAATATAAATCTTCAAAAAATAATTAGATTTCCATTTCAAATTAACTTGGAACCTCCACTCAAAGTCAAAATTGTTACCTCTATTGTTTTCTCCCTTTAAAATCCTGAAACATCTTCCATGAAAATCAAAATATTTTGCAATCTCAAATTAAAAAACTCATCCTGTATAATATTAATTAATAATAATACTATACAAATAACGACCCCCCCCCCCTCCCTAAAAATACAACCTGACCTACATTTTTGGTTTATAATTTAAAAATAATAATCTCAAATTTAAATCCGTAAAAAAATAATTTTTGTAACAAACAATCCTATTTTAATTAATACTGAAATATTGTAATTTACCCAATCTTTCAAAAAATAAAAATAAACAAACCATACAATTAGCATGGAACCTAAAAGAAATATCCGATTCAAAAAAAGTCAAAGATCAAAGCATTGAATAAATTCCAGTTTAAAAAACCTCGCATGTCTTTGGCAGTCTAATTCAAAGCGAATACAGAATTCCAAAACGATACTAATAAAAATGAAGAGAGCGGAGGGGTAGAAATAACCCACCCTAACAAACCCCACTCCACACATACACTCTTTGATTATTATACTGTTTCACCTAATTGACGTAGTAAAATATTTTCCCTTTTTTCCCAATTAATTATCAAATTAGTTAATTAAAAAGCTGTGACGTCACGGCGCGTGATCTGAACAATGCATTCCGGGTTTCCGGGAAGACGTGACCGGAATATAAATTATTACTATCTCTTTAAGATACTCCGGGAGGCTCTTACCTCTATACATATATATTCTCTGGTGCAATTTATTTTCCACTGTATTAACTCGAAAACTGCCACGGTAGTTATTAAGTATGCGGGCCTGCCCCCGTGAGTGAGTGAGTTATTGCTTACGGCCACTCACGATTTTCGTGGTACTAATATTTTCATTCAGAGTGCTGTTTATCAGTGCCGTACTGTGTATGATTTTAAATAATTAAATAATTTTATAAATCAATAATTACATTCAGACAATTTTATGATGATCTTATGTGTCTCTTATTTCCAAAAAAAATGCTTATTTCTGCAGAAAATAAAGGTTTAATCACAAAAATTAACGTCACGCCTATGTAAACACTCCTTGTCAACTATAATAAATCCTTGTTCCATCGCTAATGTTTCTTGGTTTTACTTTTGGTAACACAAAACTGAGCAAATTGATAATTTAAAACCACAAAATAATTTATAAACAGTGCAGATATTAATGAAACAAAAATGACGTTTACGTAGCCGTGACGTCATCCATTTTTATCAAACATGGCGGATTGCTGTATTTTGCGTTTTTATTTTAACAAAAATCATATTAATCTCGCTGTTAATATAAAAATAAATACATTTTTTAGAATCTTTTTAACTTATTTCATTATTTAAAATCACTTACTGGCTTTATGCCTATTAAGACGATTTTGTTCTTACAGATTATTATTTCATATTTTACGATCGCCCACTTTAGTTAGTTATGGTTTTTCTTCTTATTTTAAGAAATACTACAAGAAACGGAGAAACTGTGGTTTCTTACGTCACTAAATCTAAATAAATACACCTCGTCACTCGACACGTGTTTCAACTTCACAGAAAGTCTTCATCAGGAGCCTAATACTCCAAAAAACCTTATATAATAAGTAGAGATTGGAAAAATAGTTTTTCAACTATTGCGTTATTATAATTTTTATTACATATCTCCACCGTTTTCAGAAAACTGGTTTGATTGAACCCAATTTGAAATCAACTATTTGCAACTATTTTTAAACTATTTGCCTTTTTTTTATCCACCGTTAAACAATACATAATTTACAAATACAAATTTCAGATTTGACACTTTTTTTTACTAATACGTTAATATCACTAATTATTAATTAAATCGAAAAAAAATTTATTATTGTAAAAAAATTTTCACAACTATTTTGATTAAAAAAAACTATTTGCCAACTATTTTACAGAAAAAAAATCAACTACATATATAGTAACTATTTCTTTAAAAATTACAACTATTTTTCCAATCTCTCATAATAAGTAATAATTAATTAAATATCACAAAATAAATTTATTATCTAATGATGCGTACGCCACTGGTAAGGGTATATCGACGACCTTTAATTCTCTAATATTTCCATTCGCAGTTCATTTACTGCGTACCGTTGCGTATGAAATTATTCATGGGCATCAACAATAAGATGTCTTCTGTAATATATTTGTAATACGTGCCCGAAAAGCCGCCCGGACCTTTTTCAGAGATATTATTTTTTATCTTTCCGTTTTATATCCTTCGCATTGGCCCCGGATTATATCGTGTTAGTGAGACGCACAATATGTCGGTTTTGTTTCTTCTTTTTTTTAATTTAAGAAGAACTTTAAAAGAGATGCTGTCGCCGTGATTGATCCTCC
Source organism: Sialis fuliginosa (assembly GCA_961205875.1). Taxonomy (NCBI): domain Eukaryota; kingdom Metazoa; phylum Arthropoda; class Insecta; order Megaloptera; family Sialidae; genus Sialis; species Sialis fuliginosa. Next base: position 18,768,448 of record OY540818.1, on the reverse strand, counting down.
GGAAATAATTTGAATATTTTTATGATTTTTTTTGAAAGATGTTCGCATATATTTGATTAAATTGAACTTTTTTTTAAAGTTTAGTTTTAATATCTAAGCAGAGAAAAATATTTGTTTTGCGGGTAATAACTGTATATATTTTCAACAAAGTAAGAGGCGGATTATCCATAAGGTAAACTAGGCACGTGCCTAGGGCGCGAGGTTACAAAGGGGCGCACGCGCGAAATTTTTGAAAAATAACAAAAAAATAATTGTGTCAGTAAGTACAGCCTATGCATCTACTTACACAATATAAAAAGATTCTTGTGTGCACAAAAACATGATGTGATAATTTTCAACAAACAAAATATAGACGCAACAATAAGAAAATATTTGAATTTCGGAAATTTCATTGTTATATTTAATATGAAAAGTTACGTAACAGTGGAAGGGAGGGGCACCGATGAGGTGCTTGCCTAGGGCGCTCTCGACATTTAATATTTGTTAATATTTGATTACTGCCATTACTGAATATTCATCTATATACACTTAACTGTAAAACAGCTTAATTTCATAACAATCGGTCAGTGGGTGTCAAGATGGTGGACATTTAAACTAATTATTAGTATAATTTATTTATTAATTATTATATTATCATAGAAACTGCTTTACATTGTTTCAAAGGCGAGTCTTTCTTTTATATATTTTGTGTTGTAGTACCTATCATTAGCAAGTGTCCATCACTGCGTGTTTATTACTGGTTTTACTTTATCCATTACTGGAGAAAAGGTTATAATTTAAAACACAAATTTCGTTTGCAGATTTTGGTAATTAAATTGATTAAATAAAGAGTTACTTGTTTTATTAGTAACATAATAATAAAAAATAATCTCATTATATCCAAAAAACCTTGATAATAAAGCGGCCAAGATTGGTGCCCGTATCTTATCCTGTGAATTCTAAATATATCTTTACATATACAGCTATGTATATACATATAGTATGCAGATTACATCACTTATCTGCTTTGAAAAATCCTATGATACTTGCATTATATTAAATTTTTTTGAAAAGCTCTACCGGCAGTGGTACTATATTAAATATCGATCGACTCCTTTGATGCTGTAATCTTGTATCCTACATACGAGAGTATATCAGTGAAATCACCAAAGAGCGATTTTCTTTACATAAAAAACTGTACCTAATATATATGTTTCGTTTCTGAAGTTTTCTGCAAATTTTTATCTTTAAAATATCTAGAGTTTAAATAATTTATTAGTAAAATAAATATATAAGGTGCAGTGGGGTAAGTGCAGAAACGGGTTCTTTGTATTATAATACGAGTGAAATTGTAATAGCTAATATGTAGTGAACTACTAAAAGTTAATACCAACTTGTTTAAAAAGTTCACTACTCCAAAACTAAACAACGTATCTTGATGCGGTAAAAAGGATTTTATACTAGGCGTATTCACAATTCTAGCATATGAAATAATGCTTCAAAGCGTTTTTAACTACCGGTAATGCACTTGCCCCGAAAATGGGGCAAGTCCACTGTAGTTGACATTTTTTACGATTTCCTATCATAATGTAAATATACAAAGAAAATTGGCGACCTATTCAATTTAAACTAGTCAGTAATAACTGCACAATCATTTGATACTGAAAATATTAAGTATTTATATAACAGATTGAAAATATATGGGTTCAAAGTCCAACTATGCAAAAACCGGTCTGCACTTACCCCACTGCGCCTTATTAAAAAGTATACCAGGTTTTTGAAAAAAAAAAATCCCTGACATTTTAGGCTTCTGGTATTTTTTTCCCGACTTACAAATTGTCGCAGATAAAACCGCCTTTAGAATACTATATAAGAATAAAATTTAAAAAATGTGGTATTTTTAATAAAACAAATTATTTTATGGAACATTGTAGAAAATGTTTCTTCTAAGAAAATTTGATTAAGGAGAAAAATATATGAAAATACTTTTCTTTTCAGTATACACATAACATACAAAATGGAAAATGATTAAAATATTTTCAAATTAATACCATTTTTCTTAGAAATTACTGGAAACGAATTCAAAGAATTATTGTAAAAAACTAATAACATTTTTTATATTTCATTAAGAATTAAGACCGACATCAAAGTAAAAATTATTATTTTCCATAAAATTTACAAATACTTTTTTATACTTCAACCATACAAAAATTCAATTTTATTAATTATTAACTTTTAATTTTAAAAGAAAACAATTTCAACTTTTCAAATTTATAAAAAAATATGGTCGATTGTTGACCAAACATAACCTATAAAATAGACTTCCACCCATTTATTTTTTGATCAAGACAAATATCCATTGAATAACTTCTTTCCAGTTTCCAAAGTATAGCAATCCATATAAAAAACCGAACCTATGTAGTAGTATCTGGCACCTTTCATTTTTAAACGAATGTAATATATTTTTCCTCTGTTACACTTTACCCGCATCACTGTGAAATATGGTCTAAGCAGTGCAGACAACACTAGAGCATATATCTTGTAAAATTCTTTAGACATAAATTCACTAAATCAGTATATCAGCGGTTCTCAACTTGTGACATATTTCATTTTTTTACGTTAATAAAATTAGCATTATAGTAAAAGCTCTTTATTCGCGGGGTATATGTTCCATAAATATGCCGCGAATACAGAAACCGTGAATACGGAATGGTAATTTATATGGGATTATAGGGGATACGTTCCTAGGTGACAAAATAAATAAACAAATACAATATAAAAAAATCAATTTAATTGAAGTTTTTGACCACATTGATTAATTATTATCTTCAGGCTTAGGCAATGGTTTAAAGAATTTTGTATTTTTTTCTTGCTTGGTAGTTTTTAAAAGCTTCTTCAATTCAAACTGATATTCAGCAGTGGCATTAGCAATTTGCCTCTTAAAAATAAGACTTCGTTCCATAGACGGATCAATTTTCATAAAGAAATCACAAAGCTCATTTGCCATTCTTAAACCTTCACTAAGATTTTTCAAATTAAATGTCACGTTTCCTGATTAGATCCGCGAATAAAGAAATCTTTAGCCGCGAATATAGGAATTGGGTCGCATTTTTTTAATCCGCGAATAGTGAAAACGCGAATGAAGGAAGCGCGAATAAGGAGCTTTTACTGTATTTCTTAAATTTCATCCATGCCCCCCACATTTTATTACAGAATTTTGGGCGTCCAATTTTATCAATTACTTCATTATGTTTTTAAGCCGATGAAGCAAGCTAAACCCCATGTAGGAAATTACAAAGGGGCTTGCGCCAATGCTATAATTCCATTGAGAAATTCGTCAAATTCGCAATTCTAGAGTCAATTTTATTCTGGAGTTAACTCCTTTTTGGCCCAAATAGTTGAAAATTATTTTCTTTTTAAAGTAAGGAAGCATTGAATAAGAACAATTTTCAAGAAAATTGGTTTATTTCAAGAAAGAACACAGTAACGAGTGTACTAACTAAATTCTAAGCCCCAAAAAAAAGAGTCAGCTCCTGGAGTTAACTCAATTTTGACCCAAGCGAATGAAGCAGCTAACTCATTCTAGCGGATACCTTGAGAACTATCAACGGTAGGTAACTCTTTGTTGAACCAAACGAAAGAATTATTTTTTTCCCCCAAGAACTCTGTTTGGCCTAAAAATGGAGTTAACTCGTTGTTGCTGCAAACCCCTCAATTCACTAAATATGATTATGGTTATTGTTTTTTAAAATTGACGTAATAATGGTTTGAAAACAACTGATTAACTAATCATGATTAATTTTGTTTTATGCAACCTAAGGTTAGATAATCTTTCGTTTATTAATTTTGACCCAATCTTGGTAGAAAAAGCGTTGAAAAATGTTAAGAATCACATGAGTAGATAGATTATACATATATGGATGATACATTATTTATAATTAGATTGTTTCAGGTCGGTTATTAAGTTATATGTACATAGAATGCTTTCACTTTCAAAGGAAACATTGTTTTCATGAATGATTACGATTTTTTCCATGTATAATATAATAAAGTTAATGTTTTATATATAGGTACTCGCGTAGAAACAGAGAGGTTTTGGGTAGAAATGGAAAATATCATCAACCAGAACGAAGAGTAAAAGGGTACGATACCGGATACGAATTATATATTATATTAAATGGAGTTATTGTAATGAGACAATGATGAATTGTAACTTCCTTTAGAAGTTACTCTCAACTCTACCCCCTCCCCCCCTCTCTTTTTGTTAATATATTTGCCCGGTTTCAAACTGAATATAGCAATTGGTATATTCATGAATTTTTTTGCATTAAATCAAAAATAGTTTTATAGTTTAATTTAATATGAAATGAGTTTTTATCATAGGGTAGAGGGGGAATATACTTTTATACGTTTAGGGAGGTTATACTAGATTACACATAGCTTCACTGAAAAAACTACAATTAGTCAATAAGTGTGTTATTTTGACACACCTAAGTGTATCATTTTCTTGTAGTCATTTTTAATCCCTTTTTTGGTGTGTAGTTTTAACACGTTTTTTGAACACGCTTTGTAGTGTGTACTTACTGTCATTGTAATAAATCTGAAAACCATATTTTATTAAGAAATTGAACAAATATGAATACAATGATTTTAAATAATATACACTACATAATAATTTTTTTCTTCTTCGATTAATCAGCCACATAAAGCATATCTGAATTCATTGTAACAATTTTATCCTCTGGCACGATATTATTATCATTTTTAGTTGATGATATCAAAACAAGATGGACATCACTTTTATCCGAAATTTCATCACATATTTTATTATTATCAGTTTAAGATAAGCTGTAAGTAACGATCATTTGTGAAACCGGGCATTATAGTCAGATTAACAATTATCTAGTTAAGTTTTTTTTACTGTTGTTGCTTTTAGAGGTTACTTACTCCCCCCCCCCCTCACTCTATCGCTTAAGGAATGAATAATTTATTTTGTTATTTGTTATTTTTCCTTCTCAAAAAATTCCAGAGATACATTAATGTATCGTATGTATTATATAAATAAATGTATTTATTTACGTAATGTAGGGTTTTCTTTTTGTTGATTTATTATTCGTGTGTGAGTTTTTTTTCTACGATGAATTATGTCGAGTTGACTGGAGACTTTATATATGAAGAATTATGTTGAAGTAAAGTTGGAGAAATAGAATTGAATTCTAAAAGATATTTATTAAATGGACGCTATTGTAAAGAATTTTCTTCAAATACATAATACTTAGGAACTGCACATTGCATAAGTTGGAAAATAAAATTTATAAACAATAGAAAAAAACATCTGCCAAGTAAATGCACAGTGCTTCCTCGTGCTAAATTCATCATTGAACAATTTAAATAAAAACCGATGCTCAGATAAATTAATTTTAAATAATTTTTATACAATTTAACTGAAAAAATATTCAGGTGCGTTTTAAAAAATATTTCGAACTAATATTTTTTAGTAAAATTATATTAAAATTAAATGGTTAACCAATTCCAGGAAATTTATAGAAACACTATCGATTTTTATTTAAATTGTTGAATAATTAACTACCTTTGGTGAATTTAGCACGAGGAAGCACTGTGCATTTACTTGGCAGATGTTTTTTTTTACACAGTTTTTGTTGGAACGTATCTACTAAAAAAAGAGTTGGTTATATTCCAGGGCTTCGAACCGGAACTGAACCGAAAACCGGAAAAACCGTTATTTTTTGCCGGAACGAAAACCGGAACAGAACCGAAATAAAAATATCGGTTTTTACGGTTTAGTACATGTTAAAATACGCGCGCGCGTTAACATGATCTTATTTCCCACTTCAATTGTCGTTCGGACTATCATACAAGTACCATAAAATATTCTAAATTATGGTAGAAAATATTTTTTTAATACAAATAATTTTTTTTAATTAATCACTCGGAGCTGAACCGAAAACCGAAAAAACCGGAAAAACCGTTATTTTTTGTGGAACGAAAACCGGAACCGAACCGAAATATTTTTTTTTACTCGAACCGGAACGAAAACCGAAACGAAAAAATAACGGTTCGAAGCCCTGTTGTATTCAATATTTCTCACATTATATTCAATGATCTTTACAAGAACTACATGTTGCTTTCAAACAGTAACATAGCTATATATATATATATACGATATAACAGAACCAAGTTGGGAAAAAGAAAAAAGAATAAAAAACGCTCTCACGTCTTCGTAACTCATTTTATACATTCTTTTATAAATATATCCAGTAGCTTCATCTATTGTAGATATAAGTGGTTTAGTTGAAACAGTTGTACAAAAGTTAGGTATGTATAAGTATGCATCAAGTTACAGTAATAATAATGGAACTTTTGTCTCTCAGAGAATAATTGGATGCAGATAATTGTACAGATTGTGGATAGATTATTAAATAGGGATTTCAAATAGATGTACAGTCGCCTGCAGAACTCGTCTGGCACCCTAAAGGCTAGAATCGCTTACAACAGATTCTAAATTTAAAGACAAACATCATCGGTTATCTTTTTCTATCAAGTTTAATATATTTAAATACTAAAATTCGGAATATCAAATATTTATTGCCACAAAATTTACGTATACAATTTTCAATAGATTACATAATAATTTAATTGCACAAATATATATGAGTACCTATTATAAACGAAGAGTAGTTCTTTATCTAGCAAATGAATTTCAAAATATCTGTCTTTATTTGATACATGGAGAAATGATTTAAATATTAGTGTAAGCAACATTTAAAAAAAAAACTGGAGTCTCCTCGATCGCGCCAAGCTGAGATATTAACTATTCAATTTACTTCTTTGTTAGCGTATGAGTTTTAATTTGTTTTTTTTTAGTTTTAACTTGTTTTTAAAAAGGGAAGGAGCACGCGAAGGTCTTTAAGTGCGTGATGCTCTTAAAGATAATAGTGTAAGCTACATTTTAAAAAAAAACTGGAGTCTCTTCGATCGCGCCAAGCTGAGATATTAATTATTCAATTTACTTCTTTGTTAGCGTATGAGTTTTAATTTGTTTTTTTTTAGTTTTAACTTGTTTTTAAATAGGGAAGGAGCACGCGAAGGTCTTTTAGTGCATGATGCTCTTAAAGATAATAGTGTAAGCTACATTTTAAAAAAAAACTGGAGTCTCTTCGATCGCGCCAAGCTGAGATATTAACTATTCAATTTACTTCTTTGTTAGCGTATGAGTTTTAATTTGTTTTTTTTTAGTTTTAACTTGTTTTTAAATAGGGAAGGAGCACGCGAAGGTCTTTAAGTGCATGATGCTCTTAAAGATAATAGTGTAAGCTACATTTTAAAAAAAAACTGGAGTCTCTTCGATCGCGCCAAGCTGAGATATTAACTATTCAATTTACTTCTTTGTTAGCGTATGAGTTTTAATTTGTTTTTTTTTTAGTTTTAACTTGTTTTTAAATAGGGAAGGAGCACGCGAAGGTCTTTAAGTGCGTGATGCTCTTAAAGATAATAGTGTAAGCTACATTTTAAAAAAAAACTGGAGTCTCTTCGATCGCGCCAAGCTGAGATATTAATTATTCAATTTACTTCTTTGTTAGCGTATGAGTTTTAATTTGTTTTTTTAGTTTTAACTTGTTTTTAAATAGGGAAGGAGCACGCGAAGGTCTTTAAGTGCATGATGCTCTTAAAGATAATAGTGTAAGCTACATTTTAAAAAAAAACTGGAGTCTCTTCGATCGCGCCAAGCTGAGATATTAACTATTCAATTTACTTCTTTGTTAGCGTATGAGTTTTAATTTGTTTTTTTTAGTTTTAACTTGTTTTTAAATAGGGAAGGAGCACGCGAAGGTCTTTAAGTGCGTGATGCTCTTAAAGATAATAGTGTAAGCTACATTTTAAAAAAAAACTGGAGTCTCCTCGATCGCGCCAAGCTGAGATATTAACTATTCAATTTACTTCTTTGTTAGCGTATGAGTTTTAATTTGTTTTTTTAGTTTTAACTTGTTTTTAAAAAGGGAAGGAGCACGCGAAGGTCTTTAAGTGCGTGATGCTCTTAAAGATAATAGTGTAAGCTACATTTTAAAAAAAAACTGGAGTTTCTTCGATCGCGCCAAGCTGAGATATTAACTATTCAATTTACTTCTTTGTTAGCGTATGAGTTTTAATTTGTTTTTTTAGTTTTAACTTGTTTTTAAATAGGGAAGGAGCACGCGAAGGTCTTTAAGTGCATGATGCTCTTAAAGATAATAGTGTAAGCTACATTTAAAAAAAAAACTGGAGTCTCTTCGATCGCGCCAAGCTGAGATATTAACTATTCAATTTACTTCTTTGTTAGCGTATGAGTTTTAATTTGTTTTTTTAGTTTTAACTTGTTTTTAAATAGGGAAGGAGCACGCGAAGGTCTTTAAGTGCGTGATGCTCTTAAAGATAATAGTGTAAGCTACATTTAAAAAAAAAACGAGTCTCCTCGATCGCGCCAAGCTGAGATATTAACTATTCAATTTACTTCTTTGTTAGCGTATGAGTTTTAATTTGTTTTTTAGTTTTAACTTGTTTTTAAAAGGGGAAGGAGCACGCGAAGGTCTTTAAGTGCATGATGCTCTTAAAGTTAATTTGTAATAATCAAATGCGAGGAGCCTACTAAGTTTGTGATAAACGAAAATGAATACAAACTGCAAGACCATTAATGCAGGCGACTGTACATTTAAATTTACATTATATCGAATTCTATTTTGCTTCCTCGCAATATCGAAGATACGAGAAGCTTTGTGGTCGTTTCAGATTGAGACAAAAAAAATGTTCTCCGATTTCAAAATTTTAAATTGATCTTTCCGTTTCACGTCACGACAAACACTTTTCGTTCCATGTCTGTCTGTCTGTCCGTCCGTGTGTCCGTCATGAACCACTGAACCGATATTATTGAAACTTGGTCGGATGGTTGGGTCTGGTTTGTGGACGGTCCCATTTCAAAATCACCAAAATCGTGTGTAAGGGGGAGGGGTGACAAATATAGTTTGTTTTTTAAATTATAGTCTTTTATTTTGTTGATGTTTTTTCTCCAGTAATGGATAAAGTAAAACCAGTAATGAGCACGCAGTGATGGACACTTGCTAATGATAAGTACTACGAAATAAAAGATATAAAAGAAATATTCGTCAAATTTGAAACAATGTAAAGCAGTTGCTATGATAATATAATAATTAATAAATAAATTATACTAATAATTAGTTTAAATGTCCACCATTTTGACACCTATTAGCCTCATGTCATCAAATCACGCTGTAAGACAGTTAAATGTATATAGATTAATATTCAGAAATGTTAGTAATCAAATATCAACAAATATTTCTAATTCAGTACATTTAATTAAAGAATAGCCATTACTGGGGTCATATCCAAGACTGGTACCAGTACCTTATTTATATTTTATAGACAGTATTCAGATTTTTATATTGGTTCAAATATTGACTTAAAAATTGATGTTGCATTTTTAATCATGGAAATATCTTCTATGTTTTTATCTCGTTATCTAAAAAAAATGTATAAATATTTACATTTTCATTGTATTAAAATACTCCAATTAGACCAGATTTTATACATCAAAGTATGTTAATTTATAAACCTTTGTAAAATTACTGTTTTATATAAAAATTACAACAATAATATATGAATAATTTATATTGCAAATTTATGAATAATTCATACTTTATGGAAAACGAAATTTCCAAGAGGTTAATCAAACATGTATCTCTGTGTTTATAAAATTGTTAAAATTTATTATCAAATATTTAAATTGATTTATCCAAAGGCTCTCTTGTTTATTCTGTAATTAAAAATTACAGACATTAATCTTTATTAGAGGGCTTTTGACAAATGATTAAACTATTCAGATTTAATTATGTTCGATTTTCAGATCAAACAAATTTTGTTTAAAGCCACGTACACACTCAAGACATAGTTTCAGCCATGATTTTGTAATAAAAAGTTGTATTCATTTGTTTATTAAGTAAATAACTACTTAAAAAAAATCAAATGATGATTTTTTAAAGCAAATTGTAAGGGGATTTTGAATGCTCTACAAAAAATGATTATTTATTATTATTAAAATATACTCCCCCCTCCAGCCCCTTACGTGGTGTAATAAATGGACATTCTGTGAAACAAAATTGTAAAAAAAATCGACTTACGTACCAACATTTTTACCATCATTCAGGGCCGTAACAACAGGCTCGGGGACCCTGGGGCAAGAAGAGACCGAGGGGCCTCTAAAATATAAAAAATTGAAGACCTATTTACTTTATTTTCATAAATAATAAATCAAAATATGTGTAACATTTTCAAGAACCAAAAAAAAAAAAGTTTTACGTTTTACGCTGCCGCGGGCGCCCTGGTGATAGTTACGGCCCTGCTATCATTATTGAGCTTTTTAAATAATGTACAAAAATTTGAGTTAGTGTGTAAGATGCTTAAAGTTTTTATAGCGTTAAGAAAAATGCTAATAAAAAGCCTCGTTTTTGTTGTTTTAATAATTGATTTATAAAAAGAAGTAATGAAAAGCAAGGATTTTCCGCTTTGTAGATTGACTTTTATTTCCAACGACAGATTCTTCTGCGATGTAAAAAATCTTATCTTATAAATATTCATCCAGAATTTCGATCAATATGACATAACATTGTTTCTATCTGGTTGGACTTTAATAAAATGCTGCTTTTAAAGATTACTTCATGGAATTTATTGTTCCGTTTTATTATTATTGTATTTTATTAAAATAATAATAATGAAAATAGAAGAATAAACTAAATTTTAATCTAAAAAAGATATTAAATATTTAATAAACTCTAAAATATATTTTTTAAACAAAGCAATGAGAAAATATCTACCATGCGAGCTACGGGACTTTCTTATACAGTGAACAGTGTACGTAATTATTATTTTATTAAAACATATTACTGAGAAACTAATAAAATGTATTATAAAAAGAATGGGACATAAACTGAGATTATATTTAAAAATTTACTGTTATTACCCGCAACATCGTTCGCGTGTAATACAGATTTTGTTATGATAGTCGATAAAACAGGTCGCACGTACAAATGTCACATACAAATTTTTTAAATCTAAAGTAATTGTATAATTTATATTTTTTCGGGATACAAAGTCCTTCTTCACGATATAAGTTATTTCCCTGACAAATTTCATCAAGATCGGTTCAGCGGTTTAGCCGTGAAAAGGTAACAGACAGATATACAGAGAGACAGACACACTTTCACATTTATAATATTAGAAATATTTTTTATGCGTCCATTAAAAAAAATATTTTTTAAACCGTATATTTTTTTATATTCTTTATTGATCCGAAGAAGTTTTTATTATAATTAGGTAAAGAAATGTTCGAAGCGCGTTTTCCAAGCGCTGTAGTTGGCGAATAATAAATAGATATTTGTGTATGCGAATGTGAAATATCTATAAGGAAAAATTTACTGGTATTCATAAAAAAGTTATATCGTCTATTCAATATTTGCTCCCAATATTCCTCGATGTACTTTACGTAATATTTCAAATAACTCACGGAATTTCTGTACCCTTGTGTTGAAAAAAATCTATATAAAATATATTTACATATAATTTTAATAAATATATCAACAGTTACCAAAAGTTTTCATATTACATGAATTTTAATTTTTCTATTATTACCCAAATAAAAATCAGTAGGATTATTATTTAATAAGGGAAGCATATTTTGTCAATCCTCCCCCTCCTATTATTAAAAAAACTAGTTATGGAACACCTTAAGTTCAAGTTTTTACTTTTTGAAATAAATTCTTATATATTTATATAGTAATTAAATGATTCTACGTCTTATTTTCTTGTATTTTAGTCGATATTTGTATGACGAGTTGTAGGAAATTTTACTAAAAAATTTAGAATTTTTGATTTCGCTAAAAGTATGTTTATTGTATAGAAAATGACGTGAAAAGTTGTTTGTTTCAAACCGCAGGTCTGTATCTCAAACCGTTCTCGAGATATAGGCTCTCAAAGTTTTAGTTTTTTCAAATTTTTGGAGAAAAAAGGCCATAACTTTTGAACGAGTGGTCCGAATTGATTTTAGTTGACGGATTTGAAATCAGCGTGTCAAAATCTATATAATGACATGTATAATACTTTAAAATTCGACAAAAAATTTTTTGTCTAAAATCGACATTTTTTTAAGGTATACCCCTTTGAATTTTTTCGATTTTTCGCGAAATTTTTTTTCTCGAGTTTTAAGGTATTATACATGTCATCATATAGATTTTGACACGCTGATTCCAAATCCGTCAACTAAAATCAATTCCGACCACGCGTTCAAAAGTTATGGCCATTTTTCTTCAAAATTTTGAAAAAACTGAAACTTTGAGAGGCTATATCTCGAGAACGGTTTGAGATACAGACCTGCGGTTTGAAACAAACAACTTTTCACGTCATTTTTTATACAATAAACATACTTTTAACGAAATCAAAAATTCAAAAAATTTTAGTGAAATTTCCTTCAACTCATCATACAAATATCGACTAAAATACAAGAAAATAAGACGTAGAAGTATTATAGTTTTATAATTGAACGTGTAAATTAATATTAAATGTTATTTTTGACTTTTGGTTAAAATGTTCACGCATAAAATGAATATTCTGATAATATATTTAAATTATTTATTAACTGAAAACACAGATTTGTATTAATTTACCTACAGTATCTGGCCTGAAACACTTCAAGTCAAAACTCTTAATTAGTCGCCTTAACTTTTAATGCCTCAGTTATAAACTGATAGAATAATGATCCGTTTTACAGATCATTAGTAAACCAATGGAACAAGTAAAATTAATTTCCTAACATTACTATAGAACGTATACCCACATATATATCTATACTCAATTAAATCTAAAGATACTTTTGGGGACTAATTAGTGAATATTAATTTTGTGTAATCCTTTTGGAACACCTGTAACATCGGCTATGAATTTATTGACTAAACTGTTAGATTATTAATTACAAGTAGATGCGAATATTTTGATCAATTTAATATAGGTACTTAATATTCTCGTTTGTACTATATATACTTACATATTAACATACATGTGATATGGTATTTATCTACCTGAATAATCTAATTTAAATTAGTGTTTGGGTATATAAATTATTGAAATATATTCACCTTTTTTTTCATCAGTTAGTCATAAAAATTTTTTATTATAATAATAAATAAATGTTTTTATAATTTTTGTGTTTGTTCTGAAATAATTAAAAAATTATTGAACCGATTTTAATGGGATTTTTACTGTTTGAACGCCTAAAGTCCTCGAACCAGTCTATTATAATAATAAATAAATGTTTTTATAATTTCTATTTTTGTTCAAAGATAATTAGAAAAATACTGAACCGATTTTAATTGGATTTTTACTGTTTGAACGCCTAAAGCCCTCGAACCAGTCTATTATAATAATAAAAAAATGTTTTTATAACTTTTGTGTTTGTTCAAAGATAATTAGAAAACTACTGAACCGATTTTAATGGGATTTTCACTGTTTGAACGCCTAAGGCCCTTGAATTAGCCTAAGCTATATATTATCATGCTATTCTACCAAAGAGTTATGCGGTTACATGGATAGTATATTCGTTTTTATGGCAGAGTGGCCACTCTTTCTCTAAAACGAATTTCCATGAATCTTCCCAGTTTTTCAGGAGAATTTTTATGTTTTCCCTGTTTTACAGCATAGTTTACACAAGAAAAACTAAAAATTCGTAAAACTTTTAGACTAGTTTTTATTTTTTATAAGTAAAATAAGTAAATAAATAAATAATTTAATTAATTACACACCATTCAATATAACAACATCAAAGATAAAGTAACCCCGCCATTTACACGGTTTCCATTTTCGCGGGTTCACTTTTACGCGATTGAGAATTTTGGAAAACAGAAAGTACTTAAAAAAACATAACATAATGGAGCATTTTCAATTGCTCCATTTACACGGTTTACGCGCTATTTTCATGGAACCAATTGACCGCGTAAATTGAGGGATTACTGTACTAAAAATAGATCACGTGATAATATAACTTTTTTGAAAATTTTTCACGTTCCGTTTAAAATTTTAATAGGAAATTATTGAAATATTTACGAGAAATTTTACCCCCGAATTCCAACGAATTTCCGTGTTAGTGAAATTCCTTGAGTTTTCCCAGTTTTTCAGTTTGTTAACAAATAAATAAACCGACTCTATCGATAAATTGAATATTTAGATTTTATCCATTAAATCCAATACGCTGTGAAACCCAGACACATAAATTTTATATACAACTGAAATAACATTTGAATTTAATGCTACAATGAATATTTAACCAATTTCACGGCATCTTAAAACCAGAGATACTCCAGTAAGAATTATGACAATGTCGCCATTTATAACAAAATGATTCGTTCAAAAATTAATTTTTTTATATTATTTTTACCAAGTACAAAAAACTAAAATTAAAATCAAACATAATGTAAATAATATGAAATATATTTTCTGGATGCAAACCGCATCGATTTGGTCGTGTTATCTGCCAACGTTTTGTCAGATATTGCCTTGAATTGACGCTTACACCCAGAAGCCAAGATCCATATTCAGACTACCGTGGAAAAAACATCTGCCAAGTAAATGCACAGTGCTTCCTCGTGCCAAATTCACCAAAGGTAGTTCATTATTGAACAATTTAAATAAATTATTTAAAAAGTCAGAACTCTTACTATAAAACCAATAAGTCAGTGGCGATGCGAGTGGGGGGAAGGGGGTCTATCATGCCCCGGACGCCACTTACAGAAGGGCACCAAATGGTTCTTAAATTTAGAACTTCTAATTTTATTTAATAAATAAGATTAGGTAAAATAAAAATTGAAGACCTTTTTTTTTTTTAGTCACGTCAATTTCAATTCAGATTTATTATAAAATTATCATTATTTTTAATTTGATTATTTTCAGGGGCGTTAATTATGCTTTCTACGCCACTGTATTAAGTGTCTGATTGTGTTTAGTAACCCAGACACATTTTTCACAACTGGATAAAATATTTAAAAGAGCGAACACGAGTGAATATGTAAGCAATTTTCCGGGACTGCTTCCTTGAATCCAGCCGAAGGATTAGGAAAATAATGTGTGAAACGAGGAATCACGAAGCATTCTAAAGGAATAGATTGTTCGCCGCACATTCAATAACTGAATATAATATAAAATACTCGCGTACAGAATTTCCAATATAATGTAACGCTTTCGATAAATATTTCATAACGGTCCTATCGATAATAAGTTTTTTTTGTTGCCAATCATTTTTTTTTTTTTTTTTTTGATACAGCGATTTCTATTATTGACACTTATTTTCGAACTAAATATGATGTTATAATAAATATTTTTGACGTAGTTACGTATTTCACGGGAACATAAAGACAAGGCAAAATATACTGTTTTTTTTGGAATTAATGAGCTACATTTTTGTAATTCTTATAAAATTATGTTACTTAATTATCAAAATCCGCAAAATATTTTATTTTTTTATTTGTATAAGTTTTTTCTCCAGTAATGGATAAAATAAAATCAGTAATGAGAACGCACTTGTTAATAATTACAAAATGATAAGTACTACGACACAAAATATATAAAATAAAGAATCGTCGAATTTGAAACAATGTAAAGCAGTTGCTATGATAATATAATAATTAATAAATGAATTATACTAATAATTAGTTTAAATGTCCACCATTTTAAAACCAATTGGCCGATTGTTATCAAATCACGCTGTAAGACAGTTAAATGTATATAGATTAATATTCAGAAATGGAACTAATCAAATATCAACAAATATTTCTAATTCAGTACATTTAATTAAAAATTTGCCATTACTGGGGTCCTTGCCAAGACTGGTGCCACTACATCGATTATGTAAAATTAATAAATAGCTAATAACGCAATAAAACAAGTTTTAACCCCTTTTCCAACCCTTAAATAATTTTTATTAAAAAATATATATTTACATTTAGTTTCTATATAATAATTTTACAGAACTTTAAAATTTACCTCTAAGCGTTTAGTAAAAAATTCTCGGCGAATGAATTTTAAAAAGGAAGAAATATTCCCCTTCCCGAGTTTTGTTGAATTTTAAAACAAATACATTTTGACAGTAAATTTGCACTGAATTAAACTTTTTTTGTAAATTCTCTTACATTCCAGTGGTTACCAATGTTGCAAGATTCTTCTTGAAAGTTTAGAAATAGAAACTTTACCAGGAAGTTCGTTAAAAGTTTACGTTGTTATAAAGAATGTACGAACAAATGTAAATAGTTGAAGGATACAGTTATTTTGTTCTGAAGATAGTCAAGGAATAGTTTTATTGACATTATTTTTATTTTATAATACATGTCTAGCTCTGAATTATTAAAAAATCAAGAAGACGCGACTTTAAACTTGAATGAAAACGGTTCTAAAATTTAAGAATTAAAATTTAATCTATACTAATTTACACGATTTTCTCAGTAACTACTGAACGGATTTTATTCCGGTTTTCACTAATGGATAAAATATTTCACAAGGAAGGTTAAATAAATAAATATGCTGTTGACATCATGGTAACAAACAGGGGCACCGACTACATGGGGCTTAAGGGGCTCATGACCCCCCAATATTACCGTCGGGGGGGCTGAGCTCCCCCAATAATTGTTTTTTAAAAAAGGAAGGAGGTCGCGAGGGTCTTTGGGTGCGTGATACTCTTAAAGATAATAGTGTAAGCTACATTTTAAAAAAAAATTTGAGTCTGTAGGATCGCGCCAAGCTGAGGTATTAACTATTCAATTTAATAATAATTTAACATATTATTTTTATGATAGAGTTAAATTTTGATTAATTTTAGCAAAAATAAACAATTTAGCTTTCCATCAGTAGCATCACTATGCCTAAATACCTATCCTATACAGACTGCTTATTTAAAGGTCAAATTGAATTATATGGCTACTATAAATTAATTATTTCGAGTGAAATAAATTTATCTCGTACCAACTTTATATTATTTGATAGCTGTGTTGTATTTTCTATGAACTATAATTTATAATAACGGACGTATATTAATTAATTTTGTAAAAAGAAAGACACATTAAAATACAAATTAATTTTAATTTCGATATCTTTGAAACGGTTTATCCATTTATTAAACAATGACAGCTGTGTTACCAGTGTGCTCCGTAAAAATGTGCTCCGTAATGTCAGCAGCGTATCATTAGGGTTTAAAAAAAATCATTTATATATAGAATTATTAAACTATTTATTTTTTAATAGTTTTTAGAACTTTTGTCTATTCATTTATTTCGATCTACTGAACCGATTTTGATGAAAATTTCACTGTTTGAAAGCCTAAGATCCTAGTTTTAGTTTAGGCTATATGATAATTAACATGGAATTTTAGATTAAGCCTATGTTAAGAAATACAAAAAATAATAAAAAATGTACAAAAATGAAAAAGTAATTATTTCAAATAAACGAGTTTTAATAATAAAATAATGAAAATAGAAGAAAAATTATAAAATCTACTGTCCCGTAAAAACATTATTTAAAAATTTCATCTGGAATTCAAGTTTTTCGATGCTATAAATTAGATTCTGGGATTAACTTGATAAAAGGCACTAGTGTAACAAGATTAATCCAGCCCCCCCCCCCCCCTCTTGTTCCCTTCTTCCGAAGGGTGGAAAATAAAAAATGAGCGCCCTTATCTAGAACAAATTTCAGCTTTCATGCTTTTGTACTTCTTCCGACAGACGAAGTCAGTGGCGTGGAGAGAATTAAGGAGTGGAATTAAATCTTAAATTAACTACGAAGGTATTATCGACGACATCTTCTTTTTCTTTGGTTTTTGTTACTATAGAAAGTTTGTTCTGTAACTAGTTTTGTTATTCTGATTAATCGTACTACCTCACTCTTAGAGCAGTGGTTCTTAAACTTAAAATGTTTTACTATCAGCAAAAAAAAAATCGAAAAAGTATATTCATTTTGCGACAAATTTCAGATAAAATTGATCAAAAATTAATTTTTTTTATTGACCAAACTTTTGATTTTTTATGAAAAAGTTATGAAGAAAAGATTTAGCTTTAAGATTAGTTTAAAGTTAAAACTATGGTTTTTACTTTCAAGTCAAAAATGGTCGTACAGCGATACAAAAAAAAGTAAATTGACGAGAAATGTTTGATCTATAGCTCGCTAAACGCGTACTGGCAAACGGATGCTGTAGTAAGTATGACAAGTGACATATCGTTGTAAAGTAGAATAAAAAAACACGTTTAAATATGCTATGGCCAACGAGTTAAAGTTAGGGCTTGTAACTCTGAAACTAAAAGTGATATAAAAATTCTAAATGTACCAATCAATTCTACACTAAAAGTGTTATAAAAAACTGCAAACAAAAAGTACTTATCTACTTTGATAAAAAAGTTATAGCCATTTAAAGAATTTCCGAATTTTCAGATTTTTGGGTATACCGCCTAAACCACATAAAATTATTAATATTTTTTGAAGTAGTAATACTCACCCCTATTTTACAAATAATTCATCATATTTAACCGAATCTGTATCTCTTACTGTTTAGGAAATCCCTAAGATTTTCACATATATTTTTTTCTCAGAAAAATATAATTTAATAAAATCATTTTTCGTTTTGTGCCATTTCTATAAGCGAGTTAGATGGGATAATCCGCTTTCTAACTGTTTCTCGCCCAGCCTGTATTTCTATGGTATCGTAAAAAGTTGGAAAATATACAGGGTGAGGTCACTATTTTGAGTCCAATCAGCAATTACGTTAATTACTTGAGTAAGTCATTTTAAAGAATGTTTTGCTCGATACTTTACATAACTATTTTTTCAGAACATGGAAGTAAAAAAGCAATTTAAATAAATATTCTACGCCACTGTATTTGTATGTGTACCGTATTTACGTCATTGACAAAAAAGTTAAATTTGAGTTAGAGCAATTTAAAATGTCAATATAAGCGAAAAAAAATAGGCATTCAGTGAAAGTGAAGTCGGACGAATTGACTACGACTCGATAAAAAGTCATTCGGTGAAAATGTCAGTGCATTTATCTTTAAATATCGGCTATTTTGTTTCCACTGTCATCCTCCTCGCAATTTTGTCGTTTAAGTTAGAGATTGTGATATAACAAATAATTAAATATTATTTAAAATTCAATAAGGACAATACCCTAGTGTTGGACACTTGTTTAATTAAATGTACTAAATTAGAAATATTTGTTGATATTTGATTACTATTATTACTGAAAACAGCTTAATTTGATTACAATCGGTCAATGGGTGTCAAAATGGTGGACATTTAAACTAATTATTAGTGTAATCTATTTATTAATTAATATATTATTATAGCATCTGCTTTACATTGTTTCAATTTTTATGATTTTTTATTTTATAACTTTTGTGTCGAAGTACTTATCATTTTGTAATCATCTCTGGGTGCACATTACTGGTTATACTTTATCCATTACTGGAGAAAAAACATAAACAAGATAAAAAGCTATAATTTAAAATACAAAATTATATTTGCAGACTTTGGTAATTAAATTTGATTTAAGAAAGAGGTAAAAAAGTAATTATATTAATTTTAAATAATGGAATTATTTTTTAAATATTCATTATTTTGTAATATAAGATTTTGGTCTTCCCTCTCAGTCTCTTTGTCAGCAAAAGTAACCCCCCCCCCTCCCTCCCATCCATCATATTCCCTAAGCCTGCTTACGTAATACTTGAATGCCCATTTCTTATGAAATTATACACAATTAAGGTACTGGCACCAGTTATGGCCGCTATAAGAGCAAGGTTTATTGTTTTTGTGATTCTCATGAAAACATGTTACTAATAAAACAAGTAGCTCTTTATTTAATCAATTTAATTACCAAAGTCCGCAAATATAGTTTGTTTTTTTAAATTATAGCCTTTTATTTTGTTTATGTTTTTTCTCCAGTAATGGACACTTGCTAATGATTACAAAATGATAAGTAGTATAGGACAAAAAAGATATAAAAGAACAATGTAAAGCAGTTGCTATGATAATATAATAATTAATAAATAAATTATGCTAACAATTAGTTTAAATGTCCACCATTTTAACACCTATTGGCCGATTGCTATCAAATCACGCTGTAAGACAGTTAAATGTATATAGATTAATATTCAGAAATAGTAGTAATCAAATATTTCTAATTCAGTACATTTAATTAAAAAATGGGTCATATCCAAGACCGGTGTTAGTACCTTATCTTATCCTTATCTTAGTTGTGCCCTATTCCCCAACTCCCCCCTATTTAAATGTATTAATCATAAAATTTAACTGATAAATGATGAAAACGCGTTGACACGAATGGGACCAAGCGATAAACCTTGAGTAGGGTAAGGTTGAGTAACAGGTTTGTTTTTTTAATTTCAGCGGTGTTTGGTGGGAAGAGTCTAGATCTGCAGGGCCCCCTGTTTATCCACGAGCCGTCACACCGGGTAGAGTTCTCCAACAACTCCGGGGGACATGTTGATTGTACAGGGCATGGAAGTCCGCAACCCGAAGTAAGTTTTGTGCTTGCGTGTGTGTGAGGGGGGGGGGGGGGTGTGTGTGTATGATATAATATGCGAAAACGGAAATGGAGTGTGTCCTGGGTATTTTACATATTAAACCTGAAATATGTGTAGAATTAAATTGAAGGTAAAAGAGTTAACATAAATATTAACTTTGTGAAAATATATTTCCGATGAAAGTTTAATGGGTTTTTTTTACTACCTACAACGTGTGTGTAATTTGAGTGTATTAATTGATTTTATTTCAATAAAAAATTGTTATCTTGATTTTTTTCTATAATTGCTTCCTTGCAATATCGAAGATACGAGAAGCTATGTGATCGTTTCAGATTGAGACAAAATAAATGTTCTCCGATTTCAAAATTTTAAATTGATTTATCCGTTTCGGATCAAGGCCAACACTTTTCGTTCCGTGTCTGTCTGTCCGTGAGTCCGTCCGTCCGTCTGTCCCCTGAATCCTTGTCCCACGCATAACTCATGAACCACTGAACCGATATTGTTGAAACTTGATCGGATGGTTAGGTCTGGCTTAAGGACGGTCTCATTTCAAAATCGTGTGTAAGGGGGAGGAGTGACATCCCAAAATATTTATTTTTTCAAGATATCTCAAGAACGACACATGTTACGTGAAAATATTAAAGAATATTTTTGTAGAGCATTAAATTTCCTATAATATGGGTCTACAACGTTTGTTGTAAAATATTCCCTTACAAAGATTTATCTAAATTTATTTTAAAAATCGTGTATGTTTTTCTATATTCATAAATGTCATTTTGACGTTTGCATAAAGTTAGATTTGTATTGAAATTGTCAAAAAATTAAAAATATACGACAAAATAATCAGGTGCGTCTTAAAAAAAATCATTTTTTAGTTATATTGTATAAAAATTAAATGGTTAATTTATCTAAACACTATCGGTTTTTATTTAAATTGTTCAATAATTAACTACCTTTGATGAATTTTTCACGAGGAAGCACTGTGCATTTACTCGGCAGATGTTTTTATTTTAATTATTCAATAATTAACTACCTTTGATGAATTTTGCACGAGGAAGCACTTTACATTTACTTGGCAGATGTTTTAATTTTAATTATTCAATAATTAACTACCTTTGGTTAATTTTGCACGAGGAAGCACTTTGCATTTACTTGGCAGATGTTTTTTTTTTAATTTTTTTTTACGAATCCACTCCATTCTAAGTATCTTGACACTTTTTGTGTCACTATATTCCTTCCATGTTTGTTCTTTCTATATATATATTACTTTTCCCATATCGTTTCTTAAATTTAGACAAGGGGTATTTTAGATTACAAAAAACTGAACATGCTCTGCCCACTTAATGTATTTTTTTTGTTAATTAGTAAACGTTTTAAGGGAAATACGAGTCGGTCGTTCACGTGTGGGTGGGTTTGTAATTTTTTTTTACCCTACTCTCTGTAATTTTATCTCATTTGCGGTAAACTCTTTAATTAATTTAATTTTGTGGCGGGGTTTTAAAAAACTTTTTCGACGAAATATTGCTTCCTTGCTTCATCTACTTTAATATTTCATGTTTTTTATCTTTAACTTTCTAGAAGTTTATTATTTATTTTAACAGTTTTGTTTAATATTTTATATTAAGATTTACTAAGATGAGTTTAACTTTTTTCATTTTTAATTACTTAAAATATTAATATAGTATATATTTTTTTATTAACGTGAAACGATAAACAACTATATCCCTATTTTAAAATACAAAACAATTTTTTTTTTTCTTAGGTGATTAATTTAGAGATTGGAAAAATAGTTGTTATTTTCAATGAAATAGTTACTAGTTGAATTTTTTTCGGAAAATAGTTTTTTTTACGATTTGATAATAATTAGTGCAAACGAAGCAGTAAAAAGTTTCGCAAATAGTTGGAAAGGTAGTTGCAAATAGTTGATTTCAAATCGTGTTCAATTAAACCAGTTTTCTGAAAACGGTGGAGATATGTAATAAAAATTACAATAAATGCATTTTTACGCAATAGTTAAAAAACTATTTTTCCAATCTCTAGTGATTATGAACTTTAAAAATTCGTGGGTGTAAAAAAATTAACCCGGTATCGTCTCGTACATATAAACGAGACGAGATCGAGACAGGTGTATGCCTCGTACTCGTGTGAAATTTTTATTTCTTTTATTTTTTTTTTTTTAGTTTAATTATCAAATAATTTATTAATAATGTCAAATAGTAGTTTTTTTTTATTAAATATTCGCAATCCTGTAAAAACCAAAACTCCCCACGAGACTTACCCCTATTTTTAACCAATATACGTATTTTATTGCTATTTAAAAATTGGTAAAGTTATCGATTTATAAACAAATAAAATTCGTAACTAAAAACGTAAAAAATATTATTTTTTGCAGAAAAAAAACTAAAAGAAACAATTCTAGATCCTTTAGGACAATAAAAAAAGTACTTTAAAAAAAAATTAATGTGTTTGGCATATTTCTATGCAAATTCATCTATTTACTATTTATAAATGAGTTTTTTTTTCTACGTTGTATTTTAATAAAACGAAGAAACAATTGCCATTGTGCCTATCAGGGCAGGATTAAACAAACAGTATGACATTTTAAATAAACTAAATATTTTTTTGCATGCTTCAGTTTGAATAACGAAGACACAATTCATGAATGGAAGTTGCTACTGTGCCTATCAGAGCAGGATCAAACAAAGAGTATGGCATTTTAAATAAACTAAATACTTTTTTGTATGCTTCAGGTTGAATAATGAAAACACAATTAATGAATGGGAGTTGCTACTGTGCCTATCGGAGCAGGATCAAACAAAAAGTATGGCATTTTAAATAAACTAAATACTTTTTTGTGTGCTTCAGGTCGAATGGATCATGGCAGACGGAACGCCGGTGCACCAGGTCCCGGAGTTACGGCTGTTGTACTCCAACGGCTCTCTCGTGTTCCCGGCGTTTTCAGGAGAGCGGTACCGGCACGATGTCCATGCGGCGATGTACCGCTGTCGACTTAGAAGTTCCGTGGGCACCGTCATCAGCCGCGATGTGCACGTACGGGCAGGTAACACTTCGATTTAAAAGTTAACATTTTTTTTAGGTTAACCCTGAAAGTCTAATGTCGGGTATTATAAAGGACCTAACAAAATTTGTTAGCTAACAATTACATTCAAATGGGGTATTAATACTGTACTAGTATCTATGGATTAGTTATGGAATTTAGAGCAGTGACACTTCAACTAATTGTAACACGTTGGCATCTTTGACCGTACAAAATAATGTTCATAACATCACCACTGTTTTAATACCGTTTGTATTAACCTTCAACGCGTGCGCGAAACTTGTCAAAGTCATCAACAAACTCCAAAAGAACTGTCATATAAGTTTGATATCTCAGTTGAAAGTGCTTGCTAGCTAACAAATTTGTTAGGTCCTTTATGATACCGGACATAATAATATTTTATCTACGAAGAGGCTATTCATTAGTCGATTCGACTAACATCAGTTATTTTCCTCATTAATTATACATTTATTTATTATATTTGATTTGTTTTTGCATTTTTTATGACTACATTACCTATTTTAGAGGAATATAATTTTTTTTATTTATTAAAAGTTACAAAAATTAATATCATTCTACTTTTATTGAGATCGTAATGAACGGTTTTAATTTTTTTTGTAAAAAGAACAATACAAAAACTATGTTCTTCTTTTTTTTTACTAAATCAACTTACTTTAACTAAAATAAATACTCTATAAATTTTTTTTTAAATACAATGTTCGCTGTGATAGTCGAAACGACTAACATTAGCCGTCTAGGGTTAATTTTTTCTCGAGTGATTCATTTAAACAACTTAATTATTAGTTTCATGTTCATAAATTTATAAAAAATACCCCCTCCCCCCAATTTTTTTCTGGTTGCGCAGCTTTAGTTAAAATTGGAATTATTTTATTTATTTTTAAACAAATGTAATAGTTGATGTGTGTTACTATAATTTTTTTAAAAACTACCCCCACCCCCCTAATTTCTTTCTGGTTGCGCTACTGATGTGACTTGAGTAAAAGTTAAAATTCGAATTGTTATTTTAATTATTTTTTAACAAATGTAAGATGTATGTTATGTTACAGTGTTAAAGCAAAAATACGAGGTCCAAGTATACGACGAATACGTAATAAGCGGCAACACTGCAGTGTTGCGGTGTCAGATACCAACATATGTGGCCGAACATGTAATGGTCACGTCGTGGCTGCAAGACGGATCGGTCAATATCTACCCCAACACCGATATCGGTAAGTATCATACAATTAATTAAACAACCCCAGAAAAAAAGTATTGTATTTTTAACCTGTATTGAAAATAAATTTGAAAGAGCCTTTAAGGGCCGTGGTAATTTTTTATGATCACATTTTATGAATGCATATTGTAGATCATATTATTTTCTTCAATTTTCTTGTTTTCTCATTGCTGTACGACCATTTTTGACCGAGTTATAAAGAAAATAATTTCAACTTGGAATTTTTTATTCATTTGTTATAAGTATAATTTTTGGTTTTGATTGCAAATAACTCGATCAAAAATTATCAAACAGAACCCTTCTGAAAGTCCCAAACAGCCATATTATTAAAAGCGTCATTGGGAGTAAAGTGTGCACAGTAAACATAACTATTTTTATAATTAATAAAGATAAAGTTTAAATTTTTCACCCATATTTCTTTGACATCTATATTTTTTGTAATTTCTTTGATTTGACTTTGATTAATTTTTTATTGGATGAATTAGTGTCACAATTTGGTACATCACAACGTTATAGTTATTCTTTTATTCTTGATTGCATTTCAATAATTTTAATTGCTTGTTTACATAATTTTTACATTATATTTAAAAATTTCAAATGGCTGTTTGGAAATTCAGAAGGATTCAAATTTTATCCGATAGGTGGCAGACCATAGCGAATACAAAAAAAGCAAATTGAAGAAAAAAGTCTGATCTACAAGAATCATTTATTAGATTTGGTTAAAAAAAATTATCACGACTCGTAAAGAGGTTCAAAATTGATGTAATTTTTTTGACGTTTTTTTTTTCAGGCGGTAAGTACATCGTCCTGCCGAACGGCGATTTGCACATAAATAAGGCGGGTCCCAGCGACGGTTACAAAAGCTACGCTTGCCGTACGATCAATCGTCTGACTGGAGAGATACACACGAGTACATATCCAGGCCGCGTTATCGTAACCGAACCCAAAGGGAGCGTCCAGCCGCGGGTTACTGTCGAAAAGCACACGATACACCGTACATCCATCGGCGATGACGTCACCTTAGCTTGCGTCGCGCAGGGACACCCCGTACCTTCGTACAGGTTAGCAGGTACATTTGTAATATTGATGTTTTATATTATTTGTTTCGCTATTCGAAAATAAATGATTTTAAAAATCTTACGAGTCATATAAATTTTAGAATTATCTTAAAATGTTCGTTATAAAATCTAGTATAACGTATTAAAATTTCAAATTATTTCACTGGACTGTTCAAAAGTTATAGTCATTTGAGTAAAGTACTCACTTACGTACAATCGCATGCAGAAGTGGTCGACCAGTTTTCATTGAAATTCGCTTATTATATCACAAACTAAGTAGAATCTGTTGTAAGCGATTCTGACTTTTTCGGTAGCAGACGACTTCTGAAGCCGATATTACATCAAAAAACATTGATTAATATTGCAAGTTAAACCATACGACTTATATTTATGATTTTTTATTTAATCAATACTTAGAATTTAGGATAATAAAGATTTTCAAAGACCTATTAATTAAACAGTTATCTCTTTTAAGGCATGTACATTTGTTAATTTATTTATAAAATATTTATTCGTTGTAACATGATAATATTTCAATTTTATAAATGTTATCATAGCATGTATCAATTAGTTGCATTTGACATTTACAGTGGTGCGTTAATTATAGCTTCATGGGGCCCCATGTACAGACATTTATTAAATTTCATGGTTCCAATAACAAATTTTCATAGAAATATCAACTTAAAGATGAAAAAATAAATGGGGTAGACATTGACATGTATCATATATTATTTTTAATGGTTCATCGCTAGTTACCCTCCAGGCAATTACCCTTTTTGCCTATAAGATAACTCGCCACTGTACAGTGGCGTAGATAAAAGGGGGATCAATCCCCCCCCCCATGAGTCTACTTCATAAGAAAACTCAAAGATATTTTTTTAACTCAGAGACATTTTTTTAAACTCTTCTAGTATGAACAAAATCAACTTTTTTTAAAATGCAATAGTTAGTACGAAAAGAGTCTAATAGAATTTTATTTTCAGCTTTTTAGTCGGTTTTAAAAAGGCAAATTAATTTTTGTAAACGTTTTTTTTTATATTTTTTATTATACATACATGAAATGTACTGTATAATAAAGTATAGTAATCATGAAAAAAATCGAACTCGAGATTTTAACGGAATTACACGTATTGAGGGTTCCTGAACCAAAAATAATGAGATTAAGTCATACCCCCCCCCCCCCCCCCCCATCGAAAAAAGCTATCTACTCCAATGCCACTGTATATGTCTAGATATAAAACATAATAAAACACACACCTATAAAATATACTTCTCAGGTGGTATCGTGAAGAACAAGATCAGCTGATTCCGATTCTTTATAGCGAACATGTTAAATTAATATCCGATGGATTAGTTAGAATCTACAAATCAAGACTTGACGACCATGGCAAATATGTATGCGTTGTTAATAACTCGGCAGGAGAAGAAACTGTTCAAGTTACACTCATTGTTACAGGTAATTAATCTGAAATTATTAAAAAAGAAAGCATATTAACTTTAATCACTTTTTAGCACAACAAGGGGGAAAGACATTGCATTTTATATATATATATATATTTTTTTTGTTAAAATTACGAAAATTGCCTTTTTTCGACCTTGGTTAATTTTTTTATTTTATTTACCTAACTGCAGTAAATGCAACAATGACATTAAAATATTTTAATTTTTTTCAGCTCCATTATCAGCTCATATTCAACCACAAATTCAAGTAATAGATGTAGGAAAAGATGCATCATTCCAGTGCATATCAAACGGTTACCCACAAAATAAAATCATCTGGTTACATAATGGTAATCCGATTACAGATGATAATCGAATCGATATTTCTAGTAATTCAGATCGATTGAGATTAAAACCTTTACAGAAAGATGACAGTGGAATGTACCAATGTTTTGTTAGCAACGAATGGGATCAAGCTCAAGCCATAGCCGAATTAGATTTAGGAGGTAGGATAATTAATATTTATTAAAAAAAAATATAAAAATATTGTACTTTTAACTTTTAAAAAAGAAAAAGATTCTCAATTCGGCATAACTCTAACAAATATGCACTAATTTGGACGTTTTTTATTTTGTTTGAAAGAGTATACTCCCAAGCTGTTCCCATATAAATTTTATCAAAATCTGACCGTTGATTTAAAAAAAAGAGGGGGTTTTCAATTCGGCTGTATAATTTTTTATATATTTTCGGGCATAACTCCGACAAATATGCACCTATTTAGTTAATTTTTTGTTTGTTTGAAAGAGTATACTCCCAAGCTGACCCCATATAAATTTTATCAAAATCTAACCGTGGATTTCAAAAAAGGGGGGTTTTCAATTTGGCTGTATAATTTTTTTATATATTTTCGAGCATAACTCCGACAAATATGCACCTATTTAGTTGATTTTTTGTTTGTTTGAAAGAGTATACTCCCGGGATGGTCCCATATAAATTTAATCAGAATCTGCCCGTGGCCTTCAAGGATATACAAAAACAAAAAAACTTTTTAAGAAAAAAATAAAACCGAATTAAAAAAAATCTGTAACAAATACATTTGTATATTTTAGACGCAAGTCCGGAAATCCTATATTGGTTTTCGGAGCAGACTTTACAACCAGGACCAATGGTTTCGTTGAAATGTGTAGCGACCGGAAACCCACCTCCACAGTTTACTTGGACTCTAGATGGATTTCCAGTTCCCGATAACTTTCGGTATGTATGATTTAATATGAAATCCGGACTTAAATAACAATCATTTCTATTTCTAGATACTTAGTCGGGCAATACGTAACAGTCCACGATGACGTCATCAGTCACGTCAATATAACCAACATCAAAGAAGAAGATGGGGGTGAATACTCTTGCACAGCACACAACTCGATCGGAAAAATATCCCGAAGTGCAAGAATAAATGTATACGGCCTTCCCTACATCCGTGAAATGTCTAAGATCATCGGAATAGCTGGTAAAGACTTGGTAATAAAATGTCCCGCAGCTGGGTATCCCCTAGAGTCTATTATATGGGAGAAAGACGGACAGGTGTTACCGATTAATAGAAGACAACGAGTATATGCTAACGGGACTTTAATAATCGAACAAACGCAGCAAAATGAAGATGCGGGAACTTATACTTGCCAAGCGCAGAATAGACAGAAGAATCTGGCTAGACGGGACGTCGAAATACAGATTTTAGTCCCGCCTAAGATCTTACCGATGAGTGCAATGACGAATCTACTCCGGGAAGGAATGCGGGCTGCTTTGTCCTGTCAGATAATGGAGGGGGATTTACCTATAGCTTTCCGATGGGAGAGAAATGGGATTCCTATAGTCAACACAGGGACGTTCGGCCACAGCGATAGAGAAAACCAGGGGGCGATTACGCGCCGTCTTGATGAATATTCTGCATCTCTGATCATTGAGAAGATTAACTCGGAACATAGCGGGAATTATACGTGTATTGCTAGTAATGTCGCAGGTTCTGAGAGTTTTACTGTGCCTCTGACAGTGAACGGTCAGTTTGTTTTGTTTGTATTGAACCCAATATGCCCACCCAACATTTTTCCGACTTTTACACAAAATATCCAAAAACTATATACCTAAACCTAACTTATCCATTAGTGAAACCGGAATAAAATCCGTTCAGTAGTTAGTGAGAAAAATTATATTTTCAAACTCCCAGAAAACACCAGGTTCCGAATTTGTATGAAAATCAAAAAATAAAAATAAATAAGTGAGCAACAATCATAATCAATTTCGATATTTTACCTTTCTTGGAAGTGAAATATTTTTTTATATTTCAATTAGAAATGTTGTAGTAACCTTTGGTCAAATTTAACATTGTGTAATTGGTGCAATTTGAAATGCCGCCTCTAAACTAACTGATAAATTTTAAATTAATCAACAGTATTTTGTTTTCGACTTCAATAAAGAATAAAATACATTAATGAAATTAAAGTAAGCATCCTAGATAAAATTATAATAATATTTTTGGGCAGATATAAATTTAAAAACAAAATACGAATGACTATTTTATTAAATTTTGTGGCGGCATTTCAAAATGCACCAATCACACATCGTTAAATCTGACCAAAGGCTACTACAACACTTCTAATTGCCCCCATTACATAAGTGATAAGTTAAATGTATATTTAGTTCCACCGAAATGGACGACAGAACCTACGGATACAAACATAGCAGCAGGCCAAAAGTTTCATTTGCAGTGTCAAGCTAGTGGTTATCCAACACCTACGATCACATGGAAAAAGGCAATCGGTAAATTCTAAAAATAAAATATTTCCGAGCAAAGTTAGGTTTAAATTTATACATATTTTTACAGGTGATAATCCAGGCGAATACAAAGATTTAAATTTCGAACCAAATATTCAAATTTATCACAACGGAACACTTACTATATCTCACGTTAGTAAAGAAAACGAAGGACACTACCTTTGTGAAGCAAAAAACCAAATTGGTTCAGGAGTTAGTAAAGTAATCTTTCTTAAAGTCAACGGTAAGTAAAGACAAATCAAAATTTGGATTTTAAAAAATTTAAAAATTCAATACTTTAATTTTCAGCGCCTGCACATTTTACTCAAAAGAATAAACAGTTGCAAGTCGTGAAAGGTGAAAAAGCTCATATACAATGCACAGCTCTTGGTGATCACCCAATAGAAATCATATGGAAAATGGCAGGGCAAATCATTGAAAGTAATACAGACGAAAGGTAAGAAAAAAAATGTTGAAATTATTTTCAATTTATCTCTGATCTATATTTCATACTTACAATTAATTAAAGTACTTAAGTACCCCAATGTACTTAAGTACCCCAATGTACTTAAGTACCCCAATATACTTAAGTATCCCAATGTACTTAAGTACCCCAATGTACTTAAGTACCCCAATATACTTAAGTATCCCAATGTACTTAAGTACCCCAATGTACTTAAGTACCCCCAATGTACTTAAGTACATGAATGCACTTAAGTACATCGATGTACTTAAGTGCATTAAAAATACTTTTTCAGTTCCAAATAAATACAAATGTAATTGTAATTACAATTAAGTACAGTTACAGAAAGTACTTAAGTTTGTAGTTAAGTAATGTTTTTCTGTACTTATACACAGCTTTGATTTCGTATAAATATTTGAGTCGGATTAGCTGCGTCTCAGCTAGTTGAATCTTATTTGGTTCTGTAATTATATTTTCAGATTCACGATAAGGGAACAAATCCTGGACGACAGAATGGTATCCGAATTAGGAATCACCCACACTCACCGGCAGGATACTAGCATATATTCATGCCACGCAAACAATGCGTACGGGGAAGATGAAATGACAATACAGTTAATCGTACAAGAGGTTCCCGAGTACCCGAAAAATATCCGACTGAACGACCAACAGTCAAAATCTATCCAGTTATCGTGGACGCAGCCTTACGCTGGAAATAGCCCTATTATCAATTATATTATCCAACATAAACTTAGCTCTGGTAAATTTATATTTCGTATAATATGTGAAAAAATATAATTCAAAATTACTTTTTTTTTTAGAAAGTTGGTCGTCGCAACCGTTGAAACTTACAGTTCCTGGGACTGAAACTTCAGCTACTGTAAAAGACTTAAGGCCAGCGAATACATATCAGATGAGAATCATCGCTGAAAATCGTTTAGGTCAAAGCGAACCAAGTGAAATTATACAAGTAAATACACTAGAAGAAGGTACGGAAAAAATAAAATAAAAACATCATTCGATTTTTTACATTTTAATATTTTTAGTTCCGAGTGGAGCTCCACAAGATATTCGTGCTGAAGCTAAAAGTTCTACAGAACTTGTAGTAACTTGGGAACCCCCTTCGAGGGAGTTTTGGAACGGGAACTTACTAGGATATTACGTCTGGTAAAAAAAAACTTCCTTTTAACTTATCTCCTTGATTAAAATATTAAATTGTTTCAGGTATCAAGAAATTTTGGATAACAGCCCGACCGCAATGCCAACATTTTTTACAACACAAAATTCTAAATTTAAAACTGTCGAAATTCGGCCACATTTCGGAGGAGAAACCATTCTTCAAGGGTTGCTCAAATATACTGTATATTCTGTCGTCGTTCAAGCATACAATGCTAGAGGATCTGGGCCAAGTTCGGAACCGATTTCTGCCAGAACTATGGAAGACGGTATCTTACAAAATAATTTTCAACTATCGTTTTTTTTTTTAATGTTATCTTCTTTCAGCTCCGAGTTCTCCACCTGAAAATGTACAGTGTACGACGCAGAACTCTCAAACAGTCCGTGTTTCTTGGGAACCACCTGCTACTGAAGGTAGAAACGGTGTTATACAGGGTTACAAAATTTCACACCATCCAGTCGAAGACTGGTACGGTAAGTACAAATTCATAAAAAAAATATATTGGTAGAGTGAGTACGCTATATACACAATAACATGAAAAATATAAAACAATAACCTAAACGTTGTTTGTTTTTTAAATGACAATAAGTGTATTTATATTTATGAATTTCGAACAGATAAAAACGACCAAGTAATAAAAATTACGACTCAAGTCCACACAACGATACCTAACCTAAGAAAGTTCACAAACTACAGTATTTCAGTCCTCTCTTTCACAAATAGCGGAGATGGCGTTAGATCTTTCCCAGTTTATTGTCATACGGATGAAGACGGTAAGGAATTAATAGATCACATTTTATCATATACACTGACGTTTTAAATTTCATTTTAGTTCCATCTGCTCCGGCAGATATAAAAGCCGTTATCAGTTCGTCAAATAAGATACTCGTATCGTGGTTGCCGCCGAAAAATAGTAACGGACATTTAGTCAGCTATACTTTCTATACCAGTATCGTAGAAGAAGGAAAACAAGTAAATTTCTTCCTTAACCTTTAAAGGACCGGCATTTTTCAGTTCAAAAGTGATGTAATAGATATGGCCAATTAATTAATATATGGGCCCAACATGTCCAACATACCCCCACCCCCCATGCCGGTCCTGTAAAGGTTAATGATTGATTTTACCGTTAGCAGGGATAACTACATCAAAATATATTTACAGGAAAATATACATAAACGTGTATTAAATCCTTCTACGGAACTACATGAAATTATACGATTACAAGACAGCGCTACTTACAGATTCTGGGTGACGGCTTCTACAAGAATCGGGGAAGGTGAAATTACGAAAGTAGAAACAATCGAACCATCAAATATAGGTACGAATTCACTTTTTATCTGAAAACTTCAATGACTTGGTGAAAAAAATCGTAGAAAAAAAATCAGTATTTTGAAGCTGAGAATCTAAGCTTTCAAATGGCATATTATAATATTTTTTTTACACTCGGTGCACGCTGTCAAAGTTGTCAAAGTTAATAAAAATAATTTCCTTTTTAAAAAAATTCATTGCGATCATTTTTACCATTTTGCAGTTGCGGCAAGAATAGTATCATTCAATCGTAAGATAATATCAGCCTGGAAAGAAAACATTAATCTACCGTGCCACAAAGTGGGAATACCCGAACCAGTAACAACATGGCACCAACAGGGTAAAGAAATCGACAGCAACGGCCGTATAGAAATAACTGCAGAAGGGACATTAAAAATCAACGAAGCTCAGAAAACCGATGAAGGAAACTACACGTGCACTGTCGAAAACCAATACGGAAAAGACGAAATAATATACATGGTCAAAATAAAGGTTCCGCCGGATCCTCCGATCTTAACTGTGGTTAATGTTTACGCTGATAGCTTACACCTTGAATGGAAAGATCAACATCACGGTGGAAGCCCGATTTTAGGATATGTGATCAACTATAAGAGGGAACATGGGGACTGGGAAGAGCTCCAAGTGGACGCTAGAGCCGATTCGCATATTCTTAGAAACTTATTCTGTGGGACGAGATATCAGTTGTATATTACAGCGTTTAATCAGATAGGGACCGGATTACCCTGTGATATTGTCTCGACCTACACCAAAGGCACAGGTAAGGGCAGCGCCGGCTTTAGGGGTAAACGAGGGTGACCGCACAATGGGGTATAAGTGGTTCAAATTAGTGTACAGGCTGTAATTTTTGAGAAAACTTTTTTTTTATCTTTAAATTTTTTGTCGATCTGTTAAACTCGATTAAGAAAAAAATGTTAATTTTTTTTAATTAGAAAAATCGATTATTTGAAAGCTGCTAAGTAACAAATCCTTATTCAGCAATCCAGAAAACCTTCAATAAGGTATTAACTGAGATATTAACTAATCAATTAATTTGTTAATTTATCAATTTTAATTTGTTAATAAGAGGGGAAGGAGTCTCGACGTTCTTAGGGTATTTGATAGTCTTAAAGTTAATGATGTAAGCAATATTTTAAAAGTTGGTATTTGTAGGATTGCGCCAATCTGAGATATTAACTATTTTTGTTAATTTATCAATTTTAATTGACATTTTCGATGAATTTTTATCATTTTCTTAGGGGGAGAGAGGGCGGAAAAATAAATCTCATTACGCCTAATTTTTAAAAACTATTTTATGATGTGTCTCTTATTTCCAAAAAAAAATGCTTATTTCTGCAGAAAATAAAGGTTTAATCACAAAAATTGATCCTTTTAAAACTAATTTTGAATTTGACACGCCAAAACGCTCGCAGGTGTCATGGCGCATTTTTGAC
Source organism: Sialis fuliginosa (assembly GCA_961205875.1). Classification (NCBI taxonomy): domain Eukaryota; kingdom Metazoa; phylum Arthropoda; class Insecta; order Megaloptera; family Sialidae; genus Sialis; species Sialis fuliginosa. The sequence continues at coordinate 18,733,845 of OY540818.1, read as the reverse complement.
GTCACGCCTATGTAAACACTCCTTGTCAACAATAATAAATCCTTGTTCCATCGCTAACGTTTCTCGGTTTTACTTTTGGTAACACAACAAAACTGAGCAAATTGATAATTTAAAACCACAAAATAAGATATTAATGAAACAAAAATGACGTTTAGGTAGCCGTCACGTCATCCATTTTTATCAAACATGGTGGATTGCTGTATTTCGCGTATTTATTTTAACAAAAATCATATTAATCTCGCTTTTAATATAAAAACAAATTCATTTTTTAGAATCTTTTTAACCTATTTCATTATTTAAAATCATAATTTCAGTGATACTTTGTTACTGGCATCATACCTATTCCCTTACACTGTTTATGTAAGGAAATGAACCCAAATAAATCGAGATTCGTATCCGAAACAAACAAAAAATAACCTCCCCCTCTTAACAAATTTCAGTTCCTGTGAAACCCAAGCAATCTCAGATGCTAACAATGAACACAACCGTAGCAACAATCTGGCTTGACTCGTGGGGTGACGGAGGCTGCGGTATTTTATACTTCATCGTCGAATACCGGCAAGCCAAACAATCCCAATGGATGCTTTCATCAAACCAAATACGGCCAACGGAACGGGTTTTCAGTGTCATCGATCTAAAACCAGGAACAAAATATCAACTGAAAATAACAGCCATTAATAACGCAGGCTCGACCGCGGGGTTATATAATTTTAGTACTCTGACACCTGAAGGTGGTGAGTAAAGAATTAAAAAATATAAATAATTCTTATGATTTAAAAAACAATTATATTCCAGTTATTTCAGATGTGCAGATTCCTGTAACAAATTCTAACGATAGTGCTATGTATGGGAATATGAAGGTAGCAATACCGATTATTGGGTCTTTATTATTCCTCTTCATACTTTTGATAGCGGTATATTTAATACGAAGGAAAAGTGAGTTGTAAAAATATATATAATGCTGAAGCTAGCGGTGACACAATAATCATTATCTGTTATTTCTAATGTCCGATATTAACAGGTATTAAGGATGTATGGCAGGTATCTAATTTCAACGAGAAATAGTTAGAGAAGTTACTTCTTTATAAATCTTAAGTACCCAAACAAAATTTCAAAAGGTTTTACAACATAGTTTGAAAGTTATTCTTTTTTTAAATTAACATGGGCTTTTATGGAAGAATGGTGTAAAGGTAAAGTCCAATAAAACACATGGTTCAAGCATCGAGAAAAATTTGAAATTTTCACAACACGTCACTTACATATTTAGCAACAAGTTTCATAAAAAAATTATACTTCTGAATTGGTCTTTTTGAAAAATTCGAACTGATAGACTTTGGTGAAACTATATATAAAAATATAATTGTTTTTTTGAATTATACAATTGTTTATATATTGTTCTATTTAAAAATATATATTTTATTGTTATAAAGCGGAAGTTACAGTGCTATTATTTGTATTACTATTATTGTTATTATTTTTACTTTAATTATTATTTTTGTTATTATTTTTTATATTGTATTACTTATTATTATTATTGCTATTATAGTTATATTTCATGCTATATTTAGTTTTTATGTGCTTTATATTTTTCAGTTAAAATATTTTTTTAAAGTATGATAAATCGGCGATTATCATCAACTATTTTTTTATCGATAAATGAAGATCTTAAAAAAATCATTATTGGCATAATTTCATTTTTTTCTAGTAACTTTTCTGTAGAACTATATCATAAGTACTTAAAATGGAAAAAGTGATAAAAGGGCATTAAAAACGAATTGTAAGTACCTACAATATATAAAAGAATATTTAAGGCTTGTAATGTTTTGCTAACTAACTGGCTGCTTAGTTTTAATTCTACCTAAAATATTACATTTCTCGACTTTGATTCATCGAATAGTGCCCCATTTGCACCCATCTGATGAATATAGAATATATTATTATTTTGAAGCTAGCTTCAGCGTCATTAAAAATATATAAATATAAAAAAAAAAATTTTTTTAAACGAATAATTTTTCAAAGGGATCGAAGAACTGGCTCAAAGAAATCGCGTTTTAGGCGAATCACCTTCGGTCGCTCAATTACAGAACAAAAGAAACCGTGACCAACAATATCTCGCAGTGAGAATCAATAAACATCAGCAACAAGTAGCTGTCGGGGGAAAGAAACATAAAAATAGCGATGCCGGTAACTGATATTATATATTTTTAATATCAAATTAAAACAATTATATTTACTGCCGTTCTCGTAGATTATATCGATGACGTATGTCCTTATGCCACATTCCAACTGACTAAGCCAGCATATAGCGAAAGTTCTTACAGTGGTAATGTTTACAGCGGTCCTTACCATTCTGTAAAAGGATCATTTGTATATCACGATATAAAACCTCCACCATCAGATAAATGTAAACTAGGACTTGTAAGTATTAAGTATTGTTATAAAGTATTATAAAATAAATTTATACTTAGAAGTTTTCCATAAAATAAAATGGCCAAGTGCGTGTTGGGCACGCACTTGATAGGTTTCCGTAGTCATTACGATTTATAAACAAGTTATTTCAACGGACGCTCTGATAACGACATTTAAATGCAAATATATTGTGACTAAAGGGTTAAAATCAAAAGGTCATATAACATTTTTTGTTGCATTTAAAAAGTTGTGATTTCATTTTTCAGTTTATGGGAGGGGGGTCCAAAATAATTTTGACAGTGTTCGTTATGAATTTTTTCAGATTTTGAACGCAAATATATCGTGACTGAAAGGTTAAAATCAAAATGTCATATTGCATTTTTTATTGCATTTTAGGAGACCTATCTAAAGACACCCTACTTAATGGGTTAAGTTAAAAAAATTTTTTGAAAATACTTTTCAGTCTATGGAAAGGGGGTAAAAAAAAATTATTTTTTCAAAAATATTATCATTTCTGTTTTTGGGTTATCAGTCTTCGTCTGTATACCAAATTTCATCTTAATCGGATTAAAATTTTTGAGGACGGACGGACGGACGGACATGGCGAAACTATAAGGTTTCTACAGAAACCTAAAAACGACTTAAAAAAACCTAATTAATTATAACAGTTTTTGAAGTCGGTGCCAAGCCAATAAAAAAAGAAATAAAATAATATACATCAGCCCCCCCTCCCCAAATAAATAATTATTTTATTTTCTTTTATATTGATCATTAATCATTAAAAAAAAACGTCCTTTAAAGGGAAATATAAAAATTCAGAAAAAAATTTAAAAAACCCTAAAAACACATAGTTTTTGAAGTCGGTGCCAAAAAAAAACAAAAAACAGAAAACCGACTTCAAAAACTGTTAAATTTAAATACTAGGTAAGTATACTTTTCAGTGTTTTTAGGGTTTATTTTATATTTTAAGTTTTTTTGCGTACATATTTTATGAACGACTCCTGACAATTTTTCAACAATATACAAACTGAAATTCGTAATTTCATATTTATTCTAGAGTAAAGAACCTGAATATACAAAAGTTAGAAGAAAAGGTGGAAGACTGCGAGATCCAAACGGGGAAAGTCAAGGTAATTTATTACATTTCTACTCCAGCAATTTATTTAACACTTAAAAAAAAGTTGATGAATTTTTATTTTTAATTGGTAACGTATTATTTTTTTATTCCAGAATCAGACAATTTGGGCAGTACTGATTCTGAAGTAAAGAAAATTCTAACTCTCCATCTACCTATTTCAGAGTATGACACTCTGGGCAGCGATTCAGAAATAGAGGCATCTCGGTCTGTTGGAAGTCTGGGGGCGAGTCAGGAACTCATTTCTTACAGACATCGGCCATCACGAGGTACCTATATTGACATTTATTTAACCCTTTGGACGCAACACAAAAAAAACAATAGGCAATAAAAATTGCAGTTTTGCCACCAAAAATAAAATGTTCCACATATCAAAACCAGTGAAAAAATATGATGAAGGAGGTTCGCGTGATACTCTTAAAGATAATAGTGTAAGCTACATTTAAAAAAATAATCTGAGTCTGTAGGATCGCACCAAGCTGAGATATTAACGATTCAGTTTACTTCATTGTTAGTTTATGAGTTTTAATTTGTTTTTAAAAAGGGAAGGAGGTCGCGAGGGTCTTTAAGTGCGTGATCCTCTTAAAGGTAATAGTGTAAGCTACATTTAAAAAAATAATTTGAGACTGGAATAATATAAAAAATATAAAACATATACATTTTTGGATACATTTTTTATAAACCGTAGACTATAGTCGATTTACGCGTCCAAAGGGTTAATATATTCAAAATACGCCATGTCCCATCATTTTTTTTACCGTCCTTTGAACTAACAATAAAAGAAAAATAGTATATACATATATAGTACCTAAAATCATTATTCTAATTATTATAGTCAATATATGAGTTATCTATTTTCAAGAATTTATTAGATACATGAAACTTATCAGATCTTATTAGATCTACTTAGATTCAGTATCATAATTGATGAAGTATGACTAGATCTAAAATAATTAGATCTAATTCGATATTCAGAGTAACTTAACTCTCGCTAACAACATGATTTCACTTTCTAACTATTAATACAAATTTTTAGTCATTGTTAATGTCATAACATTTATGATTGACGGTTCGAGTTCAATCCATAACTAATATTATTTACAAATGCGAAAGTAACTTTGTCTGTTTTTTCCCCTTTTCACTACTAAACGGCTGAATCGATCTTGATGAAATTTTGCAGAGAGATAGCTTGCATCCTGAGGAAGGATAATAATATATTATATCTTGGGGTATAGACTGTATTGGAAAATAGATAACTCAAGTATCAATTGTTTTTATTTTTTATGACTTTTGATTTGACGATAATTAAAGACGTAAATGACGCAATAGAGGGATCAAGTTCATCGTCGGAATCATCACCGATGTCTGCTAACCGTAAATCATACCCGACACGCAAGAACAAATCCAAGAACTCAATGTTGAGCAAACGTCATATGAGAAGCAGTAGCGGATATTCCAGTCACAACGATGAAACAACATTCAGGTAACTATCATATTATCATCTGAACTTTTAACTAACTTCGAAAATAGTGTGTTCAAATATTGATTGATCGCAGCATATCACACACTCCAAGTCTAAACGAGCATATCCACCCGCCGACGCGGTTCTCTGACATTCATCCGAACGATCTGAGCGAAGTTGAGTACAACAAGAGTCACGCGTCAGGAATGGGGATGCGAAAAGGTAGCCGTGGTACCAGCATCGGCAAGTTCACCCGAGACACGTTCCAGATCAACGTGTGAACGCAGCGAGGTTCATTTGAACACGCCATTCAGTTCAACTGAACACAATATACAGTGTATAAGACATAGGAAATTTAACATGGGGGCAATTAGAAGTGTTGGTCAAATTTAACGATGTGTGATTGGTGTATTTTGAAATGCCGCCAAAAAATTTAATAAAATAGTCAGTAGTATTTTGTTTTAAAAGTTATATCTGCTAAAAAATATTATTTTAATTTTATCTAGGATGCTTACTTTGTTGAAAACAAAATACTGTTGATTTATTTAAAATTTATCAGTTAGTTTCGAAGCGGCATTTCAAAATGCACCAATCACCAAAGGCGGATTATCCATATGGCAAACTAATTGTGTCAGTAAGTACCTATGCACCTATTTACACAATATAAAAAATAAAAAGATTCTTGTGTGCACAAAAAGATGATGTGATAATTTTCAACAAACAAAATATAGACGCAACAATAAGAAAATATTTGAATTTCGGAAATTTCATTGTTATATTTAATATGAATAGTTACGTAACAGTGGAAGGGAGGGGCGCCGATGAGGTGCTTGCCTAGGACGCTCTCGACATTTAATCCGCCTCTGCCAATCACACATAGTTAAAACTGACCAAAGGCTACTACAACATTTCTAATTGTCCCCATGTTAAATTTCCTATGTCTTAATCAACTTGGAATACACTGTATAGCCCCAGTGGCACGTTTAAACACCAGCTCAACTTTTTTTTAATTAATATGGTTGAAACTTTTCATCTACACTTATTAGCTTGTAAACTCGCTCAATGTAATCGACCCTTTACAAATTTTCAACACTATCATGAATCAGTAATACCTCTATATTTCACAACCTTTCCTTATCTAGATCTTATTTTAGAATAAGGTGTTTAATTAAGAAACCCCAGAAGGGGTCTAGATAAGTTTAAACTTGCCACTGGATACAATTCACTTGAACGTGACGCAGTTCATTTGAACTCACCACAAAGTTCACTTGGTCAGTGCCTTGATATTGTATTACAACGTTTTGACCACAGAATGGGATATATAAATCAAAAAATGCGGCCCAATTATTTTTAAATATGTATTTCGTATGTTTATAGAACCAAAATTTTAAAAAATATATTAATTATTACCAAAAGAAAGCACTGTTTCAACTAAGACTTTAATTCGCTTGAATAAAAATTAAATTAAATGGATTCTAAATACTTGCCATCTCTTTTAGATTTAAAAAAAACGTGTTTGCAGATATTTTGGGTAACATTAACTAAGTCCTGTTTCTAACTAGAGATTATTTAACAGATGGATATCATGCTATTAACATAAACATACTGGTAACATAGATTGGTGAAGTTGGGCATAATAATATAGATAAGATGACGATATTAACAGAAACAGTAAAAGTATTCAAAAGTAATTTTTAACAGTGGCGAGGCGTGACATTTTTAAAAGGGAAGCATATTTTGTCAATCCTCCCTGAAACAGCTTTAGTTCTAAATGATTCTACGTCTTATTTTTTTGTATTTTAGTCGACTAGTTGAAGTTCACTGCAGGAAATTTCACTAAAAAATTTTGAATTTTTGATTTCGTTAAAAGTATGTTTATTGTATAGAAAATGATGTGAAAAGTTGTTTGTTTCAAACCGCAGGTCTGTATCTCAAACCGTTGTCGAGATATAGCCTCTCAAAGTTTGAGTTATTTCAAAATTTTGAAGAAAAATGGCCATAACTTTTGAACGTGTGATCGGAATTGATTTTAGTTGACGGATTTGAAATCAGCGTGTCAAATTCTATATAATGACATGTATAATACTTTAAAATCAGACAAAAAAAAATTCGTCAAAAATCGACATTTTTTTAAGGTATACTTTGAATTTTTTCGATTTTTCGCGAATTTTTTTTTTCGAGTTTTAAGGTATTATACATGTCATTATATAGATTTTGACACGCTGATTTCAAATCCGTCAACTAAAATCAATTCCGACCACGCGTTCAAAAGTTAGAGCCATTTTTCTTCAAAATTTTGAAAAAACTGAAACTTTGAAAGGCTATATCTCTAGAACGGTTTGAGATACAGACCTGCGGTTTGAGACAAACAACTTTTCACGTCATTTTCTATACAATTAACATACTTTTAACGAAATCAAAAATTCTAAATTTTTTAATGAAATTTCTTGCAGTGAACTTCAACTCGACATACAAATATCGACTAAAATACAAGAAAATAAGACGTAGAATCATTTAGTTGCTTCCCCTGCTTCCATGGACGCTTCGCCACTGATTTTTAATCCTATAGGAGCCCAATATTATCTATTTCTGTCATGAAAGAAGGCTTGGCTTATAATTAGAATCCAAGAATTATATTAAAATTATAATGAAAGCCTAAAATTTTACATAATTAAATTTATAATATAAAAACCTCTTAGAGGAAACAGCGCGTTATTTAAAAATGGATTGTTGAAGTTTGTTAATTATTTCTATAAATATAAATACCTATTGATGTTATTCATTATTCAGTTAAGCAAAGGATAAGAAGAAGAAAACTACATAATTACTACAGTAGCGTGTACGAATATTTTTAAAACTTGTCTTTGAAAAATAATTATACATACATAATACATATAACAATTAAATGTCTTTAAAATTACACCAAATTTACCCAAACTAATAAAACTTATTTCAACATTTTTTTTTACAAATTAATTACAATTTAATACAATCGGAAATAAATGTATTACAGTTACCGTTTTCCGGAATAATAGTCTTAAGGTAAACCACACGAAATATGTTTATTTTTGGTAACACAAAACTGAGCAAATTGATAATTTAAAACCACAAAATAATTTATAAACAGTGCAGATATTAATAAAACAAAAATGATGTTTACTTAGCCGTGACGTCATCCACTCTAACAGGTGTTTTATCTGACATGGCGGATTACTGTATTTTGTGTTTTTATTTTAACAAAAATCATATTAATCTCGCTGTTAATATAAAAATAAAAACACATTTTTTAGAATCTTTTTAACCTATTTCATTACCTATTTGAAATCATAATTTCAGTGACACTTTGTTACTTAATTTCTAAAAAAATGTTGAAATGGGTATTATAGGATTTTTCGCGGGACATGGTATATACAAATGACTTTTTTTGTGAAGCATACAATTTTCGATCGAATAATTATTTGAGAAATTACGAATTTATAAATTTTAAATTATTTTTAATTTAACGCTACTGTAGTTTTAATCAATTATGTATAAAAGCTGTATATATTACGATAATATGCACTGAGTTAATTCAGTTAATAGGCATATCGATTTTAAAAGTTTATATATTATTTTTATATCATCGTTGACCATAAAAAAGTACTCTACATGTTTGCGCTTAAAATATAAACATAATTTATGATCAATGTTAATATTAAATTAATCTGACCTTTAAACAAAATATAATTAAAACAAAACTTAAAAAATTAACTACATATCAATAATATTTTATACAAATGCTTGTTTCTTATTTGCCAAAAATTCAACGTGCCAAAATGACGTTATATGAATTAAAATTCAATAAAAAATAAAACCAAAGTTAATATTCACAAACAAGTTCAAAAAGTTATAATATTTATTTATTTGTGCCAAATATTTTAAATTGTGTAATATTTTTTATTTATTTTTTAATTAGTCTGTGATAATTAAACCTTCTCAAAATGTGTCAAAAACGATTTTTAATTTTAATTAATGATTTAATTTTACGTATTAATAGAACTTTATTATCGATTAAAATATACAATGAATACAATGTTATGTTTAGACCAATTGGTTTGAATTTAGCTTAACAATTAATCAAAATAATTATTTAATTAACAGTTGTACATATAATAATCTAGTCAGGGCCGTAACTACCACCGCAGCAGCGTAAAAATTGGAGTGAGCAAGAAAAAATAAATAAATTTAAGATTTTTTTAAATGTATTTGAAAACGTAATTTACTTATTACTAATTTCGATTTTAATAACTTTTTTTCGGCTTATGAACTTCAATTTTACACTTATTATTTATTAAAATTACTAAGAATTGTTAAATTCTAGCTGGCAAGCAAAAAAAAATCATTCAAATAAAAATTAGTAGCAAATGTAAAATTTGTAAGTTATGATCCAAAAAAATGTCTTCAATTTTTATTTTTTGCATATCCCCTCGGTCACCTCTTGCCCCGGGGCCCCCGAGCCTCTAGTTACGGCCCTAAATCTAGTCAAAGCCTAATCAATAGTTTACGCCTAAAAATATTGACATAAAGGGGACTGGACGTTCCAAAATAATATAATAAATAAATGCTTTATCAGAATGTACCTTTTTTTTGACATATCTCAAAAATATCTTAATGGCTTCTTAAAATAAGAAAAAAACGCCCTTTTTGGAAAAAGATTGCACAGATATTCGATATAGAAGTTATATAATTTCATCTTTAATATTTTTTATAATTTTTTTCCTACAGCTCTTTTTAAAAATAGTGAATATGTTTAAAATAAAATAAAAATTACTAAATGAACCTAAATACAAATAAAAAATTAAAATGTACCTTCATAGTCATACCCAAAATACTGCGAAATTAAACAATACATTTTAAAAGTGTTTTTTTTTAACAAAATTTTATTTTTGTCGATTGATTACTGCAACATATAAATTAAGTTATTTTGTATTTTGGCAATTAAAACCCCCTATTATAAATGTTTATAGTATAGTACATAAGCCTGTAAATAACCATTGCTTTTTTATTAATCATCACGACAATAATATATAAATATATATATAAATAAGTATATAAACCATTTTTTTCACGAATTAAAAAAAAATAGTGGATAACCACATAATTCATAATATATATTATAATAAATATCATTTTTTTAAATTTTTTCTTTAATATCGACCAAAAATTATAAATTTCAATAAAAATTTTCATTATTTTTTGTACATTTAAAAGGCTACCCCCTATAAAACAGCAAAAATATTTATTAAAGAATTGGACTGCCAAAAAATAAAGATAATTAAATATTTTCAGGCTTGGGAAATTTTTCTCATCCCCCCCCCCCCCCTTTTTGGCAGTCCAGAAATCTAATTAGACCAGTGGTTCTCAATAAAAAAAAACTTTAGTTAATGTAAGCACATTAAAAAAAATGCTTTTTGAAAAATTGTTGTTCATATAAATACCTGCCAAAAATTATTGTATATAAAAGTGTCCCGAATATATAAGTAAAAATGTTGAGAACCACTGTTAATGAGTTGTTGAAATTATATTCGATTATAAGTATAATTTATAAATTTGATTTTTTTGTAATTAAAAAGTTTATTAATTAGTTTTAAACAAAAATGAGGTAGGTAGTCAGTTTTAAGGGAGACAGGGGCACCCACAATGAAATCCTTCACCCTTGAATTTTTCAATTTTTATAGTTAGTTTACTTCTCCTCCTCCCTACTTTCTTAATGGGTCCTAGAAATTGTTTTTTTACTTTTATGTATAAAGTATAATTATATGACTTATAATAAATTGATTTGTTGAATATTAATACTAATTTGGGGGGGGGGGGGGGATTTGGTTAAGGTTTCGTCTCCTACGCCCCCTCTACTGGCTACGTCCCTAATTACTTTTTTTTGTTAGAAAGATCTCAGAACGATATAATTATTATAAAAAAACGAAAATGGATATTTGTTTGTATGAAACATCAAAAATATTATTATATTTTTTATATTTTTTTTTATAAATAAAAATTAATTTTTAAGTTTCATACATACAAAAATTAATAAAATAACGTACAAAATTAAAATCATATCATGACTGAAATAGTCAAAATTTAACGAAAAATTAAAACATATCACCTTTTTTTAAAAAAAAACAAACTGCCACTAAAAGTTCTGAATATCTTCGATTTTTAATACAGGCTGATCAAAAAGTCACTTTACTTAATTGAAATGTAAAAAGAATTTTTAATCAGTTAGTATATATTTATATATTGAACTTGGTATTTAATTAATTATATTTTATATATATCAAGTTCGTCCTCTCTTTGTTGATCTCATATACAGGATGATCCAAAAATTAATTAAAATTTTTTTTTTGGATCATCCTGTATATAAAATATAGAAGTTACAAGCTTATAGTTATATTAGAAATAATATAGTTCCCGTAATGTTTACTTTATATTTATAATTTTTATACATTTATACATGTTATAGAATCGAAAAAAGATGTATTTCCATCCTTTTTATTAGAAAATGTGTTAATATATAATTAAAAAAACACTTAACTTATTCATAAATAATTATGTCTGCACTTGTATGACTGTGGAGAACCAAAAATGTAGATAGAAATTATATAAATAATTGTCAAACATGAATGTATGGAAAATAAAATTTAAAATATTCTCATGTTTAATTCGATTTTTGTATTTTTTTAAAAACATTTTTAATATCCATCCCTTTTCAGGTTACGGTAGAATTCAAGGGTATTAATAACCCCCCCCCCTCCCCCTCCCACTCCCATGAGATTGTTCAAGACTACTAGATATGACCCCAGTTCTAGCTATTTTTAAGTTAAATGTACTGAAATGTGTTGATATTTAATTACTACCAATTCTGAATATCTTACATTATAATATAAACCCTAATATATTTATATATATATAAATTTATATGTCTGTCCGGCCACTATAAATTTATACGATCATAAACCTTTCAGTGGATTTTTTTCAAATTTTCACTGTTTTTAGATTCGTCCTTTATACAGTGCTTAGGCTATTTTTTTTCCACAACACTATAATAATTTCTGTGATGTGTATTTTTTTGTGAAAAACGGCATGTAAAATTGGCACACAATTTGCTTTCCAACTGAATTTAGGAGTTTCGGCAATAGTCGTTTGTTTTGCCAGGTAGTGTGATGGTAGTTTGAAAAATAGAATTTTTACGAGAATTTGCTAAATTCTAACATTTGACTGTTGTGTTTTGTTTACATCTGTCAGTATATGACATTTATAAAGAAGAAAACACATGGATTTTTTATTGACATTATAATAAAAAACACACTGATGAAATAATTGATTAATTTTAAAATGTCAGATTTGTGAATTAATTATAATTACTACGTTAAAATAGATTTTGATTGAAATTATCAAAAATACCAACAAGGAAATCATAAACAACTGTTTCTGTCTCAAATACATCAGGTGCGTGTACAGAATATTGATGATATTAGTCTAATTTATATTTAATATCAAAAAGTTTACGTTTAATAATAATTACGTCAGGAGCGGCGAATTAAAAAATATTTAAAATTGTTTTTTTTTCTAAATTGTTCAAAAATTAAAAATTTCAGAAAAATATGAAAATAATAAATAAGTCAGAGGCGTGTAAAAAAATTACAATTATCATATTCTAATCAAATTTTATTCAAATATTTATTATTTTTTGGAAGTTGTAAGATTGAAATAATATTATCTAAAAATTTATAAATAAAGTCAGGGGCGTCGTATTAAAAAAAATAAATTGCTTTTTTTTAATTGTGACTTGAAAAATTGATTTTGATTGAAATTGTTGAAAAATTATAAATTTCAGAAAAATATGAAAATAATAAATAAATCATGAGCGTATGAAAAAAATTTACTATGATCATTTTCTAATAAATTTTTATCTAATGATTTATTATTTTTTAGAAATTGTGAGATTGATATAACATTTCTAAAAATTTATATTTAAAAAAATAAAATCAGGAGCGTCGCATAAAAAATATTTAATTTTTTTATTTTTTAATCATGACGTAAAAATTGATTCTGTTTGAAATTGAACAAAAATTAAAAACTTTAGAAATATATAAAAATAATAAATAAATCATAAATTTGTATTCTTACACAATTTTACAAACAAATAGTTTTTAATCATTCGGTTGTTGTGAAATTGATGTTATTTACCCAAAAATTAATATTTTATAATAATTAAGTTAGGGGTGTGGTCTTAAAAAAAATTAATTTAGTATTTTCTCATAAGATTATATAAATAACATAAAATAAAGATCGTAATAAAATAATTTACCCTAATAAATAACATCGAACATGCTTCTACGCATTATTTGAATATGATGAACACAAAATAATATAGAAATTGATATTCGCAATAATTTATTGGTAATTTTTTAAAGTATCAAAATTTATTGATAAGGGCATAAAAAAAACAAACGAGGGTCACAGCCGAAGGCTGAGACCAGAGTACGTTTGAGGTTAGGGTGATTTGTACATGTAAATCGTAATATTACTGGAAAGGTAATAATGATAAATGATTATCACCGACAAATTCAAGAATTATTTACTTATCAGCGTTTAAAACAAATACAGCAAAATATTTTATGGAAATTTTATATGACAAAAGTTAATATAAAAAAATAATTTATATTTTATCAATCAATATTTTATCAAATGTGGCACGATTTGGGGTTGGGGCGCGTAGCGCCCAGGGGCAAGGCCCCTAGTTAATATATATACATTTAACTGTCTTACAGCGTGATTTGATGACAATCGGCCAATAGGTGTCAAAATGGTGGACATTTAAACTAATTATTAGTATAATTTATTTATTAATTATTATATTATCATAGGAACTGCTTTACACTATTTCAAAGACGATTCTATCTTTTGTATCATTTTGTAATCATTAGCAAGTGTCCATCACTGCGTGCTCATTACTAGTTTTACTTTATCCATTACTGAAGAAAGTACACAAACAAAATAAAAGGCTATAATTTAAAAAACAAACTATATTTGCGGACTTTGGTAATTAAATTGATTAAACAAAGAGTTACTTGTTTTATTAGTAACATGAATTCATGACAATTATAAAAAAGAAGCCCGTCAAACAGAAAAATAGTAAACATTGCTCTTATAACGGCCATAACTGGTGCCAGTACCTTAGTAAGTTGAAGTATCAATGATATAAATTTTGTTAACTGCAAAATAATAAAATTATATTCATAACCTTGGTCTATTATTGAGTTTTATTATTTTTTTGTTCTTAATCAGTAAAATTTTATTAATAATATTTATTTAACATATATTTTAATTTATCAACTAAATAAAATGCTATCTCGTATAATAAAATATATTTTAGTTGAATCATTCTTAACTTCTGGGTATAAGTTTTATCTTTATTTACATTAATTTTGATATGTAAATAAAAACTCAAATTCTGATTCAGTTGTCCTCTGGTAAAATAATAATAAGAATATTTTTATTGATTACATTTTGTCTTATTAGTGTTTCCTGCCATGATCACCCCGGGGCTATTAATTTTCTCATGTCTCTCGATATAATATTTTTATTTTGATCAGTATTGTTTGAAAATCGATTAAATAATTTATATATTTGAAAGTAACTGTAAATTTTCTATTCCGGTCCTGTTATATTAACACGTATATGTCACAACAATACAAATATTAACCACAATCTATATGTTTAAATCTAGCCAAATAGGGGTGTGAACTTCACCTGGCTTACATATCTTATATATTGTTTCCTGTTCATATTCATATAGTTACTTCAGGTGCGTACACAGAAAAAATTAAAATGGGGGATGTTGAAAATATAATTTTTATTAATTTTTTTAACTACGAAAAATTATGTAGCCCACAAATAATATACGTCTTATTTTCTTGAATTTTAGTCGATATTTGTATGACGAGTTGAAGTTCAAATTTCACTAAAATTTTTTGAATTTTTGATTTCGTTAAAAGTATGTTTATTGTATAGAAAATGACGTGAAAAGTTGTTTGTTTCAAACCGCAGGTCTGTATCTCAAACCGTTCTTGAGATATAGCCTCTCAAAGTTTCAATTTTTTTAAAATTTTGGAGAAAAATGACCCTAAATTTTGAACGCTTGGTCGGAATTGATTTTAGTTGACGGATTTGGAATCAGCGTGTCAAAATCTATATAATGACATGTATAATAATTTAAAATCCGACAAAAAAAATTTCGTCAAAAATCGACATTTTTTTAAGGTATACCCCTTTGAATTTTTTCGATTTTTCGCGAATTTTTTTTTTTCGGGTTTTAAGGTATTATACATGTCATTATATAGATTTTGACGCGCTGATTCCAAATCCGTCAACTAAAATCAATTCCGACCACTCGTTCAAAAGTTATGACCTTTTTTCTCCAAAAATTTGAAAAAACTAAAACTTTGAGAGGCTATATCTCGAGAACGGTTTGAGATACAGACCTGCGGTTTGAAACAAACAACTTTTCACGTCATTTTCTATACAATAAACATACTTTTAACGAAATCAAAAATTCAAAATTTTTTAGTGAAATTTCCTGCAACTCGTCATACAAATATCGACTAAAATACAAAAAATAAGACGTAGAATCATTTAGAATGTATTTAAAAAAGTAAAATCTTGAACAAAAACAATATATTTTTTAACTCTACAACCCCCTATGTACACGTCCCTGTTTTAAATCTTCTAGATATGACAATACCACACACCTACCAGCATTTTCCACGAGTTGAACAAACTAAATCGCGCATATATTATTATTAAATTAACTATATAAAGAAAATATTTAGACTTCCTGACCATCAGTTTTATTTTCCTTTAACAATCATGGAAAATAATACTTATTTAACTTGTTTATTATTTTTAATCGTTGTCCAGTGTTTGTGCACAAGTTCCTGTTATGAGTTTAAGAATAATATACATAATTTTATGACCGAGCCTGAATTAGAATATTATTTTGGGACCGATAAAGAATTTATTAAAGATTATGATATTGTGTATTTACCGGTACTGAAACCGAAATTAGCTTCTGAAGGGTTTTTTACGAATACAAAAGAAGCTTTGTACGATAATACTGAACCTATAAATTATAATTTTGATGCATTTGGCAAGTAAGTATATTTTATTAATATTTATTGGGATACAGATATTTTAGGAGCCTATTCCTTGGCTCATTGTGAGTAAAAAATTGTACAGGAATGGGAGGGGGGTCTATTTTTAACACTCTCTGAGCTACAGGTATTTAAAAAGTAGTACTTTTAAACAAAGATTATCTTATAACTTCTAAAGTAACCTAACTAGAGCAACCACAATGAGTCAGTTTCATAGGCAATTACATAGCTTACATATTTTTCAGTATTAGCGTTATTGCTAGTCGTGTTTTCAGTTCAGAGTTATTGCTCATTAAAGTCAAAAAATATATTTATTTTTTTGAAATTTTTTATGAAAATTACATTTTTCTCCAAGACTACCTACAATATGTGGTATTTTTTTATTATTTTTTTAGTGCGTTATAATGTTACCTACAAATTCACCATATACAAAGTTTGGACCGGGGTCTTACAGTTTTCAGTTATAAATTTTTTTTAAATAATCCCCAAAGATACTATTTTACAATTTTTTTATTTATAAATACATAGTTTTATTAGTAATTGTAATTTACATAATTTTAAAACTACAACAGGTGCTCAAAGCGTAATTATGTAAATGTCATAGAACAGTCATATAAGTTTGATACCTCGTTTAAAGTGCTAACAAATTTTATTTAATTTCTTTGTAATACCGGACATAAATTTTACAGTTTTGCAATATTTTATCCCGAATCGAAAAAAAATATTTTTTTTGCAGGACAATTGAATTAAAACTGTTACCCAATCAAAACTTGATAGGGCCAAGTTTCAAGACATTCGTGACCGACGATTATGGCAGTCAAATGTTAGAACCGCCAAATTCTAACTGCCACTACTTACATAACGACGAAGATATCGTTGCAGCTATCAGTTCTTGCCACGAAAATTTTGTAGTTAGTAAAATAATACACCCCCCCCCCCCTCTCCTGTTAACCCTTTTAATATAAAAACTTTTTCTTCTAGGATGGTTTAGTATTTTTAAAAAACCTAACATTAGAAATCCGGCCTTTAACACCCCGTTTGCAATCGTTTTTGAAACTTGAAGAAGCCCTAGTTGAAGAATACGACAGTGATATAGTATCGCCACAAAATGTACCCCATATCATCAAAAGGGCAATATTCAAACCAAATTTATTATACGATGAAATGTTACCGTATGAAGTAAATAATTTATGGGAGAATAATGAAGATAAAATCTTAACCTTACGGAACCAAAATGGAGCGAGCATGCTCCAAGAAGAATACGAAGAAGATGAACATAATATCGATAAAAGGGCATCGAATAAGATGACTCTGGAAGTCGCCGTGTTCTTTGATGCAGCCGGTTACAAGTTATTTTCGAAATACATGGGAAATAATGAGAAAAGAATGCGAGATATGCTTTTAGCTTATATGAATGGGGTTTGTTAAATTATTTTGTTTTATAAATGTAGAAGTATTAATAGACATGATGCCTAATTTAAAAAAACTATTTTATGATGATCATACATGTCTCCTATTTTCAAAAAAAATAATACTTATTTCTGCAGAAAATAAAGGTTTAATCACTAAAATTGACTCTTTTAAAACTAATTTTGAATTTGACACGCCAAAACGCTCGCAGGTGTCATGGCGAATTTTTGACGTCACGCCTATGTAAACACTCCTTGTCAACTATAATAAATCCTTGTTCCATCGCTTTAGTTTTGAGAGCAATATGATAATTAAAACCACAAAATAATTTATAAACAGTGCAGATACTAATAAAACAAAAATGATGTTTACTTAGCCGTGACGTCATCCACTCTGACTAATGTTATCTAACATGGCGGATTGCTGTATTTTGTGTTTTTATTTTAACAAAAATCATATTAATCTCGCTATTAATATAAAAATAAATACATTTTTTAGAATCTTTTTAACTTATTTCATTATTTAAAATCATAATTTCTGTGATACTTTGTTACTGGCATCATGCCTATTAAGGGGTTATGGGGTGTGCTGGAACCGGCCCGCGCATATCAAGATCACCGCGGAAGCCTCAATTTTATTTTTTTACTTGCAAAATCGAAAATTTTAAATCGTCAGATTATATAAATTATTTCGTTTTATAAATGTAGAGATATTCAAGACAGTTTGTTGTTTTAGGTTCATGCACTATATCAACACCCTAGTTTGGGAACTGCAATTGACATTGTAATCGTGAGAATGGATCTGATGAAATCCCAACCGAAGAATATGCCCCATTACAATGGAGAAAGGTCGAAGTTGTTAGATTCGTTCTGTGATTATCAGAAAAGTATCAATCCTGCTGGAGATTCTAACCCAAATCATTGGGATATGGGGCTGTATATATCAGGGTAAGAAAATTAATTTAATAGTTGTTGGTATCTCTATTTGAAAGTTCTGCTTTGAAGTCAGTCAGTCTGTCGTAATTAAATATTAAATTAATTACTGTCAAGAATTAAGATATATTGAGTTTAGGGTGACCAGGTTTCAGGTTTTGACCCGAAGTCTCAGGGTTTGGGTGCAATTTCTCCGGGTTTTGCAAAAAATGATGACAACTAAAAAAAAAATAGTCAAAAATACAGCAGGGGGCACAAAAGTGCAGATTATGGTAATAAATTTTATGAAAAAAAATCAATAAAAAATGGGTCTTTATTTACATGTCAGGGTTTACTAAAACTAAAATCTGGTCAGTGAGTACACATTTCAAAAATTTTTTACAAGGTTTTAAGTGGTTAAATAATTTTTTTACAAAAATAAATTCTAATCCCGGGATCCCGGGATTTGAAAATTATTCAATCTCGAAATCCCGGGATTGAAAATTTTTACTGGTCACCTTATTCGAGTTATATTTTACCAAAATTCTATGATTGTAAGTCAGCACAAAAAAAACTTTTACATTTTTTTCCAGGCTTGATTTTTATGCAATCGAAAATGGTAGGAAGAGTGGAATAACAATGGGGTTAGCTACAGTTGGAGGAGTATGTATGGACAAATATGCCTGTGTCATTGCTGAATTTGGTACGACTAACGTTTTTGGAAAACCTTATCCCAGTGCTGGCTTTACGAGTGTCTATATCCTAGCCCATGAAATTGGCCACAAGTAAGCTATAAATATTGTATTTTGTATTTTGAACAGAGGAAGTTCTCAATTTGGCTGTGTATATATTTTTATGTATTTTCAGCCATAACTCTGACAAATATGCATCGAGTTGTTTTTTAAATGTAAGAGTCTACTCCCGAAATATTCCCATAAAAATTTTATCAGAATCTGGTCAAAAGGGAAAAATATAAATAAAATTATAAAAAAAACCGACTTACAAAAAAAAGTATATAATAATTAAATTTACCAATTTTTGAAGTCGTGACCAAGACAATAAAAAAAAATTTTAAAAAAGAAAAAAAATAACCTCAAAAACTGTTAAATTTAATTATTATATACTATTCAGTGTTCTTAGGGTATTTTTAAATCGGTTTTATTTTTTTTCATAAGTTTTTTCTACTCATCATTAGCAAAACAATGCTAATTAATTTGTATTTTATAAATTATTATAATCATAGTTTTTAATGCACAAAAAATGATAGATCTACAAAATATGTTATATTTTTTTATAGCCTCGGAATGCATCATGACAGTAGCGGAAATAACTGTCCCAAAGAAGGGTACATCATGTCGCCATCTAGGGGCACAACTGGTGAAACACAATGGTCCGGTTGTAGTGCCCAAATAATGAAAAATCTAGCGTAAGTATTAGGGTAACTGCTCACTACACATAAAATCAGTACAGTCAAATCGAGTTTAAATTACTTTTATATTAAATTTAAAAAACTCGCTTCAACTCGATCGGACTTGAATGGGTTGATGTGAATCCAGCTTAATATAAAATATAAAACAATCTAACTTTATATTATGTATATTAACTCGACCGGACTTGAATGGCTTGGTGTGGATCATTCTTAATGCAACAAAAAAAAATATATAATTTTTTTTAGATGGGCTAAATGTTTATTTGACAAGCCGAAGAAACCATCTGCAGAATTAGACCATTCGAAATTTTTAAACATGCCAGGGCAGAGGTACAGTGCAAAAAAGCAGTGTGAAATCTTGCTGAGAGACAAGGATGCAATGGTTTTTCCTAAGCAGGACTCAAACAGCATCTGCAATAACTTGCAGTGCAAAACCCCCCATCGTAGCGGGTATTATTTTGCAGGGCCGGCTTTGGAAGGGACAGTTTGTGCAAAAGGAAAGGTAAATTAATTTGTTTTTTTTTTATTTGATGCAAATAAAAAAGAGTTTCTACGACAGCGATTTTCAACCTGTGAGGCGTGTTAAAACTAAATTGGGGGTGCGAGCATATCGAGAAAAAATATTATTAAAAAATGTATTTAATTATTTGGAAGAAAACAATAAAATACATTCTGACATAATAAAAAAAACATCTGCCAAGTAAATGCACAGTGTTTCCTCGTGCTTAATTCACCAGAGATAGTTAATTAATTAGTTGTAGACCCATATTATAGGTAATTTAATGCTCTACAAAAAATATTCTATAAAATTTTCACGTAACATGTGTCGTTCTTGAGATATCTTGAAAAAATAAATATTTTGGGATGTCACCCCTCCCCCTTACACACAATTTTGATGATTTTGAAAAGGGACCGTTCTCAAGATAGACCCAACCATCCGACCAAGTTTCAATAATATCGGTTAACTGTTTCATGAGTTATGCGTGTGACAAGGATTCAGGGAACAGACGGACACACGGACGAACGGACACACAGACAGACAGACACGGAACGAAAAGTGTTTGTCTTGACATGAAACGGAAAGATCAATTTAAAATTTTGAAATCGGAGAACATTTTTTTGTCTCAATCTAAAACGATCACAAAGCTTCTCGTATCTTCGATATTGCGAGTGACTCCCTTGGGCCTGAAGGTTTAACATTAGATATTCATTTCAGTGAAAATTATTGAATAAGGGGGGGGGGGGGGCGTGATGAGAATTGTGATTGAAAATTGGGTCGAAAATACTAACCTAACCTAACCTAACCTAACCATGTATTATGATTATATTATTATTCCAGGTTTGCTATGGCGGCGACTGCGTCAAGTTCCAGAAACCTACGGCTGTGATTTCGACTCCAGGGGGCTGGAGCGACTGGGACAATGATGTCTGTCAGTCAGGATGTATCGAGAAATCCATGGGGTGGCAATCGCGTCACAGATCCTGTAACAACCCTTCCCCTATTAACACAGAGACGGGGTGCGAGGGGCCTAGCTTCGATGTCAAGCTTTGTAAGGATAATAAGGTCAGCATGGTAAATTTTTCGCCAACGTTTATTTTGAATTTTTACACTTTTATTGTTGGAAAATTTCAACTGTATATTTTCTGCGATACGGGCTTATCTGTTATTCAAAATATATTATTATATAGCTTAAATTAATTCTAAGGTCTCAGATTTTCCAATAGTGAAAGTCCCATTAAAATCGGTTCAGTAGTTTTCGTGTCAAGTTGGATCAAACAAGTCTCGATAAAAAGGACATTTTTATTTTTACACAAAAAGTAAATTGCTCTGAAAAATAAGTAGCCCTAGGCCCGAGATTTTCGGGCCTGTTGGGAAATATAAATTTATATATTATATGTTATGTACATTTTCAGATTTGTAAAAAGAGACAACTTGTATCAAAACATGCAACGAACAAATGTAAAGAATTTTCCAAGAAAGTTATCGAACTAGATCCAAATGGTCCAGGTTTGCAAGCACCCCACGAAGAAGGTAAAAAAATATATAACGATATACATATATCCCTAAAATATCAAATTAATACTTATTCTTCAACGTTGAGCGAGTTTACAAGCTAACAAGCCAGCTTTTTTACAAGCTGGCTTGTTAGCTAGTGAATATGATTACACTGAGCGAGTTTACAAGCAGCTTGTAAAAAATCTGGCTTGTTAGCTTGTAAACTCGCTTAGCATGTAATCGACGCTTTAGACAATAAATTTGTTATTAATTAGTTATATTTTTTATATGTTTTTAGCTCGTCCATGGATGGGTTGTGCAATATTCTGTCGGCGCGCTGACGGGGGTAGTTACTACACCCCTAGAATGGAACTGAACGACATGGGTATTTCCGCATACTTCCCAGATGGTACTTGGTGCCATAAGGATGCTGTAGAGAATTACTATTGCTTACAACACCACTGTTTACCTGAGGTATAAACAATTATTGAATTATCTGAATTTGGTATTAAATTGTTATTTTTTGCAGAGTTTCCAGTTTACAAAAACATCACTAATGCATGGAATAGGAGAAGACATCCCCTTCCCCCAAAATGCACACCCCAACGATATCCCAGTACCTCCCTCTTTATTATCATATTTATCTTTAGACATTGACGGAAAACCTTTACAAACTACGCTAAGACCTGGCCAAACAAATCCTCCAAAAGATGAAGATTGGGAGACACAAGATTATATCGAACTACCTTCAGATATGAAGAATCAATTATTGATTAATGAAATCGATAATACTTTGTAGAATTAAATATATTTTATAACAGATAAAACTTTGTAATTTTATAATTAAATAATAAATGAATTTCTAGCAGTAGATAATTAAATTATTAATTGAAATATATTCCCGATAATAACTAATTATAAACCAATCATTAACTCATTAATATATTCATGTAATTAATTAATTAATTCCAAATCAATAAAATTTAATTGTTAATTTGAATTCAGGTGAATTCACTGAACTCGAATATTACATGACTCGATCATTGATGTCTATGGAATTATTTCCTTCTACGCATATGCGAGATGCAATACTAAACTCGATTTGGTTTGTTTATTCAATACATATTGAAAAAAAATTGAATGTGTATGTATTTATCTATATATCTAATAAAAACTGACCTTAATTTGAATTTCGAACATCCATTGACACATGTGCACTACCTGTTTCAGTATTTAGCGAACTTAGCAAACTATTATTTTTTGACATTAGAATCGGCCAGGTGAATTGTCAGTGCTGCCATCTGTGAACGTGGTGCATACTAATCATATATCGCGCTCTACATTACCGACATCTGTTACGCCGAAGCAGTCCGTGTCGCATATATTAACTGTGTAAACTTGATGTTGGTGTACTCGACTTCTGTCAGAAAATTGATATTTTTTAAGTTTTCTCGTGATATTTTAAATATTATGTTCGTATCACTAATCAGTTTGTGTTAGTGTGGATTTAGTTATTGATAATTCAGTTTTCAATTCTCCATCGTGGCTTCAAAACAAAGGTAAGCTCAGAAATATATTTTACGAGCATCAACAGGGTTGAAATAATTTTTGTTAAACTGTACCTTTCTGTGTATCAACCGAACATATTTGTTTATTGTTAAATGCAAATGAATGTTATAGCTTTCATATTATGTTTATTGTATTAAATATGATTTGCTGTTACTTTTTTAATAGGGTAGGTCGTGAACAAGGGTTGAAACGGTAGCCATGCTTGTTTTGAGAATAATTTTTATAATTTTATGCTATCAGATTATGGAATTTCTTAGAACAACTCGCAATAATTTGACAAAATACATTTGCGATTGTTATTTTTAGATTTTAAAAATCGCTACAATGACATTTACATTAAAATTGATTATAATTTAAACAATATTGTTGACTTTACGTTAATAATTAATTTATATGTAGTACATACTTGTATGCAATAGGTATAAATTTAAATTACTTTTAGTACATCATAATTACCTAGATGCGAATGTTTATTTTATACATCATACCTATCACGTGTTTTTATTTTATTTAAGAACCGAGAAATAATTTTAATTAGTTATGTATGTATTAATTAGCTACTATGAGAAAAGGTACAATATATCATTAGCGTTTTCTTTCATTATTTAAATAATAAGAAATATATTACTTGAAATGTGAGAAGTGTTATCGTACAAGGACGACAAACTAAAATAAATACTATATTTACCTTTCCCAAATGTGCATATTATAAATAATCATATGTATAGAGATACTATGTATCAGAAACATATGTATGTGAAATACATTACATGTGTTCTTAAAATATTAAAAAAATTATACATAATATTTGACATTTAAATCTGTAGTTACTTAATAGGTAAAATTATACTTATATTCTTTAATAAATTATTGTTTAAAAAATGTATTAAATCGTAATAAAATAAATATGTTTTCAAAGTCAGACAAACAAGTGTAATTGTATTTTATTATTTGGTAAGATTGTAAAATTTTTGAATAGAATAAGTATTTGTATGCAGATTGTACGATATTGTTTTATTTTTTGTTAACTTTAAAGGTGCTTTTTTGAATTGATTGTGATGTGCAAATAACGTTCTATGAATTTTAATTTACACGTAAACAGATACAAGTATTTGACATTTGTCGATTATTCCGGTTCTGTTTGAGCCCAGTGGCGTAACCAGGACGTTTTTAGAGGGAGGTGGAATAACATATATAATATGTATTTTACATTTGTATTATATGGTGCAACACTGTACTAAAAATAACAATATAATCGGGAAGATCAAGGACTATTATAACAAAGTAGGTCTTATTTAAGTCCTTAAAAGCCGGTAGAGCGACGAAATGATAACACAAATTACACCAATTTGCTCTGCCTGAGATGCACGGTACATATTTTATCTACAAGGCTAATGTAATTTATAAATTTTGTGTCGCGGTGAAAAAATAATAGGTGCTTTTTTACTTTCTTATACTATTGTATATGAAATATCCGGATTTTGATGGAATTATCCATTTTGACCTTCCCTTAATCCATTTTGACCTTCCCTTAATCCATTTTGACCATCCCTTAATCCATTTTGACTATTTTCGCCATGATGTCTGTCTGTCGGTCTGTAAGCGCTGTAACTCAAATACGACAAATCGTAGAAGGATGATATTTTATATTTAAGATTAATTTTTGTTTGGGAGGAAAACGTCCTATTTTTGAAAACGATCTTTCAACCGAATACGGATGTTTACCTACGTCGATTTTTGAATTTTTCGAATTACTCTGAAACAATATAAATAAATTGTAGGTAATATCAAATTCTATAATTTATGTTATATTCATTTTTTCGAAAAAATTAATAAATTTTTTATTTTTTATTATAATTCAAATGGTACCATGGAACTTTCTTATACGTAATACTGAGAGTGAACAGTGTGAGTGAGTCTTAATAATTATATAAAAAAATTATTTCTGGCTAAATCATAAATGTTGGGAAAAAATGTATGGGGAATAAATTATAGATAATAACATACTCGACATTTTTTATCTAAAACATTTTTTTCTTATTTCAAAAATAATTCGAAAATAGTTTTATGTCCTATTCATTTTATTCTGTTTTATTAGTTTGTCAAAAATGTCTTAATAAAATAAGAATCACGTACACAATTCACTGTTAGGATTACGTATAAGAAAGTCCCATGGTTCCCAAGACAGATATTTTATTTTCACGTACAGGATTGGCATGCAATGTGTCTGTCTGTCTGTCTGTCACAGACTTGTAACTACTAGAAAGCTGAGATTTGGCATATTATTAGTAAATGGTGGGCCCAATAATAGACATGAGTTATAACAAAAAAAATTAAGTTTTTGGTGTTATTTAAGGGGAGAAAAAAATCACTGATTGTACCTAATTATCTATTGCTCAAAATCAAAAAATGTTTCGGCCGTTATGTGTTAAAGCACGTTTACGATATAAAATTTGCTGTGCTGGCGTTAATTATGTTTGTATCGAAGCGAAAGATCTTTACAACGAAAGTGAGTAAAAATAGCACATCTTGTGGTAATAAAAATATATATATATATGTGTGTGTGTGTGTGATCAGACGTTACGGCTTTAATCAGTGATCAAATTCACGAGTGTGCTCTTTATGTCCAATTTGTGACATGTGGCCAATTACTTGCGTTGGTGGATCAAATTTATTTAACCTGTCAAGTGTCAATTTTTACTTTTTTTTTACTAACGTATATATAAAACTGATGGATTTTTTATGTCTGTCGCGAAAAATAATAATAATAAGTGATAGGAAGCCTAAGACCCTAGAATTTGTTTAAAATTGTGTTAATTGATTTTATGGAAAGTTTAACTTAAGTACTTATATTCTTATTGCAGTAAAAGTAATTTATACAAAAAAAAAGATTTTTTATGTCTGTCGCGAAAACTGATAAACCTATTTTGATAGGGTTTTCAGTGGTAGGAAGCCTAAGACCGTAGAATTTGTTTAAAATTGTGTTAATTGATTTTATGGAAAGTTTAACTTAATTAAGTACTTATATTCTTATTGTAGTAAAAGTAATTTATACAAAAAAAATAGAAATTATATTTCTAAAAAGAATGTCTCTATTATAGTGGTGATGTGGTATCTATGATTTTATAGGAGCCAGCCCTGTCCTTGTCACAGCTGGTCACATTTGTGAGACCCCCCCCCCCCCCCCCCTACCTAATGTGACGTCACATATTTTGCAATTTTACACCTTAAAATTATTAAAATGTTTAAAATGTCTACAAAAAAGCTAGTCATGAAACTTAGGACTCCTTCCCACCCCTTGTCACACAATGTCACACTTCGGCGACCCCCCCCCCCCCCTTAACGTATAATGTAATTTATGGATGGCCCCTAACAACTAGTATAATACAAACTTAAAATCGAATAAAAATCTGGTTATTAATTATTCAAGTTTAGTCACAAAAAAGATGCCTATTGTATTATTATTTGGGAAAACATACGATCAAAAATACACGTTTTATAATAAAAAAGTTTGGATTGCATTTATACAAAATTGTATAAAATATGAAGTAGGAAGACCTCAAATGATAAAGATGTATACATGGTAGAGAAACTAGTATAAAACTGGTACATGAGATGTAATAATAGTGCATATAGACTGTATTACATCAGTTACCAATCAATATGCAGCCGCTAATATGTGAACAAGCTCACTAGATGTACCTTGACATAGATCAAGTTAATATGTGTACCCATACCATAGACTATTACGAAAAATGATTTTGAACTTAAAAATAATATTTACGATCGTAAAATGTTACTTTATTGTAATTTCCAGTTTCCCGAATTGTAAAATTTACTGTTACCTTAATTAATCGAAATTTGTTTGTCACAAGTTTTAATTTTGATAAGAAACAGCGGTTTTAAAAATGTTTTTTTTTTAATTAGTTTTGTTTATTTTGTTATAAACAAAGTAATTGTATGTACAGTACCTCATTGAAATCATCTTGACACACATTCAATAAAAATATTGTCGCTAATTACTGAGGAAAATTATGCTAAATTAGAAATAATTAGTTATTATTATACAACTATTATTATATTATAAGTAAATTGTTCTTTGTATAATTAAAGGTTAGTATTCGTATATATATTTTTTAATTTAGAGAAAATTGCATATTTTCCATTCTTACGTGTCTCTTATTTCCAAAAAAAAATGCTTATTTCTGCAGAAAATAAAGGTATGATCACAAAAATTGACCCTTTTAAAACTAATTTTGAATTTGACACGCCAAAACGCTCGCAGGTGTCATGGCGCATTTGTGACGTCACGCCTATGTAAACACTCCTTGTCAACAATAATAAATCCATGTTCCATCGCTAAAGTTTTCCGATTTTACTTTTGGTAACACAAAACTGAGCAAATTGATAATTTAAAACCACAAAATAATTTATAAACAGTGCAGATATTAATGAAACAAAAATGACGTTTATGTAGCCGTGACGTCATCCATTATCAAACATGGCGGATTGCTGTATTTTGCGTTTTTATTTTAACAAAAATCATATTAAATATAAAAATAAATAACTTTTTTAGAATCTTTTTAATTTATTTCATTATTTAAAATCATAATTTCAGTGATACTTTGTTACTGGCATCATGCCTATTGTCATTTTTTTCAAACTTTTGGTCGTATCCGGGCCTGTCTATATTTATAAGACGTTAACTCAAACATTTACAGAATAAATTTCAGCATAGTTCAGTGAATCCTTGATTGAGACATTCGTGTAGTATTTTGAAAGTTTTTCACACATTTGTTGTATTACAGGTATGTTAGAATGTACATTGTACATAGGTACATACATTCTCTATATAAACAAACAATAAAATAACGAATTGACGCAATACATAGTTAAAGAACATAAATAAAACTAGATACAATTACAAAATTGTAAATAATGTTTTTGCTTTAGAATCTAGAATTTATTTATCTAAGCCAGGGGTACACAAAAATGTTTCAAAGGGTTCGTTATTTGTTATTCGTTACACACCTGATTATTTTTTGTGTATATTTTTAATTTTTTGACAATTAAATATCAAATTAAAAAATACAAACGATTTTTAAGCAAATTGAGATAAATCTTTTTAAGGAGATATTTTACAACAAACGTTGTAGATCTGCATATATTATAAGAAATTGAATGCTCTAACATGTATCGTTCTTGAGATATCTTGAAAAAATAAATATTTTGGGATGTCACACGATTTTGATGATTTTGACCAAGTTTCATTAATATCGGTTCAGAGGTTCATGTGACAAGGATTCACTCGACAGACAGACAGACATGGAACGAAAGGTGTTTGTCACATTTTTTTGTTTCATTTTAAAACGTATCTTCAATATTGCGAGTAAGCAAAAATTATTTTAAATAAAATTTGTCGAGACAATTTTTTTAAATAATATTTAATTATTATTGAAACGGTTGATTATACAAAAAAATGTTTTAATGAAAAGTTATCAATAATGTTATTCTCTACAATTTCCATTCTAACAGTTTTTTCGATATAACGAATCATTTTCAAGATATTCTGTAAAATGATGTATGTATATAATTTTTTTTTTTCATTTTGATATAATTGAAAAGCACGTAAATAAATCAATTTTGGCACATCCTGTATATTTCACATAACCTAACAGTTCTTTAAATTCGACATTTGACGCATTCAGACACATCTCCACACGTTTGTTAATTACATAACAGTTATATAACAAAGTGAATACTTGAATGTTATCGTTTACTATTATTATTATTACTAACATTGTGATTGTTTTGTTAACAATCATTCACAGTACATTGTGTTTGATGTACGCTTATTGAATCATGTTGATTATGCGTCACTGTATTAATTATGTAATGATATTTAACAACGTGCACCTTCCCCCCCCCCTCCTCCCCCGCAACACCCACTTACCCCGTATCTGACGACTAGTCTTGCGCCTAGTGAAACGTTTAAATATATTATGTATGTAGTTAATATTATTATGTCCGGTATTATAAAGCACTTTCAAATGAGGTTTCTAACCTATCTGACAGTTCTCCTTTAGTTTCATGAAGTGTTTGACAATTTTCGCGCACGCTTGGTAAATAAACACCAACGGTATTAAAACAGTGGTGATACTATGAAAATTATTTTGTACGGTCGGAATCGCCAACTGTGTTACAATACTTTGAAGAATCACTGCTTTAAATTTCATAGCTAATCCATAAATACTATCACAGAATTAATACCCTATTTGAAAGTGCTCGCTAGCTAACAAATTTGCTAGCTCCTTTATATAATAGATATTTCTGCAGTAAATATCGCTACTTGGACTGTGTTATGCACTAATGTTTCAGTGATAATGATATTTTTGTGGGTTATGGATGTATAGTTTCTTATTTTATTATTATTTAAATTCATTAAATTTTAATGAGAGATTTTTTGCAGTAAGGTACTGGGACCAGTCTTGGACGCTTTAAAAGCATGGTTTACTGTTTTTTTGGGATTGATGGGCTTCT
The DNA here is from genome assembly GCA_961205875.1 of Sialis fuliginosa. Taxonomy (NCBI): domain Eukaryota; kingdom Metazoa; phylum Arthropoda; class Insecta; order Megaloptera; family Sialidae; genus Sialis; species Sialis fuliginosa. Next base: position 18,703,792 of record OY540818.1, on the reverse strand, counting down.
TTTTTGTAATTCTCGTGAACTCTTGTTACTAATTTAATAAAACAAGTCCGCAAATATAGTTTTTTTTTCAGTAAGTAAAACTAGTGATGGGCATCCAGTGATGGACACTTGCTAATGATTACTAAATGATAATTACTACGATACAAAAGTTATAAAATAAATAATCGTAATTTAGACCGAAAAAACAAGACAGCAAAAAAAGTGTAATAAACCCTATGCATTTTTAAATACGATGTGTTTTCGTTGCTTTTTTGTTTTCTTTGGTGTAAACACGGCATAAAATTTGAAACAATGAGTACGTTTACACAGCGCTTTTATTCCGGTTTTATTATAACCGATGTAGTTAAACCGTTTCAAGTGGTGCTGTTTACACATACGAGAATAAGTGACGTCAGCTGAAATTATAACTCCTATAAGTTTGATGGCGTACCAACAAGAAATCTAAAAAATATTTCGTCTCTTTTATGCCCCACGAATCACGTTTCTTTTGTTTTCCATCTCTTTGTCTCAGGTGTTTTAACCATATTTTAACGGACGACGCTTTTTCAAATGTTAATGCGAAGTGCATTACGATGAAATCCCTATACCCCGTAGATACTTATATTTTTTGAAGTTGGCTAAATAGGTATAACAATGTCCGCATTTTCATTCCTGCTCTATTCCGGTTTACTTATGCTATTCCCGTAGACCAAAAGGAATAGCATAACTAAACCCGATTAGTTATGTCGAGTGTAAAGTGCCGTTTACACCCGATTTTTTTACATCGGTTATAGTTAAACCGGAATAAAAACGTACTCAGTGTAACTTTAGAATTAAAATTCCAGGAACTTTTTGAACACCCCATACGCATTTAAATATAGTGTTTATTATTTACATGCAGCATACAGTATGTGTCGTTAGCACAGATACCTAGATATTATATTGTTATATACAGCATCTACAGCATCATCTGGTATCTCGTATGACCTTCACCGAGTAACAGTATGTGTGTGCGTGCGTGTGTGTGTCGACACATACACACTTATATAACTCATATGTGTACTCATATGTTCTTCGGGTTCATGGGTCCTTCTCGACCTTCGAATGAACTTGTTACTTCATATATATTATCTAATCAATATAAAAAATTCGGTGTATTTTATATCTGTAAGAATTTTGTTCTAAAAAATAATCGGAATGTATAAAAAAATATGCTTATTTCAATCAAGGAAATAAGTGCTTGATATGCCCCCCCTATTCCCCTATAATTCGAATGAACTTGTTTGGTACTACATATAAAAAGTGTTTTGTCGTGATCACTGCTGCTCGTCACTAGATCAAATGAAATAAAAAAAAACATAAAGGATCATTAGCTAATGACATAATGCTCCGGATGAACGAAGGGATTTGAAAAATTTTGAATTTTCACAAAATGGCGGATATTTAATGTCAAAATTCTTTATTCGACTAAAATTTCACTCGCATTTTCGGTTATAAAAAAAATAATAATCGTCCAAAATAAAAATCCTTCGTTTATCTTGAGGACAATTATGTATAGAATGTGTGAGGAAAATTTCAAACAAATCGGCAAAGCCGTTCTCAAGTTACAGTGATCACCAACTTCGAGAAAAACGCGTTTAAAGTTTTGAGTACGAATTGCATGCAGATAAAAAATTTATTTTGGAACTTACACTGAATCGTCTATGGACAGGACATTTGTCTGATATTTTCAGGGAATACTTTTGAAATATTCTACTTTGAGAAAATGTAAAAAAAAATTGATTTTTTCAAAATTCTAACTGGGTCTGCCCTCGTAAATTAATGAAATTAAAGTTGAGAACAAAATACTGTTGATTAATTTAAAATTTATCAGTTAGTTTCGAGGCGGTATTTCAAAATGCACCAATCACACGTCGTTAAATTTGACCAAAGGTTACTACAACATTTCTAATTGTCCCCATGTTAAATTTCCTATGTCTTAATCAACTTGGAATACACTGTATCAAATCAAATCAGTATAAAAATTTCGGTATATTTTATATCTGTAATGTATAAAAAATATGTTTATTTCAATCAAGGAAGAAGTGCTTGATATGCCCCCTCCCCCCCCTCCCCCCTCCCCATAATTCGTATACGTCAATGTGCGTGGACTCAATAATCATAAACAGAATGGAATAAATTAAAATTAAGATATCGCAACTTTCCAATTTTCTATATATATTTAAGAGAATAATAAGGAAAATTTGTGACAGCTATATTACTTTGACCACGTGCCCTAAAATAGTTAGTTTTGGCTGTCAGTGTTTTAGGTCCCTCCTTCTTCCGGTTTAATGTCATTAAAATTTTAATTTGTACAGAAAACAAATTTGTAGTAATCTTTATGGTGTTAGAAAAATAAAATATTTATTTGTAAATAAAATTATGACGCCCCCCCCCCCCCTCCAGGTTTATTTTAAGTGACGCCAGTTGATATATTGTAAAAGTAATGTAATTGTTTAAGATATAAAAATAAAAAAAAACATTGTTTCGGATGTAAAAAAATGCACAGTAATTTCTGATATCTAAATGTTAGAAATTTCGCCATAATCGAAGCGTTTCTGATCGAATTTGCAGGTGAAGGTAACCGACAACTGAAATTGATTATTATTAAATTTTTGTTATAGTTTTTTATAATATTTCGCAAACGTACAAATAATATTAGCTTTCGATGAAATATCGTTCAGAAGCTAAAGTAACTTGACTAAGTTGACGGTATCTCGAATTTAATAATTAGTCAAAAATTAATTTTACAAAAAAAAGAAGATTCCACTGTGCCTACCAGATCAAAACATAAGTTTATACAAATAAGACTCTCGAGCTGTTTATTTGTTTATCAGATATGATAAAAATATAAAAAGTAAATATAAACGTCAGCAGTTGAAAATAACTAAATTTATAGAATCATAATTATTAAAAAATATTTATTTTGTAATACTGTGTAAAAAGTTGCACAAGGTCTGTGACTGGCTCTCTACACACCGTGCAAGTATAAATATATTAGAATGGTCGACCTTGCCGTTTGTTTATTTTTTATTTTCATCAGTCGATCAGATGTACAAAATATCTGAATGTAATTAACTAATTGATAAGTAGCGGTTTTGGGTTTTGGTCTTATTATTATTATAATCTTTTTTTTCTGATTGATTTTTATAAAGGGTGTGCCTAATTGGTTGCAATATCTGTAGGCTGAAGTCGTTAATTTGATAATTTAATATAATTTATTCAGATATACAGTCTTTAAGAGGCAAGCGGTAAGAGGGGATATGCAATTGTCAACTGGGATAAAAATTTGTATAAAAATATTATTGCTTCCTCGCAATATCGAAGATACGAGAAGCTTTGTGATCGTTGTAAAATAAGACAAAAAAAATGTTCAAATTGATCTTTCAGTTTCAGGTCAAGACAAACACTTTTTGTTCTGTGTCTGTCTGTCTGTTTGTGAACCACTGAGCTGATATTAATTAAACTTGGGCTTGGCTTAAGGACGGTTTCATTTCAAAATCGTGTATAAAAGGGAGGGGGGATATCCAAAAATATTTATTTTTTCAAGATATCTCAAGAACGATACATGTTACGTGAAAATTTTATAGAATTTTTTGTAGAGCAAAGATTTATCTCAATTTGCTTTGAAAAATCGTCATTTGTTTTTATTTAAATTGTTCAATAATTTATTAACTACCTTTACTGAATTTAGCACGAGGAAGCACTGTGCATTTACTTAGCAGATGTTTTTTTTTATTATGTATGTTCAATATATACTTAGTTTTTGAAATATTTGTAAAGTAGGTGATTCAAAATTTTCTTTGAATAATATTTACACATTTAACAAGTTTTAACGATATAGTAAATCAACATCAAATGATAATATTTTATGAGGTTACTGATTCATTTTTAAGCAGTGATTGTTAACATTTTTTTAATTAGTTACTCCTTGAATAAAAACATTAAAATTAGCAATTTCTCCTTGCTTTCAAGAGCAATATAATAAAAAAAAACTTTTAGTCAGTTTAATTCCACAAAACTGAAATTGATTGATTTTAGGGGTAAGTCAAATTACTACTTACCCCTAAAATAATTTTAAAAAAATGTATATGGGGTATATTATCTTTATATTTATTAACATATAATAAAAAAAAACTTTTAGTCAGTTTAATTTCACAAAACTGAAATTGATTGATTTTAGGGGTAAGTCAAATTACTACGTACCCCTAAAATAATATATAAAAAAATGTATATGGGGTATATTATCTTTATATTTATTAACATTATGTAATATTTAAGAAAAAAAATGGGGGTATACTTACCCCTAATTTCAAAACAGCTGTTTTATTTAAGTTTTGAAATATTATGCAATATATAAAACAATCAATCATTTTTATGATTAATTATTTGTTTAATTATGTATATTTAATGATTATATTAAAACCGCTAACGTTTTAAATTTAATTTCGTAATGTTTATCGCTTAAAACGTCAATGTCAGACAAATGTAATAAAAAATATTTGAAATTGTATAACATCTGATATAGGGAGGTCAGTGAAGAGGTCAGTGGACATTACTATTCTAATGTATGTAATTTGATGAAACACATCTAGAATGTCCTGGGTTTGAAGTGCGAAAGTGATAAACATCCAAAATTCCGTTACTCATTAACAGTTGTATTAAGGGGGCAGATCCAGTTAGAATTTTTTTTAAATCCATTTTTTTTGCATTTTCTCAAAGTAGAATATGTCAAAAGTATTCTCTGAAAATTTCAGACAAATGTCCTGTCCATAGACGATTCAGTGTAAGTTCCAAAATAAATTTTTTATCTGCATGCAAATCGTACTCAAAACTTTAAACGCGTTTTTCTCGAAACCATGTTTTCAAAATCGGTGATCACTGTAACTTGAGAACGGCTTTGCCGATCGGTTTGAAATTTTTCTCACTTATTCTATACATAATTGTCCTCCGGATGAACGAAGGATTATTTTTTTTTGAATAAAATTTGAATAAAGAACTTTGACTTTCAATATCCGCCATTTTGTGAAAATTCAAAATTTTTCAAATCCCTTCGTTCATCCGGAGCATTATGTAATTAGCTAATGATCCCTTTTGTTTTTTATTTTATTTCAGATGATCTAGTGACGAGCAGCAGTGATCACGGCAAAACACTTTTTTTTGGACCCCTCCCAAATTATAAAAAAATTTTAAATAACACTTTTTTCTAAATCGTAGTGAGAATGACTACGGAACCCTATCATGTGCGTGCCCAACATAATAATTAATAATTAACTAACTTGGTGTAAGTTATTTATTACAATTTACCAATTTTAAATTAAATTAAAATTCATATATTAAAACAAATTTGTACTATTCATAACATATCCTGCTACAACAGTAGATATATTAATATTAAAATAAATGTTCTATATGTTGATTTGTTGAACCCAAGGTCATTATCGCACACTGAACCCTTATTAATGTCTGCACCTGCTTTCAAATTTACAAAATATCGTTACAAATCATCCAATTGAAATTCTAATTTTTAACGTTTTTTTTGCAGGTCATTACCACTGTATAGAAAACACAATAGGGGTATTAAAATAATATATGAATGATGGTATTATTAGCCATTATTGATTTTTATAGTGAAAATAATCTAATTGCAAACGTAAACGACTCGGGGTTCAATAGTTGCAACTTTTATGTCCGGTATTATAAATAATTAAATTCAAAAGTAAAAATAGATTCATTAAAAAATCTATACTAACAAAAAAAATACGAAACTATAAATCTGTATGTTTGTTACCTTCTCATGGTTATATAGCTGAACCGATCTTAATGAAATTTGGCAGGGAGATAGTTTGCATCAGTTTTTGCATCAAAATCAAAATTTGGTGAAGATGCAGAATTTTATTTTTGAAAATATTTCAAAAACGGTACATGCTACGTTGATATTGCATTGAACCTTTTTTGTAGAGCATTAAATTTTCTATAAAAAAGTTAATTGCAACTTGTAGTTTCTTTTGTGCCATATATCTATCATAAATTTTGTATTCCGAGTATTCTAATTTTATTTTTATATTTATGTATATAAAATATTTTTTTTTTATATATATTAAAATGGGTTGATTGTTTGGGTATTCTGAGGCAGTGGTTCTCAACCTTTTTTTTTATTTTTACGACCTTAATATGTGATATTTGTTGTTTAACCTTGTAAAGAATTAAAATTCTTTGGAGTTACTGACCAGACAAAATTTCTCAATCTGTGATAATTTGTAAATAATTTTATTTGTACGTACGATTAGAAGTAATTCTTTTGATTGTACGATATTATGAAGGTTAATTTTGATACCTTCGGGTATTGTGATTGAAAAATCCTGAATTATTTTACGGGGGTAATTTTTTTCACCTTGGAAAACAGATTTTAAAATCTACAAAATCCTAAAATTAAAAAAATATAATAAATTAAATTAATTTAAATTTATAAAACATTAGTCAAACGTTTTAATAACACAACTTTTTTTGTCTGAATAATTTCAAAATAAGTAAAAATAACAAACGTAGATTTTTTTTCAACATGTTTGTACATTGCTCAGCCTCTTGATGGGATAGCGTGATTATACATACTTTAGGATACATCCGGGTTCCAGAAGAATACTCCAGTGAAAGATTCATGAAAATCGGTTCAGTAGTTTTTGAGATCATCGAAGTTCAAAAATCAGATTTACAATCTCTATGACTTCAATTAATTTGAAATAGTATAATAACAGTATTGACTACACAACAAAAAACGTAAACCAACTCATGTTAAGTCTAAAAGTAGATGAGCAAAGTAAGATAAGTAAAGTAGGCGACACCGGACGCTTATATGTATGTATATATATGTACTTTCATTTTGTATTTGAGACAGATAATATAAAACATATTAATATTAATGAAACACAAGTTTTTGTGTCAAATGTTTTGTATTATTTGTAAAGTTACTTTGAAAACGTATACATACATATATACTCTTACAAAGGAGTGTTCTTCAAAGAAATGTTCTAGATAGGTATCTGAAATATATAATTAACAAATGGAGATTTTTAATTTTTATATTAACAATAAGTAACATTAAAATTCCCCACAAATAGAACAGTTTTTTAGAGGGGGGGGGGGGGTATGTAAATAAGATCTACTAGACTAATGTGTGTTGAGGTGGGGGGGGGTCAATAGAATGTAGCTTCTTGATCGAGCAAACCGCGGCTTCAGTCGCGTTTATTTCGTAATCATCTTTTTCTTAGCATGTACCTGCCCTAATTAAATTATCAATAAGCTTTCAAACAGTGAAAATCTCATCAAAATCGGTTCGGTAGTTTTCGTGGTAGGTTAAGTCAAACAGACAGACAGACAGATATTTTAAAAACTGTCAAAATGCTTGTAAAACGTTGCATAGACTAAAAATATAGATTTTATTAGTATTTATAAAAATACTAGCTGTTACCAGCGACTTCATCCGCGTAGAATTATTATATGTTTTTTTATCTAATCAATTTTCGGAATATAAAGAAGCCTGTGTCCTTTCTCAGGATGCAAGCTATCTCTCTGCCAAATTTCATCATGATTGGTTTAACGGTTAGCCATGAAAAGGTAACAAATAGATAGATAGATTTGCTTTTATATTAGTATGGATATCGAAAATTTTGCGTGCTCGTTCAAAATACATTTAATTAGTATTCTAATGTTTTTATTTTTATAAATACATAAAATTATATTATTTTCGTCGGTGCTAATTTGCAAAAAAATATTATCTACAGTGAATATATGCCAATGATATGCACATTTCGCCGTTTTCAAAAGTTTGAATATGTTCTTATAACGGTTCATAAAAGAGGTTACCTCGATATGTGTATGTAAATAATAATCGTAATATCAACCAATCGAGATTCTGCATAAAACATTTAGTATAAATTCCTATTTACATCTTATTAGCTATTGTAATGTAGGATTGATATGTGTATGGTAACTAACGCGATGGTACTATCGGCTTCAGAAGTCGTCTGACACTGTAAAGGTCAGAATCGTTTACAACAGATTAAAAAATATTAAGACAAACATCATCGGTTATCTTTTTCTAAGGCGGAGCTTATATAGTTATATCATTTTAAATAAAAACACAAATATATATCCATTTCATTAATTAATTTTATATCAAGTTTAACATATTTTAATACAAAATTTAGAATATCAAATATTTATTGCTACAAAATGTACAGTCGCCTGCAGAACTCGTCTGGCACCCTAAAGGCTAGAATCGCTTACAACAGATTCCAAATTTAAAGACAAACATCATCGGTTATCTTTTTCTATCAAGTTTAATATATTTAAATACTGAAATTCGGAATATCAAATATTTATTGCCACAAAATTTACGTATACAATTTTCAATAGATTAAATAATAATTTAATTGCACAAATATATATGAGTACCTATGTATTATAAACGAAGAGTAGTTCTTTATCTAGCAAATGAATTTCAAAATATCTGTCTTTGTTTGATACATGGAGAAATGATTTAAATATTATAATTGCACAAATGGGAGGAGCCTACTAAGTTTGTGATAAACGAAAATGAATACAAACTGCAAGACCATAATGCAGGTGACTGTACATGAGTACTATAAACGAAGAGTACTTCTTTATCTAGCAAATGATTTTCAAAATATATTTATCTTTGTTTGTTACATTGATAAATGATTTAAATATTATAATAATCAAATGGGAGGAGCCTACTAAGTTTGTGATAAGCGAATTTGAATGAAAACTGGTCGACCACTTCTGCATACCTATAGATTATACATACCAGAATTTATCAATCGGTTTATCATTTCTCATCGATATATTTAAGAGAGTAATAATTATTTTGTTTCCTGGCTAGAGATGCTCATTGTAAGAGTTATGACAGCGTCTCTATTTTTAGCCAAACTGGCAGTGCCGCTATTTATTAAATTTTTAGCATTAGTATGAAAAAAAATTAAATTAAAATTATAATATTGATTGATAAAATCAGGGCTTCGAACCGTTATTTTTTTCGTTTCGGTACGAGTAAAAACATATATTTCGGTTCGGTTCCGGTTTTCGTTCCGCAAAAAATAACGGTTTTTCCGGTTTTCGGTTCAGCTCCGAGTGATTAATTAAAAAAAAATTATTTGTATTAAACATTTTTTTTCTACCATTATTTGGAACATTTTATGGTACTTGTTATGATAGTCGAATGACAATTGAAGTGGGAAATAAGATCATGTTAATGCGCGTATTTTAACATGTACTGAACCGTAAAAACCGATATTTTTATTTCGGTTCTGTTCCGGTTTTCGTTCCGGCAAAAAATAACGGTTTTTCCGGTTTTCGGTTCAGTTCCGGTACGAAGCCCTGGATAAAATGACAAATACGTCTGTGATTGGTACTTGTCTACTAGAATCAATCAATAATCGATTCGGGCTACTATGAGTGTTAAGTTCTTATTAAAAACTTGTTTTTCTTGAGATCGATGGGTATTTACATTGCATTATAATATTTAAATAATTTTCTTGGAAAAATATAAATGTATAATTAAAGAAAAATATTGTTATGAAATTTAATTACCTTTGTGCTCGGTAAGATTTAAAAATTTAAAATGTCAGTTGTTTTATTTTTTTTTACTCGCCAATTTTGAATATTGTTTGAATGAATATTAGCGTCCATGGAAGCAAGGAAAGCAGTGCTTCCCTTACTTTATGGGTTAATTAATACGAATCTGTGTTTTCAGTTAATAAATAATTTTAAAATATTATCAGAATATTCATCTTTATGCGCAACTCAAACATTTTAATAAAAAAAAGCATTTAATATTAATTTACACGTTCAATTATAAAACTATAATACCTCTACGTCTTATTTTCTTGTATTTTAGTCGATATTTGTATGACGAGTTGAAGTTCACTGCAGGAAATTTCACTAAAAAATTTAGAATTTTTGATTTCGTTAAAAGTATGTTTATTGTATAGAAAATGACGTGAAAAGTTGTTTGTTTCAAACCGCAGGTCTGTATCTCAAACCGTTCTCGAGATATAGCCTCTCGAAGTTTTAGTTTTTTCAAATTTTTGAAGAAAAAAGGCCATAACTTTTGAACGTGTGGTCGGAATTGATTTTAGTTGACGGATTTGAAATCAGCGTGTCAAAATCTATATATTGACATGTATAATACTTTAAAATCCGACAAAAAAAATTTCGTCAAAAATCGACATTTTTTTAAGGTATACCCCTTTGAATTTTTTCGATTTTTCGCGAAAATTTTTTTCTCTAGTTTTAAGGTATTGTACATGTCATTATATAGATTTTGACACGCTGATTCCAAATCCGTCAACTAAAATCAATTCCGACCATCCGTTCAAAAGTTATGGCCTTTTTTCTCCAAAAATTTGAAAAAACTAAAACTTTGAGAGGCTATATCTCGAGAACGGTTTGAGATACAGACCTGCGGTTTGAAACAAACAACTTTTCACGTCATTTTCTATACAATAAACATACTTTTAACGAAATCAAAAATTCTAAATTTTTTAGTGAAATTTCCTGCAGTGAACTTCAACTCGTCATACAAATATCGACTAAAATACAAGAAAATAAGACGTAGAATCATTTAGTTACTATATAAATATACAAGAATTTAATTTTGTAACAATAAATATTTGATATTCTGAATTTTAGTATTTAAATATGTTAAACTTGATATATAATTAATTAATGAAATTGACGTATATTTGTGTTTTTATTTAAAATGATATACCTACATAAGTTTCGCCCTAGAAAAAGATAACCAATGATGTTTGTCTTAATATTTTTAACGAAATAAAAAATTTTGTATGTATGCTTTTTATTGTAATTTTTCATTAAGTTCTACCACTGGTGATTGTTTTTTTGTAAGTCTTTCTTTTATTTACCTTGAGTATTTAAATGTCATAATCGCTGCATTGTTGATAAGAAGGTCAAATAAAATTAATAAATGACTTTTCGCTCGAGTATCATATGTACTTATTCAAGCGCGGATCTCGGAGGAGGGGGGCATGGGGGACATGACCCCCCCCCCCTCCCTCCCAAACCTCAAAAATTAAAAAAATATTTATTAAATATATACATATACCAAAGTAACTTTTTATCCATGTCACATTCCTTGACCCCCCCTCCCAAATTGTAAACCTAGATCCGCGCCTGTACTTGCTTCTGTATTATTTGACAACTGTATTTTTTATTTTCTTAATGTTACTATTATTTGTTCTGAAAAAGCCATAGGCGTGTAAACATTTTTTTTACTTTTTCATGTTTAAAATCAGTATTAGACCAGTATGGGGGTCACAGGCAAATTTTAATTTGGGGTGTGACATTTTTTCTATGATTTTTTTCACTTCATTTCATAAGAATCCGAAAAAACCAAATTAATCTTAGACCCATAAAATGATTAAATAGTCTAAGGTAGATTGAATACATACATCGCTTCTTGTCTAAATAAATAACTATCATTAACAAAACACTACTGACATTTGTGCGAGAGAGAGGGCACATACGTTAGTGTATGTGTCGTGTGACATACTCTCTCTGTCTATTAGTTACAGCCACATTATGGCTGTTCTAGTCAATGGACTGTAATGTGTTGTACGGTTGGTAAATCAGTTCTCAACTATATCCAGTGTGTTGAAGTTATAAGTTTTGTTATTCTATTGTTGCAAGAAAATAGTGTGCATTATTTTATAATTAAAGTGTTAAGTTGAAATTTTGTTTTGATAACTAATAGTGCTTCTTTTTTGTGGAATAAAATGGTGTTTTTAATTGGAACTAGTAGTTATGGAAATTGTTTTTGGTACGTTGTAATTTATCAAGTTTATTTTGTGGGATAAGATTGTGAAATAAATATAAAAGGATGATGTTATTAATGGACTCCAAGAAATATTTCGTGTCTTATGATATTTTATAAGAATAAGGTGACCAGGTCTCAGGTTTTGACTCGGAGTCTCCGGGATCCGGGTTTTCAGTGTAATTTCTCCGGGTTTCGCAAAAATTTATGACGACTTAAAAAAAAGAAAAAAAAGGTCGTTAAGAATAGTGCAGATTAGAATAGTAAATATTTAATATATTTTATGAAAATAAAAATAAAAAAAGGGGTCTTAATTTACATGTCAGGGTTTACAAAAATTGAAAATCAGGTCACCCTAGTCAGAAACCATAAGTGTTCTGATGTAAGAACTCTTGGCTTTTGGGTGTTATCTGAGTCTTTTTGATTTTGTCAAAAGTATATCCAGAAATTGGTGAATTTTTTTTTTGAAGTAAAATCGTTTTGATTTTTGGATATTATCCTTGTCTTATCGTTTCTTAAAAAAATATTTGGTAAAAAAAAAATGACACCTTTTTTATTATTTTATTAATTGAACAATTTTGATAAAAAAGTTAATATGTCGGATAAATATTCGCATAAATTGTCTTTGACCTAAACATATATATTTTTTATTGAAATGTTTTTTAAATGTGAATATAAATGATAAATCATGAATGCGGTGTTGAAATTCTTGTTTTAAAAATGACTTTTAACACGTTTACCTAGAAAAATATAATGTAAAATTATTATACACATTATTTTTATTTTCCAGCTGACTATGTATCACCGTTTTAAATATCATTAATTAAATAATAGATGTACCTATTAAAGGCAATTAATATTAATGAAGGATTTATTTTTCATTTTCATTTTTTGTTTTTTTTTTATTGATTTTGTTTGAAAATTTCGAGTAAATAAAAAAAAGGAGGGGCATAAGTTTTGATGAAAAAATATAAAAACACTTTCATATTGGTTTATAAATGATTAAATTGTCTGAAGGTGAAATCATAATTTTATAATTGAGTTAGAGGGGGGGTGACTAGCTTTTTTTAAACTTGAATAGTTTATTTTTAATTTATAATAATATTTCTTTATCGACCACATGTTCTTTGCAACTTACTGCGCATGCGTTTGTTTATTATCGTAATAATAATAATAATATAATATCTAGTGACCCATGACGAATATGTCAAATAAACAATCTAGATATTTTTTATTTAAAAAATAAATAAAAACAAAACGTCAGTGGTCACCAGACGTCTGAGATAAAATAAAAAAAATAATATAATTAAAATGTAAACATACTAATTATAATAATTATATTAATATCTGTCAGTTGGAGTTATTATTTTTATAAGATAGTGTTCATAATCTAGTTGTTTCAAAGAAATGATGTTCTGTATAAATATTATAACATATTATGGGTCTTATAATCACGTATTATTTTTTATTCTTAAATGAAAAAAAATATTAAGTTATTTTTATTCTATGAAATAATTTGTGAAATGGTTACAGTGTATTCCAAGTTGATTAAGACATAGGAAATTGTAGTAACCTTTGGTCAAATTTAACGATGTGTGATTGGTGCATTTTGAAATGCCGCCACAAAATTTAATAAAATTGTAATTAGTATTTTGTTTTCAAATTTATATCTGCCAAAAAATATTATTATAATTTAATCTAGGATGCTTAAATTAATGAAATTAAAGTTGAGAACAAAATACTGTTGATTAATTTAAAATCTATCGGTTAGTTTCGAGGTGGCATTTCAAAATGCACTTATCGAAAATTTTGTGTTCTCCTAAGATTATTTCAACTTCAGATAGCATGGCCCCCAAAATAGGGCGCGGCGAATCAACAAGTTTTTTTTGGTCATCGTCAAAAAAAGTTTCTTAGATTTATTAGAAAGAGGCCCTAGTCTGGGGCACGCGATAGGATGTGGGGGTAATTTTATAATAATTATTTTTCTTGTTAATCGTTTTAAGTATCTAAAGAAAATAATATTATTGTTATAAACAGGAAGGATATTAAAAATTGTATAAAAATGCGTGCTATAGTTTTATTTTATTATTCTTTATGTAACTTAAAATAGCAGAGGATGTCCTGTTTTGAAGTTATGTTATTTATAGCTTACCCTTTAAAGAAAAACCTTGTTTTATTAATTATGTTGCAAATATTAATTATTATGCAATACATGATATCGACAATTATTTTATATGTATGTATGTATGTACGTAGACAGTGGCGTAACTACACATTTCGGACCCCTAACCACCCCCAACCCCCCCAATTAACAGGCCATTTTATTTATTTTTTTTTTGCTATTTCAATTTTCAAACAAAAAATGCCTTTTTTATCGTTCAGTTTAGAATAAAGCCCCTTTGTGGGGCCATGTCCTTAGCACATTATTTTTCATATTTAAAATTATTTTGAGTTTTTTCTTTCTCTATTTTTTAAGGTACTGTTAATAACGGAAATACTGGTATATATGTATATATGTGAATATACAGTGTGCCCCTAATTTAAGTGTCTATTTAGGGACAGCCTGTATACTTGCATACATATTATGTTACCTTGAAATCAAATTTGTTATTGTAATATTAAAATTATCTATTGTAGTAGTTTTTCCTTTAATTATATTTATCATTGTAATTTTATATAGATATACGAAAACAATTTTATTGATGTAATTTAGCTTTTGTTATTACAAGGAAATTTTTGCAAACATGATTAAAAAATAATTATACTCTCAAGGTAAAATCCTAAAAATCAAATATTTTTGAAATGCAATTTTATTATAATTTCATACTAATTTTTGATTTGTGGAGACCTGCAAATATCTACAACGATCTACAAAGATCTACAATGATCTACAAAGATCTACAACAATTTACAAAGATCTCTGAGGATCATTGTAAATGAATTTTCAACATTTCTTCAACGATCTTTAGAAATCTTTGTAGATCTTTGTAGGTCGTTGCAGATCTATCAAGATCTGAATTAATCACTTCAGATCTGAATTTTTTTCCCGGGTATTTTCTAAGAGTGATTCGTCAAATGGTCGAAAATAGGCGAAATAACCCTATCCAGAAATAGTAATATCAATATTTACTTTTAATAATGTTAATTAGTAAATAACGACTTTCCAATATATATTTGATAAAGTGAATTTATTTGGAAAAAGGTCATTAACGAACAAATAAAAAAATTATTTCAAAATCAGTAATTAACTTTTTAATTGCTAATATAATATATGTAGAGGTATTAAAAAAAAACGTTCATAATAATATGTTTATACTGGTCGTTGATTTTTGCTGCTTTTTAGCAAACATTTTTAAATGTTTAAATATAATCAGGGTTGGGTTAGGATAATTTCGAATTCTATTTTTATCCTTATATTATGACTGTAATTAAATTTTCGACCCCTCCCTCTCCCTTATAAGATTTTGATACACCCCCCCTCCTTTCTTTCCTTACGTAATGTTTATTTAAATTCGTAGCACAAAAGCGTGAAAAAGTATAATTTTTTAATATTTTTTTTTATTGATTTATTATTATATTATGAAAATTTTAATTATTTAAAAATAACTGATTAGAATGGGGAAACTTACGTAAGTATCGCACTGTCTTAATTCGGTACTGAAATCGTGAATTCATATCTTAAAATAAGTCGTTTAAAATAATTTTTTGTAGAATTAGATGTTTTAGTAATAACTTGTATATGGGAGGTTGAATTATTTAAATATTGACGAGAAAAAAGTAATAATTTTGAAAGAGAATGTCGATTTAGTTTTTGAAAAGTTGTTTATTAAATAATAATTAATGGAAATTAAAAAAAAGTATTAGAGATATTCATATTTACAAATGTGTAGTCATGGTAGTAATAAGTTTTTACGTGTTATTCACTTCTAAGGTTATATTTTATTTGGGGAATATATTTTTTATCAAAAATGTGAACCGCTGTGGCCAACACATAACTTTTTCACTTTCTTATATTGCCATATTTATTAAAAACATACAGTATAAGTAAGTATTCATAAACCGATATTGATAGAATCCATTCTGTTTCCTCCATGATGTATGTTTGTCTGTCTATATCCTGTAACTTAAAAACGATAAAATGCTGAAGAGTGAAGTAAAAACATTGTCAGATATTTTCATGTATGTTTGAACAAATAAATATTGATAATTGTGATGGTTAGTCTCTTTGTCAACTATATCTACAGGGTGTCCTACGGGGGACACCCTGTATATATTATACATAGCTTCTTTGTTAGACAAATAAAAAGCATTTCCTAGACCACATTGTTGTGGCAACGCAGTGACTTGCAATTCCAGTTACAGTTAAATAGGTCCATGACACAGTGACTGTAATATGTAGATCGAGTAGGTACAGTTGTATGACGTCACACGTGATTAGCGCCGCTCCTGGCCTGCGGCGATCCGTGCGCCGACGTCAAAACCAGCCACAGCGCACGTGGATGGATACATTACTGGCTGATGACTTAGGGTCGATCCACACTATCCGGTCCGATATCGCTCCAATCAAATATAAAAAAAAACTTTAAAAAAAAATAATTTGACTAAAAAGCTGAAAATAAAATTTTCGTACTAAATATTGCATTTAAAAAAAAGTTGATTTTGTTCATACTAGAAGAGTTTTAAAAAATATCTCTTCTAGTATGAACAATATTTAGTACGAAAAGAGTCTAACTGAATTTTATTTTCAGCTTTTTAGTCGGTTTTTAAAAGGTAAATTATTTTTAAAAAAAGTTTTTTTTATATTTTTGAGTTTTTAGTTGTTTTTATTAGCTGATCTGTAACTTTCTAACATTGGAAGCAAATGAGATTTGAAACCGTGGTACCATCGAGCTTGTATGAAGATTGAGGTGGGAAGCTAACTTTTAATTATTGAACAATTTAAATGTGTTTTTTTAAAACGAATTGAGATAAATCTCTGTAAGGGAATATTTTACAACAAACGTTATAGACCTATATTATAGGAAATTTAATACCCTACAAAAAAGATTCTTTAAAGTTTTCACGTAACATGTGTCGTTCTTGAGATATCTTGAAAAAAATAAATATTTTTGAATGTCACCCCTCCCCCTGACACACGATTTTAGTGGTTCATGAATTATGCGTGTGGCAAGAATTCAGGTAACAAACAGACAGACAGACATGAACCAAAAAGTGTTTGTCTTGACCTGAAATCGGAGATCAAAAAACGATCACAAAGCTTCTCATACCTTCGATATTGCGAGGAAGCAAAATGTGATATTTAAAATTCATTATTTAAATAAAAATAATCGAATTCCTGGTTGAATTATAAATTCAAATAAATAATTTCAATAAACAAACAATACAGAACAGAATTTATATTTTCAACAACGCGATTCTTTGCCGAAATATGCAAATACAAGAGGTTCAGTAACCTGCTCGCCACTCAACATTTAAGTAATATTGAAAATTAATGTAAAAATATGTGTGAAGCTCATTGCTTCCGAGAGGCAGATTTCTTCACAATTGACCATCATCTGAAGATTTAAATAGTTCTAAAGAAATGATGTAACCACCATTAGATATTTATATATCGAAAATTCTACCCCATCGATCAATCGATTTAAGTTAACGCTCTAGGCCAGCGTTTCTCAACCTGTGGGCGCGTCCCCCTAGAGGTGGGGGGGGGGGATAAAACTAAATGAGATGACCCGAGCTTATTGAGAATTATTTTTTTATTTCCAATTTTTTATTTTATTTCCAAAAATCAGTGGACACCCTTAACGTATAAAATAATTGAAATAAAGTACGGTAACCTAGCTAGTTGACAATAAATATTAACTATTTATTTTGGTCCTTCGTGCCAGTACAAATAATATAATATATGCATACTAGATCTACAAGAATTATTTCGGGCTAGAGCAAACAGCCTCGACACCGTCAAGGGCTAGTTGAACTAATAAAAAAAAAAAAACACTGTATGTAATTAGTTCCGTGGATGGCCACGGCGGCGTGCGCTGTGTACGTAATACACTTGCGGTTACATTCCAAGTTCAAAATCCGAACGCGCCAAGTGTGAAATGTATGTACGTTGTTAAAATAATAATGCTAATTGTGATTATGTTTGGATCCACAGTGCGTGGCTGAATCAGACTGGAGGTCGTCTGGGTTCCTGGAAATAAGTGCTTGTAAGTGTCAGTGGCCCTAACCGACCTTCGACTTTGTATGCATCAACGGGAAGGTGTTGAAACTGATCAGCTGTTATTTTCAAATAGTTGCAGTTGGGGTAAAAGTGAAACAAAATACAAATATTTCATGTTTTTTGACAGTTAACGATACAAATTCATACTTTAATTTTTTCTACTAGATGCGCTTATGAATAACCATTTTAAATACTTACGTCATTTGAACTGTACGATACAACACGGAAAATAGTGTGTTTTATTTTTAGCCTCTAATTTGGGAAAAAGTGAAACAGGCCTCTAATGGAAAATATTTCTCGAAAAATTAAAAGAAAAGCTACTTTGGCATGTTTGATTTATCTTCTTTGTGGCATATCAATGTGAAATTGTAACTTTAATTAATATCTGAGCTATACAGAAAGTTATGTGCAAAGAATTAAAATTTAATTGACACGTTTTGACATCGACTAACAGATATTGACAAAGAGAAGGGTGACACATCACTTATTAGGCGATTCATATTTTCAGGTCGCTTTAACAAACCTTTAATGATGATGTCAGTTTTTATAATTCTCCTATAAACAAATTAGTTTTTTAGTTGCAGCTTGTTTCAATTTTACCCCATTTTTTTGGTGTTTCATATTTACCCCGCTCGACCCTACATTAAATTATAATAAAAATAGTGTTTTCTACATATTCTGCAATTTTTACAGCTTCGTAAAACTATTTGTATAGCTATAATTACGTTAATTTATTTGTATAGCGTACGTTCTTTTCGATCGAATATAATTACATTTATATTGTCAATAATAATATAATAGTAGTAACGTTAAAATATTCACTTTAAATCTACATCGTGAGTTCTGGCCGGAATTCCGGGACACTTCTAATTATTACAGATTTAAATATCCTGTGGTAAAGCTGGATTTAAAAAAATTATGCCAAAAACAACTGCTTTCTCGTGCTAAATTCAGCAAGAATATTTATAAAATTTTATGTTTATCTCCATTTGAAACCATGATAAACAGTTTTTATAATTATTAGAATAAAATTAGCATAAATATGTATAAATAGATAAATGAATAATCAAAAAAAAAAAATAACAAGTTTTTGGTATTAAAAATTCTTAATGCCAAAATATTTGTGGTAGTGTAGTTTTCTGAATTGGCTAATTTACTATATACATACACAACCAAATTTTTTGTGTATTAATATAGATTTTTTACTTTCTATAGCCGGTACTTCACTTGGTAATAGCACACAGATATTTGCCATATTTGTACAACTAAGGAACTGGCACCAGTCTTGAATATGACTCCAGTAATGGTTATTTTTTAATTAAATGTACTGAATTAGAAATATTTATTGATATTTGATTACTACTATTTCTGAATATTAATCTATACACATTTAACTGTCTTACAGCGTGGTTTGATAACATGAGGCCAATAGGTGTCAAAATGGTGGACATTTTAAACTAATTATTTAATTATTATATTCTTTACATCATTTCAAATTTGACTTTGTACTTATCATTTTGTAATCATTAGCAAGTGTCCATCACTACGTGTTCATTACTGGTTGGTATAATTTAAAAAACAAACTATATTTGCGAACTTTGGTAATTAAATTGATTAAATAAAGAGTTACTTGTTTTATTAGTAATATTACAAAAAACAAGCCCATCAATCCAAAAAAAACCGAAAGCTCTTATAGCGGCCATAACTGGTACCTTTACCTTATCTATCAATACACATCTCCATGTGGAGTATCGGCTTAATGAAGTAATATATTACCAATTAATTCTCGTATTTTTCTAACGTTTAAATATGATGAAAAGTTGTGGTACAGAAAAAGATAAAATTATATTTTAATACGTAGTTTATTTTATTATTTTTAGTGTCATTATTCTGTACATATGATATGATAGTAATATGTATGTTGTGATAAGTGATTTCAAATACATTATATGTACATTGACATATTATGTATCATGTACTATATATAAATATGCAAAAAGAATTAGTACTTTTACTCAATTTGTTGTAATTCTTATGTCCTTTGATATACAGTGTGTTCCAAGTTGATTAAGACAGGAAATTTAACATGGGGGCAATTTAACGATGTGTGATTGGTGCATTTTGAAATGCCGCTTCGAAACTAACTAATAAATTTTAAATTAATCAACAGTATTTTGTTTTCAACTTTAATAAAGAATAAAATTTATTAATGAAATTAAAGTAAGCATCCTAGATAAAATAATAATAATATTTTTTGGCAGATATAAATTTGAAAACAAAATACTAATGACTATTTTATTAAATTTTGTGGCGGCATTTCAAAATGCACCAATCGTTAAATTTGACCAAAGGTTACTACAACATTTCTAATTGCCCCCATGTTAAATTTCCTTGGAATACACTGTATATACGTTTATGAAAATCAATAGTTTTTTTCTAATTTTCACTGTATTAAAATATGAATAATCTCATGGGAAAAATTTATGTGACAATATTAAAATTATTATATTTGGATTCATTATAAAAAAAATTAATTCCTCTTTCACAAATAAGTAATTTCAATAATTATACAGTTATAAATTTAATTTAATGTGTTATACTATTTACTATAAGTATTGATATTATAATTATATACACATGAATGTCGATTTAATGTAAATTGATTTTATATATTTAAAGATCAATTTAAAATAAACAAGTTTTAATTTTTTTATGTTGTCAAATAGGCAGATTTTTACAAAAAAGTGTTTGTACTTTCTTACAATGTCCTTGTTACTTCTTTTTTTTATTTTTACAAATAGAGAATAAACCCGGACCTAGAAAACGAGTTATTTTTTAATAAAACATTTTTTACGATAAAATAATAAATTAATAGAAAATTCGATCAAATATACAGCCATTAAATTTTTTCGTAATTATAGGTACCCTTATTCGTTTTGGTAATCTTCAGGGGATCAAAATTGAATCAATATTAACCACGATGACGTCATTATATACTTTTTATTATTATGAAAATATATCACAAAATTTTAATGCCCTTGATTTAAAAAATAGAACACGACTTTATCAGTACATTTTAAATTATTATAAACTATGTTGTTTTTGTTTGGTTTCATGATCTATGTATTTGATTAAAAGTTAAATATATAGACAAAACATTCATATTTTCGCTTTTAGAATAACCTTATAAATGTTATTTTTATAACCCAATAAAGTATTTAGTACCTACTTTATGATAGAATTTTATAGCGAATGATATAAAATATATTTTTACTAGTAGAACCTCGCAGCTTTATACTCGTTAAGGAGCGGGCGAAGGGGGCGTGCAGGTTTCATCAAAATCGGTTCAGTAGTTACCTCAGACAAACCGACACACACACTTTATATTAATAGATGTAATGCTAGATATAAATGCTACATTTATCACAGCATCTGAAATTTTTTATTATTTAAAAAAATATTTCTTGATTTTTTCCAGAATGTTTTTCTCAAATTTTAATAAAGTATTTTTGAAAATTAGAGGGATGGGGTTTATAGACGTAAATTTGACAAAACAAACACAGCAGTAATTAAAAATTTTCGTAAAATTTGTTAATTAATACGTGTTATGTAAAACCTGATTAATTAATTTTTTAATAGGTTAAAGTAATAATTTTTTTTAGTACTTAAATATTCGTGATAAATCTATTTATTAATATAGTTGAAGATATTTGAAAATACATGTTTTTAATCTATGTTAATTACAGCGGTCTATACATTTTCTATGTTTTTTTAGTATTTAATAGATATATTTGCAATCGGATTGATTTCTAGGTCATTATCAAGAGGTTTCTTTGGAACGAGTTTTAGATCATGCAGGGGCGTATCAACTGCTCAAAAATGGGCTATTATTAAAGATCTTTTTTTACATCTTCAAGAAATTTTGACAGCTATTTCTTCAATGTAATTATTATAAAGCAAAAATTTCTCTTTGCCATACCGCATAGCTCCCCCCCCCCCCCCTCTAGCATTTGGGGCACTCCGCCCTTGTCCGTTAATGATATTTACCTACAGTCAGGGGCGTCCGAATAAATATTTACAAAAACGGGCAAAGAAAATTTTTGTGAAATTAAAAAATGACACGATCAACGGTATTTACCACTTAAATCTACCACAGGCCGTCATATCGCTTCAGTTTCAACCGGGTCTCATACACATATAAACTAACCCAACATATGCAAATTTGCGGTATTTACCATTTGCATGCACTAAACACCGTCATATCCTTGCAGATTCAACCAGATCTTGTATCATGCAGCTTGATTAACACGAGTGCGTACGTGCGGTATTTACCAACCGATTGCAGCACACACCGTCGCCTCGTGATCGTTTGAATCGGGTGTTATGTTTAACTGCGAGTGCAAATTAGCACTGTTTATCGTATCCTTGCAGATTCAACCAGATCTTGTATCATGCAGCTTGATTAACACGAGTGCGTACGTGCGGTATTTACCAACCGATTGCAGCACACACCGTCGACTCGTGATCGTTTGAATCGGGTGTTGTGTTTAACCGCGAGTGCAAATTAGCGCTGTTTATCGTATCAGTTGATTGCAGGCCGTCGGGTTTCTGCGGTTTGAAGTAGGTCTTGCGTCCCGCCGCCAGTTCTCGACAAACTAACGGGTACTGTGTTATTGTGGTCGGTTTGTGGCTGGTAAATAGTGTGTCTGTGTGTCCGTGTGTAACACATATCGTGTGTGTCGTATAAATAAACATATTGGCTGGAATTGGATTCATTTTATGTAAGTTTTTAGTGTTTGTATTGAGGTATATAATGAAACTAACTAGAAATGGGCGTTAATTTTCATGTCGTAAAATCTTGATTAAAAAATAAACTTCGAAAATAACAAAGCGATTTAATAAGTAAAATATTCGATTAAAACGAAGTGGGGTAAAAATAATTATGCTGATAGCACCATTTTTTTTTAAAATATTAGCTGTGTTCTATATTTTTTAATCATCTGTATAATTAAAAACATCTGCCAAGTAAATGCACAGTGCTTCCTCGTGCTAAATTGCTTAGAATTGGTTAACCATTTAATTTTTATACAATTTTACTAAAGAATATTAGTTCGAAATTTTTCTTGAGACGCACCTGATTGTTTTTTCGTATATTTTTAATTTTTTGACAATTTCAATCTAAATTTATGCAAACGTCAAAATGACAGTTAACATATCAAAGTAAATATCAATTTAAAAAAACAAAACACGATTTTTAAAAATAAATATTATTCAAAAAATATTCTATACAATTTTCACGTAACATGTGTCGTTCTTGAGATATCTTGAAAAAAATAAATATTTTGGGATGTCACCCCTCCCACTTACACACGATTTTGATAATTTTGAAATGGGACCGTCCTCAAGCCAGACCCAACCATCCGACCAAGTTTCAATAATATCGGTTCAGTGGTTCATGAGTTATGCGTGTGACAAGGATTCAGACGATAGACGGACAGACAGATAGACACGGAACGAAAAGTGTTTGTCTTGACGTGAAACAGATAGATCAATTTAAAATTTTGAAATCGGAGAACATTTTTTTTGTCTCAATCTAAAACGATCACAAAGCTTCTCGTATCTTCGATATTGCGAGGAAGTAAAAATACCAATAATGAATTTTATAGAATTTTGTAGTGAATTTTTGAAAAGAAAATTAATAAAAAACGAATTAAAAAGGTTACTAAATGTATCAATTCACCCTTAAATTTAATGACATTAATTAATTGTTTAATAATTGAAATTCTTAATTAATATATCTTAAAGATATTTGAACATGGAATTAATTCGTTCGACTTACCCGGATATTGTAATACCGGAAGCTTTCAATTGTATTCGTCAATAAATTTGGATCATTCTTAACTAGAAGATAAATTATCTCTCGAAGAAAGAAAATGCTACATTTATCACAGCATCTGAAAGATTTTTTTATTTAAAAAAAATATTTCTTGAATTTTTTCCAGAATGTTTTTCTCGAATTTTAATAAAGTATTTTTGTATATTTTAATACATAGTCGCTTTCGGTTTTAGCTTAAACTCATTCTAGGCTATCTAACAATGAAAGTCTTAATAAAATCAGTTCAGCAGTTTTTTAATTAAATAAAAATTCTTGAAACAATCAAAATGGATTATTTATGTTCCAATGCCCACTTAACTTATTAGCATAATGAAATTCGAATTTCAAATAGCTATAAATCAATTGATAATAATAGTAGGTATCTTTTAAAATTGATTTTT
Organism: Sialis fuliginosa; assembly: GCA_961205875.1. NCBI lineage: Eukaryota > Metazoa > Arthropoda > Insecta > Megaloptera > Sialidae > Sialis > Sialis fuliginosa. The sequence continues at coordinate 18,679,427 of OY540818.1, read as the reverse complement.
GGCTACAGTTAATGACCTAAACTATACAAAAAAGGTTACAATGTAAGACAATAGTTTTTTTTTGTTTGTTTGATCGGTCACAGGTTCCTGTTTTTTTAGGGGTCATTGGTTCTAGTATCGACTGTATAATTTAATGATCCAAATGTCACTTACCTTTCGTTTAAGTATAAGAAATATAATTTAAATAGCTCATTCTCATATTTTGTAATATCGAATGAAATTTTTTTAAATTATCATTTATTTATAGTTTCAAAAAGTATCCAGTTGTTTTTTATTTTGTTTAATATTTTATGTCGTAATTCGAGTTAATCTGTGATATAGTGCAGTCATTTTATAACTTTTTCTATTTTTTGTTTGTATCTAGCAATTTTTTATGGAGCACTCATGCGGAATTAAAATTTTATCTTCTTAAAAAATGACTATATTTTATTTATTAAAATAGTTACGATACCTACTTACAATGTTTTTTTATTGAATTTATCTTTATTGATAATTTAATCATTTCTCTGGAAAGGGGTAATTATTCTAGTTTTAATTTTCATAGATAACTAGATTATTCATATTATTAAAATTATTTTTAAAGAAATTTGATTATATTTCTTTGATAATGTCGATGGTAACCTGACTCGAATATTCAATTTCAATCAGCATGTGCTTTAAGGTAGTTCTCGTGCTACAGTACCAACAAAAAGTTACGCTCATAATACCGTAGTAAAATATCGAAAATAATTGCGTTGCTACAGAGAATTTTTGATCAAGTCTATACCCAAAGCCGTCTATACAGATTATTATAAACACAATCATACTATGAATATATTTTCATTATTTTATGACTAAACGCTTCGACAGATTTTGATAAAAAAACTACCAAACAGTAAAGGGTTATTATTATGATATGTGATAAAAAATTCAAAATGATTGACCGTTTTGTTTTTGAAATATAATTAAATTTCAAATACGAAACGGTCAATCATTTTGTTTTTGAAATACAAGGTCAATCATTTGGAATTTTTTATCACACATCAGAATAATAAACCTTTATTGTTTGATAGTTTTTTATCAAAATCTATCGAAGTTTTAGTCATGAAAATGGACATAATACGAACTTAATATAGCGGATACGTACATGACAATTATCTCGAGTTTAAAACGGTCGAACTCTTTAAAATTTCACGATTGGATAGATATCATTATTCTTTTTATGCCCTGATTTTTTTTTTAATTCTATCGAAATGACGTTTGCACGAGAACTACCTTAATCTAAAACAAAATCTATCGCAAAATATTTAAAAACAAAACACTATTGTTTTAATTTGATTTTTTTCACGCACAAGTACGAAAAAATTATCCAACTGATAATAAGGTTATAGTTTGCACCAATTGACATAATTGTGGTATAATATCACATTAAATGATAAGAACAGACACACAAACACACACACTCGCATTCAATATGGCGGCCTTGAATGTCTGCTACGATTGATTTTTGTCAAAAATAGCATCTGTTGCATGTTAATATTATACTAGTGAGATTGTAATAGAATTAATGTTATTATTACTATACATATCGGTAATAAATGCCCATATATCGTGCCTATTGAGTGCTGGTAACCTTCTAATTCAACCTACATTTGAATTTTAAATTCTACGATAATTATTTTATGGCTTTTATTGATATATTTATGTGAATATCTATTTTTAGATTTTCGTAATGAAATTTAAAATATTAGGATAACAAAGGATGGTATTTAGCAGTGGTGAAGCGTCCATGGAAGTGCTTCCCTCACTTTATGGGTAAATTAATACAAATCTGTCGTATTTTCTTGTATTTTAGTCGATATTTGTGTGACGAGTTGAAGTTCACTGCAGGAAAATGCACTAAAAAATTTATAATTTTTTATTTCGTTAAAAGTATGTTTATTGTATAGAAAATGACGTGAAAAGTTGTTTGTTTCAAACCGCAGGTCTGTATCTCAAACCGTTCTCGAGACATAGCCTCTCAAAGTTTCAGTTTTTTCAAAATTTTGAAGAAAAATGGCTCTAACTTTTGAACGCGTGGTCGGAATTGACTTTAGTTGACGGATTTGGAATCAGCGTGTCAAAATCTATATAATGACATGTATAATACTTTAAAATCCGACAAAAAAAATTTGGTCAAAAATCGACATTTTTTTAAGGTATACCCCTTTGAATTTTTTCGATTTTTCGCGAATTTTTTTTTTTTCGAATTTTAAGGTATTATACATGTCATTATATAGATTTTGACACGCTGATTCCAAATCCGTCAACTAAAATCAATTCCGACCACGCGTTCAAAAGTTATGGCCTTTTTTCTCCATAAATTTGAAAAAACTGAAACTTTGAGAGGCTATATCTCGAGAACGGTTTGAGATACAGACCTGCGGCAACGGCTCGAGTCTGAGCAGATAATATTGCCTTGACCCGGCCCTGTACGTAATTGTCTCACAACCTGCGATAATGGTAATATTCAGTTCAGTTGTGTTTTGTTTGTTTATTTATTTTGCAAGAGCTCGCGCGTTATCGCCGGATTTTGTCACAGAACGCATTGGAAAGCGTCCCATTTACTTACACTCGATTGTTGCAATGGATATTATTGTATTACTCGTTCAGAGATACATTACAAAAGGTTTCATTCATCCTTTTGTTCTTTACAATCAATATTTTTAATAGTATTGTAGTTTATTCTGACGAAAAGTGTTGTAAGCATTTATAATTCCATAATGGGCAAGGCTTGGACTCAGAAACCAATCATCAGAAGATTTCAGCTAGAGATTTTAAAAGAAATTTGTAGATTTTGATGTATAGAACATGGCGATAACTTTTTCCCCCCTTCGAAGGGGGGTGCTAATTTTCTAGGTGCTTACAAATTTGGAAAAAACACTGGGGTTATCAGTTTTAGGATAAAATACGTTTTATAAATCGTAAAGCTGATAAAATTTCGAACAAACTGGTGTTTTTAAAAATTATGTATTATAAATAGGTATTGAAATAGAGCCCTAGAAAAAATCATTTAGCGACGTCTAGTTTGGAAACCACGTCTAAAATGTAGATTTCCGTTCAATATGTCTTTAATTGAATTTCGAAATGAAATTTTAAGTTATAATAGAGAAAAGAGTGCTTTGCACCCAATGTCGAAATCTCGAAAAATGTTATAGGTAAATATATAAAGACAAATTATACTGTTTTTGAATACAATTGTGATGATTATAATTCAAATTATGTGCTTTATATATTTACCTATAACTTGACCAATTTAAAAGTAATCACGGTTGGTTAAAAGCCATTATTTAGGGCATTAAATGTTCTATGGAACCCTAGTTGGATTTTATTTTATTCGGTGTAGAAGGTCTTTTTCGTGTTTTCGAAAAACATGAATTATTTTAGTTATACTTAGAATTTTGAGTGCTAATAATTTTCGAGAATTCGACATTGGGTGCAAAGCATTATTTAGGGTACTCTTTTCTTGTCAATTTTGGAATTTTTCGAATTAGTTTTTAAGCGATGCGAATTAGAGAAAATGAGGTAATTACATATTATATGTATTTATAATTATTATTGAATGTGATTACTAAATATTAATATACAGAGAATTTGTACGGGTTTATAGGAAACGAGATTTTAATGAGTAATTGGCCGACTCGTTCACCGCGACTGCCAAAGATTGTAGGTTTTGATATTCCGTCTACTCAATGTTTACGTTGTTTATATTTAGTGCACTGCAGTGGCGTTTACACTCAGAGGAAAAATGGGCTAATTTATTATGGAATTTAAAAATTTATATTTTTGACAGTTAACGATACAAATTTATACTTTAATTTTTTCTACTAGATGCGCTTTTGAATAACCATATTAAATACTTACGTCATTTGAACTGTACGATACAACACGGAAAAAAGTGTTTTCACCAATAGTTACTAACTATTAGTGAAAAGTTAGTGAATATTCTAATAGATATTAATATTTTATGAAAACCTAAGATTTAACATCAAAAAACTAAAAAATCTTTATCAAGTCGTGTTTTGTTTCCATGATGTCACAGCATACTAATGTCATTTATATAAAAACATAGTAGCCATTGAATAAAGAATTATATTATTTACAGTTTGAATATTTTATTAACTTAGGTCACTATGATCACGCCTCTTTAAAATATTTTGTCGAACAATTGACATATCTAGCAAAAATGACTTGAAATGCCCATGTGCGATGTTGTAAGTACCGTAACAGCTGAGTGCCGTAAGTGAGAACGACCAAAACATAGTAAATATATCGATGTAGGTATTCTTGTACTACAAATTCTCCGCGAATCGAGTTGGTAGAGAAAATAATATACACTCGAATTTGTTGTTTTTAATTATTTGTGGAAATACATTAAACGAAAACAATAGCTACGTAATTTTTAATACTTACGTGTGTTAAACACAAAAACAAAGCTGATAATTACAAAAAACGTAAAAACAATTAACTACTTGTTTATATTAATTAATTATAAATTATAATTAGGTATGTTATATTTATTTATATAACATTTTTTTTTTATTTGAACTAAAAAATACATAGGTTGCTTTTTGATAGCTCAGTGGTGTAGTTTAATTAATTTTTTGGGGGGGGGGGGGGATTTTTTTGTTATTTTTTTTTAAATTTAATTCATTTATCAATCTTGATTTGTTAAGTTAAATATTGACATATTCGGAGGGACGTTAGGGGCGAGGAGGGGGGGGGGGGGGTTATTTTGACTTTAAAGAAATGTATAAGCCCCATGAATTTTAAAAATTACAACCATTTCTATTTTTTTATATGTTCTGATTCAATTTCTACCGAAAGATAAAGTAAAACGATTAATGGGCTTGTTTTTTTTTGTAATTCTCATGAACTCATGTTACTAAAAAAAAACAAGTAACTCTTTATTTAATCAATTTAATTATCAAAGTCCGCAAATAATTTTTTTTTAAATTATGTTTTTTCTCCAGTAATGGCAAAGGTAAAACCAGTAATGAGCACGCAATGATGGACACTTGCTAATGATAAGTACTACGACACAAAAGAATCGTCAAATTTGAAACAATGTAAAGCAGTTGCTATGATAATACAATAATCAATAAATAAATTATACTAATAATTAGTTTAAATGTCCACCATTTTGACACCTATTGGCCTCATGTGATCAAATCACGCTGTAAGACAGTTAAATGTATATAGATTAATATTCAGAAATGTTAGTAATAAAATATCGACAAATATTTCTAATTCAGTACATTTAATTAAAAAGTCCTTGTCAAGACTGGTGCCAGTAACTTATTTTATTTTTTTTATTTTATAATTCAATTATGTTCATTCTATTCATAACAATTGCAAAATTTCGTATTCACAATTGTTCTTTTTTCAATGAAATTTTATAAATAAAAATCCAAATTAAAATCATTTTATCAAACTGCTTTTGCATTTCCTTCTAATTGTATGCAAAAATATGTTGATTAGCTTTTGAATTTATTAATAAATACCAAGGAACTAATAAATAAAAAAAATTCAATGAAAAACGATATTTTAAATATCCGAGCTACGAACCATAGTCGAACTACCAATCACATGCCGATAATGCAGTGTCAGTGTGTTTTGTAAAGTTTGCTGGTAGATGGCGTTAGTGTAAAATATTTTGTGAAACCTGCTGTTGAAGGTCAAAATGTTCATTCATTATTATTGATCCAATCTAATTGAGTAATACAAGTTAGTTATCACATTTTATTTCATGGTTACGACATTACCAACTTTCATTGCGTACATACTTCTTTTTTTATACTTTCTTATACGTTAATTACATAAGGAAGTATTGTGATAATGATTTTTTTCGCAATTCAGGTTTTGAACATTTTATGATTTCCAATGTCTGTGTGTCTGTATTTGAAATATGTATTTTGAGGGAAAATTACATATTTATTTTATATGAAAATATTTGAGAATGTTTTTAAATGTAAAGTTTTAAAATAAGTCTATAATTCTGAGTGTAATTTGTAATTTCGGCCAATATTTTTAAAAAATTTTCTTATTATTTTTTCGATAGATTAAAAAAAAACTAAAAATATGATTTTTTAGTTTTTTTTTTCACGGGCTACCACTGGTTAGATAAATGGGCAAAACCTTATCTTGCACAAAGTTAAAAATCACTGCAATGCACTTCAATGACAATAATTACTTCTACAGCGCTTTTACCTGCAGTTAATCTACCTTACCTACAGTCCCAAAATATTATCACCTGCTTAGGTACAAACCAGGGGTATCAAAACATTCCAACATATGTGTTTTTTTTCTTTCCATATTTTCACTTTTTGTTTATTTAAAATTTTAAATATACATATGATCATGTCGGTATACTAACTTCATAGGAGGTTCTATTACCATGCAAAACGATTAATAAACTTATTTTGTTTTTCAAGAATAGTACACAAAATTTCCTATCGATTCGGACTTATGGGATAGCTTGTATACTAGAAAATTCATATATTTTCTTGGAAAAATAAGTGGTGAAATTTTGAATTTTTTATTTCCAAATTTGAGTTATTCTCTAGACCAGTGTTTCTCAAGTTAGACATTGATTTTTACGAAAATAATAAATTTAAAATTAAATTTAAATTATTTTTTTCGGGCATAACTCTGACAATCTGCACTTATTCAGTTGATTTTTTTTGTATATTTGAAAGAGTATATTTCCGAGGTGACCCCATATAAATTTCATCAGAATCTGACCATGGACTTCGAAAATACGCCAGTGCAAAGGGAAAAATAGAAAACTAACTTCAAAAACTGATTTTATTATTAGGTATACTTTGCATACAATTCGAAAAAAAAATTGCTAACGATTTTGTTCGATTCCCTCTGTAATAACCTCCACTATACTTGAAAAAGTACTTAATACGGCACTGCACAGCGAGCGAGAAGGGGGGCCCTTATAAAAAGTTCTAAAGTAGCTACAGTCGACCAGACGTTGCGTGAACGTACTATCTTGGTGTTTATGAGCAGTGTTTATGTGATCCACTCCACGGTACGTCGCTGAACGTAAACCGATGACCGCTGCCAAGGTTCTGGCACGGCAGACAACCGCAGCCTCTAGGCAGGTACACTGTCCAGTGGCGGGGCAAGTGTGGGTGGGCGCGCTCGGCAAATTATTTTTAGAGAGAAGATGGACAAAATTAAATACTCTCGTATTGTAGTAAAAATGGTCGCATATTAATAAATAAAAAATCATTATAAAGACTGAAATCTTAACTTTTTAGTGGTTTTTGCGGATTTCACTTTTATTTATTTTTTCACCAAGTTATAGGGTTGTAAAACAAAACAAAAAAAATTACATTTTTTTGTAAATTTCAATAAAGTGCCTCGTTTTAATGAAATTTTTTAGACAAAATCTGCTGATTTAGATCGAAAGCATGTAATTTCAGCTTCGAAATACATTTCTTAAATTTAATTTCTGATTTTTTCTCATTGTACATTTTATGCATTCAAGTTAACTCGTAAGATAGTTAACGTCTTAATTTCTTGATATTCTCTAACAATGTAAAAATAATTAAAGTACTCCCCCTTACGCACAATTTTAATAATTTTGAAATTGGACCGTCCTCAAGACATACCCGACCATCCAACCAAGTTTCATTAATATCGATTCAGTGGTTCATGAGTTATGCGTGTGAAAAGACAGACATGGAACGAAAAATGTTTTTCTTGACCTCAAGTAAAATTTTTGAGATCGGAGAATAATTTTTTTCTTATTTTAAAACGAACACATTAAATAAATTAAGTTAATATGTTCCTATCTTCATTACTTATTTTAAAATTGAGTCTTCTCTAAAAAAAATTATAGTGACTTCACTGTACATTGAATTAATAATTATATTAAAAATTAAAAATACTGTTTTTTTGGAGTAGGTTCTCCTATATATAAATATAATTTAAAAAAGTATTTCCCCTGGATAAAATTTGACAGTGCCGCCACTGGTAGTTGCCTGTATGAAGTCTGTTTCTGCTTCTAGCCTGCCTCTTGTAGACAGATGTTAAAAAAATTTTGGAATACGTGAAAATAACTATTTTTCATGATTTTACCCCCGGATCCTAAGACCTTCCTGATATAAAAGGAACATTATCGGTATCCTGTTTTCTTTAAAAGGACCCCGTCAATAATGCCGCTTAATGACCGTACTAAGGACCGGTTTACACGGTACATTTTTTTCACTTTGTGGTGATTATTTTTTTTTTTTTTGCGTTTTCGAGCCTATTGAATTTTAAATCGATTTCTGTAAACAGAAAAATTTGTAGCTATGTTGTTGGGTTTGCTTGAAACGGAAAGTGGATTTTTTTTTTTTAATTTTTTGTATCCTTGGCCGTGTCAGTGTACCCATATACAGGAGAACTTCTGTTTTCTGAAATTTATGTGAAATTTTAAAACATTATTTCTATAACAACTTAAAAAATTTGTATAAGTTTAAAACTGTGTTATATTTTTCATTCGAATACTTTCGTTGTATTTTTTATTACCAGTAATGAATTTTTTACCTACTATATGCACATTGAACTCTAAATATTTCTGGTATTTCCTATATTTAATTTTTGATACCTGCTATAGTTTTTTATATTACAAATTCAGTTTCAGTTATAAGTCTGGTTTTTATCGTTGAAATTATTTTTTTGTTATTATACATACAGTCAATATAATTAATTATACATGTGTACTTAAATACAGCTCTGTTTTGTGTGTTTTGTTGCACACGAGACAAGTTAAATAAGTCTCGTGTGCAACCCTAATTTTAAAATAAAGATTATAAGATATATTTACAAAATATCCATTATTGTACAGTATATATATACCTACCTAAAAGATAAAATCTAACCGAAATTCACCCCTATATAAATAGTTATTATTGTTGAAAAATAACCTTAAAGTAAGGTTAAAAATTGTTAACCTTACATCCCCTAAATTCTATCTGTAAAAAAGTTGTTCCATATTTAATTTATCCATACTAATGCGAAAAAAGTATATATGTCTGTCTGTTTGTTACTTTTTCACGGCTAAACCGCTGAACCGATCTTGATGAAATTTGGCAAAAAGATAGCTTGTATCCTGAGGAAGAACATAGGCTAATTTCCATTTCGAAAAATTTATGGGTGCCAAAGTTATTCTTTTTGGCGTAGACATTTAGTGAGCAAATGCGAAACTAAAAACCTGTTTTATCGACTATCATAACAAAAATCTTACCTAATCTAACTTCATGGTGTTGTTTTCACTAACCTAAATTCCACGCGAACGAAATCGCGGGTAACAGCTATAGTTTGTTATAAAAAGGAAACATATTATATTGTATTTATTCATCCACAGTAAAATGAGAAGAAACGTTGAACATTAGTACATGTAAGACGTGACTTGTGCTAGGAATTTGGGAGGATATTCAAAACTTAATTGAGTTTGTCTGATATTGTTAATATAATATGATAACATTTGTAAATAAAACGTAAATATAGATATGATGTTAGGTTATTATTGATAATCTGTCTAGTCTGATTAGATTGGACAGAATAGGATGTCTGGGAAATCAGACAAGCGCACAGGCCCGGATTATTGTAAATTATAGATACTCGTTTTCATTTGTTTCAATATTTCAGTAATAAATTGTAAATTTCTAATTGATTCCTTCCTTGATCATTCTAGGACATTTCAGGTTCGTTTTAGTAACTCAGTCGAAGGTCTTCGGGCATTAGATAGTCTTAAAGATAATGGTGTAAGCTATATTTAGAAAAAAAACTGGAGTCTGCTCGATCGCGCCAAGCTGACATATTAACTATTCAACTTATTTGTTAAATTTTCAATTTAAATTTCTTAATAATAGCCGAAGGAGCATACGAAGGTCTTCGGGCATTAGATAGTCTTAAAGATAATGGTGTAAGCTATATTAAAAAAAAAACTGGAGTCTCCTCGATCGCGCCAAGCTGACATATTAACTATTCAACTTATTTGTTAAATTTTCAATTTAAATTTCTTAATAATAGCCGAAGGCGCACTCGAAGGTCTTCGGGCATTAGATAGTCTTAAAGATAATTGTGTAAGCTATATTTAAAAAAAAACTGGAGTCTCTTCGATCGCGCCAAGCTGACATATTAACTATTCAACTTATTTGTTAAATTTTCAATTTAAATTTCTTAATAATAGCCGAAGTACATTTAATTTAAAAATAGCCATTACTGGGGTCATATCCAAGACTGGTACCAGTACTTTAAAGAGGGGCTGATTCAGAACTCAAATCAATTAACTCCATCAGTCTATAAACGAGAATTCTTTTTTAAAATCACAAAAATGACTTTGCAAAAATGATATCAACCATTATTTAATTTAATTATCGATAAAAACAATTATTTTTCAATCATTTATCGTCTAGCCTAGAACGGACAAGTGAATACATAAATAAATAAATAACGTAACTATTAATTAATTAATTAATAAATATATAAATAAAAACAATGAACATAAACGATGGCAATGAAAATAAAGTTTGATTCAACAAATATGAATATTTTCACAAACGGCATAATACAATGATTTAAAATTTACAATAGATACAACCTCACAAAGGACATGTGCGTGTGAGTGTGTGTGTGTGTGTGTGTGTGTGTGTATTTAACAGCCGCCATTTTAATTCGTCGTATATTTTAATAACGAATTAATAACTACATACCTATTTTCAATGTGACATGATAGTAACGTGCATTATGAAAATTACATAAATTATTTACATTGATACATAATTTAGAGATGATTGCAAATTTGTGTTGTATTTGTATACATACTATATGTAATGTTTGTAAATAGATAGATTATACTATTTACTATATTATGTATAGTTTGTATATGGACACCTTTTAATTGTTTTGATTTTAACTGGTTTTACTTTATCGATTACTGGAGAAGAAACATAAACAAAATAAATGGCTATTATTTAAAAAAACAAAACTTTGGTTATTAAATTGATTAAATAAAGTGTTACTTGTTTTATTAGTAACATGAGTTCATAAGAATTATATAAAAGAAGCCCGTCAATCACAAAAACAGTAAATCTTGCTCTTTGGATCAAATGTTAATTGTCTCAAAATTTTAGACTCATAGATCAAACCTGTGGACGGCGCAAACCGAGTCTTTTCCCAATTTGATTTACATGGGAAAAATTACTTTTTTTACTTATGCGTGAATATCTCGTTGAAAACAATTTTTTTTGAAAATTTCTCAGCGGAATATTTTGTAGAGAATTAAGTGCTCAATTCATAAATTCAATAAATTTTAAGAAATGTTTGTTTAAAAATTATCATAAAAATAGGATTTTACTTTTTATGATAATGTTTAAACGAACATATCTTTAAAAATATTCGATCTATGAATTGAGCACTTGGGATCTTTTTTGTAAGAAATTTAATTCTCTATGCTATGCTGCTGTAAGAAATTAAAATAAATACATTTTTCAACGAGATATTCACGCGTAAGTAAAAAAGTAATTTTTCCCATGTTAATCAAATCGATTTGCGCCATCCACAGGTTTGATCTATGAGTCTAAAATTTTGGGACAATTAACTTTTGATCCAAAGCTAAAACATAGACCTGCGGGACCGAAAAAATAACTGTATTACTACGCATAGAAAATCGCAATTATAATCAGTTGCAATTACCGAACTCTCATTGATTATAATAAGTTGCAACTATCGAATCCCTACGTGATAAATATCCATGCATATTTTATTGCACTTAATGTGTGCCTAATTTCAAACATCCAACCATTATTCATAAAACACAAATCGGAACAGAGTATTGTCATAGAACGTATCGCGACTATATATTGTAAACGCTATCAAACCTTGAGTCCATGGGTTCAGCAACCCCTAGCTCGTGGATGAAACCACCCCCAACCTTTTGGGGTACACATTACAACCCCTATTGCAGGGTAACCCAGCTGTCTGTGTGGAACTTGATTTTGAACAGTGTATGTATGGATATATGTTTACCGCCATCCATTGTTTTTGATTGTTTAATTTTTAATCATTTAGATTATTTTTATTTTCAGAAATGATCAAAAACAACCCTTAAATGAACGGGGTGAAGTTTAATTAAAATTTATGGAATTATTAATACATGTACTATTATATTATTGTTGTTGTTTTGTAATGCGTAGTGCGTAGTAAATATGGTTTTTGTATTTATTTATATATTATGGCGTTTTGTATTGTTATCATAAATTAATGATTTTTTTTAATTCCCTAAATAGTGTAATATATTATTAGAGATTGGAAAAATAGTTGATATTTTCAATGAAATAGTTAGGTACTAGTTGAATTTTTTTTTTCGGAAAATAGATTTGATAATAATTAGTGCAAATGAAGCAGTAAAATGTGTCGCAAATAGTTTAAAAATAGTTGATTTCAAATTGTTTTCAATCAAACCAGTTTTCGGAAAACGTTGGAGATATGTAATAAAAATTACAATAAATGCATTTTACGCAATAGTTGAAAAACTATTTTTACAATCTCTATATTGGTGATTAGGGTTTACTACAGAAACTAATGAACCGATAAATTTTTTTTTAATTTTCGTAATCTCTGTGAGTTGATTTTTAAAATTTTGATAGTTACTATTTTGCTTCCATGTTCCGAAGGAAATGGAAGTATTGTAATACCGTCGAAAAATCGTGTCCGAGATAATGACATATTCTGATAGTACTAACTTCAAAACGTAAAGAAAAGTTAATTTCCGCATGGCGGCTGTGCGTGTGTCTGTCTGTCTGTGCGGATGTAGAATTTTATTTTAGAAGAATATTATTTATAATTATTTTTTTTTTTAATCTCAATAACCCTTCACCAAATTTCGATTGGACAATAAAAAAGAATGTTTTTTTTTTGGTCTTCACATTAAGGTTTCATAACTTATTATTATTTATTATAATGTATTGAATAAGTTTAATAAAACGCCCTTTACCCGAAATGTGAAAAAAAATTCCAAAAATGTTTTTGACCTATCACAGTATATTTCCTCCTTAATAATTTTTAAAGCACTTAAAACTTTATTCTGTTTACATGATAATTAAATTTATATATTTGACCCTCCCCCCCTCCCCTTTTACGCCACCTGGCTACGGCTCTGGTCGTGATATATAGTTTTTTTAAATTCTAAATTAATTTACTCTTTTCTTTTTTGTCCCAAAAAGTGAATGCTATTTTTCTTTCTAATGCTTCTTTAAGTGTAGTTTAAAAATCATTGAACTTTTTCGCTTGAGTAAATTTATTATATATAAACTCTGTGCCAATGGCACATTCAAAATGTCCTAAACAACTTTAGATTGTATTGAGGAAAAAAGTCTATATATTTTTATACATTTTTTGCTTCTTTTAAATTCAATTGACCCCTATCTGCAGTTCAAATACATTTTTTTAATAAATTATCGGTAGGAATTACTGTAGAACTTCTATACAATGTATGTAGTTGATTTATTATTATGTATTAGCAGTTCTACTTATAGAAGTTACACTGTATAATAAATATACTCATCAAATATATAAAAAACAATCATGTTATTATTTTTTATAAACTTAAAAAAAATATAGATAAAATTTCTTAAGTGTTAAGCTTAAATTCAACATTTTTGAAATTTTGGCAAAATTTACAAAATATTTGAATTTTTATTGTTTGCTTCCAACTCTATGGAAATTAAATGATGAATTTTCAGTCTGTGAAAATCATTGAAAAGCAGACATTTCAGTCTTCCAAAAAATGTATGTGTGTGTACAAACATTTTTAATTTAATCACAAAATTTATAATCTTTTATTTGTATGTATAGAAAATGTGTAAATCCAAAAAAAAATGTACTTTGATCTGAATATGAAATAAAATATTAATTATTGTGGCTTCTGAATTGTTTAAATACATATAAGTAAAATGAATTTAATGGTGACAAATATGTTTTAAAATTATTTTATATATTTCGTACATACAATATGTCAAATTAACATAGTTATAATTTTTTTTATTTGTTTCAGAACTCTGTTACCCCTTCAATGTAGTCGGGGAAGAAACAAGTCAGTTATAAACAGAAGGTACAGTAGAATAATAATACATATATTATAAGTACACACAGGGGCGCGACTAGAACTTTTATACGGAGGGATTTCCTTACAAAAAAAGTTGTTTTTCGATTTGAAAAATATTTTTTTGTGATTTATAGCTTTTAAATATTAAACTAAGAGTGGTGATAAGGGGCTAACGGGCTACCCCCCCCCCCCTGGGCATAAAAAAGCCTTGTATATTTAATTTAAAAAATTGCATATTTCGTAATTAAAGGTTATTGGAGCAGAATTAAAATTAAATCGGAATGTAGATAATTTTTATATTTCTCGTTTAAAGAAATGGGGTCTATTCTGGTAGACCCCTCACCCTGTTCTTGATGCATTCATGAATGCATACGTGCATGCATTTTTATAACAAGTCTTTTATTTTAGAGTAATCACAGGGAGTCCATTAAATCTGCCAAACGGTCTGTTCATGTGTAACTAATTTTTGAAATAAACTATAGTCTATAATTATTATATTCCCTGGAACCAACGGTACCTTTATACATATATTTTACAACTCGCTGTGTTATGTAGCCTATGTCCTTCTTCAGGATGCAAGCTACCTCCCTGCAAAATTTCATCATGATCGGTTTAGCCGTGAAAAAAAGTTTTAGTTTTTTCAAGTTTAGTAATTTAATTTTTTTTATTTTCACAAAAAAAAATTACGATTTAGTAGAGACCTTCGTGGGGTCCCTAAGCAGTGTCCAGATTTTTTTCGATTTTTTACTTACATGTTCCGAAAGAAATGGAAGTATTGTAATACCGTAGATTCTGATTGTACTACCTTCAAAACGTAAAAGAAAAATTAATTACCGCATGGCTGTTGTACGTAAAGATGCACCGATTTGAATTATTTTTGGGGAAAATGTTTGTCTCGGTGAGTACTCCAGACCTATTGATTTTGGTGCTAATCGGATTAGGGGTTTTGGAAATATTCGAAATTTTGTAACTTTTATCGTCTACTCTAAAAAAGTGAATGTTGCGAGTATTATCTTACTAATTTTGATAAGATTTGGTACATTTGCAGTTCAATTGAATCTAAGGGACATTTATTATTTGTACGGGTCCAAACAGCCATTAAAGGGGTGAAAAATACACTTAAAATTTGAATTTTAAATACTAATTAATACGTCATTAATTCATGTTGCCTTGGAAACAAATGCAACTAAATTCAAATTGTCGCATTTTTAAATCATCAAAATTCAAATCTGTTTAACGAAAATAACAAAGTTAGTCTCCTATGAATTTGTCTACGTACATCCAACTGGTATGATTTGATTGGTGTATTTCTAATAGCAAGCTTTTGTTTTCGCGTACGTGCATACATGGACTGTATTCCCCAGATAGAGAGAAAACTGTGCGACCTATTTCAATTGATTGTGAAAAATGGGGGAAAAACTGCTCTTCCGTAATGTCTAGAATTCAGATTTATGTGTTTTTTGTCATAATGTTATGCTCTTTACTCATTATCCTGCACCGATGTCCTATTTCCAGATAACATACATGTGTCAACAATTATGGTTAAAAAACACAGTTATTTAAAATGTACAAAATAATATGTTACGAGGTAAATACGTTCCTCAAGAAATCACGTATAAAAAATTTCATAATTTTCTAAAATCAATTAAAATAGCCCGAAAATCACGTAAAAAGGTTTCTGAATATATCTAAAAAAAAAAAAAACATAAAGAAAATTTGTTTGTTTTTCAATTTTATTTACTTAATTTTACTGAAAAGTATTTTTTTCATCTGATTATCGTCACTATCTGAAAATACAAGTTTATGAACTTGTTCGAAATCTTGTTAATTAAATGTTTTCATAATAATTATATTTAAAAATATTATACAGTGTATTCGAAGTTAGGAAATTTAACATGGTAATAATTAGAAGTGTTGTAGTAACCTTTGGTTAAATTGAACGATGTTTGATTGGTGCATTTTGAAATGCCGCTACAAAATTTAATAAAAAAGTCAATCGTATTTTGTTTTCAAATTTATATCTGCCAAAAAATATCATTATAATTTTATCTAGGATGCTTATTTTAATTTCATTAATGTATTTCATTCTTTATAAAAGTTCAAAACAAAATACTGTTGATTAATTTAAAATTTATCAGTTAGTTTCGAGGCGGCATTTCAAAATGCACCAATGACAGGTCGTTAAATTTGACCAAAGCTTACTACAACGTTTCTAATTGTCCCCATGTTAAATTGTCATATTATAGGAAACAAAGAGAAATACCCTAGGATGATCTGGGCAAAATAAAGTACCTAATATAAAATATATGATTTTAAATAGATTTAATCAGTAGGTACTTGTAATTAAAAATTAATTATACTTTTAATTTATTCTAGTTACCAAATTGTAAAAGAGTCAAAGTGTTTTTTAAATTAAATGGCCACTGTTGGTTACAATTATTCATATAAAAACGATATTAACATATATACGTTTAACCGGCAGGGCCCTCTCTCTCGTTGTTTATGAACTAATCATCTACACGTAATGTCCAACTGTCCGCAGACCAGGGGCGGGGAAACTTGACTTCACTTCCGATCGGAATAAAATTAGCAATTTAATTTTTTGTTGGTATACATTTTTTTATACGTAAATTAAAAAATTATATAACTGACTAAATCAGTTAGATACTATTAAAAGGGAGGGGTCAGTGGGGTTGTTAACCCCGGGAGAGGGGAAAGGGTGGAATTAAAAAAAATACAAAAAAAAATTAATTTTATGTGTTTATTTATTATTATAGAAAATTTAAATATATTGTGTTAAGTTCTATTAGAGGGGACGGGTCATCAGAAGGGGTGGGGGGGGGGGGTAGTGTGGACTAAAAACATACTAAAATAATTAATGAGAAAATTATTTGTAATATTATTTTTATGAATTTATTATTATTATTAATATATTAGGCTCTAGGGAGGGAGGGCATCAGGGGTAGGTTCACCCCGTGTTTTTTGAAGAAAAAAAATGACAGAAATTGGTCGCCGCTGTCATATTTAATCAAAATAGGTTTTTATTTTTAAAATTGTTCTATATACTTACCCAAAAAAGTTAAATTTGTATCCTTATTTTAATTCAAATAACACAAAATAGTTGTTTATTCAATTAATTATGTTATTAATATGCATTCTATATACTCAACCTTGAATATGTACGTATAAATGTAATTATTTTAGTATTACAGTAATTTTATTTATCTACCTGTAATATTGTGTAATAAGGTGTAAGTATATGTGATTTATAATTATAATAATTTCAATTTAATTATTTAATCGTTTAGTATAGTCGAACTTCTTTAAAACAATTCCTTACAACGCGACACTGTACTGAGTTCTACTGTAGATATCCTTACACCTAATGTGAATAAAATCATTTCGGTAGTTATTGAGAAAATCGTGTAAAATTATATTTTCAAACTTCCAGGAAACACCAGAATTAGTAAGAATTTTATAGAATATTTTTTGTAGAGCATTAAATTTCCTATAATATGGGTCTACAACGTTTGTTGTAAAATATTCCCTTACAAAGATTTATCTAAATTTATTTTAAAAATTCGTGTTTTGTTTTTCTAAATTGATATTTGCTTGGATATATTAAATGTCATTTTGACGTTTTAAATGTCATTTTAACGTTTTAAATCTCATTTTGACGTTTTGAATGTCATTTTGACAGTTATATAAATTTAGATTTAGATTGAAATTTCCAAAAAATTTATGAAAAAATATTCAGGTGTGTCTTGAGAAAAATTTCGAACTAATATTTTTTAGTAAAATTGTATAAAAATTAAATGGTTGACCAATTCCAGGCAATTTATATAAACACTATCGGTTTTTATTTAAATTGTTGAATAATTAACTACCCTTGGTGAATTTATCACGAGGAAGCACTGTGCATGTACTTGGCAGATGTTTTTATATTATAGAAATTAGAAAATACGGACTTGGCTACTACACTCGGCGTCAAAAAAATCGCACCTTTTAAAAAAATCTACTTCAAACAACTTTAAACCTTATTTGTAATCAATGATGAGGGTAATGTTAGGTATCATTTGAAAGGTAACGAAAAGGAGTTAATTGTTTTTGGGTACTACTTTTCGTTACCTTTCATATGATACCTAACATTACCTTCATCATTGATTCCAAATAAGGTTTAAAGTTGTTTGAAATAGATTTTTTAAAAGATGCGATTTTTTTGACGCCGAATGTATATGGGCAAATCCACAGAACGTGGCCGCTTTGGGGGAACGACAATAGTGCGCGTGTGGGAATGTATATTACCCACCCATAAGTACACGAACTCAAAGTATACTTTATTGTGAATGTAAACATGGAGTTACAAGTCGATTGCTTGATTCATATAAAAACTGCAGCACAATTTGTATTGAAAAATCGGTTATTTTCATGTTTTCAGAATGGAACTTTTAAAAAAAAGAAAAATTCATACCACCGCAATTTTCTCAGATTCAAACCAATGAATCTGAATTTTTTACTGGACATGTTTTTTGGTACAATGAACCTTTTCCCGGAGTTTCATAGCCGCACACCTCTTACATTTCATATGCGCGATTGTTTTATCCAGCGAATTCAGCGTTTTTTATTTGGTTTATTTGCTGTAACTTTTGGAACATCCGAAGCACACTCCTGAAATTGAGACCAATTATTCTTCTCTTTGTTACGAAGATTTTGAGACGACATAGAAGAGTGTGCGTTCAATGCTCCATTTTGAAGAAGCATTTGAGTATTTTAATTTAAAGCTAATGTGGCCACGTTCTGTGGATTTGCCCATATACAGAATGAACAGAAAGTACAGATAGGGAATAAAGTTTTCTACAAAGTTGGTTTAACAGTTCGCTTATCTTCATTTTATAATTGATCTCTTACTTCAAATACATGCCGTCATCGAACTGTTTTTAAATAGCACCCTATCAGTAATCAGTGTGGATTTGCCCATATACAACCAATCAGAAATCGATTCGGGCTGTCATATCTCTCACTACGAGTACCTCTAAACTATATGTAATATAATTTATTTACATTATTGAGCAAACCGCATAGTCAACTCGTCAAACACGGGCGGTTAGGTTATTTTTGAACCGCGCGCGGGGCGGCGCGGCGAGGTGTATAATTAATTTATTTATTAATATGTCACTTATTGCAAACTCGTATACAGTTGGCAACAATGCAGTGTGTACTATGTGTAGCTAACTTAACGCTGTACACGTATAAGGGTGTGTTTCCCTCACGCTATATACTCAGGTCGATCAATACTAGTCGAGAGAGTATTGGTTTTAACCACTAGAGCGCGCGCGCGCATTGCACACCCTGTATATATGTGTGTGTGTGTATATGTATAGGCAGGGATATGGTGAATATTACACTGTGAAATATCTCGTCTAGTATGCTGGAGTCTTCTCGGTTTTCCGGGATTGTGTTAGTTTCGGGTAGCAATATTTATGAAAACATTAACTGCTTTGGCCAGTACAAGACTTTTTTACACGAGAACATTTTTTTTTAATTAATAAGTTAATAGAAAAAGAGAAATATTGTGCGATTCGTGAAATTTCTCGGTAAATTAAAACACAATATCGGTATGGAGAACCATACATGACTTCCATGTTCTTTCTATCTTTTTAATGATTTTGAAATATGAATTTTTTTTAAATATTTTATTTATTAACCAACTACTATGAATATAAATTTCGTAATACATAAAAAAACCTATATATTTATGACGGTTACAGCTGTTATTGCCATTTGTATATAAATATTAGTTTTCTAATGTCAAAAACATAATACACATTCGTAGAAAAACTAATTTGACAATCTGAATTTAGTTGCATTTGTTTTCAAGGCAACATGAATTAATGACATATTAATTCAAATTTTGAGGGTGTTTTTCACCCCTTCAGTGGTTGTTTAGGCACGTACAAATAATAAATGTCCCTTAGGTTCAATAGAACTACAAAAAATTAAGTGAGATAATACCTGCAATGTTCGCTTTTTAGACGAAAAAAGTTACAAAATTTCAAATATTTCTAATTCAGATCGGTGTATTTTTACAGTAGTTATCGTGAGCGAAAAAAATTCTACATCCTGACACACAGACGCACGCACAGCCGCCATGCGGAAATTAACTTTTCTTTACATTTTGAAGTTAGTACAATCAGAATTTGTAATTTTCTCGGACACGATTTTTCGATGGTATTACAATATTTCCATTTCTTTCAGAACATGGAAGTAAAATTAAAATCCTTTGGCCAGGGTCCCAGCTTTAAATTTTGAAATAAAAAATACTCTTCTGAAACTTCGTGAGTGGATTAATTTTGGTGTAACCTACAACTTTTTTATCTTCGAAAATTCTGAGAATTGGGGCGTTTTTATGTGGCATGCGTTAAACATGTTTAGGGCGTAAGTAAGGGCAAAAGACCCTTGATTTTTGTAGGCCAGAATAACCATAACATTTTACTATTATTTATCTAGCAAATGTGCAAATATCAGCTTTTTCTTGAGTCGAAAAATACCTTTAACGATACTTATTTTATTTTAAATTTCTACAAGCAGGTATGATCTCTATTCTGCTTTTAGATTTAGGTGTAATATGAATACCTACCTTCATACCTGTGAATTTTGCATTTTTGTATTATTAAAGGTCCTTAATTAGGATTAGGTAGAAATACCTTCCTGGGTACATTTCTATTTTGACCAGTATTATGGGTTATAATGAATGTACTCGATATTTTTATTCGGGTATATTTTACAGTGTATGACTGGCGCACCCCTCCGCTCCCTGCGCCCCTGTTCGTCACCAACCCCCCTTGCAGAGGGACTGCTTAGTTACGACTAACGTCCAACGTATATGTGTTATACCAGTCTCAAAAGTCTGTTTCTAAAATGAAATTTATCTACATCCAAACAGGCTAGAGTTAATGTCTTCTTACTGTAGTTATGAATTCAATGATTATCCATATCATAGACATAGAGGCATGGACTGAGCATTCTGTATTACCATGATGTGTAAAAGTTAATTCACAAAAGTGACCTAACTATATTTTTATACTCATGTTTAAATAAAAGCGAACATAGACCCAATATACGCTCTATCTCTGTTTTCGAAGATGTACGTCTTCTAGGCTTTCGAGGAAATAACCTAGTTGGTTTAGTTTTCGAATTGATTTAAGTTTTAACCCTTTATGTTCATATTTATTCCATTTTGAACATTTTTATATGAGACCGAAAGAACTATATAAAATGTACGTATCTGCAGAAATGTGTTTATTATCCATATCATAGACATAGAGACATGGACTGAGCATTCTGTATTACCATAATGTTGGTCCACAAAAGTAACCTAACCAATAGTGTATATTTTTTATACTCATGTTTAAATAAAGGCAAACATAGACCAAATATATGCCCTATCTCTGTTTTCGAATCAAATGCATCTATGCACGTCTTCTAGGCTTTCGAGGAATTAACCTAGTTGGTTTAGTTTTCGAAGTTTTAACCTTTTGTGTTCATATTCATTCAATTTTGAACATTTTTATATGAGACCGAAAGAACTATATAAAATGTACGGATCTGCAGAAATGTGTTGATTATCCATATCATAGACATAGAGACATGGATCGAGCATTCCGTATTACCATGATGTGTAAAAGTTAATTCACAAAAGTGACCTAACTATATTTTTATACTCACGTTTAAATAAAGGCAAATATAGACCCAATATACGCTCCATCTCTGTTTTCGAATCAAATGCATCTATGCACGTCTTTTAGGCTTTCGAGGAAATAACCTAGTTGGTTTAGTTTTCGAATTGATTTAAGTTTTAACCCTTTTTGAACATTTTTACATGAGACCGAAGGAACTATATAAAATATACGTATTTGCAGAAAAATTGTGTGTAGAGAGGGGGGGGGGGGTAGACAGATAGCTACATCAATAAACTTTTTTTTTTCACGGGTAGAATATAAAATATTGTAAGGAGTGGAGGGTAAGTGCCTCGTTTACCCCAATCTACAGACGCACATGTGTATTTATAGCAGAATTACGTATCAAATTTTAAAAAATTGAGAATGATACAGCCGACATGTTTATACAGGCTTTCGAGGTCATTAATTACAATTAAATTGATCAGACCTATTTTTTAAGGCTTTGTTTTAATTTAATTAAAATTTGTACTGATTTTAAGAAAAATTCATCACTTTTCGGCCCTACTGGTGACAATTGCCACTGGGTAAATACTGTGCCAATTCGTTCTTTTGATTCGTGTTTTAAAATATATTTTCGATATTAAAAATTCAGGGCTGAAAGGGTTAATTTTATTTGAGGTTATGTTGGATAATAATTTTAAAAAATGCCTTGAATTTCTTATACGCAGTTATGAAACACATTTTTCTAGATAACTGATAAAAGATAGAAAAAAATAAATGGGATATAATTTATTAAAAATAACTGTTTTTTATTTTTTTTACCCATGTTTAGAATGTTTAGAAATATAGATTCTTACTTAAAAATCAGTTACCATTAAAAAGATATTATATTATTAACTGTATTATATTTATTTGGGAAACATATTTATTAGGATAATTGACAGGGGGAATAAAAATTACCTATTTCCCTCGTTTTAAAAATAACTATAGAATTTTACATTTTTCGTATTTTTTCTTTGTTGCAATTATAAAACTAATTTGAATTTATTTCTAATAATGTATTTACAATTTTAACATCTCCATTTCATTATAAACAAATTTACTATTAATGTTTATCTGAATATTAAAACCAATAACCACAATCTGGTATCAATATTTTTTGCATAGATGGCCGTTTATATCAACAGTAAGCAGATTTGAATAAAAAAATATTCAGCAATTTATAATAGTAATGTTTACAGTGCTATATCTCTATCACCATTATTCTTCTTCTTCTATCGATTGGTTTCGATAACATGTGATCGCTATTTGTTATTCATATATTATCATTTTTAAATCGAACAAATAAAAAAAATGTTTTGAATGTATGGTTATGTAATTTATAGAATAATGTTTATATTTTGTCCCTATGATAATAACATGATTTGTTATTTTACATTACTACATTTAAATATAAACCATTACACCTGCATATTATCGTCAAAACGAGCAATTATTTGACATTAATGCTGAATTATTGGCTCGCAATTGCATGATTCTGCAAATCTGCATTCATAAAATGTTTAAACATGTACTAATGTTGGGAAATTCAAACCAGTTGACGTATTTGTAGTAAATGCATATCAATTTATAGTTGATAACGTCGCATACAACTGAGTAGAACACGATACGTTAACAACTTCAACAATGCTACTGTACGTCGCATACAACTTTAAAAAGTTTCGGTTGACGCATGCGCACGCGAACGCAAGCAAGCGGTGTGATTGGTCCGCGCGCCATATGGGGGGTCCGTCCGACCAATAGCGTGCAGGATTTTTAGCCGCCGTGGGTTAACCGTTCGATGTGATGTTAGTCGCGTTTTGTCTCGCGTCATGCTAACTTCGCCTCGATACTGCAGCCTTGTTTGGGTGCCGCAAAACAACAGTAACCATTGTATTAGTGCTCGTAAAAATCAATTGTTTCTTGGTTGTGGACATTTGTTGTGGAATTCTTCGTTAGCATCGAGGACTGTACAGTGTTTCAGTAATAGTTTTGTACGCGTTAGGGCCGTCAATGTGTTAAATCCGTATGTCGCATATTGGACAACAGTCGGACCAGCTTCTCAATTTTACGTCCCGATTACTATGGAAACAAGGTATTATTCATATACAAAACAAAAAAATGGCACGCGATAATGTGCTAATCGACAACAATATTGTAACGGTTTATTTATTTTTTGTTTTGTTTTAAAAATCAGTGCAATAACTGATAACACATTGTTCGAATATTTCTGCGATAATGTCGTCTTATCAATAATATGTATTATAACAAATATAATGAGTCGACTTCAAACAAACGCAATTTTACAACAATGGTTTTATTGAAAATAACGGTATTTATTTACTTACACAATTTTGTTCAAATGTAAAATTCGGCCTTAACCTTTAAATAATTCGGATTTGCAGAATGTTTTTTTTTTTGATAAATAAATGTGTTTTTCTGTGTTGGCCGGTACGCAGTGATGAGGGTACGGACTATAGTCTGTCTGCAGCACCGATCCCCAACGTTGTACAGTGGAATACTCGCTATGATGGTTTTTATGAACACATG
This sequence comes from Sialis fuliginosa, assembly GCA_961205875.1. Classification (NCBI taxonomy): domain Eukaryota; kingdom Metazoa; phylum Arthropoda; class Insecta; order Megaloptera; family Sialidae; genus Sialis; species Sialis fuliginosa. The sequence goes on along the minus strand of OY540818.1, from coordinate 18,655,034 downwards.
GTTGTAATCCAATGGGTGATTGCACCATCGGTTCTTTGTTCTAAAGTGTGGTATGGTGATATGTCTGGTTAAGGATAATACTGATTTGATTGTAAGGATAATTATAAAAAAGGGGCAGAGGATGGGAAAATATCACGTATAACATATGGTGGATTTTGGAAGAACTTTGATCAGATATTAAAAATGTTTTTTGACCACAAAATTGACTGTATTTCTTCTAGAGCATGTGTTTAATATTTTCATATCGAAAATAGTTAAGTTTACAAAAAATTACACCGGAAATTAAGGGTAGCAAATATTATCCTAACCTAGAATAATTTGCATATGCACTTACAGTCTATGTTGAGATATTTGATAAAAATTCGAAGTACCGAAGTTCGGCTGTACTTTTTTCATGTGTTATGTATGCTGTAATTAAAAGCCTTCGTGTGTTTATTTAAAAAATTGTATGGACTCATCAAGTACAATGGAAGCCAGCGTTTCAACGGAAATGCCATGCGAAAAATTTATATATTCTTTCGTAGAATTATCATTTTTAAAACAAACCAACCTTCGCGATAACTGTATGTTCCAAAACAAGAATGACTCATATTTATTGTTTAGAAATCCAAAACTTTATTATGCCAGTTTACTCATTTTAAGAATTTGATGATGTTTTTAAAATCGCTTGGGGTTTTTTGGTATTTTTGCTTGTGAAAACGGTTTATTTTTATTGAATTGAAGAAATTATCGATAATTTAGGTCATTTTGAATGTATATTTGGTATGATATGATTTAAAAATTGATTGTCATTAATTTTTATAAGGTTTAAATTAAGAAAATTTGTACTTGCTTTTATAACTAAAATTTTCGAAACAATAGAATTTTGGAAAAAATAATCCTTTGATTTTCTTTTGTTTATTTGTTCAAATAAGTGTGGTATTAACAGATTAACAGTTAATGCTCGGTTTCAGTAATAATAGTTATCTATTGTTTATTCCAAACTTTTCAGAAAGGAGATATGGGAAAAATGATACATTTTTAATAAACATACATACAACTAATGATCGGTTTCGGTAACAATAGTTATCTGTAGTTTAAGTACAGTTTACTTCAAACTTCAGTAAATATAGAGATGGAAAAATGACTCTTATAACAGGAGACATTTTTAATAAAAATACAACTAATGCTTGGTTTCGGTAACAATAGTTATCTATAGTTTAATTACAGTTTACTTCAGTAAGCATACAGATATATATGGATAATATGAGTTATTTTAGTGACTTGATTCACTTGAATCAGTTCAATAAATGATTCATTTAGTGATTTAGTGATTCATTGAATACCTGAGTCATTAGTCTCAATTCTATTATTTTTTTTAGTTTGTTACTAATAATGTTTGTTACTTTTGTTATGAACATAATAAAAAGGTGGTAAGGGTTGTCTATGGAAATGGCGGAGGCAACAATTATAAAAGTGTTTTTTTAATACATAACACCTACATTTTTATCTCGGTTCAGATATTCAGTAAAAGTCAGTATTTTTAGATTTCTGTGTCAGTAAAATCAGTATTTTTGAACACTGAACTTGTTTCGACCCCTGTATTTATGTATTTTATTATTTTGTCGATAAACTATAGATAACTATTGTTATTGAACCGGGCCTAAGTGACTCGTTGTTTTTGTAATGCCACTTTCAAAACCTTATACTAATTATAAAAATCCATATTCGTACACCAAATATTTGCAGTTTAATTTAAGTATCGCTGTAAAACATTCCAAAAGTAAAACTCTAGAGAAATAAATGGGTGTCTCTATACAACAATATTTGCCTTTCTGGGCCCGTGATACCTTCGAAGCGATTATTGTGTATTTATACACGAGTTTGTTACTACCTCCTTTGGATTCCACCAGGTAGAAATACATATCTGTTTGCACCGCTCTGTTGGTAAACCTTGATGTTCCTTCGTCTCTTGTTTACACTCTCAAGGCTGTCTTGATCGTTGGAGTTTTGCAGTATGTATGTAGTTGAACCTTATTTTCTTTGTTCGGATCTCGGACTTGTTTTTTATTTGATCATACGTGCACATGTATGTAAGGGAAAGTCGCCGAATGGCGAGATGTTAATTAAAAAAAAAAAGAGGAAAGTGAAGAAAATATCAAATATCTCTGGGAAAAAATGTTTAATGTATATGTAGGGGAAAATCGGGGAATGTACAAATGAAAAAAATATTAAATATTAAATATGTCCACTTTCTGGAATGTCAGGGATGCCTAAAGTGGTCAGGGAATTTCTTTAAAATTCTGAAAAGTCAGGGAATTTATTATATCTGGGAAGTCAGTGAAGAAGATAAAAAGTTGACGAGCAAAAAAAGGTCTTCAATTTTTTTTGCACATTCTGGGGGTCCTTCAATCACTTCTTGCCCCCTGAGCCTCTAGCGGTCAGGGAATTTTGAATCTGTGGTCAGGGAATTTTATTTTCAAAAAACAGTGGTGTAGTAGAAAAAAAATGGATAGTTAAAATCAAATTTTATTCAGCAATTTTTAAAATAAATGTGAAAATAACCACTGAACCGATTTTAATGAAACTTAGCAAGGAGATAGCTTGCATCCTGAGTAAGGACTTAGGCTACTTTGTATTAGACAAAAAAAACTAGTATCTTATAAATTAGTGACGTTTAATATTTTTGGGGATATATTATTTTTCATCGTATTTATATTTGGTTTGTGGAGAGGGGAGGGAAGTAAAAATTATAATGTGAAGTCTTAGCTTCAGTAGAGAAATTTTGATACAATAAGTTTTTTTTTAAACTGTTTTTAATTAGGTTAGTACATGAAATTTTGGTCGGTAATGTAGATACCTTTCATGAAACAACCTATTATTTCAATACTTTCCACAGTTTTGGTTACATCAATCAATTTCCTCGACTATAATGATTATTATTTACTACATTAAATTAGTGGTAGATACTGTTTTGCCCGAGGCTCCCCTGTATATATGTTTATATAATAATAAATATACGTAGGATGTGTATAATATTATTGTAACATTCATATGTGTACACGTAATATATACTTGTAATGAGATCATTTAATTGTAATAATAATGTTATGGTTGTTCTAATAAATATCACCGGTCTAGCCATATCATATTTGGTACAGATGATGGTGACATTGTTAGTACAGAGGTTTTTTTATTTTATCGCTTTGACATATACATGTTAAATATTTTGAAATGGGTGTTATATAATTTAGTATAAATGACATATTAAAGTTTCGAAATTTGTAAGATTTTGTATTTAATTTAATAAGAAACAATACGTCAAATATATCTATTTTTTATTTTATATTGGAAAATCTTTTTTTTTTTTTTTCGTATCTCAAAGACGCTTAAGATTTTGGTTTTTTATTGTCTCATTTTCTCAATAAAGCTTATGGCTTAATATAAGTGGATAAATATACAGTAGAACTTCGATATAACGGACGACTCTGTAACGATAATAAAATGATTTTTTTTCAATTTTTAAAATTTTAGAACAATTTCAGCAAAAACTGTCGATTATAATTTCTAGTTTTTGTCTCATGAAAGGACATATCTTAACAAAAGGTACACGTTCAAAAACCCTAATTTACCTGTGTTCTACAGTATTTATAAATGTTTTGAGTTTTTTTGACCAATCTAAAGTAGAAGCTTAACAAAAACAAAGAGGTGGAATAGCTGAATTAGGAAATATACATAGTGTATATTATAATAGAAATATTTTAAATTCATAGAGCATTATATTATTTCAGTTTTATCAATTTTGCAATCTGTTTCGTAATAGTTAGAAAGACGTGAGGTTGGGGAAATAACCTTTAAGAAGACAAACATTTTAAAATTGGTAGACAAAAAGAAGCAAGGTCTCAGTCAAATTTTCAATTAGTTACGTAATCTTACATCACATATAATTAAAAATGTGTTTTTATACTAATTTTCTTGCTATTTATAAATTATAAGCTATAATATAATATTTCTTTCAGTATTAAGTTATTAGTAGATTCACTAAGGTAAAAAATAAAGTAATTAGTAAGTTCTGAACAGAAAGAGAGGGGGTTATTTGTCCAATGTTTCGCTCAATGTATCAAATATAAAAATTGATAAAAAGGGGGGGCTGAAATCAATCCTCCCTCTCCTATTAACAAAAAAAACTAGTTATGAAACAACATAAATTCAAGCTTTTACTTTTTTTAATAAATTCTTATATATTTATATAGTAACTAAATGATTCTACGTCTTATTTTCTTGTATTTCAGTCGATATTTGTATGACGAGTTGCAGGAAATTTCACTAAAAAATTTAGAATTTTTGATTTCGTTAAAAGTATGTTTATTGTATAGAAAATGACGTGAAAAGTTGTTTGTTTCAAACCGCAGGTCTGTATCTCAAACCGTTCTCGAGATATAGCCTCTCAAAGTTTTAGTTTTTTCAAATTTTTGGAGAAAAAAGCCGATAACTTTTGAACGCGTGGTCGGAATTGATTTTAGTTGACGGATTTGAAATCAGCGTGTCAAAATCTATATAATGACATGTATAATACTTTAAAATCCGACAAAAAAATTTTGGTCAAAAATCGACATTTTTTTAAGGTATACCCCTTTGAATTTTTTCGATTTTTCGCGAAATTTTTTTTCCCGAGTTTTAAGGTATTATACATGTCATTATATAGATTTTGACACGCTGATTTCAAATCCGTCAACTAAACTCAATTCCGACCGCGCGTTCAAAAGTTATGGCCATTTTTCTCCAAAAATTTGAAAAAACTAAAACTTTGAGAGGCTATATCTCGAGAACGGTTTGAGATACAGACCTGCGGTTTGAAACAAACAACTTTTCACATCATTTTCTATACAATAAACATACTTTTAACGAAATCAAAAATTCTAAATTTTTTAGTGAAATTTCCTGCAACTCGTCATCCAAATATCGACTAAAATACAAGAAAATAAGACGTAGGTCATATCCAAGACTGGTGCCAGTACCTTAGTAAATAGTATGTACAGTATATTATGTGAAAAAGGTGGTGTAAGTTTTAAAAATCACAGATTTTCTTCGACTACACAGGTAGAAAAGTGACTTGGGCCAAGAAAATCTTGTTTTATATAAAACAATATTTTCTTAATATAAGAATTTATTCTTAATCCAAGTATATTATTGTTTTCGATCAAACAATATTTCTTTAAATGGAAACAACAATTTTCTGGATTAAGAGAATGTTCTTAAATTAAGAAAATATTTTTTTCGTTATATAGAAAACAAGGATTTCTTGCCCCAAATCAACCTTTCTACCAGTGTAGTATAATTGATATATTATTATTATTTATTCGAATCGGAAAGGTTCGTTCACCTCCCGTATGTAACCGAGCCGTGGCGTGGTGGTGATGCGAGTGTGTAAGTGTCGGGGTCTATTCACTACATACAACGTACTTGTAATGCTTCGCGTTTCCGCTATCACACACACCCACTATTGTCATCACCGGAACCTCTTGTAACTTAACACTTACACTATGTATGTATATGATGCACGTTCACTGCGGTTGATATTTTTTCACGTATTTCACTGTCCAAGACATACGTGTACAACATATTGTTTATTGGTTTATGTACAGTCGCCTGCAGAACTCGTCTGGCACCCTAAAGGCTAGAATCGCTTGCAACAGATTCCAAATTTAAAGACGAACATCTTTTTCTATCAAGTTTAATATATTTAAATACTAAAATTCGGAATATCAAATATTTATTGCCACAAAATTTACGTATACAATTTTCAATAGATTACATAATAATTTAATTGTACAAATATTATAAACGAAGAGTAGTTCTTTATCTAGCAAATGAATTTCGAAATATCTGTCTTTGTTTGATACATGGAGAAATGATTTAAATATTATAATAATCAAATGGGAGGAGCCTACTAAGTTTGTGATAAACGAAAATGAACTGCAAGACCATCAATGCATATTGATAGGAATATGTATAAGAAACACCTGTATTTAGAGAAAGATATAAAACACACTGTACATATTATTGAAACCAATGTGCTCCGTAAAAACGTGCTCCGAAATGTTAGCAGCGTGCCATTCAGATATATTTACATTCGACTGAATAGTGTAGTAAAAAAAATTCACTTACCCCATTGTTTTAATTTCCATTTTTTCTAATTTACACGAACTTAAAAAAAACTGATAAAATCTGGGGACAGATAATTGCGATTCGTTATAATTATAACAAATTACAATATTCATTGGGTTGAAAAATCCCAAACGTAAGCAAATAAAGACAGTATCACACGTCTGCATAAAAAGATACAACATCATTTCTATTCATACGAAATTTAATAATGTTGATATAGAATTCAGTGGAAAAACAGCTGTTAACTGTAGCTTGCTCGTCACAAAGAATATAGCTCCTCGCCGGTGCCGGCCGCTATCGAGCGAGAGCGGCACACAACGTAGCGTATTTCACCCTCCCTGTTATGTACAGGGGAAAGCCGGACTCACACTGCACTAATATCAACGGTTCTATTGATTTTTTGCTTATGTAAATTTTTATTGAATTTCGTGTAATTTTTTAATGTATTTTTTTATTAAAACTGTATTGGTTAAACAAATTTAAGAAAAAGATAGCTCTATTTTTTTTTCTGCGTCTATACATCATTTTACAGGCAGATATGATTAAATAGGTATAGAATTTTAGTATTTTTTTTTGTTTTAAACCTATATTGATAGGACTTATCAGTTTAAGCTAGATATCTTCACGCTATTCTATCAGGGAGCTGAGCAGTAACATTAAATACGTACAGGGATTTACTTATTTATTATTGAACCGATTTTGGTGATATTTTCATTGCAATACACGGGGGAAACCTAAGCAAAATATATATTTTTTTTAATCTGTGGATAGATTAGGGTAACAATATAAATTTTATAAATAAGGTACTGGCACCAGTCTTGGATATGACCCCAGTAATGGCTATTTTTTAATTAAATGTACTGAATTATAAATATTTGATTAGTTCCATTTCTGAATATTAATCTATATACATTTAACTGTCTTACAGCGTGATTTGATGTCAATCGGCCAATAGGTGTCAAAATGGTGGACATTTAAACTAATTATTAGCATAATTTATTTATTAATTATTATATTATCATAGCAACTGCTTTACATTGTTTCAAATTTGACGATTCTTTCTTTTATATTTTTTGTGTCGTAGTACTTATCATTTTGTAATCATTAGCAAGTGTCCATCACTGCCTGCTCATTACTGGTTTTACTATATCCATTACTGTAGAAAAAACATAAACAAAATAAAAGACTATAATTTAAAAAAAAACTATATTTGGTGACTTTGGTAATTAAATTGATTAAATAAAGAGTTACTTGTTTTATTAGTAACATGAGTTGACGAGAATTACAAAAAAGAAACCCGTCAATCACGAAAACAGTAAACCTTGCTCTTATAGCGGCCATAACTAGTGCCAGTATCTTATAGATTTTATAAATTATACAATTGTTCATAAAAACAAAAAAAGAGGGAGGTGCTAGTTTTAAAAAAAAATGTTATATTATTTTTATTTAAATAATATTTCGGTAATTAGATTTGATTCGTTATGGGGAGGATTGAGGGGGGGGGTAAGCGTTAAAATAAAAGAATAACAGTGTTGTTGTGCTATTACCTTGCAATTAACAATGACATGAGATTGAGTGACATTTAATGACGTCATTAGCCCCCGTAAAGTATAATGATTGCAGATCCACCGATGTGTTACTGCTGTAATCATTGGTGCTTTAGTGGTGAGTTTTAATTGATCGATGTGTCGTACTTGCTCATCGAAGTGTATTTGTAGTGATTGTGTTCAGGTGCGCGGTTAGCTATAATTAATAGGGGACATCTTTTATTTTATCTCGTAAAAAGTTTAATTTTTTTTATTTTTTTTTAGAAAAGTGGCCACAACTTTTGAACGGGTGATCGAATTTAAATTTTGATGAGCTTTTTTGAAACAGCGTGTCAAAATCTATATAAAGGCTTTACCAATTTTCTATAAAATTAACGTATATTGAACCAATTCAAAATAACAAAATGTAAAAAATATAATAATTGTTATAAATCTCATATATTAGACGTTAGAAATATTTAGAATCGCTGGTTGTGGGAAGATATATAAATATTTTTGTTATATATATTGACAAAATATGAAAAATATTTTTTAGACTTTGATGTCTATTTTATATAACATCGGATCCTTTTTATTATCCTACAGCTGTTCTTTGTTTTGTACCGGTAAATAGAGGTGACGTTTAACCAATTTAAAAATAAAAGTTATATAAATAATACTAATTGGCAGGTGCCTGGTTTATATTAAACAAATCAATCCACAGTCTCACAATTTTCACTTATAAAACTAGCAGGTGACATTAAAATGAAATATGGGCATTTCTTTTTATAGTTTCTTCTCATGTCTGGTATTATAAAGAAATTGAATTCAAGTTATAGTTAACAAGCACTTTAAAACGAGGTATCAAACTTATATGCAAGTTAATAACGATATGGACTTCCAAGTTCCATAAAATTTTCTTATTATTTAAAATAGAAAATTTAATATTTTTTTCATCCCTTTTAATGGCTGCTTTGACTACTATAAATAAATAAATGTTATAAAGGAGCTAGCAAAATTTGCTAGCTAGCAAACACTTTCAAATGGGGGTATTAATTCTGTACTAGTATCTATGGAATTTAGAGCAGTGACACTTCAACTAATTGTAACACAGTTGGCATCTTTCACCGTACAAAAATAATTTTCATAATATCACCACTGTTTTAATACCGTTGGTATTTACCTACAACGCGTGCGCGAAACTTGTCAAAGTCTTCAACAAACTCCAAAAGAACTGTCATATAAGTTTGATATCTCATTTGAAAGTGCTTGCTAGCTAGCAAATTTGCTAGAAATATGTATTCATCTAAATTCCACGCACGCCAAATGTTGTAAATATAAATGCAAATGTTTTGTGTGACATTAAACCCAGAAAACTATAGACAGTGAGTTGAGTTTTAATGTGTTATTTTCATGTTGTTATTACGTTTTTTCAGCATGTTTATGATCATGTTTTGATTCACGAGGTGGTCTCTGAAATCGATAAGTAGTTGTGGGGAACAAATAGACGCCGTTGATCTTGATTTAATACGTGTTGCTATGGAAATTAATGACCGTTGGGAACCGTTCTATATATTATACACCAGAGGCGTGCAAATGTTTAGAATTTAAAGTACAATTTTTGATATTTTTTTTCAGGGATAAAATTACATTTTTAATATTTACCTGAAAAAAGGCACAGTAGTCGAAAAAAGTTGCAATTTATAATTAAAGTCGTTTTTTTTTTGTAAAACCGTCATTTTTTACTTAATATCAAATAACGTTGTAGAGAAAATGGTAGATTAAATCTAAAAAAAAAGTAATTTAAACCTTTTAAATGATACTAAAGATTTTTTACCCCACAATTGCTTGCTTCTATACAGGTAAAATACTGACTTGTGCCAAGAAATACAATATACACCCAATTCTGTTTTTACACGGTCTTTTTTTACACGGTTTTGATTTAACACGGTCTAGAAAAAAAATTTTTTTTCCGTTTTTACACGATTTGATTCGATTTAGCACGATTATAAAAAGCCATTTGATTTAAATTTTAAAGAACAAGTATAAAAACAAATCGTAGCTTAAATAAACGCCATCTGGCGACCAAACAAAATTTATGTACTTCATGTCTTTTTTTACACGGTTTTTTTTACACGGTTTTTTCTGGAACGTATCTACCGTGTAAAAACAGAATTAGGTGTATGGGCAAATCCACAGAACGTGGCCGCTTTTGGGGAACGGCAATAGTGCGCGTGTGGGAATGTATATTACCCACCCATAAGTACACGAACTTAAAGTATACTTTATTGTGAATGTAAACATGGAGTTACAAGTCGATTGTTTGATTCATATAAAAACTGCAGCACAATTTGCATTGAAAAATCGGTTATTTTCACGTTTTCAGAATGGAACTTTTAAAAAAATAAAAATTCATACCACCGCAATTTTCTCAGATTCAAACCAATGAATCTGAAATTTTTACTGGACATGTTTTTTGGTACAATGAACCTTTTCCCGGAGTTTCAAAGGCGCACACCTCTTACATTTCATATGCGCGATTGTTTTATCCAGCGAACGGCAATTTCAGCGTTTTTTATTTGGTTTATTTGCTGTAACTTTTGGAACATCCGAAGCACACTCCTGAAATTGAGACCAATTATTCTTCTCTTTGTTACGAAGATTTTGAGACGACATAGAAGAGTGTGCGTTCAATGCTCCATTTTGAAGAAGCATTTGAGTATTTTAATTTAAAGCTAATGCGGCCACGTTCTGTGGATTTGCCCATATAACAAAAACTATATTATTGTTTCTCTTTAAAGCAATATTTCGAACGAAAAATCGAGTTGACAAAAATATCATAAATAATTTTTTTTATATAATATTTTTTTATCGTTCTCGAGCCGCCACTGCGTTTATATTATACCCACAGACATGACAACAAGAACATCTAGTGAGGAAGTAGTGAGTTGAGGAGATAACGATCGCGGGCTCTTATAACGAGTAAATTAATTACGATTCAAGCAAAAATACTCCGCGACAATTCTCTCTCGGTGTCGTAATGTGCATTACGTCAGGCAAACATTTGTCCGTTACATTTTATAAATAAATGCTTACAATTAGCTGTATTAATTGGTGTATGCTAAATTTTCAACCCAACTTCAAAAAAAGGTAATTCGGTTGTGGATATTTTTTTATGTATAACTTCGAAAAACATGCACCGATTTTTTTTGATTATACTTTCGAGGTGGGCCCAACAAAATAAAAAAAATAAAAAAATCAAATTACCTAACAGAACTTTATTTTTTGAAACTTGCGTTGCTAGCTTCACGCAGTACTTATATTACTTTAATTTACAGCAGTATCTTATCGATTATTTGGCATAATAAATAACAAACAAATAAACCAATATGCATACAGGTGAAACGCATAACCCGTTTTTTAGAGTTCCGTAGAAAATTAGGAACCCTTTTATAAATTTTATACAGATTAAGATGAAATGTGTTATACGAACGTAGATTGATAACTCAAAATCAGAAATGATGAGATTTTTGAAAAAAAATAATTTTGGACCCCCTTCCCATAGACTGAAAAGTATATTCAAATTTTTTTTTCACACATTGAGCGCGTCTTTAGATAGGTATCCTAAAATGCAACAAAAATGTTTTTGATTTTAACCCTTCAGTCACGATATATTTGCTAATTTCTGAACTATCAATGCAAAAAATCTGAAAAAATTACACAGTGTAGCTTTTAATTAATACTTTCAATGAAAATTATAACGAACACATAGTTTATGAAAAATTTTGATTTATTTTTTTTATAAATCGTAGTGAACCCTATCAAGTGCGTGCCCAACACGCACTTGGCTGTTTTATTTATTAAAGTAAAAGTCGAATATTTTTCACAAAAAAAAAATTTCAAAATCCCCGATAAAATTTAAAGGCACAAAAATAACAATAATCGATCATCGGCAGTCAGTTTTAATTTTGAAAACTTGTTCAGCAGTATTGTAAATCTGATTAATTACCAAAGTAATGAAGTATTTTAAATGTAATTAATTATTAAGTGCTTTTAAACAATCTCTTCACCTTTTGAATAGTTTTTTAAGTGCTTGCTGGTGGTGAACGTGGCATAGAGAGAGAGAGAGAGGGAAGAATCGAGAGAACATTAAAATGTAATTTAGAGCAGCTTCAAAGGACTTTGGTCATTAAAAAGGATGATGATGGGTTGGTCGTCTTCGTACTGATCTTTTTTGTAAACTTATTTGTCTTTTAAATGGGATTTTCTGTAAAAACTTTTCTGATGAATTAGTATTGCATTTAGTTTTTTAAATGGGTCGTTTGTATTTATTGAATTAATGCCAGTCTACTGGGGAGGGGGGGGAGGGTAATTAAGTGTTATTGACAGCTATTTTGAGCTATAAGAAGATACTGCTTATGTCTAGAAGCCAAGAGTTCTATGTACATATTTATTTTTATTTTTAAATATTGATTTATGTAATTTTAAAATTTATGTTTTATAGATTGACCTAAATAAACTTTTTGGCGACTAAAAAAATTTCAACACGTCGTACTTTTTATGTTCTAATTCTCACTGAAAATTCAGCTGCAATAGTTGTGTTTATATAGAAATATAATTAATATTTATAATACATTTATCTTATAGTATAAAATATAATGCTTCTATAATAGCATTAGGTAGTGGCACCAGTCTTGGCAAGGATCCCAGTAATGGAAAAATTTTAATTAAATGTACTGAATTAGAAATATGATTACTACCATTTCGGAATATTAATCTATATACATTTAACTGTCTTACAGCGTGATTTGATGACAATCGGCCAATAGGTGTCAAAATGATGGATATTTAAACTAATTATTAGTATAATTTATTTATTAATTTATATATTTTATGTCGTAGTACTTATCATTTTGTAATTATTAGCAAGTGTCCATCACTGCGTACTCATTGTAGGAGTTCTGACAGCCCGAATCGATTATTAGTATAGCCAAGTCAAATCAATATCATTAAATAAACCTACTTTATATTATTACAATTTAATTTTATACATGTCACAACTCTTACTGGAGTGTCTCTAATAGTAGACACGTTTGAATTGTTGTTAATATGATCATTGGTCAAATGATTGTAGAAAGCAAGATGGGTCCAGTGTTTAGTTTCAATTTACTTCAATGAGTGCTCGTATATTTGTTGAATCATCTCTAGAAGAGCATATTAACAGTGTCTCCATGTAGTTATTTATAAACTTGGTCTATAATGGCTAGATAAACTTCCAATTAATTTTGATTATTAATACACTAGGAAAGTTTTGTTGCATGTAGTTTCAACTAACGAAAAATATGATTTTGTTTGACTTTTTATCTTAAATTAACTTGCTATAAATGATCAATTAAGATCTAACAAAATTTATTTATCATCAAGATTCGTCATGGAACGTATAACAGATAAAATCATATATCTAATAACTATTTCATATTTTTCATGTTATTGTGTATATATTTTACTCACTTAACTAATACATTTGATTATTTATTAAAAAAAAATTTTTTTTAATTCTTATTATTTTTTAAACAATTTTTAATGTTCCGTAGAAAAGTAGGAACCCTTATAATTTCGGTCAGTCCGTCTGTCTGTCTGTTTGTATATGTTACAGCCCTTCCATTCTCTTATTTATATTTTATACCTATTAAGAAACTTGGCTTCTACAACCAATCAGAAATCGATTCGGGCTGTCATAACTCTGGAAATATCTCTAATATTGTCCATCTGCTACCGATATTAAAAATGAGAACATAGATTTTTTTTTATTCATTCAGAAGAAAGTATATTAATGTGAACCAACGTTCAAACAATATTTTTAAAATGTCTTTCATATGATAATATATATTTTTTAGTTTTGTTAAAGTGCGTTTATTCCACTGGCGCATGCTACCAAGAGATTCCAACGATAGAAATAGTAGATTTGTGAGTCATTTGTAAACGTGAGGTCACATTTAACTCATGTTATTTATAATTTTCTGTGTGTAAGAGGTTTTAATTTAGAAATACCTGGTAGGAGCTCACTTTTAACGATGCAGTTATCGAAAAATTTAGGGTAGATGTGAACATACCTGTTCTTTTTACTACTTCCTCTTGTGTCCATCTGTCTGTCAGTAGCATAACTCTGGACCAATTTACCTGAAGTTAAGAATAATTTGCATATTCAATTTGTCGTAATATTAATGAGGAAATTTAAGCCTAATGGTGCTATTTAGGATAATATTATAACAAAAAGGTTATATTTGAATATACAGTAAGGGACAAAATTGTGGGTACGATCTTCCTAAATTCATAAATTCCCCGAATAATGTCTTTCTGATTACCTGACAGTGTAGTAATAACATATGGAATTCTATTGGTGATTATAAAACTAGGTGGACATAGTTTTACAACGTTGTGACTCATAGGGTGGCTAAGAAAAAATCCAGGTAGTATATAAGTAATCCTTCTTTAGGACAAAATTGTGGGTACGACATCATTAAGTGTTTATATTTGTAAGAGTTCGTATCAACAATTGATTTTGGTTAGTGGTCATAATTATATTGGGTTATATCTATACACAACAATTTCTGTTTTTAATATTAACATTGTTGAATATTAGATAAACCGATAAAAATGGTTCGCGGTAGTGAAATTCCATTAGATATTCGAAAAAGGGTTGTTGAGGATCGAAGAACTGGACTTAGTTATCAAATTATTGCTAAAAAGTATAAAATTTCGAAAAATGCGGTAGTGAGAATGTGCAAAAAATTTGAAGCTACACATAGTGTCGCAAACATCACTGGGAGAGGTCGAAAAAAGAAAACGACACAAAGAGAAGATACGATAATAATCCGTGAAGTTAAGAAAAATCCCAATCTTACTGCGCGAGAAGTTAAAGAAATTGTTGGTGTTGATGTTTCCAATAAAACAATCAAGAGACGATTAAAATCAGCCGGGTTAGAAAGCTATTTTAAACACAAAAAACCGTTCATTAGTGCGAAAAATAAAAAGAGACGCTTACAATTCGCTAAAAATCACATAAATAAATAAAAAAACTTTTGGAATAGTGTAATTTGGTCCGACGAAAGTAAATTTGAGCTTTTTGGGAATAAACGAAGGGGAAGAGTGTGGAGGCGCCCTGGAGAAGCGTTAAAACCTCAAATGGTACAATCAACAGTTAAACATGGTGGAGGTAATGTTATGATTTGGGGGTGTTTTAGTCGAAACGGGGTGGGTAATTTAGTGAGAATCGAAGGCAAAATGACAGGTGCTGTATACGTAAACTTACTAGACGAAAATCTTAATGCCTCCGCTGAAAAAATGAATTTAAATGAGCAATTTGTCTTTCAACAAGACAATGATCCAAAGCACACATCAAGAGTTGCAAAGAAATATTTTGAAGATAACGATTTGGAACTATTAGAATGGCCAGCTCAGAGTCCGGATTTAAATCCAATCGAGCATTTATGGTCGTATTTAGATACAAAAGTGTCTCGAGTGAACGTTACCAATGCTGAAAATTTTTTTGAGAAGCTGGTTTCTGCGTGGGAGGAAATACCACAGGAAATAATAGAAAATTTAGTGGACAGCATGCCCAGACGTTTACAAGCTGTCATTAAAGCTAAAGGTGGACATACAAAATATTAAAAGTAAGTAAAACTGTGATACACGATATTAAGAGGTTGATTTTTCGAACGTACCCATAATTTTGTCCATTTCTATTTTCAGATTGCTGGCATCTATTCATTGGAATGAAGAAAATAAAATTTATTTATTTATAATACTGTGTAGAAATTATCTGTTGATATATTAAATAAAATATTATCATACATTTTTCAAGTATTTCATTTAAAATCATTATAAAACATGGCATTTATAACATTATTTTGCTACGTACCCACAATTTTGTCCCTTACTGTATGTAGGTAATTGAGAAAATCTTAAAGCAATTTGCTAGTTTTAGAACAGGTATGTTTATGGTAAGGAGCTTTTAATATTGGGGAGGGGTAGTTTCGGCCACTATCTCTAAAAACTTGTTTTATAGATTTAAGTGCACTTAAAACTAATTGCCAATTTTTGATGGTATGTAGGGGGAGGGGGGTTGCATTTTTGAATGATTTAAGCTTATTGAATTCTTTGCATCTCAATTTTACTTCAGAAATACAAATTTATGTTTCAATCTATCTTTATGTTATGGTAAAACGTATTATTATTTTTCTGAATTAATTTATTATTTTTTTATTGGATAAAACAATTAAATATATGAAAAACAGTTTTTGTAGAAAATTATCACAGCTACAAATTAGTAAGATGTTTTTTGTTTTCGAGATATTTACAAAATACTGTTTGACCCCTAGGGGGTCAAATCGATGAGGAACTTTCTTCACACATTATTTAAAACCCTATTACTAAGGTGTATGCAAAAATTAAAACTGTTACAAAAGTTTTCCTTGTTGGATGTATATTTTTCCTCATTTATTTATAAATACAGGTGTCCACTTTCTGGAAAGTCAGGGAATTTATTATTTTTTTTTTTAGAAAATAGGGTAAAAAAGTTTATAAATTTTAATTGACGAACAAAAAAAGAGAAAAAGGTCATTGAATTGAAAGTGAGTAACGAGTGTAAAATTTTCATGTTATGTCCAAAAAAAAAGTCTTCAAATTTTATTTCTGCACAAAAGTCAGGGAATTTTATTTCCAAAAACCAGTGAACACCCTGAAATAATTAATAAATTGTTTTCTGTTAGACAAAATGACATATTAAATGCCTTCCACTTCCCAGGACCTTTGACATTATCAAAATGTAAATTGTGTTCCTGAAAAATATATTTAAATATTTTTACAACTCCAGGTACGAAAACTATCCTTCTATATGTGTAAATAAAATAGTCACATTGTATATTTGGCATTTGAATACACGCACCGACAAAATATACATGAGGTGTAGATTAGGCAGAAAGGGTTGGCAAAGGGTTAAGGATTTGGGTAAAGGAGTCTAATATATATGAAAATATTGCTATGGGTAAACTGGTTTTGTTGGGAAAATTGTTCGGGTTAACGTTAACTGAAGTTTGCAAAATTAATGCATGCTTCAGATGCCAGTGCTTGTCAAAATGTTATTTGTTTGAAATACGAAAGTAACTGTCTGTCTGTTACCTTTACACGGCTAAACCGCTGAACCGATCTTGATGAAATTTGGTAGGGATATGGTTTGTATCCTGAGGTAGAACATAGGTTACTTTGTATCCCGGAAATTTTAAAATGGGTGTGTGTAATTACACAGAAATCTGTCGCGGATAACAGCTTGTATTATATATTACAAAAACTAATTTTTTTTTGAAAATATTACGTATCTGACCTAATACAATATTAATTATAATCTAGGGTCTTAAACTTTATAACAGTGAAAGTTTCATCAAAATCGGTTCAGTAGTTTTGTATTGTTTTCAGATCAAAATAAATATAGATTTGTAAATAACATTGACATATTTAATATTTTTTTATTGAATACTTTTTCAACATCTCCTTAATCACCTTTTAATTAATTAAAGACCCGGTTTTTACCCAGGATGTTAGCCTCATAACCTTAACTAACATGATATCATACAGTTGATATAGCATTAAGTATACTATCATTAATGTAATTAATAAAATTAGTCTTACAAACTCCTTTCCTTTTTGCATGCGTAATAATAATTATATACAGGATGATTTACAATGAATGTACAAAAACTTATCAAGGATGATTTTCTAAACAAAAAAATTCATACGAAAGAGGTAAGGGCACCAGTATTAAAAGCAAGTTTTCTGTTTTTTTGGGTTAATGGGTTTGTTTTTTTGTAATTCTCATGAACTCATGTTACTAATAAAACAACTAACTCTTTATTTAATCAATTTAATTACCAAAGTCCGCAAATATAGTTTGTTTATGATTTTTCTCCAGTAATGGATAAAGTAAAACCAGTAATGAGCACATAGTGATGGACACTTGCTAATGATAAGTACTACGACACAAAAGAATCGTCAAATTTGAAACAATGTAATGCAGTTGCTATGATAATATAATAATTAATAAATAAATTATACTAATAATTAGTTTAAATGTCCACCATTTTGACACCTATTGGCCGATTATCATCAAATCACGCTGTAAGACAGTTAAATGTATATAAATTAATATTCTGAAATGGTAGTAAGTAAATATCAACAAATATTTCTAATTCAGTACATTTAATTTAAAAATAGCCATTACTGTGGTCATATCTGGTGCCAGTACCAGGTTATAACAATTACTTAAGTCTTGCTTTTTTGTTTAATGAAAGTAACAACCTCAATCTACTGTTAATTTTGTTCTGAATCACCCTCTATATACATAAACAATATTAATTATCAATCGTAGCTAATTTGGCCGCTAGGTATTTGCTAAACTAAGATGCTTTTTTGTCGACCTTAACCTCAGAAGTGGGTATAAATATTATAAACAGCAATAACACTTTTTTTTCGTTACGCCTTGTAGCATTTCCAGGCCGCAGAAGTAAAGTCAAGTTCTTATGATTTTTTTTTTCACACAGATAGTGAAAGTTCTCTTCGGTTATGTAATAGTTGTGTTTAGTTTATTATTATTCATCGAATATGCTGTAATGCTGACTTGAAGTCATTTATGTAATAAAAATAGCCTCTACTAATTTATAGTATAGAGTTAAATAAATTTTTTTCTATGACTAGTTTTGCTACAGAAATTTACACATTTTGTATTTATTTTAATTGATATTCCACAGAAAGATTATAATAAAAAAAACAATTTTTCCTATAGGGGGGAGGGGGATTTTTAATTACGACAAAAAATAAATCAAAATTTCGAAGCTAATCATCATATTTTTACTTATTTTCAGACATCTCTATAAACTACTAACGTTTTTTATCTTCTTAATAAAATAATCTTAGATCATTTACATAACGAAAAAGTCGAATCTTACCGTCAAATTTCCCCTTAATTAATCATACCGATATCGACGTTTCTGTTTTCTTTAAAATAAGACTAGATAATTAACGTTCGGCATATGCTACAACTTTTATATGGCCTTTATATACAAAATATGTCGCAAAAACCGATTATGTTTGATCTAACCTATAATCTCCTCTGTAGTTAGACTGTTTGCATAACTAATTAACAAATCTAGGGCAGTAACAATAGTTTAGTGGTCAAGGATAGAGACTACCAATCCGAAGGTTGTGGTTCGAAATCCGAACTCAATTTATATGCATGATATTGTAACACAATATATTATTCGAACCGTATACGGTGTATATATTGCATATATATATTTACTTGTACAGAGGTGAATTAGGCCTGTGTTTTCAGTTAATAAATAATTTAAAAATATTATCAGAATATTCATCTTTATGCGCAACTTAAACATTTTAACCAAAAATCAAAAATAGCATTTAATATAATACCTCTACGTCTTATTTTCTTGTATTTTAGTCGATATTTGTATGACGAGTTGAAGTTCACTGCAGGAAATTTCACTAAAAAATTTCGAATTTTTGATTTCGTTAAAAGTATGTTCATTGTATAGAAAATGACGTGAAAAGTTGTTTGTTTCAAACCGCAGGTCTGTATCTCAAACCGTTCTCGAGATATAGCCTCTCGAAGTTTCAGTTTTTTCAAATTTTTGGAGAAAAAAGGCCCTAACTTTTGAACGTGTGGTCGGAATTGATTTTAGTCGACGGATTTGAAATCAGCGTGTCAAAATCTATATAATGGCGTGTATAATACTTTAAAATCCGACAAAAAAATTTTGGTCAAAAATCGAAATTTTTTTAAGGTATACCCCTTTGAATTTTTTCGATTTTTCGCGAAATTTTTTTTCTTGAGTTTTAAGGTATTATACATGTCATTATATAGATTTTGACACGCTGATTCCAAATCCGTTGACTAAAATCAATTCCGACCACGCGTTCAAAAGTTATGGCCATTTTTCTTCAAAATTTTGAAAAAACTGAAACTTTGAGAGGCTATATCTCGAGAACGGTTTGAGATACAGACCTGCGGTTTGAAACAAACAACTTTTCACGTCATTTTCTATACAATAAACATACTTTTAACGAAATCAAAAATTCTAAATTTTTTAGTGAAATTTCCTTACAACCGACATACAAATATCGACTAAAATACAAGAAAATAAGACGTAGAGGTATTATATTAAATGCTATTTTTGATTTTTGGTTAAAATGTTTTAGTTGCGCATAAAGATGAATATTCTGATAATATTTTTAAATTATTTATTAACTGAAAAACACAGATTTGTATTAATTTACCCATAAATCAAGGGGAGCACTGTTTCCCTTGCTTCCATGGACGCTTCGTCACTCTGTTAAATAAACAATCTAAAACTAATTTATTTATTTATTTGTGATTCTATTCCATGTTCTTTTTCTTTCACGTTATTTCGTTGATATAATGATAAAATTTGTAAATAAGTAGGCTTGTACATTATCTTCCGGATTTATTTTAGACGAAATAAAGGATTGTTCGTGTTTTTCACGATCAGTAATGCAATTTTCAGTTTCGTGATTGTGCGCCATGTCCTTTTTGTGAACCGGTTCAATTTCTTTATTTTAAAATAACGTCTGAACCTTGTAAAACGATATTATTTGCTAGTTGCACGCGATTTTCAGAACATATGTTAAATGTAAAACAAATTGTACAAAGTTTATTTATAAATAAACCCACTTGCTTTGTTCGGTTGTATATAATGCAAAGTAAATGCCAATTTAGGGCACTTAAATACAATTTAGTACAGTGAAGTACCGACTACAAACTGACATTTGCAAAATTTAATTTAGATATTATTTTTGTAAAATAAAAAAGGATTTTAATTTTTTTTTGGTGAGGTTGTATATAAATATTAATTATATTTATATATATTTATATTATTATATAAATAAACTTTTTTTACCTAGCGTCCCCAACTATCATAACCAGGGTGTCCACTTTCTGGAAAGTCAGGGAAACCTAAAGTGGTCAGGGAAAGTCAGGGAATTTTTTTGAAAATTCTGAAAAGTCAGGGAATTGAATTTTTTTTGGAAAGTCAGTAAAAAAGTGTATAAATTTAAGTTGACGAGTAAAAAAAAGATCTTCAAATTTTTTTGTACATTCTGGGGCCCCTTGATCACTTCTTGCCCCCGAGAATTTTGAATCTGTGGTCAGGGAAAAGTTAGGGAATTTTATTTTCAAAAAACCGTAAACACTCTGATAACGCACCAATGTATTTACTCCCCCCCCCCACACCATTTTTATTTAATTTTCCAATAAAAAATCCTATACTACTCATTGTAATTTTACAATACTTTAAACAATAAATCATAATTACCAAAGCATAATATGAAGAGAAAAAATAAAAAATCAGTAACTTGAAACAATAGAATACAGACGTTAAAATGGCCGTGTTATGTTTTATCAAGTTGCATTTACATTTTCACGGCTTACTAATTGTTAACAAAGTCCGGCCTTCGGTCGGTTGTGTGAGATCATCAAGGGCGGCCAAATTACATAACATCTGTACTTTTTAATTTGAAATATTATGTTTAATTACATTTGTACCTAATTATCCCATCTAATGTCTTTACAGGCACTTTTGTGTTAATAAAAAAAACATTGTTTCGTTTTAATTATCGTGTTGGAAAAAATTCTTTTTGTTATAAGAAGTCGTCCGAGTCGACCGCGGGCGACTTAAAACCGTTCTTCTTTTCTATAACTTATATCTCATTAATTTTTTTCTACCTTTAACAATTTTTGAATACATACTAATATTATGAATGCAAAAGTAACTTCTATCTGTTTGTTAGCTTTTCACGACTAAACTGCTGAACCGATCTTGATGAAATTTGGCAGAGAGATAGCTTGCATCCCGAGGAAAGATATACCCTGAAAAAATTGTTAGATAAAAAAAATTGCGAAATTTGTACGCAAATTTTGGTGTAAATATCGAACATGTAAATATGCGAAACTAAAAACCTGTTTTCTTGACTACCATCATAACAGAAATCTGCATTACCTAACGTGTATTTCACGCGGGCAAAGTTGCGGGTAACAGCAAGTTTAAAATAATAATAATATGGTAATATATCGGTTTATTTGATTCTAACCTTCAATTGCGAAGGTTGCCATTGGAATTTTAAATGGAGACTCTTTATCGTACGTTACATCTTTTTAAATCATGTTTGAATTATTGAATTATAGCAGAGTTATTTTGCCCCAGAACATGCAAAAGCCGTGTATTTTTATTTTAAATAAGGCAATTGGAAGTCTTGTAACCTTGGCCGAATTTCGTTATCCCACTCGATGGGAGGTTTCGTTGCAGTAGCCTTGGAGACGCCAGACTGCAGAGATCTGCATCGATCTCTCCTCACTACACCGAGCCGCGCTGCATTGTGGGTATTTCACAATATCGAGTTCTCCTGGCAACAGTTTCTTTAAATATTGCATTCAAAATCAATAAAGAAGGCCAAGGACCTGGAAAAGTTTGCAGTAAACCCACCCTCACCTGAGATGGTGGTGTCCATAAATGGGTCGTTTCAAATTGATTCCAAAATATTATCAAAGTTTGAATGTAACTAACAATAATCAATGTTTTTTCTTCTGGGACAAGTTTATCTGCAACAAAAAAAAAAATGTAGTTTATGACACTAGATTAGTTCTAGATCTTTTTCCAGGCTATCGAATTGTTTACGAAATTTGCCTGTTTTAAATTAAATACAGCACTGTGTATCTCGTTTTATAGAAGTTCGACTGTATAAGAATTGTCGTTAGTTTAAAGTTTAAATCATTTGTATTGTTTAAAATAGCAGCCAGGCATGATGGGAAAATTAGTGAAGCGAACACTGTAAAAAAATCTGCTTTCAACTTTTACTCGTTTATTATTACAAGCCATAACGAACTGAAAGCACGACTTCAGTAATTTTTATAACCAAGTTATTTCAATACAGATATAATTGTTAATTCGTAATATTAATCTGAAATATATCATACTTTTATCTGATTAAATTTTGAGATATAAAGTAGCCTATGTCATTCCTTAGGGTGCAAGCTATCTCCCTGCAAAATTTCACCAAGATCGGTTGAGCGGTTTATTCGTGAAAAGCTAACAAACAGATAGATAGTAATTTCAGAAAATATATCCTCAAATTTTCCTAAAGCTTTACAAAACCTGCAGTAAAATAAAATTGTGTGATAATTTTCCACTGCAATATGTGACGAAATGTTGACTAAAAAATATACAAGAAAATAAGGTTATTTTTTTTAAATTTAAAATACCTATTGATTTAAAAAATGTTTAAAACAATAAAAATAAGGAACCACTTTTCGAACAAAGGAGTTTAGAATGTTCTTATACGCACTTAAATATATAAAGAATTGTAGAAAAGTTTGAAAATTGATTTTTAAAACGTTTAGAAAAGTTTTTTCTTTATTAAAAACGTGAAAGGCACGAATACACGACTTGAAGGACACTTTTGTAACTTCCACAAGGTTTAATTCTATTTTTACGTGATATAAAAATTTATTCTGATTATATATTCAGTAAGTACATGAATTAGTAAATAGGTGCCTACGTTAATCGTTATTATATCTGGTTTATAGTTTATTATTTATTATAGGAAGTGTTACAGTTTTTTTAAAGTCTATATTGATAATTTTTATAATAGTTTTTTTAACCCTCAACAAAAGAACTGGTTTATAAACTTGACATTTTTTGCTTGCTTTAAAATCTCATGAATGGAAATTATTAAAATTAGAGATTTCAAATCTTGAGGCTTCCGTGGTGATCTTGATATGAATCTGGGTGTAAGCCGCGTCGATTTGGTCGTGTTATCGGCCAACGTTTCGTCACACATTGCAGTGGACATCTTCAGGGCTCTTCTAAAAGTGTGCAATGTGCGACGAAACGTTGGCCGATAACACGACGGGCTTCTTTTTTGTAATTCTCATGAACTCATGTTACTAATAAAACAACTAACTCTTTATTTAATCAATTTAATTACCAAAGTCCGCAAATATAGTTTGTTTTTAAATTATAGCCTTTTATTGGACACTTGCTAATGATTACAAAATGATAAGTACTACGACACAAAAGATATAAAAGAATGAATCGTCTTTGAAACAATGTAAAGCAGTTGCTATGATAATATAATAATTAATTAATAAATTATACTAATAATTAGTTTAAATGTCCACCATTTTGACACCTATTTGCAAATTGTCATCAAATCACGCTGTAAGACAGTTAAATGTATATAGATTAATATTCAGAAATGGTAGTATGTAATCAAATATCAACAAATATTTCTAATTCAGTACATTTAATTAAAAAATTGCCATTACTGGATTCATATCCAAGACTGGTGCTAGTACCTTATTTGAATAAATCGCATCACCGCCGGTTTGGCTTAATTAAAATGGCGACGCTGCCATAACTTTTACTAAAGTGTCTCTAAAACTGTAATGCAGTGTTAGACCAAAGAAAAAAAAACAGCAACACATCGTATTTAAAAATGCATAGTGTTTAAGACACGATGTTGCCAGATTGTCCACTTTCTGGAATGTCAGGGAAGCCTAAAGTGGTCAGGGAAAGTTAAGAAATTTCTTTAAAAATCTGTAAAGTCAGGGGGGGAAGTCAGTGAAGAAGAAAAAAGTGTATAAATTTAAGTTGACGAGCAAAAAAAAGTTCTTCTAGAGGCCTCTCGATCACTTCTTTCCCCCGAGCCTCTAGTGGTCAGGGAATTTTGAATCTGTGGTCAGGGAAAAGTCGGGGAATTTTATTTTGAAAAAAACATGGACACCCTGGTTGCTGTTTTGTTTTTTTTCGGTCTAAACACGGCATAAGTTCGCGGGCATCGCGAGCGGTGAGCTGCGACACACGGACAGTTGTGACACCCTGTCACCAGATGTCGCTAGAGTCGCTCAAACGGCGCTTGACTGTTGACCTATATGTCATTGCCAAGTGAAAGTTGAAATAATCGTTTGTCCACAATTATATATGTATATATAGCTTTTTTTTATTATCATATGCAATTGTGTAGAAACGCGGTTACAGAAATAATAAAAACTAAATAAATATAATGCTGATTGATTTTTTTTATGTCGTGTTCGTTTTATTGTTATTGATTGTTGTTGACAAAAGAGTTTTTCGAAACCGGAGATTCTGAAACCTGTGGTCAAAATTCGATCATTATTTTACCTGCCTTAACGGCAACATACATACTTAATTTATTTTGTGCACGTCTAACCTAACCTGCTTTTACAACAAAAATTTCCAAATAAAAACACTGAATTTGACAGAAACCCAAAACTATTTATTTTTGCCACTTGGTGGCGCTAGGAGTATTGCTATGCTGTTTAACGATGCAAGAGGAAATAAACAAACAGCGAGAGGAGAAATCATGTGTGTATGTTAACTTTATTTTAACTGCCTTAACGGCAACATGTACTTATACAGATGATCTTAAGGTACAGTGCCTTTCGAATGATATAATTCTTTTTATAATAAATACTAAAAAAACGTGCGACAATTTTCGATGTTCACATATTAGTAGGTATATAGATTATCTACAAACCGTTCATTTTCTGAAATATAATAATAAAATTGAACAGTTTTTGAAGTTACTTTTATTTTTTTCTTTCTTAAAATAGTGACGTATTTAAAAGTTTATGGTCAGATTTTAAAATAATTTATATGGGACCACCTCGGGAGTATTCTCTTTCAAAATCGTCAAAATTGGTGCATATTATACCCAAGCATACATAAAAAATATATACAGCCGTTTTGAGAACCTGAAGTCGGTTAAAAATACATTTTATTTCTGTTTCGTCATTTTGGTAAAAAAAAAACGGCATAAGAAATACATATAAAATTCTAGAGTTCATCTTGTTACGTAACACAGTTTTTTAAAACAAACAACTCAAAAACAATCGGCAAGAAGTTTGTGGTACATTTAAACTAAAATTAATAAATACACTGGCTTGCTAGTGTTACATAACAGACAGACAGAAAGCCGATCTGCGAAGGTCAAGTATCTACGAATATAATTATTTCCGGGTTCGATGAATCATTAGAATTTTCGAAAAATCTTTCTGATCGGCCGGGTGAATAATCCGAAACTTCGAATGATACATATAACGAAACAATTACGTATAAGTATTAATTACTAGGTAAATGTCAATATAATTAATGTGATACAAGAATATGTCACGCAAATTGGGGTAAAAAAGGTTAATTGTTTCAAAGTAATTACGTATTTCTAATTGTAACATAGTTTGTTTAATTATATAGCTTTCCTGATAGCTGTTGTTTTGGGTAGATGTCGGGATGTCACCATGGTATTACATTTTAATGTTTTAAGTAGAAAGGATAGTAGCTTTACATTTTTATAACTGTATAACTATACTTAAGTTTGGTTTTTGTTTTTTTAAGAATACACAACTGCTTTGGTACCTCTGAAACAGAGCCTATGCATTTACAATAAACTGTCCGTGGCCTACATAGTAAGTGTAATATGACTCTTTGATGCAATATCATTAACTGCGTTACTGTTTTAGGTAAAAAAATGTATTTTAAAATAACAACATTTACTTTATTTATAACTTGCTTGTTGCGAAAAAAAAAGAAAAAACAAAAAATATGTTTTTTACCAGTTGATCTTAATTATTTATATAATTTAAGAGTTCAAAAAAATATATATATAAGTGGTACCAGTCTTGGTAAGGACTCCAGTAATTCAGTAATGGCAAAATTAATTGTACTGAATTAGAAATATGTGTTGATATTTAATTACTACCATTTCTGAATATTAATCTATATACATTTAATTGTCTTACAGCGTGATTTGATGACAATTTGCTAATAGGTGTCAAAATGCTAGACATTTAAACTAATTATTAGTATAATTTATTTATTAATTATTATTTTATCATAGCAATTGCTTTACATTGTTTCAAATTTGACGATTCTTTCTTTTATATCTTTTGTGTCGTAGTATTAATCCATCACACTACTGGTTTTACTTTATCCATTACTGGAGAAAAAACGTGAACAAAATAAAATACTATAATTTAAAAAATAAACTATATTTGCGGACTTTGGTAATTAAATTGATTAAATAAAGAGTTACTTGTTTTATTAGTAACATGAGTTCATGAGAATTACAAAAAACAAGCCCATTAATCCAAAAAACCGAAAACTTGCTCTTATAGCGACCATAACTGGTGCATTTACCTTATTTTTCAAAAATTGTCCTTAAGTCCAAGTACATTTAATTAAGTACAAGTATAAGTACTTTTTTTGAAAAATTATTTAAGTAGGTAACATGTTATAGTACTTAAGTATATTTATTTTATTTATAATGTATACATTATGTATATTACAAGATATAAACAGACTACGTAAACTTTAATATTTTATATACTACAGTGGTGGGTTCTGAAAAAAATGCTGTGGGGGGATGTACTACAAATTTACACAATTATCTTACCTTACATAATAAAAAAATATATTAATTTTAATCTAAAAAATTTATTGTTAAAAAATAATGAGTGATTTGAATATTTCAATTAAAAGATTTTTGGTTTTACCGGAAATATATATTTTTATTATTTTTTTATTTGTAATTTTAATAATAATCTTTTTGTTACAGGTACGTTGCTTGAAAATTGATTTAAAGTATTGGTATGTATAAAAGTGAATTTGTGTATTATTGATTATAATTAAATTTGAATTTTTACCACGCTTAAGTATTGATTCAAATTCAATATTGAATTGTTTCAAGACACCTACAATCCAAAAAAAACTGGCTTTTCTATACGAATTATCTCAAAAAAAAAATCCAAAATAAAAAAAGACATACCCCGTGCACCCCATCTGAACGCGCCTATGCTCGTAACATATGAGAATATTTGTAAATCTGGAATGTAGGTTATTGGTATATATCCATCTATCCAAGCTTTTTTAGTCAAGGAAGTAAATAAAAACATAAAAATAAAGCGCCGACGTATGGTAGCATACTGGGGGAAATGGGAGGGGGGGAGGGGGAGGGGTCTATTTATATTCTAAAATAGATCTCTGTAGAGATATAACGTTTAAGTGATCTTGTTGTTTCATTTAAATTAATTATAAAATCAATAGGTTCTAGGAAATTAACAGTATTGAAAAAACTAACTTTTCAAATACTTATAATTTGAATTATAAACATGAACCGATTTAGCTGAAATTTGGAATGTGTATATATTATTTATTAAATAGAAACAACTTCTTTGTTTAAACGTCAAAAAATTTAATAAAGAATAAGAATTCGCAAGCTTTCGATTCACAGAATCATCGTCAGGCTAATAATATATATATTTAACGTCACTATTAGTATATTATTATTTATTAAATATATACAGGGTGATCCATTAAATTGATTTTTAATTATTACAAGTGTATAAAGTGGTAATTTTACAGGCTTGTTCCGTATTTGATTTTTTTCGAAAATGACTATGATATAAAATAAAATTAGAAACAATGTAAAGCAGATGCTATGATAACATAATAATTAATAAATAAATTACACTTGACCGATTGTAATCAAATTAAGCTGTTTTACAGTCTGGTTTTATAGAGGAGCTCGCAAAATTTGCTAGCTTGCAAGCACTCTCAAATGGGGTATTAATTCTGTACTAGTATCTATGGAATTTAGAGCAGTGACACTTCAACTAATTGTAACACAGTTGGCGACTTTGACTACAAAATAATTTTCATAATATCACCACTGTTTTAATACCGTTGGTGTTTACTTACCACGTGTGTGAAAATTGTAAAAAGAACTGTCAGATACGTTTGAAACCTCATTTGAAAGTGCTTGCTAGCTAGCAAATTTTGCTAGCTAGTTTATAATACCGGATGTACAGTCACCTGCATTAATGGTCTTGCAGTTTGTATTCATTTTCGTTTATCACAAACTTAGTAGGCTTCTCCCATTTGATTATTATAATATTTAAATCATTTCTCCATGTATCAAACAAAGACAGATATTTTGAAATTCATTTGCTAGATAAAGAACTACTCTTCGTTTATAATACATAGGTACTCATATATATTTGTGCGATTAAATTATTATGTAATCTATTGAAAATTGTATATGTAAATTTTGTGGCAATAAATAAGTATTTGATATTCCGAATTTTAGTATTTAAATATATTAAACTTGATAGAAAAAGATAACCGATGATGTTTGTCTTTAAATTTAGAATCTGTTGTAAGCGATTCTAGCCTTTAGGGTGCCAGACGAGTTCTGCAGGCGACTGTAAGTGTTTATAGATTATGATTCAGTAAATTTTTCTAATTTAGTACATTTAATTAAACAAGTGACCAATAATGGGGTATGATGATCCAAGACTGGTACTCCAGTACCTTATATCCAGAACATATTTCAAAACAATCCATATCTTGAAAACCTTGTAAATTTTTACATACATACCTATTTATGTTTATTTGATATGCAGATATTACTAAATATTTATAATGTAAATATAATAACGTGTTTTATATTTATATAAACAATCATAAACACGCTTTATTTACAAATATATTATTATCTAGGCTGTTATCAGAGACAGGCTGTATCGTTCGTCCGATATCATACATATGTGTAATGATTACCATACGAGTAGATATCGCTATTATGATTATTGCAATGTTCGTGTTGCCGCTTCGCACCGCTAGATGGCATTACTGGCGTTAGATAAATCGTAAATTTGATTTATGGAAAATATCGATAATATCGTTTTTTTGGGGAGAATATTTTTTTTACTGAGTTATTGAAGTTTTCAGCTAAAACCGTCAAGAGATTTTAAAAAATACAAATTTCGGTACCAGTTGGGCGTGTGAGGAATTTTTGCATCACAGTTTCATATAAGGTACTGGTACCAGTTGATATTTGATTACTACCATTTCTGAATATTAATCTATATACATTTAACTGTCTTACAGCGTGATTTGGTGACAATCGGCCAATAGGTGTCAAAATGGTGGACATTTAAACGAATTATTAGTGTAATTTATTTATTAATTATTATATTTTCATAGCAACTGCTTTACATTGTTTCAAATTTGACGATTCTTTCTTTTATATATTTTGTGTCGTAGTACTTATCATTAGTAAGTGTCCATCAATGCGTGCTCATTACTGTTTTTACTTTATTCATTACTGGAGAAAAAACATAAACAAAATAAAAGACTATAATTTAAAAAACAAACTATATTTACGGACTTTGGTAATTAAATTGATTAAATCAATTATTAGTTATTATAAAAGCAAGGGGATCAATCCCTCCCCCCATATGGGATTGATCCCCCCCCCCCATGAGTCTACTTCATGAGAAAACTCAAAGACATTTTTTAAACTCTTCTATTATGAACAAAATCAACATTTTTTTTAAATGCAATAGTTAATACGAAAAGAGTCTAATAGAATTTTATTTTCAGCTTTTTAGTCGGTTTTAAAAGGCAAATTAATTTTTTTAAACGTTTTTTAATATTTTTTATTATACATACATGAAATGTACTGTATAATAAAGTATAGTAATCATGAAAAAATCGAGATTTTAATGGAATTGCACGTATTGAGGGTCCCTGAATCAAAAAATATGAGATTAAATACTAAGTCATATCCCCCTCCCCATCGCAAAAAGCTATCTACGCCACTGCCACAGCCTGGACTATTATAAAAGCTCATGATAATTTTCTATCTATCTCCCATAGCACTCTCATTTTCACACATTTTTATATATAACTCTTGACACCGCTACAGTAGAACCTCACCTATCGTGCGACACATGAATGAGTTGAACATTTGCGATCTTAACACGTGTTGTTCAGCTAAACCAAACCAGTCGTGGTTCGTACATTGAACAGTGTAGACGTGAGACAACGCTCTCATGTCTCTCTTTCACAGTGTTTGTGTTTGTGTCTATATGTGCATGTGTGTGAGGTGGTGATATACTAATTATTGTTAATAAGTGTTCCGAATATTGGTGTGGGGCATTTTGGGTGATAATGGAGTTAGCACGTAGAAGGTAGAGTATTGATTTTTTTGACCAGATTATTATTGTACAGTGAAATTTATCTAAAACGGAGTTTTTCCTATGAAAAATAATACCGCTGAAATGGAAACGAACGTATTATTTTATTTCGATTGATTCTATCGTTTCTTAAGAAAACATTTTTTTTTTTTTAATTCAAAACGTCCTAGAAGGTATTTAAAAATACGTTTTGAGATTACTAAAAATTTAATGCACATTTTAAATGTTTTAACTCGATAATTTCGTGTTTCCAAAATTCAATTAAGCAATTTTTCATTGAACAAAAAAAAAATAATGTCTCATATTATGAATCATGTGAAGTAGGGAAAATACAGCCTATGAAAAATAATACCGCGGAAATGGAAACGAACGTATTATTTTATTTCCAAAAGGTTATTGATTCTATCGTTTCTTAAGAAAACTTTTTTTTTATTCAAAACGTTCTAGAAGGTATTTAAAAATACGTTTTGTGATTACTAAAAATTTAATGCACATTTTAAATGTTTTAACTCGATAATTTCGTGTTTCCAAAATTCAATTAACAAAAAAAAAATGAATGTCTCATATTATGAATTTAGGTAGGTTTTACTGTATTTAATTTTTAAATATAAAACTTTGAAAAAAATCTTAAAATACACTAGATACAGTTAAATAAAAGTACAATATTATCTCGATTTATTATTAAATAAAATTCAAAAATATATATTTGAAAAAAAAACTAGCATTTCACTTTTTATTTCCGTTGAATATCGACATATAGATGTCCTACTGTATGTCTACAGTACACGACAGATGTGCAATAGTGCCTAAGGTGGTTGTTATTAAAGGAAATGGTGCTCTTTTTTATTCAGCTTTTGTATAAGAGGGGTTGGAAAGTCATGTTTGAAAGTAAAATTTATATATTCCATATGTTTAAATATTCAATCAGGAATATCGTTAGATTTTTTTTTACTGTCTTTATATATTAATGCTTGTAAAAAAAATTTAAACAAAAATATGGTACTTGCACCAGTCTTGAATAATACCCCAGTGTTGAACATTTTAAAATTATAAATATTTGTTGATATTTGATTATTGCCATTACTGGATATTAATCTATATACATTTAACTGTCTTACAGCGTGGTTTGGTGGCAATTGGTCATTTTGTTTAAAAATAGTGTATTTTCTTATGTAAATTCTTTATTTTATAACTTTTGTGTAATTTTCTCAAGTGTTCAAAAAAAAAACTATTTGCAGATTTTGGTAAATAAATTGATTTAATAAAGAGATACCTGTTTTGTTAGTAACATGACTTCATGTGTCTTAAATCGTTCAAGACTGGTGCCAGTATTTTACTTGTGTATATTTTTAAATGTGCCAAATTAAAAATCAGTTTATTTATTCGTCTTTGTTGTTAATAATTAAGAACAATGAATTGCGATTAATTTTAATTAATACAAATATGTTTAAATTGTAAAATTACTCATGAGTATGTGTTTAAAATATGAATCATCATTACAGATATGAAATATGTATTATAGTATGTTCGTTCTCATGATAAAAATGTGTCATTATTTTAATTCAGTTTTTTTTTCAATACGTGTACTTAAATATAAATAAATAAATTTTCTGTCATATGTTTTCTGTATTTGTTTTAATCGATATAAAAATATTTATATTAAGAGTAACATTATATTATATACACAGTATGATCTTTTTTAACCCCCTTATATAAAAGGTATTCCCCTAGGTCCCTTTCCCCACACTAGATGTTATGTTAAACTTTAAAATGTGTTTGAAACTGTCACATAGGTTTAAATATTTTTAAAATGAGTTTTTTTTATAGTATAGGGGGGGATATACTTTTATATAAGGAGGTTATACTGTATTAGAAATTCAAAATTTTATAATTTACCGACAAAGGTGTAGAAAATCAAGTAATTATAAATTGACTTAACATTTTTAATATCGCTAGCACCATTTGGCCGAAAAAAAATCACAGCGTGCAAAATAAATATTCTTCTTTCACATGTCCTTGAACAGAGGACCATGAACCTCGTTTAGCCAAACCCCCCCCCCCCCCCCTTCACCGATCACCGCATTTATATTATCCGATAAATAAATGATCAAATATGATATAGAATATTTTTGGTATTTTTATAAAACACCCACGATAGTAAAATTATATTTAAAAAAATCATCGTTAGGAAATCATTTCGAGGTCGGTAGTTGTGTAAAGTGACCTTTTAAAAATATCATTTACAAATGCCATTGTTATAAATATTTGGTGTATTTTGTGTCTGATATCATCTTGGATTGTTGCAGAGAATTATTGATTGATAATGTTGTAATTATTTTGTAATTGTATTGATTTAAATACAGTCAAACCTGGAGAAGGCGAATCTAAGAATATATATATATATATATATTTTGAATTGAAAACCATACAAATCTTTGAAGCTTTTTATGCATTTTTCGATTTTGTTATTTTTGCCCCAATACTAAATTTTTATTTAAATTTAAAAAAAAAACATTACCTGATTATTTTTTCGTATATTTTTAATTTTTTGACAATTTTTATCTAAATCTAAATTTATGCAAACGTGAAAATGAATAGCAATTAAAAGAAAAAAAACAAATAACGATTTTGAGATAAATCTTTATAAGTAAATATTTTACAATACTCCCCCTTACACACGATTTTGATAATTTTGAATTAGAATCGTCCTCAAACCAGACCCAACCATCCAACCAAGTTTCATTAATATCGGTTGAGTGGTTCATGAGTTATGCGTGTGACAATGATTCAGGGGACAGACACACAGACAGACAGACACGGAACGAATAGTATTTTTTTGACTTGAAACGGAAATTTTGAAATCGGAGAACAATTTTTTTGTCTCATTTTAAAACGATCACAAAGCTTCTCGTATCTTCGATATTGCGAGGAAGCAAAAGTATACATTATAAAATAATCGACTTATAGAGCGTATACTATATTTTTAAATTAACAAAGAAGCATCAATTTATCGAGGTTAAACGATCACAAAGCTTCTCGTATCTTCGATATTGCGAGGAAGCAAAATACATTATAAAATAATCGACTTATAGAGCGTATACTATATTTTTAAATGAACAA
Source organism: Sialis fuliginosa (assembly GCA_961205875.1). Lineage (NCBI taxonomy): Eukaryota > Metazoa > Arthropoda > Insecta > Megaloptera > Sialidae > Sialis > Sialis fuliginosa. Next base: position 18,621,101 of record OY540818.1, on the reverse strand, counting down.
AAAAGCATCAACTTATCGAGGTTGTACAATATATTTTTTTCGATTAATCCAGATATTTATCATGTCGATTGCGCAATAATAATATTAATCTGAATTAATGTTTATTTCCATTGCCAAAACGTGACGAAACGTTGGGATGTGGTCAGACAGGCAGGATCACGAAACACGTAAATTATATTGATGAAATTTGAACGGATTTTAGTTATGTATTGCTGTACTTAAGTTTGACGTGTTAGCATCGAAGTGTGACCTTTGTTAACGAAATATTTTTTTTGAGGTTATGTGAAAAAGTGTATTTTTTAATTTTTGATTTTTAAAATATTTTTATACTTGACTGACGAAGAATGTATTATTTTTTGAGGAGTAAAATAAAAAAACGGCGTCCGTAAGTGAATTTTAATGTTTTTTATTTAATATACGATAATGTCAGGTATTATAGAAAAGCTAGAAAATTTGCTAGCTAGCAAACACTTTCAAATAGGGTATTAATTCTGTGTTTTTATCTATGGATTTGTTGGCAATTCCGACTGTACAAAATAATTTTCATAATATCGTCACTGTTTTAATATCGTTGGTGTTTATATACCACGCGTGCGCGAAAATTGTCAAACACTTCATGAAACTAAAGGAGAACTGTCAGTAGGTTAGAAAAAGTGCTTGCTAGCTAACAAATTTTTCTAGTTCGTTTATAATACCAGACATATGCCTTGTATTATAAAGAATTTACCTGAATGCAAATGCAAATTAGCTTCAAGCTAACGCTATCTGCTAGGTATAAAATATAAATGACACACACTCACAGATGTAGCAAATAAAATAAAATAAGTACAATCAGCGACTTAAAATTTACATTCTTATTCATTTATTACCACTGCTTAAAAATAACGAGCACTTTCATAACAGTTTGACACATAGCAGATAGCGTTAGCTGGAAGCTAATTTTCATGCGCAAGCTTCTATATTTTGAACCAAAACTAAATCAAATTCGTTCTATGAATTGATAGATATATTATATTGTCTATGGATTTTAACAGTCTAGTAAATCCATTGTATTGAGACATAATTTGATATCCTGTAAAAGATGTTTTTTAATTGTGTTCATATTTAGATTTAAGTAGCTATAGAAGTTATACTGTATTGTAATTTTTAATATTTTGAACTGGGTATTAATTTCTGTGATATTATCTGTGAATTTATTTTGGAATTAAGAACAATAGTGTATTTAAATACAGTTGGTAACTCTGATCGTAATATTTCAAAAATAAAGCAAGATAGAGAAATATCTTTTGGGCAAAAGTTGGTGGGTTTAAAAGTCGCTGTCTAAATTATTTTAAATAAAGATCTATGTAGAGGTAATTCTATAATTTTCGCCGAGAATACTTTTGTTCGAAACTCTGGGGTAATTAAATTGGAACAACCTGTACATTACCATTGTTTTTTTTTACTTAAATTTTTTTACTTTAATTTCTGTGATTGTGTACGAACAATAGTATATTTAAATACAGTTGGTAACTCTGATCGTAATATTTCAAAAATAAAGCAAGTTAGAGAAATATCTTTTGGGCAAAAGTTGGTGGGTTTAAAAGTCGTTATCTAAATTATTTTAAATAAAGATCTATGTAGAGGTAATTCTATAATTTTTGCCCAGAACATTTTTGTTCGAAACTCTGGGGTAATTAAATTGGAACAACCTGTACATCACCGTTGTTTTTTTTACTTACTTACAGGGTGTCCACTTTCTGGAAAATCAGGGAAGCCTGAAGTGGTCAGGGAATTTATTAAATTTTTTTTTGGAAAGTCAGGGAATTTATTATAAATTCTGGGAAGAAAAAAAAAGTGTCTAAATTTAAGTTGACGAGCAAAAAAAGTCTTCAAAATTTTACACATTCTAGAGGCCTCTCACTTCTTGCCCTCAGAGAATTTTGAATCTGTGGTCAGGGAAAAGTCAGCGAATTTTATTTTCAAAAAACTTTACTCATGGAACTATCATACATAAGTTTAATACCCCGTTGAAAGTGCTTGATGTAATTTTCTATTGTTCGTAATTTTGATTTCTAGGAGTAAACATTTTTTTTTAAATATGTATTTCCTACTATTTTATGCCCACGTCTGCGTTAATATATTACCCATAGTGCCGTTCTAATGTTGCGTTTTCACTGAATATTTCATACACATTATTATATAAGACAACGTGCAATGCATAATATGTGAAGATATTTCATTTGAAAGTGCTGATAAAGGTATACCAGTGGCGGGTATTAAAAAATATAAAAAATAATTGTATAATGAAAAAAATTAAAAGGAAATTAATTTGCATGATGTTTTTATGTATGCTAAACTTAATAATTAGAAAATAAATAAAAAATTAAGTATTGTTCGGTTATATGCAATAATTCAGATGATAAAGGTGGACCAGTGGCGGGTATTAAAAAATATAAAAAAATGTATAATGAAAAAAATTAAAAGGAAATTAATTTGCATGATGTTTTTATGTATGCCAATTTAATAAATAAAAAATTAAGTATTGCTCAGTTATATGTAATAATTCAGATAGACACGTTGAAAAATGAACAGTTATTGTCATGGTGTGCTATGATTCATAATAATTCATGTAGTCATTTTAAGGTTAATTCATTATTAACCTTATAAAATTATATGTCTCGCTATTTTGCGAATTGTTTTTATTTTATTTGGGTGTACCAGTTCAGTATAAATAAATATAAATCCATATTTTTTTATAATCTTTGACCCAAATCCGATAGTTCAGTGTTTCATACTTGAATTAATATTTTACTTTCTTATATTGTAAAATATTGTAATTGTAAAAATTGATGGGATTTTTTATAAAATGAAATTAAAATTTATATGGTGATAATCTCTTTAAAATATCAAGTTCACATTATATCGATGGCTTTAGAATTTTAGATCATAACATGATAACTAACGTTGAATTGATAATTTTGGCAGTATAATTAAAGTAACCAATTTTTCTTCGCTATGACAGTTGTGGGCTACATGTAGAAAATAATTTTACACCCTATTTAAAACAATTGAAAAAATGTATTAATTTTATATCTGCTCAAGGCCCAATATGTCTAAAATTTATTTAAAATATAAAACCCAATAAAAAATTTAAGTACATATAGTAACAGCATTGTTACCCGCGACTTAGTTCGCGTTAATGAAAACAACACCATGAAGTTTAGGTTAGGTAAATGATACAAATTTATGTATGACAGTCGATACAACAGTTTTTTTAAGTTTCGCATTTGCACGCAAGATGTCTACGCCAAACAAAACACAAATGTCCTTCCTTAGAATGTAAACTACATCCTTGCCAAAAATCATTAAAATTAATGGTTAGTCGTGAAAAGGTTACACGCATTTATAATATTAGTATGGATATTGAAAATTTACGAAATCCAGTTTTTGATTTTTAATATGTGAAGAAAATCATGCGGAGGCCACACAGCCACTTATTTTTTTTTGTACCCATTCGCAACAATAACAACACCATCTTGCGGGTGAATGTCGTATGGTTAGCTGCCTCCATGCCCTTGGACAGAACCGATTCCATCGTGTTCGAACATTGACCTACGCGCAGTACGATTACAAACGGCCTTGCCGGACAGAGACAGCGATATCCCGCCACCGCAGTGCGTCCATTGCGCCGTCCTTCTCGCACGAGCGCGCTGTAATTGATGGGTAATTGGTCCGGTAGAAAGAAACGGCATGATGGTTTTTTTTTTTTTTCGTGAACTGATGTATTTTTATAAAGTGATGGTCGAGAAAAGTTCTGTAATATTTTTACAAGCTTTGAGCAGGATGTCCACTTTCAGGGAAGTCAGGGAATTTATTAATTTTTTTTTAGAAAGTCAGGGAAAAAAAGGAAAAGGTCATTGAATTGAAGTGTAAAATTTTTTAGTTAAGACCAAAAAAAAAGTCTTCAAATATTATTTCTGCACATTCTTGCTCCGGGGCCCCCCGAGTCAGGGAATTTTGAATCTGTGGTCAGGGAAAAGTCATGTAATTTTATTTCCAAAAACCAGCGGACACCCTGTTTTTTTTTTTTTTTTAAATAATGAATATTTTAGAAAATATGATCAGTAATATTTTTTTCTCGCCTTCCTTTTTTTATTTTGAGGCACAGAACCCTATATAAAATAGTTTGGAAATTATATTTAGAAATAAAACAATGTCACTCGACACGTGTTTCGACTTCACAATAAGTCCTCATCAGGAGCCTAACAACAGTTCAAGTCTAGTGTATATTTTTAGTAACTAATCATATTTAGTGTTGTAATATTTTTAACCGTATATATATTTTTCTTACCACGCCACTGTTTCTACGCACGGGCGTGCGTAGCCTGGAAATTCACGCATTATCCACGCATTTGTGCGAACACAATACAGTATACATCATAATAATAATATAATATAGTGTTTCAACTAAAATAATATTTGTTTTATTGTTTTCGCCACTTTCGCTTTCACCAACTTTCGTTTTGGCCGCAACTGAAAGTATTATTTTTTTTTTGTAAGTTCTCTTGTACCTATAATAATATCTACCGGAATATATACATAATAATGTGTGAACGGTGACAATAGGGACTGATTTACAGGGCCGAATTTAAAAACCCTATATACCTAAACTGGATAATATTAATTAATTAATTAATTGATTGAATAGATATTGCTTTCATCGAGTATATGTATAGACTCAAGTCATACAAATACATGTTCTTCTCACATAATTAACCCATGGTTCTACGTCTTATTTTCTTGTATTTTAGTCGATATTTGTATGACGAGTTGAAGTTCACTGCAGGAAATTTCACTAAAAAATTTAGAATTTTTGATTTCGTTAAAAGTATGTTTATTGTATAGAAAATGACGTGAAAAGTTGTTTGTTTCAAACCGCAGGTCTATATCTCGAACCGTTCTCGAGATATAGCCTCTCAAAGTTTCAGTTTTTTCAAAATTTTTAAGAAAAATGGTCATAACTTTTGAACGCGTGGTCGGAATTGATTTTAGTTGACGGATTTGAAATCAGCGTGTCAAAATCTATATAATGACATGTATAATACTTTAAAATCCGATAAAAAAAATTTCGTTAAAAATCGACATTTTTTTAAGGTATACCCCTTTGAATTTTTTCGATTTTTCGCGAAATTTTTTTTTTTTCGAGTTTTAAGGTATTATACATGTCATTATATAGATTTTGACACGCTGATTCCAAATCCGTCAACTAAAATCAATTCCGATCACACGTTCAAAAGTTATGGCCATTTTTCTCCAAAAATTTGAAAAAACTAAAACTTTGAGAAGCTATATCTCGTGAACGGTTTGAGATACAGACCTGCGGTTTGAAACAAACAACTTTTCACGTCATTTTCTATACAATAAACATACTTTTAACGAAATAAAAAATTCTAAATTTTTTAGTGATATTTCCTGCAGTGAACTTCAACTCGTCATACAAATATCGACTAAAATACAAGAAAATAAGACGTAGAGGTATTGTAATCATTAGCAAGTGTCCATCACTGTGTGCTCATTACTAGAGAAAAAACATAAACAAAATAAAAGGCTTTAATTTAAAAAAAAAAACTTTGGTAATTTAAATTGATTTAATAGAGAGTTACTTGTTTTATTAGTAACATGAGTTCATGAGAATTACAAAAAAGAAACCGATATACTCGTATAAATCCAAAAAAGACAGTATACAATGCTCTTAAAGCAGCCAAGACTGGTACCAATACCTTATACAGTCTCGTTTGTATCTCGTAGTTGATATGAGACTCAGAAAAAACTTATAAAATTTTTAAACTGCTTAAACGGTGAAATGAATATAATAAATATATGAAATTACAATTTTGTGACCGACTTTTCGATGTTAATATTTAACATGTTAAATTTCATGTGTGGGCAAAATGTCTACATGAAATTAGCGTGTCTTTTGTCTTTTGTACATGGTATATGTTACAGTTTTTACTTGTTGTTCCTACTTGAACAAAGTATTGTTTCACAAGTAGTCAATTTAAGAGAAATTTTCTTTGAATACTTTTTATTATTGCGGGTGAAATTTATACATGTACCCACCTACCTGGGTTTAAAAGTTGATTTATATTATAGGCCATATAGACTGCCATAGATTGCCAAAATATTGCTTACTTTTTCCCATTTATTTGTTATTTTTTTAGGAAGTAAAAAAATAAATAATAGCGACTTAAAAAAAACAGGTATATAAAAATTAAATTTAACAGTTTTTGAAGTCTTTTTTTTCTTATAATGTTTTTTATTAGCTTGGCAACTTGGCAGCGATTTCAAAAACTGTGAAATTTAATTTTTATATTTTTTAAGTCGTTTTTAAAATGTTTATCTCCAAAGTCCATGGCCAGATTCTGTTAAAATTTTTATAGGGCCACCTCGGTAGTATACTCTTTCAAATAAATAAAAAATCGTCAAAATTTGTGCATATTTGTCCAAATTATGCCCGAACATACATAAAAAATAAATTGTCGAATTGAGATCCTCTTTTTTTGTAGGAAAATTGTCAAAATACATTTAAAAGTCATTACATAGACTTAAATAAACATATTTATTTCTGTAGATATTTTCGAGTAAATCCTTCAAACTGAAGGAATAATAATTACATTATTTTATTTTAAAAGTTTACGTGTTTTAAAAAAAATTGCACGTCAAGTTCAACTAGACATAGAATAATTTTTTTTCTGGTAAATATATCAAAAATCAAATAAATGTTTTGGCAAGTGTAATACCCGGTTGTTTCCACAATTAAACGTCAATGTTAATACTAGCAGATCCTTGGTACTTAACTATATAATACTTCAAGTTCATACGACTCGCTGATAGCTCATTGCTGTAACTTGCCAATTTTTCGCGGCCGTTAAAAAACTTTTACGTGCAAAAAAAAGTGAACGGCGTGCGTCTGTGCCAGTAGCGTACCATTAAAATAATTTGAACTATTTTTAATTATGTTCAGATATATTTTATTTCATGCTGTTCCATCATTTATTTTAAAAAATTGTAGGAATTTTATATATTTGGCATCCTTTTGAAAAATTAATTATAAGATCAGATACTGAACAGATTTTGATAAAATCTGCACCAATGTGTTCCTTGAAATTTCAGAATTTCTATAAGGTACATAATCACGCTATCATTAAAAAGAGTTGAGCAGTAAATAAATCAATTACGCAGGTAAAAAAAATTAGCGAGCTGGTCATTTAATCATAAACTATAAGAGATAGATAAAAATTATTTGGGGAAGTTTTGTCGAGTTCAATTAGTTCTACATAAAAGTTCGCACGTCTTGGGAAGGAACTCAATAATGTCAAATTTTTAATTTAATTACATTTAACTGTCTTACAGCGTGATTTGATGACTATCGGCCAATAGGTGTCAAAATGGTGGACATTTAAACTAATAGTATAATTTATTTATTAATTATTATATTATCATAGCAACTGCTTTACATTGTTTCAAATTTGACGATTCTTTCTTTTATATCTTTTGTGTCGTAGTACTTATCATTAGCAAGTGTCCATCACTGTGTGCTCATTACTGGTTTTACTTGATCCATTACTGGAGAAAAATCATAAACAAAATAAAATGCTATAATTTAAGAAACAAACTATATTTGCGGACTTTGGTAATTAAATTGATTAAATAAAGAGTTGATTGTTTTATTAGTAACACGAGTTCATGAGAATTAAAAAAAAAAACGAAAGCGGTCATAACTGGTGCCTTTACCTTCTATACTTGTATCTAATTTTAATATTTATATCATTTTTTATAATATGCAAGAAAAGAGTATTTTCAACCTGCAAAATTTTAAATAGTATACATTTACCACGGATTATTTTAATGTGCAAAACAAATGCAAGATATGTGACACATCACAGCGCGAATGCCCGGTACTTTTTCATGTGAACTTATTTGTTTTGATTTCTGAACCCTGTGATCAGATGCTGCAATAACATAATCTGACCCGGCTCTGACGTGAGATGATGTGTTTTTTTTTTCGCTGCGACGATTACCACCGTGGTAGCGTTGGTTTTGCTACGCCCACATTTGCAAGGACACCGCCGTCGGCAACGTGGTGGTGGCAACGATCTATAGCGCGCGTGATCTCTCGCAGACTTCTTACGCAAATAGAATGTTGCATCGTTGCGAACGCACGTATTATACAGACGTTTAAAAAAAAAAAAAAAGAGAGACATAGAACTCTGTAATTGTAAATGGTAGAAAGTTCGAAACTGTCTTAAAATGAACGTTATATAGTTAAGTAATACGTATTAAAATTTTAAATCATTTAGAAGGACCGTTTAGTACTTACAGCCCCTTTTAACCAATTTCGAAAAAGGACGAGGTTCTTAATTCGGCTGTATATATTTTTTTATGTGTTTCCGACAAATATGCACCGATTTAGTTAATTTTTACATGTTTGAAAGAGTATATTCCAGAGAGGGTCCCATATAAATTTTATCAAAATCTGACCACGGACTTTGAAATAAAAAAAAAATAAAATTATTGTTATATACTTTTTATGTGTTTTTTTTTAAGTCGTTTTTATTTTTTTACATTTACAGTGCCTATATATATTTACAACATTTGAAGGGGCGGTAAACTCGGATACAAACGTTATTTTGTTTTATTTGGACAATCGGAAAAAAATTATAGGTACCTTTTCTTAATCGTTTAAAATTTTTTTTATTGTATTTATTGTACAATCGAAAAAAAATTATAAGTACCTTTTCTTAATCGTTTAAAATGTTTTTTTATTGTATTTATTGTTTGAGAGAGAGAGAGGGGGGGGGGGGGGGTAAACTATCTTTTTACAATGCCATCACGGTATTATAAAATAACAAAATCGATTTAATATTTATTTTAAAGATAGATTCAATATACATGAAGTTTTATTCAGAAACTTTATCAAAAAGGACAATCACAGGGTTGCGACGGTATAGCCTTCACGATCCATCAAGTTCTAAATATAATTCAACCTTCTTTACGCGGTATTATATAGGTAAATACGATGTGTTTCATTGGTGTAAAGGACGCGCGCAGAAATATTCGTTTTATCTACCGCGAGTTGAGTTTCAATCTAATTGAAATTAGCTTGTTTATTTTAAATGTTACAGAACTAATAGATTTTACGCGAGCCAAGAATTTATTTTATTTGATAAAATATTAATGTGTATGATATATATTATTTATATTTATAAATAATAAGTAAATACATCCAGTTTTAATTTGTTAAAAAATTTAAAATCGCGCATATATTTAGTGACATAAAACTTTGTAAATATTCAACGCAGAAACTTAAAATGTTCGTTACATAATCTAGTTTTACGTAATAGTTAATTTGCTCTTAATTTACAAAAAAAAAAATTAAGGAATGTGCACCAGTTATGGCCGCTATTAAAGCAAGGTTTACTGTTTTTGTAATTCTCATGAATTTATGTTACTAATAAAACAAGTAACTCTTTATTTAATCAATTTAATTACCAAAGTCCGGAAATATAGTTTATTTTTAAATTATAGCCTTTTATTTTGTTTATGTTTTTTCTCCAGTAATGGATAAAATAAAACCAGTGATGGACACTTGATAATGATAAGTACTACGACACAAAAGAATCGTCAAGTTTGAAACAATGTAAAGCAGTTTCTATGATAATATAATAATTAATAAATAAATTAGTTTAAATGTCCACCATTTTGACACCTATTGGCCGATTGTTATCAAATCACGCTGTAAGTCAGTTAAAAGTATATAGATTAATATTCAGAAATGGTAGTAATCAAATATTTCTAATTCAGTACATTTAATTTAAAAATAGTGGTCATTCCTAAGACTTATTTCCAAAAGGTTTTAATTAAACATGTCATTGACCATTAGTGGGTATATGTGTGTAATGACTATTAAGTGAGCGTTGAAACGTATTTTGAATATAATAGCAGATATCTCTGTGTGACGGGAAATAGACATGTCACATTATGTTATGTTGCATGATTGCTTGACTCGCTAATAGCTCATCTCGCTGTTAAATTACTGGAAATTTATCTAGTTATAGTTACTTCATGTGTTGTCATATTGTAGGCGTGCAACATTTGCATATTTGCATGTTCACAAGCCAAAGCGATCAAGTCGAGAAAAATCAATGTTTTACATAAGGTAAAGGGACCAGTTATGGCCGCTATAAGTGCAAGTTTTCGGTTTTTTTTTGTAATTCTCATGAATTCATGTTACTAATAAAACAAGTAACTCTTTATTTAATCAATTTAATTACCAATGTTTTTTACCAATTTGTTTTTCTCAAGTAATGGATAAAGTAAAACCAGTAATGAGCATGCAGTGATGGACACTTGCTAATGATAAGTACTACGACACAAAAGAATCACTAAATTTGAAACAATGTAAAGCAGTTGCTATGATAATATAATAGTTAATAAATAAATTATACTAATAATTAGTTTAAATGTCCACCATTTTGACACCTATCATCAAATCGCGTTGTAAGATAGTTAAATATAGTATATAGATTAATATTCAGAAATGGTAGTAATCAAATATCAACAAATATTTATAATTCAGTACATTTAATTAAAAATTTGCCATTACTGGGGTTCTTGTTAATTTTGAATTACTTTCACTGCATGAACCTGAGAAGATAACTTCCTATTCTGAAAGAAATCGTTAAACCGGAAACGGATGTGCCGTACTTGTAAACTTGAAACGATGCATAATATAAAAAAAATGTTTTAAATCATTATCAATGATGTTGACCCCCTCTACAATTTTAAATAATTGTTTATTTGGTGTATTTTGAAAATATAAAAATGTCCCATAGTAGATTTTTTTTATAACTTTTTTATTTATCTTTAAAAATTGATCAATTTTTTGTAGATTTAAAAAAAAGTTTCTTTTAGGTCAGAGTATTAATATAATAATAATATTTATAAATAAACACTCAATTTCACACATTTATAACTTCTAGTGCCAATTAGCAATTATCCAAATGTTTAACCTACTTTGTATTGAGTGCGAAAGTGTAATTTATAGCAAAATTATGTGTATTTTTTATAACATGGGACACATATTTCTCCAATAAATACAACCTGCGTGGTTTTATAACATTTTTTTTATATTTGTAAACATCAATATTTAATATAATTTATTTTATTACCAAGTCTTTGGGGTAACCTATTTTTCCCAAATTCATAAATATGTAGACGTATATTTAGGTCATGTTTTTATTTATGGCACTTCCGGTTTGTTGGGAAATAGATTTTTTTTGTTTTCATCTATATTTTTATGATAAAAATTAAAATATGATATTAAAAAAATTTTTGGTAAAATGACGTTTTTTTACAAAAATTGTTCTATTTTCTTTGTTTTTAGAGATTTTTCAAAAATTCAAACGGCGTTTGTATCCTTAAAGATGTCTCTTTCTGATGGGTGTATTGGTTTTTACATGATTTTCAAAAAGTATATTTATTTTGAAGAATGAAGGGAGCATTTTTGGGGGAAATAAAGTACAAGATATTTTGATGGTTTATTATTCAAATTTATTTCAAAAACTTGTAAAAAATGAAGAAATCCAATCGTGGGGTAACTGTGATTAAATTATAGTGGGTTAATATCAATCTATGAACTCTGTAATTAATTGCTGCCATTGTGTCAAAAGACTTTTAAATCATCCTATTAACTTAAGTTGTTTTTTTTATCTTGTCTGATTAAAAAATACATCACACGAATTTACCAGTGACAATAGTAGTTCAAGGTCAAACGATTTGGCACAAATGACTACTTTTGTAGGTTTGTTGTAATTTTGTATGTTTTGTTTATCTTTTTTTGTTACAAAGACAAAACATAAATATTTTATTTTCTCATCGAATAGAAATAACTCAATTTCATTGAATTAAAGAAATATGATAAATTTCAAGGTTGTTACTTATCTATTGTAAGTATTTATTGAATTAAAATTAAAATTAAAATAGAAATTGATTTCTTGGCACAAGCTCTGTCTTAGTCGTTACTTATTTTTTTTTTAATAATTGAAAGTTTAATGGACGGTAATTTTAATTTTTTTCTAATACGGACCTGTTTTTATTAGAATGTTATATAATCTAATATCTTTAGTTTCTGAACAGTGAAAGTCGCATCAAAATCGGTTCAGTAGTTTTTATATCAAATCGAGACAAACATACAGACAAAAATTCTAAAAACCTAAATTAATTTAATTTAATTTATTATTTTAATAATAATAAATTAAAAGCAATTGTTAGTGCTTAAGGTTACTAGATCTATTCTTTACCTTTCCAATTGCTACATTTGAAAGAAGTAACTAAAATTTAAACTGCTTGCAACTTAATGCGAGTGGGAATCAGGTCTAACTTCACTTTCATTTGGTTTCATAACAACTTTTAATATCATTAGAGAACACTGAACTTGATTAAACAAATTAATGTTCCCTTGGACCTAACTAAAATGAAACTTTTACTTGAAATCTGTACAGACTTATTTAATTTTTTTAATTAATTCGACAGACGTTTCGTAGCACTTTTCAATAGATACCTTCAGAACTCTTTTGAATTTACTATGAAAATATTTACTGTATTGTAGGACGAAATGTTAGTTCTTTGAAACTTGTAATCATTAGCAAGTGTCCATTACTGGTTTTACTTTATCCAGTACTGGAGAAAAAATATAAAACTATATTAAAGAGTTACTTGTTTTATTAGTAACATGAGTTCATGAGAATTACAAAAACAGTAAACCTTGCTCTTATTGCGGCCATAACTGGTGCCAGTACCTTATAACTTTTAGAAGGAACAAAATTTGAGACAGATGTAGTAATCTCAATACTATTCATATGTAGTTACGGAAATGTTTGAAAAATTAACGCATATGTATAAGGCGACTATTACACTATCAAAAAAATATGATAAAATTACTTTGATCAAAGAAATATGACAAATTTTATAATATTTACCTTCATAATATTTATATGATCATAGTCAATGACAGTCTCTTATATTTGATCAAAGTTTTTTGACGTCAAAAACAAAATGGCAACTACCAAGTTATCACTGACAGTTACAGTTATATAATTATTAATATATAAATATCAACAAAATCCAGTATTATATGATAATCTTATTGATTATAAAAACCACAATACACGGTTGTAAATTCAAACCTCGATCGCGTCAATTGACGAACATCCACGCACTGATAATCAAAATGCACCAAAAAAGAAGAAAATATCCCTAGATAATATTGAGAAAATATTATCGAATATTTTATGTAGTGTAATAGAACAAAATCTCATATTTTATCAAAGAAATATGATCAAATCTTTGACATATTTATTTGATAGTGTAATAGCCGCCTATACATGTATCCATAAAATAATTACATATTTGAATGCATAAGTATGACATTATTATAATTGTGACAGAGTGAGTGCAGGCATTTTTCTGTGATAAGTACTTTGAATATAATGACGTGATGAATGTTAACATTTTTCCCAAATTAAGATAGGCGTGAAAGTCACAATAGATATTCACATATCTAGTAAAAGTTTAGCTATTATTGCTACATATTATCTAACTGAAGAAAGTTATAATAGAAAATGTTATGTATATTCTAAAAATTTGAATTAATTGAAAACGTAAAAATTAAAAATATATTTATTTATAATACGTCGGTCTGTCTGTCTGTTTATTTACGTGCCTGGAACCGAAAAACTATCGGACACAAACTAGACTAACAATAATTAATGACAATTCGAATCCGTATTTGAAATTATAAGACCCCCCCCCACCCTTGTGGCACCTCTTAAATTATAGGTATGTACTCGTAACTTTTATCCACGTGACTTTGTTTAGTTTCGTATTTACACGCTAGATGACTACACCAAAAAAGTATAACTTATAATCAGTTGGTACACATTAATTTTTTTATCTAAAATTTTCGGAATACAAAATAGTCTATGATGCAAGCTATATCCGTGCCGAATTTCATCAAGATCGGTTCAGCAGTTTAAACGTTAAAAGGTAACAGACTGACAGAGACACACTTTCGCATTTATAATATTATTTACAGGCATTTTTTCTAATTCGAACCGTTTCAAAAATAATTCGAAAAAATCAAAAATTGACAAGAATAAACTTCTAAGATAGTTTTTGAGTTACGCCATCTACAGACAGACGGACACGTCTTATTTAGAAATGAGTAAATGTTATTTTTGCTATATATTAAAGGTCAACATACTTAAATTTCCTTACGTATTAGTCAACAGCAATTTCGCTATTAAATATCTGATAACTTTATACAAGTCTTGAGGCTTCCGCGGTGATCGTTTGAAATAATTGATGGCTCATGTATGCGAGGGGGGTCTCTATTTAAATCTCAGACACCCCGCAAAGCGCCGCGTTACGTTCTACATCGTTCTAGTTCTGTGGAAACGACGCGGCAGCGGCGGGCTGACATTCCTTGAAGCTGTAACCGCCCGCGCCGCCCACTCCTCAACATTGATCGCGCTTCGTACCCCCCCCCCCCTCCCCTCCCTCCCACCCCTCTTCGCAACGAGCTTAAAGGGGATGTGTTCCAAGTTTTGTCAATGTAACCATACAGATATGGTAGTTATGTGTTTTATAGCAGTTTAATTTTAAATGATTCTTTTCGTAGTAATTTTTTTACTTTATAGTATAAGTAAGTATTGTTAAACTGATTTTTTTTTCGAATTCCGGATTTTGATGGAATTATCCATTTTGACTTTCCCTGGATCCATTCTGACTAATTTGTCTGTCTATAAATTCACTTTGAATAGAAATGATTTTTTTTTTCGATTTGGCATTTTCAACCATCACCAAAAATCACGAATCAAATATTGCTAAAGTCTCTCTTGTAGCCTCTTTTTCGTTGATAAATAATTATGGGTTAAAATGCAATGCGTTCCATAGTTAAGCTACTTAAAATAAATATATTAAAAATTACATATTTTACTAAATTCACGTTTAAAAAAATGTAATAATTTGTTTATTTTGTAAATATGTTATATTAATCAAAAGTATACAAATCATACTCTTTGATAATCAAAATTGGGTTCAAAAAGCAATATGTACCTTCTTTTAGTTCAAAAAGCAATAAGTAAAAATCAAAAACTTGATAAAAAAATTTCTAATTATTTTTTTTCTTTTTCGTTTTAGTAGATTAATTACCGACATCCAATCTTCCAGTAGTGAAAATTTGAATACTTTCCTCCGCTTATCTTACCAGTTTTCACCATTTTCTCAACATTTTGTCTTATGTCAAATGTATTATTATTATTTATAAGACTGTAAAAAATAATATTAAAATACTTCTGCATTAAATTACCCGAAAATACCCACACGAGAAAGTTTCGAAAATATATCGTAATAAATGACAAATCTTATATCATCGTCACTTACTTTTGACTCGTATTTGAACTTGAATATGTTACATTTAATTTTCGTGTACCGAATACATTTCAGATAAATATACATAACGTATTTTGTCAAAATCCTCATCGAGATATATATGAATCACTTGGTATTCATGATGCACAACATCCCGGCTCTTGCTACGACGGCCATACAGTTCTTAGAAATGTTGTATGTATTGATCATACAGTCGAACTACGCTAAATCGAATAAAAAAATAAAAAATCATTTTTATTATACATCTCGTGACGGTGCCTTTTTTTCGTTTACACGGTTTTGATTATCGAAGTTGAAATGACGACGCTGCAGCGCTGTCTTATTTGCCAAGATTTAAATAATTTAACAAAAAAAAATTGACACTGATTTAGATTTTTATGTTAAAAATCATTTTTATTGTACGTCTACTGACAATGGATTAAGTGTCAGTTTCATTCATTACTCGAGGTCGAAACGATGACGCTACAGCGCTGTCTTATTTGCCAGAGTTTAAGTAATTTAAAAAAAATAGATATCGATTTATATTTTAAATTAAAAATCATTTTTATTATGTCTACTGACGGTGGCTAAAGTGTCAGGCTCATTCGTTTACACGGTTTTGATTCTTGAGGTCGAAATGATGACGCTGCAGCGCTGTCTTATTTGCCAAGGTTTAAATAATTTAACAAAAATAATAATAGATATTTATTTATATTTTTTTTTATTTACGCTAATTTGAAGATATGATATTTTTATTAACCCATGCAATTATGAAATTAAGTACCTACACAAAAACTTTTTTATATTTAAAAAAAAATATAACGGTGTGCATTCGAGTAAGTAAATTTGGCAGATATGAAGTCTATTTTGTGAGAGACTGCTTTTTTTTAGATAAATTTCATTTACAAATCAAGTTAAGTTATTCCATATGATTTAAACAAAATTCAAAATCACATGCTTCAGTTGGATAAAATATATTAGCATATCACATGCCTCTATTCATGTACAAATAATTCACAGCAATTAAAACACGTTTAAACATATTTTGTTTGTTGCATTTATGTCCGGTATCATAAAGGACCTAACAAATTTGTTAGCTAGCAAGCACTTTCAACTGAGATATCAAACTTATATGACAGTTCTTTGGAGTTTGTTGATGGCTTTGACAAGTTTCGCGCACGCGTTGTAGGTAAACACCCACGGTATTAAAACAGTGGTGATGTTATGAAAATTATTTTGTACGGTCAAAGATGCCAACTATGTTACAATTAGTTGAAGTGTCACTGCTCTAAATTCCATAACTAATCCATAGATACTAGTACAGTATTAATACCCCATTTGAAAGTAATTGCTAGATAGCAAATTTTGTTAGCTCCTTTATAATACCGGACATTATACTAGCATCTGATTTTTAAAAGGAAATATTGTGAATTAATATCCATAGAAAGCAACACGAATTATAAATGTGGTGTACACAAATGGGTTAATTATTCGTTTCTGATTTTTTTAATACACCTTGTACATTAAGAGATATCACACGAATTCACGAACAATAGATAATAAATTTAAACAATATATCTAATTAAAAATCGATTATATAAAACACGTAAAATAAAAATTCCACGAGCAGATAAAAACTGAAATATTATTGTAACAAGCACGTCGCCCCATTATACTGCAAACTTACAAAACAAACGATAACAGCGATATAATATAATGTGTACATAGTGTTTAAAAATCTTGAATCCAATATAAACGAAAATATTATTCAACCTATCGATGTAAAAGCTGTTACGAATATTCGAGAACACTACCGCAATAAATGAATCAGATTGTCAACATATAAACATTCGGCGATTGACTTGACCGTAAATCATTAGCAGCAGCGAGTGTTCCAGAATGTTACTGCGCGATAAATAAACAACAGTTTCTGGAAGGTGCTGGGACTCAGCTCGTGACCTTGATTCTGTATATAATTACCGCAGCGCGCACGCCAGTAAAGAACGAGTGATTGAACAGCAGTGCAGTGCTTCAGCCATACAACCAGTGGCTTGACAACAGTAGTAGTGATTCAGCCATACAACCAGTGGCTTAACAACAGTAGTAGAGATTGAACAACAATACTAGTGATTCAGTCATACAACCAGTGGCTTCACAACAGTAATAGTGATTTAACTTCAGCCATAAAACCAGTTGCTTAACAGCAGCAGTATAACAGTCTTTAGAGACAACAGCAGTGGATAAATCCAATACCTTCAGATGATTCATATAGTCGAATTATTCTCCATTCAGTCACAGAATAAGATAGAAGTTATCAATTGAGTAGTGCAGTGAAAATTCGAGTGTTGTGAACAAGTGATAGTTCAGTTGTTGTGAATATCTCCTTGCTGAGATAATTAATGGCATATATCTCCTTGCTGAGATACATAATGGCATATATCTCCTTGCTGAGATACATAACGGCATATATCTCCTTGCTGAGATAGATAACGGCATATATCTCCTTGCTGAGATAAATAACGGCATATATCTCCTTGCTGAGATAGATAACGGCATATATCTCCTTGCTGAGATAAATAACGGCATATATCTCCTTGCTGAGATAAATAACGGCATATGTCTCTTAGCTGAGATTAAGTGCACATCTCCTAGCTGGGATTAACGGAATATTTCATCTTTGGGATTATTACAAGTGCACATCTCCTAGCTGGGATTAATACGGAATATTTCAAGTGCACATCTCCTAGCTGGGATTAATACGGATTATTTCAAGTGCACATCTCCTAGCTGGGATTAATACGGATTATTTCAAGTGCACATCTCCTAGCTGAGATTCATAATTGTGTCTATACTGGCACGGCATCAATACAACTAATTCATACTTTATTTCAGCTCATTTCAAGATCCTAAGCCTGGATTTCGACTTAGAACATCTTTGTGGCAGAACCGTTGTTGCTCAATAACTTTTGTCAAGTCTATACTTTTGTTAATTGGAATAGTTAATTACTATCATTGTACTTCAATATTTATAATTGAGAATAAATTAAGAACAACTACACAACTTATCATTTTTGTCTTTACTCGATCCTAACTTCCCCCATCCGATACTACATCAGAACCTTAAACTTTTAACATTTGGTCCTTCGAGCCGGATCGGGGAGTTGGATTTGAGATTGCTTAGCTATGAGACTTGAACACATTAATTTCCGAATTGACCAACAACGGTCACACATTGAATTTATTGCCAACGCTTATACCAACCTCATTAGAAACGGGGTAGAAAATGTGAACCGTCAACGAATAGAAATACGGTTACAAGCGACTAAGGAGCAGTGGGAGATGTTCAATACCAACGACATCGCCATCAAACTTGCAATGTCCAGAATCGAGTCCAGTGATCGACAACAAATAAGACGACGCTCCTACTTCACGGAAGACCTTTACGCCTCTACATACGAATGTTATCTTGAAACAATAGAAAAAATGACTTCGTTGTTGGATAGTCATCTCGATTCCTCATCAAATGAATCATCAACGATGAATTCATCCACGGTCATGTCATCGCTATCAGCAAACCATTTTTCAAGACTACCACGTATTAATATACCAAAGTTTGATGGAACTATCTCCGAGTGGCTTCCTTTCAAGGATTTGTTTACATCAATTGTCATCTCCAATTCATCTGCTTCTTCGATTGAGAAACTTCAATACCTGAAGACCAGTTTGGTTGGTGCAGCTGCCGAACAACTAAAGAATACTCCATTGACTGCGGACAATTTTGCTAAAGCATGGGATTCTCTTATATCGTTTTACGAAAATAAACGAATTTTGGTTCATTCAGCAATCAAGTCATTATTTTCAATTAAGAAGATGACTAGAGAATCTGCCAAAGAATTAGAAAGTCTCTATACAACAGTGAATCAATTCTATCGAGCGTTAGAAACTTTAGATCGACCGGTTCAAACATGGGATGACATCATAGTATTCATCGTCACCGAGAGATTGGATCCAGAGTCCAGCAAAGCTTGGGAACGTCATCTAGGGTCGTCTAAAGAACCGCCAACTTGGGAACAGCTTAAGGAATTCATGATAACTCAAATGCGTTCCATTCAAGCCTTCGAAGTTTCCTCAACAAGAAAATCATCATTTCAACCTCACCAACCTTCAATCCGAGTTCACTTTTCTGGAAACCAAAAGCATTCGAATGAAACTTTATCATGCCCAATGTGTCAATCTAACCATTATCTGATATACTGCCCAACGTTCAATCGAAAATCAGAAAGAGAACGACGAAACTTTGTCACTTCAAAAAGATTATGTTTTAACTGTTTGAACCATCATCGTGTCTCTAACTGTACTTCTACGAACCGATGCAAAAAGTGTGGAAAACATCATCACACTTCTCTTCACCAATCAAACTATTCGGCTCACAAAAGGGAATGGTCGTCTAATTCAAAACCAACATCAACAGGGAAATCCGAAATAGCACCAACACAAGTCAATCACGTTCATCAAGGAGCTCCAACAAATCAATCAGCTGTTCTTCTAGCTACAGCTCAAGTAAATGTTATTAATTCACAAGGACAGACTACTTCAATGCGACTTCTGTTGGATCAAGGATCTGAAGTATCATTTGTAACTGAAAGATTAGTACAACTTCTTAAAATCCCTCGCCATGCATCATCCATTCCTTTGATTGGGATTGGAGCAGTGAATGCTAGTAAAACTAAAGGTTTTGTTGAACTTAAAATCACTCCGCATTTTAATTCTTCTGTAGAAATCGATTTCCGAGCTCATATTCTTCCGAAATTGACTTCCATGATTCCATCGGTGAAATCAGCCCATACTACTTGGCCACATCTAAAGAATCTACAGTTAGCTGATCCTAACTTCCTGAAACCAGGCAACATCGATATTATTATTGGAGCAGATATGTACGGACAACTGCTAGAAGGATCTGTAGTCAAGGGACCATCCAATGTTCCTGTTGCTCAACTCACTAAACTTGGATGGGTAATTTCCGGTCCCGCACAAATCAACCTTGATAACCAAGAGATTAACACTTATCATTGCTCTATCGATCAAGAATTAAGCAATTTATTAGAAAAATTTTGGCACCAAGAAGAAATTTCGTTTTTCTCAAACAAAAAATTATCATCAGTCGACAAAGAATGTGAAGAACATTTCACCAAAACTCATACTCGAGACTCCACAGGTCGATATATCGTTAGACTACCATTCAAGATGCCTCTACAACAATTAGGAGAATCCAAAACTCAAGCACTACGGATGTTAAACAATCTTCAGCGAAAGTTCATATCAGATCCTGTCTACTATCATGCATATTCATCATTTCTTGATGAATATAAAATTCTTCAACATATGAATCAAGTTCCGGATGAATCAATTGAACCAAAATATCTCTTTTATTTGCCTCATCATGGAGTTACGCGGGAATCTAGCTCCACAACAAAACTAAGAGTAGTTTTTAATGGATCATGTCGCGTCTCAAGAGGACTTCCACTAAATGAAATCCTACATAGTGGATCCAAACTTCAAATTGATCTATTTGACGTATTGATCTGGTTTAGACAGTTTAAATACATATTTTGTACAGACATCGAAAAAATGTACCGTCAAATTAAAATTCATCAAGATGACTGGAACTTCCAGCGCATTTTATGGATGGAAGGCGACAAAATCATTACATATCAACTTACTACGGTCACCTATGGTCTAGCTTGTGCACCATTCTTAGCTCTCAGAGTCATAAATCAACTAGTCCAAGATGATGGGGATAAATTTCCTTTGGCAATAGAGGTGTTAATGAAAGGTCGTTACGTAGATGATATTTTCGGAGGAGCTGACACCATTGAAGAAGCTCAACAAAAGGCGCACCAAGTCAACCTCTTGTGCATGGAGGGCGGTTTTCCCTTAAGAAAGTGGATAAGTAATCAAAATATTGTTTTAAAACTTATTCCACCAGAACATCAAATTAATACTACTGATGTTCCAATCAAGGATAATATTGTTCACGCATTGGGGTTATCATGGAATCCTTCTATGGATAATCTTCATTTCGATTTAACCTCCATAGAGCCACCTTCAATAACAAAAAGAGCAGTTTTATCCAAGATCGCACAGTTCTTCGACCCTCTTGGACTGCTCTCTCCACTATTCATCAAATTTAAAATCTTCATGCAAGAATTATGGGCCATTAAACTCCAATGGGATGATCAATTATCTTCACTTCAGCTCCAAACATGGCAAGATCTATTGAAATCAATCGAAGGATTAGATGAAATTAAAATACCTCGATGGATTGGGACTACATCACATTCAGATATCGAGATTCACGGCTTCTGTGATGCATCTCAACTTGCCATGGCCTCTGCAGTTTATGTCAGGACCGTGTCATCCGACAAACAAAAAATCAACGTGTCGTTATTGTGCTCTAAGACAAAAGTCGCACCGCTAAAACGAATGACCATTCCCAGACTTGAATTAACAGCTGCTGTGATGCTAACAAAACTAGTTGCACATTGTCAACGAGTTTTAAAATTCCAAGAAGCCCCGTGCTATCTTTGGACAGATTCATCTATTGTTCATACGTGGCTTAGTAACCATCCATCGCGATGGAAGGACTTCATTCACAACAGGGTTTGTTTCATACAGGAAACTCTTCCGCACGCTAATTGGAGACACATACCAGGAAAAATCAACCCTGCTGATTGCGCTACCAGAGGTTTCTCATCAATAGAACTACAAGAACATACTATCTGGTGGCAAGGTCCACCTTGGCTCTCTGAACATCAATCAAATTGGCCAAACACATTTGCAACACCAATAAACTCTACGAATGACTTAGAATTAAAATCACTCAATAACTCCATCAGCCTTTACACTGCTTCAGCAATTACTTGGGATCTAATTGAACGATATTCCTCTTTGAAAAGATTGATTAGAATCACGGCTATGTGTAAACGAGTCATCCAACGTTTTAAAGGAACATCCATATCTACATTTAACCTTCCTTTAACACCTGAAGAATTAGAAGAAAGTAATCGATTTTGGATCAAACAGATTCAACAGCAATACTTCACACCGGAGATCAAACTTCTTTCAACTAACCGAGATCTTCCAAAATCCAATCCTCTCGTCCGACTTCGTCCATTTATCGATAGTAATGGATTACTTCGAGTTGGTGGGCGTTTGTTAAAATCTTCATTGGATCCTGCAGCAAAGCAACCATATATTCTTCCAAAAAATTCATCTCTATCTACTTTAATTATACAATATGCCCATCAACAAACACTACACGGCTCTACTCAAGACACACTGAGTTACATTCGAAATAATTATTGGATAATTGGAGGACGAGTGCCTGTTCGAGCCTTTATCCTACGATGTGTGACATGTATCCGCTATCGTCGTGCTCAAGCCCAACAATTAATGGGACAGCTTCCGGCATCAAGAGTTAATCCTTCTCTTGCATTTCTTCATGCTGGAGTTGACTATGCAGGGCCTTTCTCCCTAAAAACATGGAGAGGTCGAGCTGCTCGCACATATAAATCATGGGTAGCCCTATTTGTGTGTTATACCACTTCAGCTATACATTTGGAACTAGTCACAGACTATACTACTGATGCATTTCTGGCAGCTTACAAGAGATTCACAGCACGAAGGGGAATTTGTGAAACTCTCACAAGTGACTGTGGAACAAACCTCAAAGGAGCCGACCATGAACTTCGTCACTTTTTTTCTGAAAGTTCAAAGGAACTCAAACAGTTCGCTTCGTTGATTGCCAATGATGGTACCAAGTGGATATTCAATCCGCCAGCAGCTCCACATTTTGGTGGAAAATGGGAAGCTGGAGTCAAGGCTATGAAATATCACATGAGACGAATTGTTGGGGACACAATTCTAACTTTTGAAGAGATGTCGACTCTATTAACCCAAATTGAAGCCATTCTCAATTCACGACCACTCTGTTCGTTAACAGATGATCCAGACGACCTAAATGTGTTGACACCTGGACATTTCCTTATAAGTCGACCTTTAACTCTAGTTCCTGAACCTAACTTGGAAAATATCAAAATTAGTCGACTATCCAGATGGCAACATCTATGTCAAATGACTCAAAGTTTTTGGACAAGGTGGTCTAAAGAATATCTACAACGCTATCAAGCAGTGTACAAGTGGAATCAATCTTCAACACCAATAACTGAAGGATCTCTAGTTTTAATTATTGATGAACGATATCCACCAGCAAAATGGCCATTAGGGCGAGTTATCAAGTTACACCCAGGGTCTGATAACCTAGTTCGTGTGGTTTCCATCAAAACCAGTACGACAACTATAACCCGGCCACTTGTTAAGATTTGTCCATTACTTATAAATCAAGAAAGTTCGTTGTCTGGGTCAACGAAGGCGGGCGGTAATGTTTAAAAATCTTGAATCCAATATAAACGAAAATATTATTCAACCTATCGATGTAAAAGCTGTTACGAATATTCGAGAACACTACCGCAATAAATGAATCAGATTGTCAACATATAAACATTCGGCGATTGACTTGACCGTAAATCATTAGCAGCAGCGAGTGTTCCAGAATGTTACTGCGCGATAAATAAACAACAGTTTCTGGAAGGTGCTGGGACTCAGCTCGTGACCTTGATTCTGTATATAATTACCGCAGCGCGCACGCCAGTAAAGAACGAGTGATTGAACAGCAGTGCAGTGCTTCAGCCATACAACCAGTGGCTTGACAACAGTAGTAGTGATTCAGCCATACAACCAGTGGCTTAACAACAGTAGTAGAGATTGAACAACAATACTAGTGATTCAGTCATACAACCAGTGGCTTCACAACAGTAATAGTGATTTAACTTCAGCCATAAAACCAGTTGCTTAACAGCAGCAGTATAACAGTCTTTAGAGACAACAGCAGTGGATAAATCCAATACCTTC
This sequence comes from Sialis fuliginosa, assembly GCA_961205875.1. NCBI lineage: Eukaryota > Metazoa > Arthropoda > Insecta > Megaloptera > Sialidae > Sialis > Sialis fuliginosa. The sequence goes on along the minus strand of OY540818.1, from coordinate 18,596,657 downwards.
AGATGATTCATATAGTCGAATTATTCTCCATTCAGTCACAGAATAAGATAGAAGTTATCAATTGAGTAGTGCAGTGAAAATTCGAGTGTTGTGAACAAGTGATAGTTCAGTTGTTGTGAATATCTCCTTGCTGAGATAATTAATGGCATATATCTCCTTGCTGAGATACATAATGGCATATATCTCCTTGCTGAGATACATAACGGCATATATCTCCTTGCTGAGATAGATAACGGCATATATCTCCTTGCTGAGATAAATAACGGCATATATCTCCTTGCTGAGATAGATAACGGCATATATCTCCTTGCTGAGATAAATAACGGCATATATCTCCTTGCTGAGATAAATAACGGCATATGTCTCTTAGCTGAGATTAAGTGCACATCTCCTAGCTGGGATTAACGGAATATTTCATCTTTGGGATTATTACAAGTGCACATCTCCTAGCTGGGATTAATACGGAATATTTCAAGTGCACATCTCCTAGCTGGGATTAATACGGATTATTTCAAGTGCACATCTCCTAGCTGGGATTAATACGGATTATTTCAAGTGCACATCTCCTAGCTGAGATTCATAATTGTGTCTATACTGGCACGGCATCAATACAACTAATTCATACTTTATTTCAGCTCATTTCAAGATCCTAAGCCTGGATTTCGACTTAGAACATCTTTGTGGCAGAACCGTTGTTGCTCAATAACTTTTGTCAAGTCTATACTTTTGTTAATTGGAATAGTTAATTACTATCATTGTACTTCAATATTTATAATTGAGAATAAATTAAGAACAACTACACAACTTATCATTTTTGTCTTTACTCGATCCTAACTTCCCCCATCCGATACTACATCAGAACCTTAAACTTTTAACACATAGCTTCTGATAACGATTTAACTAGGACGATTAGATTGTATTATCGATATAATATACATATGTACGTTAAATATTCACCATTTTACTTATATTACGCGACACCTTGCTGGGGAAAAGGGGGGGGGGGGGATGTAGTTATTATCAGAAACCACGTTTTGCGATGTTTGTTTTTTATGTAATGGTACAGAGCCGGATCGAGTGAAAATTAAGAATTTGTAATAAAGTGCTTTAAGAACAACTGTTTTTCAGATTTTTGAGCTTATTTTTTGTAATTCTCATGAAAAAAAATCTATTTAATTACCAAAGTCAGCAAATATGTTTTTTTTTTTTAATTATGGCTTTTATGTTTTTCGTCCAGTAATGGATCACGTAAAACCAGTGGTGGACACTTTTGAAACAGTGATAAAGCTGGTTCTATGATAATATAATAATTAATAAATAGATTACATTAGTTTAAATAACCAAATTAAGCTGTTTTGCAGTTAAGTGTCTATTTCTAATTTAGTACGTTTGATTAAGCAGGTGTCACAACACTGGGGTATTATCCAAGACTGGTGTCAGTATGGGTTCTAAAAATCAGCATTTATAAAAAGTTTTTTGAATTTTTTCACTCATGGGATTTTAAAAAATAGTAATTTTCTACGCCTTGACTTAGCGACTGAGATTACAGAAATTTTCGTTTATTGAAATTAAAAATTGAACTATTCGTGTTTTCGAAAAAAAGTTGTTTCGAGAAAAACGTTATACCTTTGTTAATTTTTAATATTTTTACTTGAACTTGTTTGGAGATATTTTTGAATTCATATACTTTAAGAAAATATAAATAAAATCGATTTTTTTATCCATCGCAATGGCGTTCCCCATAAAAAAAAATAATAGTAAAATTTACAGTAATCCCTCCATCTACGTTTTGAAAAAAGGTGAAAATACTTTTAAAAAACACAACGTAATAGGATCTTGGCTTCTGGGTGTAAGCCGCGTCGGTTTGGTCGTGTTATCGGCCAACGTTTCGTCACACATTGCAGTGGACACCTTCAGGGCTCTTCTAAAAGTGCGCTTTATACGACCAAACCGACACGGCTTACACCCAGAAGCCAAGATTCATATCACGATCACCGCGGAAGCCTGAAGACTTGTACAATTTCTATTTACAGTACAGTAAAAGCTCCTTATTCGCGCTTCCTTCATTCGCGTTTTCACTATTCGCGGATTAAAAAAATGCGACCCAATTCCTATATTCGCGGCTAAAGATTTCTTTATTCGCGGATCTAATCAGGAAACGTGACATTTAATTTGAAAAATCTTAGTAAAGGTTTAAGAATGGCAAATGAGCTTTGAGATTTCTTTATGAAAATTGATCCGTCTATGGAACGAAGTGTTATTTTTAAGAGGCAAATTGCTAATGCCACTGCTGAATATCAGTCTGAATTGAAAGAGCTTTTAAAAACTGCCAAGCAAGAAAAAATTACAAAATTCTTTAAACCATTGCCTAAGAAGCCTGAAGATAATAATTAATCAATATGGTCAAAAACTTCAATTAAATTGATTTTTTTATATTGTATTTGTTTATTTATTTTGTCACCTAGGAACGTATCCCCTATAATCCCATATAAATTACCATTCCGTATTCACGGTTTCTGTATTCGCGGCATATTTATGGAACATATACCCCGCGAATAAATAGCTTTTACTGTACTATATTATTGAAATTTTTCCAATTAAATTTTCTCTCGTTAAAAATTGAATATAACCCGGAAATCCATGGTCATTTGGGCGTCGTAAATGTGCCTGCCCTGGTTGCCCTGGGGCAAGTTCCCTTCCTAACAGTAATCCCTGTTCGGTGAGGGGTGTGAGGTAACTGACTGTATATAAAAAATGAGGTCAAAAAATATATATATATAAAAAAAAAAAATTTGACTCGTTATATAAGATCTCTGGTCGAGTCCAGGCCTGTATAGTCAGATGGACTGAACAACGTACCTCCCGCATTGTTTGAGGGCACGTGTTCATGTCCCGGTTTCGGGACCAATGCGACGTACGCGGCGGTCGCACTTTTTATCACCAACGTTTATGTAGATTTGTCAACTGTGTTGAACACATGGCCTTTTGTTTATTATTCACCAACCTAGTTTTGCTCGTCTGCTGGCTAAAGTCAGTTAGAGTGTGCGTTGGATAAACGCAATCGTTTTTTGTTTTATGTTATAGTTCAATTGTTTAATAAGAATGTGGATTTTTTTTCTGTTCTATTTTAATTAATTGTGATGGTGCTAAATTATAATTGTATAACATAACTTTTGTGCAGTTATTTTTGGAGATAATTTAGTTTATTTAATTAAGTAAACGTATGATGATGAAATTTATATTTTAAAAATATTTCTGTTTTTTTTAAAATACGTTGGTTTTGATTTATAAATACAGTAGTCGAATTTGGAATCTATTTTTTATGTAAGTATTTTTACTTTATATGAAATTATCCATTTTGATCTTCTCTGAATCCATTCTGACTATTTATTGCCATGATTTCTGTGTATCTGTCTGTCTGTAAGCACTGTAAATCAAATACGATAAATCGTAGAAGGGTGAAATTTTATAGTTAAGATTAATTTTTATCTGGGAAGAAAACCTTCTATTTTTTTAAAACAATCAACGTTTACTGACGTGAATTACTTTAAAACAGTGCGAATTAGAGAAAAATGGTTCAGGTTATAAATTGTAGGTAATATTATTATCTATAATTTGTGTTCTGTTCATTTTTTCGAAAAAAAAAAATTAATTATAATTTAAATGGTCCATAAGAGAGAAGAAATATATCTATAGTTTATATGTCCCATTCATTTTATTCTGTATTTTATTTGTTTATCAGAAATATGTTTTAATAAAATAAGAATCACTGTCAGAATTACGTATAAGAAAGTCCCGTGGTTCCCAAGGCAGATATTTTGATGATTTAAAAAAAAAAGTCAGATGCGATGTGCTTGCACCCAGAAATGTTGTTTACGTACAAAATTAATAGAAAACAGGAAGCTTGGTTAGTTACGTTATTTCCCATTATTTATTTATCTACAATGAATTTTCAAATATAGTAGAAAACAATTAAATAAAATTTAATGTGTTTCAAATATCGGTTTGAAATATTAAAAAAAATACATCTAATTGTGTGAATGATTTTTCGAGTATTTTGAGTAATCGACGAATTTAGAAAACATGTGGCGTTCGCTTAAAAATAACCTGTTCATATTTAATTCAGTAAATTGAAGCAGGATGTTATGTCGGAAAAAAAAAACAACTATACTTTTACTAACGAGAATTTTTTTATTATTACATAATTGTTATTTCACTGTCAAAGTCGAATTGTAATCGACATTTGGGTTATATTAATATAGCTTGAAGGTTAATTAAATTACATACACATACTTCCGCAATTGGTGAATATTAAATGTAGTCATATCCCCCGAGTTACATCTAGCTAATATTTTGAAAATTCAAGTGACGAATCTTCGGGCTATTGCTCACAATAAAGTGTCAAATAACGTGTTAGTTTAATCGGTCAGGAGTTACATCCAGTGAATATTTTCTTAGGTGACGTAACTTCGGGGTATACGTATCTTTGGGGTATTGCTGTCAATACTGCGTGTAAAATAACGTACTGTAAGTTTCAGTCAGTTAAATAATAATGTATTCAAATTGCCTGATTAAAAATCGTATAAAATGGCAATTATGAAATTAATTATATTAAAATAATATTTAAATTGAATCCTAAAGGTCAGACAGAGCTGGGTATTTATTTATTTTGAATATTAAAAAAATAAAAATACATTTTCCAATGTGGGCGTTGATATACGGTCATATATTATATAGTTTGTATCGATTCAGTTTTAAAATTGGGCGCCAACCTCGTGTGTTTATTTATAATTTCATTTATATAGTATAACCTCTATAATCGAATGGTTTTCTTCTATACGAGATACATTTAGTGAGTGTAAGCCAACACGAAATTGGTAAATAAGACGTCGCCCATGATAGTACAGTAAAATCTCCTTATTCGCGCTTCCTTCATTCGCGTTTTCACTATTCGCGGATTAAAAAAATGCGACCCAATTCCTATATTCGCGGCTAAAGATTTCATTATTCGCGGATCTAATCAGGAAACGTGACATTTAATTTGAAAAATCTTTGTGAAGATTTAAGAATGGCAAATGAGCTTTGTGATTTCTTTATGAAAATTGATCCGTCTATGGAACGAAGTGTTATTTTTAAGAGGCAAATTGCTAATGCCACTGCTGAATATCAGTCTGAATTGAAGGAGCTTTTAAAAACTGCCAAGCAAGAAAAAATTACAAAATTCTTTAAACCATTGCCTAAGCCTATATGGTCAAAAACTTCAATTAAATTGATTTTTTTATATTGTATTTGTTTATTTATTTTGTCACCTAGGAACGTATCCCCTATAATCCCATATAAATTACCATTCCGTATTCACGGTTTCTGTATTCGCGGCATATTTATGGAACATATACCCCGCGAATAAAGAGCTTTTACTGTATTAACAAATTGAATTATTGCTCCATAGCATAATTATATCTAGCTTGAATCATACGAAGAAATACTCCAGTGAACGTTTCATCAAAATCGGTCCAGTGTTTTTTTGTCTTATTGTAATTATATTTCTGTATTCTTGTTTATTTAATTAGCCACAAACTAGACCGACGTTTCGTGCACGCAATACTGTGTATAACATTGAATTCATTCCGCTGTAATCTTAACAATCATGTATGTACGGGGTTCATGAAGAGCCTGATCCACAGGTTTTAAGTGATCTATACAAAAGAAACGTCGACCGGTTGGTTGACCGACGTGGTAAGACATCAAGGCCACTCTTACCTGCTCGCCAAACCGATTTAATCCAGTGTTTTATTAAATTTTGTTCTAAAAATACATATTACAAAATTATGTATATATTGTAAATAACGCGACAAATTTTAGTTTTAGTTTTTGTAATCTTACAATAAGAAAGAGGGTATTATATAGGCACTTTCAAATAGGGTATCAAACCTATATGACAGTTCCCTTGAAGTTTCATGAAGTATATGACAAGTTTCTCGTACACACTTTACTATTAAAATATACATACATATATTTTTTAAAAAAATTACTCATTTTTTTAATAAATAGTTTCGTCAGTTGCCGCCAGATGGGACGGTTTTATTTATTTAAAATTTGACATTTCACACACCTTATTTCTTTGTTGGTAATTATTATCATAAGCAGTTCAATGATTCGTGTAAGCTGATTATAATACAATATTTAAAGGAAAAAAAATTGCGTTCACATTTTTTTTTCTCACCAAGGCCGAAACCTACCTACCAACTTATTTCCCGCTCGAAAAATGACGTATTTTGTTGGGAAAGTGGATATATGGAATAAAATAATTACAGTAAAGTCCGTTGCCAGCGTATTTTGGCCTTCAACGTAAATTTTCTTTGAAATATATATGAAACAAAAAATTATAATATTTAAGTATATGATTTTTTCAATTACTTTATTAAATATGTTTTGTAAGACCCCCCCCCTAAATATGTAAGAGAAGACAGACTAAAAAAAACTTTTGTTATGTACGTGAATAATATTGTGTTTGCATTTTATTGTCGACGTTTCTTCACACGTAGCAGTTGATATTTCTTCAGTGCGTACATTTAGAAAGTTCCAATACTTTCTAAAAGTGATTTAGGTGCATATGAATCGAAAAAAAACCGCAGCTTTTACTGTTTGTTTGATGTACCCTGGAAATATTGTTGACTGATTGTAGATATGAATTACAGAACCGGTCCTAGGGGGCTGTGTGCGAAAATAAATCCGGGGCCGGAAAAAACAAAAATAAAATTTTTTTTTTTTTCTTTATCAAGTCGTGTTTTGTTTCTATAGTGTCACAGCATATAACTGTCATTTTTATAAAAACATCACGAAAACATAGCAGTGGGAGTAAATCGGGTACTGTTATATCGGATGTATAGAGGCCTTAAAGAAACATTTCACTTCCAAGAAAGATAAAATATTCGAAATTTATTATGATTGTTGCTAAACTAGATATTATTTATTTTTTTATTTTCATACAAATTCTAAAACGGGACCTGGTGTTTCCTGGGAGTTTGAAAATATAATTTTACACAATTTTCTCAGTAACTACTTAACAGATTTTATTCAGGTTTTCACTAATAGGTTCAGGTATATAGTTTGTGGGAAGGTGGGGTGGGCATGTTGATATTTACCCGGGTAACACCGGGCCCAATGCTCTAGTAAATATTAAAAAACTTGTTTGTAAAAAGTATTTTTTTACATATTACAGGGGTCAAAACTGGTCAGTAAAATCAGTAAAAGTCAGTTTTTTGTAACTCGGTCAATTAAAGTCAGTTTTTTTGAAAAAATGGTCAGTTTTTTGGGTTTGGCACTCAAAGTTTTCACATTGGAGCCCTATTTATCGTGAAGAAACTCACTATTTGACTTCAAGACGACACAATTACCGTGAAAAATACATTCAAATTATAAATAATGTTCTATTTTGTTTACTTATTTGTATTGTTTATTACTTACCAACTTTTAGAAGATATTTTATGACATAATTGTAACGTATGTATACGTGAACATATAAACAACATAATTTCACCCTAGCACTGGCTATGGCTGTTTTAGATTTCTGTGTCAGTAAAATCAGTATTTTTGAATACTGAACTTGTTTCGACCCCTGATATTATAATTAATTTTTGTTGTGATTATTTCATATCGTAAAAAAACAATTCACGGTGAACCGTCTGTTGTGGGAAGGTGGGGTGGATATATTGAATATTTTAGGTCGCTATGATTTTGTGGATATTAACCCGGGTAACACCGGGTCCAATGCTCTAGTAAATATTAAAAAAACTTGTTTGTAAAAAATATTTTTTACATAATATTTTTTTAATACATAATACCTACATTTTTTAACTGGGTTTATATAGTCAGTAAAAGTCAGTATTTTTAGACTTCTGTGTCAGTAAAATCAGTATTTTTGAACACTGAACTTGTTTCGACCCCTTGTTTGTAAAAAGTATTTTTAAGATATTATAATTAATTTTGTTGTGATTATTTTCAGACACAGAAATATAATTTTACACAATTTTCTCAGTAACTACTGAACGGATTTTATTCAGGTTTTCACTAATAGGTTTAGGTATATAATTTGTGGATATTTCATGTCGTAAAAAAACAATTCGCCGTAAACCGTGTGTTGTGGGAAGGTGGGGTAAGAATGTTGAATATTTTAGCTCGCTATGATTTTGTGGATATTAACCCGGGTAACACCGGGTCCAATGCTCTAGTAAATATTTAAAAAACTTGTTTGTAAAAAGTATTTTTTCACATATTATAATTAATTTTGTTGTGATTATTTTCATACACAGAAATATAATTTTACACAATTTTCTCAGTAACTACTGAACGGATTTTATTCAGGTTTTCACTAATAGGTTTAGGTATATAATTTGTGGATATTTCATGTCGTAAAAAAACAATTCGCCGTAAACCATGTGTTGTGGGAAGGTGGGGTGGGCATGTTGATATTAACCCGGGTAACACCGGGTCCAATGCTCTAGTAAATATAAAAAAACTTGTTTGTAAAAAGTATTTTTAAGATATTATAATTAATTTTGTTGTGATTATTTTCAGACACAGAAGCGGAGTGCGTAGCTCAGTAGTGAGGGGGTCGTCGAGCCGCGAGGCCGGCGACAAGGTGCTGTCATCGTCGCACCACCGCTACCACCACCATCACCAGCACCGCAAGCAGGCGGCGACGTACCCCCCGCGCGCTTGGCCGTCCCGTGGCATGAACATGGGTCAGAAGATATCAGGCAGTGTGAAGACGGTGAGCCGCGACTCGCCGACGCCGTACAAGCCGGTCATCCCGCGCGAGCTGGCGCAGGAGTTCGCGCGACCAGCCAGACTGGACATCCTACTGGACATGCCTCCCGCGTTGAGGGAGACGCAGCTGAAGCACTCGTGGAACTCGGAGGATAGGTCGTTGAATATATTTGTCAAGGATGATGATAAATTGACGTTCCATAGGCATCCGGTGGCGCAATCGACTGACTGCATTAGAGGAAAAGTAAGTTTCCAACTCGTACAATCCCTAATCTCTAGAATTATGAAATATGTCACACTATGTAGGGTCAAGCGGGGTAAATAAGAAACACAAAAAAAATGGGGTAAAAGTGAAACAAGCTTGCAACTAAAAAACTAATTTGTTTATAGGAGAATTATAAAAACTGACATCATCATTAAAGGTTTGTTAAAGTGATCTGAAAATATGAATCGCCTAATAAGTGATGTGTCACCCTTTGATGTCAAAACGTGTGAATTAAATTTTAATTCTTTGCACATAACTTTCTGTATAGCTCAGATATTAATTAAAGTTACAATTTCACATTGATATGCCACAAAGAAGATAAATCAAAGTTGCCTTTGTAGCTTTTCTGTTAACTTTTCGAGAAATATTTTCCATTAGAGGCGTGTTTCACTTTTTCCCAAATTAGAGGTTAAAAATGAAACACACTTTTTTGATTTTTAAAGTCCGTGTTGTATCGTACAGTTCAAACGACGTAAGTATTTAAAATGGTTATTCATAAGCGCATCTAGTAGAGAAAATTAAAGTATGAATTTGTATCGTTAACTAAAGATTTGTAGTTTGTTTCACTTTTATCCCAGTTTACCCTACAGGCAATGAATGTGTTAATAAGTAGGTATATTATACATTATGGTATCTAATTTCAACGAGAAATAGTTGAAATTTGGAGAAGTTATATTTGTTCTTTTGGTTATATTTACAACTATACTTATAAAACATCCTGTAGAAGACCAAATCAACTAATTTTTGGTATACGTTAGTTTAACATCAAGCAGGACTCCTGGGACATACCGTATATATCTCCTGATTTATTTATTTTAAATACAGAACCTAACATAAAAAAAGACGTTCAATATTTTGCCGATAAAGGGTTGTAATTAGTCTTATTCGATCCATTAAGAGGTGAAATCTATCCTCTATCTTACAAAGGAGTCGAGATATTTACGAATTTGTATGTATGTTAACGAAAAAAATATCAAAAAAGTGACAAAGAACGTAATTTTAGGAAAAATAATTGAATTCAAATTAAAATATCTGCCTTGGGAACCACGGGACTTTCTTATACCTAACCTAACCTAACCTAACAGTGAATTGTATACGTGATTCTTTGTTTATTAAAACATTTCAAACAAACTAACAAGAAAGAACAAAATGAATCATTTTATATTTATATAACAAGTGATTTTTTTTAACGTAATAACTGAAAACGGATGTTTTTTACTCTTGTAAATTTTTGGATTTTTGAATTATTTTTGAAATAAGAAAAAAATGTTTTAGATAAAAAATGTCGAGTATGTTATTATCTATAATTTATTTTTTCTCTGTTATGAACCATTTGAATTATAATACATTTTTTTTTTTTCAAAAATTCGTTTTTACAAAAAAATGAATAGAACATTAATTATAGATATAGATATTACCTACATTTTTAAACTTGACCATTTTTCTCTATTTCGCACTGTTTCAGAGTAATTCGAAAAATTAAAAAATCGACGTCGGTAAACATCCGTATCCGGTTGAAAGATCGTTTTCAAAAATAGGACGTTTTCTTCCCAGCCAAAAATTAATCTTAAATATAAAATATCACCCTTCTACGATTTGTCGTATTTGAGTTACAGCGCTTACAGACAGACAGACAGACAGACGGACACACAGGCATCAAGGCGAAAATAGTCAGAATGGATTCAGGGAAGGTCAAAATAGATAATTCCATCAAAATCCGGAGTTCGAAAAAAATCGACTTCACTATACTTACTTATACTAATGTATATTTCATATTGAAATCAAAAATGACAAAATTTCATATTGCTTCTATTTAAGAAAACATAAGTTAGTCTCATATCTCAAAAACTACGATATTTCTGAAAATTAAAAAAATATTTATAAATAGGCAATACTAAACCCTACAGCATTTATTTGAAACATTTTTCTAAATTTCAAGTCGCTTAAGAAATATTCACGATGGAAAAATGTTATTTTGTGTTTTTATTTTGGAATTGTGTTAAATGTATTGCCGCCGTTCTGCAGGTTGGATTCACAAAAGGGCTGCACGCCTGGGAAGTTTGCTGGTCGACGAGACAGCGCGGGACTCACGCGGTAGTCGGAGTGGCCACCTCAGAAGCCCCGCTCCACTCGGTCGGGTACCAGAGCCTCGTTGGCTCCACGGATCAGTCGTGGGGCTGGGATCTGGGCAGGAACAAGCTGTACCACGACTCGAAGAACAACGCGGGTGTCACGTACCCAGCGTCGCTCAAGCCGGACGAGACATTCATCGTTCCCGACAGGTTTCTGGTTGTGCTCGACATGGACAAGGGAACGCTCAGTTTCGTAGTCGACGGCCAGTATTTAGGTGTCGCGTATACGGGTTTAAAGGGTAGAAAACTGTACCCTATCGTCAGTGCTGTCTGGGGACACTGCGAAATCACGATGAAGTATATCGGAGGATTGGACCGTAAGTTTTTTTTCATTTTATTTATTTATTTCAAATATTTCTTCAGCAGATCAACTGATTTTTTTTCCATCCAGGGTAAAATAACTTTCATTACCAATTTTAATTGGAAAATATTAAAATTGCCAAGTAAATGCACAGTGCTTCCTCGTGTTAAATTCACCAAAGATAGTTAATTATTGAACAAATTAAATAAAAACCAATAGTGTTTAGATAAGTTGCCTGGAATTAGTTAATCATTTAATTTTTATACAATTTTACTAAAAAATATTATTTCGGAATTTTTCTTAAAACGCACCTGATTATTTTTTCGTGTATTTTTAATTTTTTGACAGTTTCAATCTAAATCTAAATTTATGCAAACGTCAAAATGACATTTAATATGTCCAAGCAAATATCAATTTAGAAAAACAAAACACGATTTTTTAAAAATAAATTGAGATAAATCTTTGTGAGGGAATATTTTATAACAAACGTTGTAGGCTCATATTTTAAGAAATTTAATGCTCTACAAAAAATATTCTATAAAATTTTCACGTTGGGATGTCACCCCTCCCTCTTACTCACGATTTTGATGATTTTGAAATGGGACCGTCCTCAAGTCAGACCCAACCATCCGACCAAATTTCAATAATATCGGTTCAGTGGTTCATGAGTTATGCGTGTGACAAGGATTCAGGGGACAGACGGACGGACGGACAGACAGACACGGAACGAAAAGTGTTTGTCTTGACGTGAAACGGAAAGATCAATTTAAAATTTTAAAATCGGAGAACATTTTTTTTTTGTCTCAATCTAAAACGATCACAAAGCTTCTCGTATCTTTGATATTGCGAGGAAGCAATAAACTCCTCTCTTTTGCCCCATTGACTAAGGCGGCTATTACACTATCAAAGAAATATGATAAAATTTCTTTGATCAAAGAAATATGACAATGTAATAAGTCAACTTTTATAATATTTACCTTCATAATATTTCTATGATCATAGTTAATGATAGTCTCTTATATTTGATCAAAGTTTTTTGACGTCAAAAACAAAATGGCGACTACCAAAAAAGAAGAAAATATCCCTAGATAATATTGAGAAAATATTATCAAATATTTTATGTAGTGTAATAAAACAAAATCTCGTATTTTATCAATGAAATATGATCAAATCTTTGTCAAAGATCTTTGACATATTTATTTGATAGTGTAATAGCCGCCTAACTCATTCAATTTTCGGAATTTTAACTAGAAATCGATTTTTTTTTAAATAAACTCGAAACAACTACATATAAATTAGGAATCATAGTATTTGAGGTCGAAACTGATTGAAATTGCAACTAACAATTGATTTTTAAATAAACTCGAAACAACTACATATAAATTAGGAATCATACGAATAGAACCGAGTATTTGAGGTCGAAACTGATTGAAATTGCAACTAACAATTGATTTTTAAATAAACTCGAAACAACTACATATAAATTAGGAATCATACGAATAGAACCGAGTATTTGAGGTCGAAACTGATTGAAATTGCAACTAACAATTGATTTCTGTGTTTCCAGCTGAGCCGCTGTCTCTGATGGACCTATGCCGGCGAGTGATTCGACAGCGCATGGGCAAACAGCAGTTAGAGGACAAGATCTCCGGGCTGGCGATCCCGCACGCTATAAAAACCTATCTGCTGTACCGTGACCGCAGATAATAGTTCACTAGTGTTTTGTTTAAACAATTGTGGCCGCCGTAGACTTACTAAATAACAATGGACATCTCTGAATGCCATATATACAAAATATGCTTCGATACGATATGAACACAATTACGAAATGGACATGTATTTAACAATTTTGTCTTTTAAATAAGTAAAAGTGTGTGTTTAAAATGAAAATGCTAAAAAAAATATTTAAATTAAGCGTGAACTTTATAAAACAGTGGTGTCTTCTATCAATATTTTAAATAAATTGCAAAACAAGTATATTAACAATGACTTAAACAAAGTGAGTTCAGTAGGTTTTTAATATCTTTGGTTATTTTGCAGCTATAATGTACTGTAAAAACAGTCTTTTGATTTTTGTGAAATCGTTAGTGTTAACTGCAGATATATTTGATCTCTCTGGAACCTACGTTGAAAAAGAACGGACGTCGAATCGAAATATATGCACTGCTAAATTCATACAAGTATGCCATACATATATTTAGTCTGTATATATAATATATATGGGTAATGCAACAGTCGGTAACGAATCCGATCTATATTATTCATATTATTATTAACGTTAATAGTGTCCGCTATGGTTTGGAGTAATGTTTTTTATAGTGTACCGAATATTTTTATTTTATTTTTTAATTGCAGTGAAAACCGATTTTAGAACAAACAAAAAAATACACCAATTTTTTTTGGTTTTGTATACACTCGTTAAGGGATCGAGATATTTGTAGGAAATAATGGCCTATATCCAAAAAACTATCATAGTTTTGAATATTGTCCGTTTTTTTTTCTAGAAATAGTTTGGTTTCTTAATTTTTTCGTGTATATTGAATTTTAATATGTAAAAAATGTGTACAGTACAGCTACTTTGACTGTATTTCCCATTTATGAGTAGAAGAAATTCAGGCTGGATAAGAAAAATTAAGTTTACCCCACCGGAGTGGGGTAAAGAACAAAACTCAGTTTTTGTTGATTTTTAAGCTTTCTTTCAACTTTACAGCAAAAATGATTAGATATAAAATGAAAGATAATTAAATTCTCTACAATAAAGTTCCTATTAATATATTCATTAGTTCTGTATTTCAACTAATTATGACCGTCTGAATTTAGATTATAATTTTTTTTAAAATATTCTTCAAAATATAATTTTGTTTATAACTATTTTTGTTGTACGATTGAAACTAAGCCAAAAAATTGACAAAAACTGTTTTTTGTTCTTTACCCCACCTCGGTGGGGTAAAATTTCAGTTTTTCTTAATCAGTTTGAATTTTTTCTCGGCGTCTCGTTTACTAATGCTGATACCAAAAAATATTGACAAATCAGTCGTGATGAAGTAAAATATTGGGTTCACATTATCGTAGCTCTACTGTATATATTATTCACGATCACTAAAGCTGTGCAAAAACAACATGGTGGGCAAGGGACAGAAGAAATGTAAATATTTTTTTATCGATGTGGGATGAAGTAAATAAATTTGTCGCCATGTTGGATGAATAGTTTAATTTTTAGGAAAATATTTAAAGTGTTTGAATTTAACATCGTTCTGTATGAAGAATCGAGGAAAGAGAAAAACGTAAATAAAATACTTCCTTTTAGAAAATGTAAGGTTAAAAAATAATTAGGTGAACGTTTAATTAAAATATACTGATTTTAAATATAAAATAAAAAAATCATCAATATTCAAAATGTAAAAAATGATCATTTATAGGTTAAAAAAGCATTGTGAAAATTTGTTTTAAACTTTAAACAGATTTTCGTGTATTTTAACAAAAAGGATACACATTTTTGGTCCTTCGGAACCGGTTTTGAAGTAGCTTTTTCTGGATTTAATCAATTATTTGCTTCATATAACTAAAAATAAACCCTGAAAGAGCATTTTTTTTAAATTTCATCTGCAATTTTTTTTTTTTTTTTATAATTCTACAAAAAAAAATTTGTCGATCTATAATATACGATCATTGTTTTATTGCCCTTTTTCGTGCTTATTATTTATATTTAAAATCGGTATAGTTTATAATAATGTTACCTGATAATTCTAATATTAAAGAAAACAAAAAAAATTATCCAAAAGCAAAGTTGATGTGTTTCTAATTAAATTATTCGGTTAATTAAAAATTTGATTGGTGTGAGTATGTGTGTGCGATAGTTATTATTATTATTATTATTATTATTATTATTAATTAATTTTGTCGAGGATGTAATGTTTTATTTTATAAATTGTGTGCTTTCTTGAAGCTACTGACAGATGTACCCTTTGAGTTTAATTGTATAAAGGCCTCTTGTATTTTAAAGGGCACTAAGGTATATTTATTGTATATTTTCATAATATCGTTATCCATTATATTCACAAAAAACAGTTTTTTGAAAATTTCTCAAAAACTGTAGGTTTTACGAAAAATAGGTCTTATCAAAAATTACAGAGCATAAAATTCTCAACAAGAAAGATCCTTTACATTTTTTTGTAGGGATATTAGTTTACATGTAAAATGTATCGAAAGTATGAATAAAAAAAACATGCCTCTTTTGATTCGTTTTTCATAGAAAGTAATAGTTCTACAAAAAAATTAATAGAATCATTTTTGTTCAAAATTTTCTGTTCTGTATGTTTTTATAAGACTTATTTTCCGTAAAATGAACAGTTTTTGAGTTATTTGATATTTAAGTAAAACCCGTTTTTTTTCCTAGTGTTTATTTGCCGAAATAAATTTAAAAAATGGATAACCGTGATATTGATAATATTTGTGATACGCTGATGTTTATTATTTCTGAAGTCTTCCATTTGCATTTTCTTTTTTAAACTGGCGTCAAGAAAGCGTACGTAAAGGTAAAGTTCATACAGAAATTTTAAATGAAAACCCTGTAACACATTAACAAATTTTTTCGTTATTTAAAAAGTACAGATCTGAAAGTATGATAGAAATAAAATACAAAACACGATTTATTAAAAAAAAATACTATACTAGAAATTGCACTATTTGAAAATAAATTTCATTTTTTTTTTTAAGTGAATATTATGTAATATTTTTTATCAAATATAATTTAAATAGTATTTAGAACACTTTCTTTTGTATGGGAAAGAATTTTCATTTTAGGTATATTAATTAAAAATATATTGTGTAGTTGATATAGGCCAGGTGCGAAGTATTTTGAAGAAAAAAGAATTCTGAATGACAAAAATTAGTTTTTGTCGATTTCTCGGTTTTCTTTCAACTTTACGCAAAAATAGTTATATATCAAATGAAAACTAATTAAATTCTCTACAGAAAACGTTCCATACATAATTTTGTCAGATTTTAACTTCATCTTATAATGGCCATATTTGAAGAGAATTTAGTTCGGTTTTATTTTATATGTAAATATTTTGAATAAAAGCCGATAAATCGGTAAAAAACGATTTTTTTTTAGAACGTACGTTTTTCCGACTTGGCCCCTGGCCTAGGACAGATTTGTAAATCAAAATATGTCCTAATTTATGGTTAAAGTACATATTTTTGAAAAAATACAGACTTCTCAATGTATCCAAAATTATCGTTAACGATAGTTTTTGCAAAATTTTAGGCTTTTGCGCTGATGTTTAAATGTTCCTCGGTTTCTGATTGACTTAAACACAGAAGCCGAGATTCATTGTTATATTATTATTATAACGTAATTACATGTAGTAAATTTCTTTTGATAGTTAAATAAATTCGACTACTACGTGTCTTAAAGTATCAAAGTTTTTTACGTTAACTAGCAATTATACTATTTAAATTTTATTTGCTACTTTTTTCTGGAAAACTAAAAAATTGTATTAGCACTTCAATAAGCTATATCTTGAAAAATTCTGATATTTATATAAGGTGTAAAGAATATAAAGCCTGGACTATATTTATATTATAATTAAAACACTGATCTGTATATTTTGTGAAGGCAAACAAATAAAACCAAAAATTAACTTTAATAGCGTTGTTTCAAAATATGTATATATATAACCAAAGTGGAGGAAAGAAATAGGTTTTATTTGTGTTTAAGATATTTTTGTTGTATTGTGTCACAGCCGACACAATGTACGTGTCCTCATAGTTCAGGCTTGCGTTGTATCAACTAAGAGTAAATTGATGTTTGTAGATCGTAATACCATTATATTGTCATTAAAATAAGAAAAATGAAAATAGTTTAATTTGTCTTTTTTTTTTTTTCATTTCCTGTTTTCAGTAATAATGAAAATTGAAACCAGTGTGCTCCGTAAATATGTGCTCCGTAATGTCACGGGCGTTTTTTTTTTTTACTTTTTTTTCATATCCTGTTTTCAGTAATAATGAAAATTGAAACCAGTGTGCTCCGTAAATATGTGCTCCGTAATGTCAGGCGTTTTTTTTTTTACTTTTTTTTCATATCCTGTTTTCAGTAATAATGAAAATTGAAACCAGTGTGCTCCGTAATGTCACAGGCGTTTTTTTTTTTACTTTTTTTTTCATATCCTGTTTTCAGTAATAATGAAAATTGAAACCAGTGTGCTCCGTAAATATGTGCTCCGTAATGTCACGGGCGTTTTAAAATTAATTAATAATAAATGTTTTATATTATTACCTTTAAAAGTATTTCAGTGATAATTTATTTATTTAAATAAATTTTAGATTTGTTAAATAATGGTCGCCATTTTTCGTTTCCTAATACATAATACAATTTTATATAACCTAAAAAAAATGTGTTTTTGACAATTATAATGGTAAAGGTAAGTAATAATGCAAGGATGTGTAACTGAATACATGGGCGTCGACTTTTTATTGTGAAAATTTTTTAATTAATATCTTCTATATTTATATTTTATATACATATTTGTAGAATATAATAAAGGTGGCTGCAAAGTTTTATGAAGGAATGAACCCCCCTTCGCCCCTCAATGTTCATAAAAAATCCGTTAAATATTTTTTTTTGTTGAATTTAATAGAAATTAAATTAAGTTTTAAGAATAGGGTGATAAGGTCTCAGGGTTTGCAAAAATGACGACTAAAAAAAAAAATAGAACAGGGGACATAACAGTGCAGATTATGGTTATAAAAAAAAAAGAATAAAATAAAAAAGGGGTCTTCATTTAAATCTCAGGGTTTACCAAAACTAAAATCTGGTCACCCTACTTAAGAACGATCTATGTAGATAAATAGATAGAAATTCATAGTATCTCAGGGTGTCCACTTTCTGGAAAGTTAGGGAAGCCTAAAGTGGTCAGGGAATTTATTAATTTTTTTTAGAAAGTCAGGGAAAAAAGTGTATAAATTTAAGTTGACGAAAAAAAAAGAAAAAGGTCATTGAATTGAAAGTAAGAACAAGTGTAAAATTTTCATGTTATGACAAAAAAAGGTCTTCAAATTTTATTTTTGCACATTTTTACTCCAGGGAATTTTATTTCCAAAAACCAGTGGACACTCTGTACCTACTTAAATATATTTAAGATGTCGATTTAAGCAATGAATTTTTGCGCCATCTACCGTCAAACATTTCAACTACCTGAATACGTAAAATCATAGCCGAGATATATACCATTTTCATATTGATAATACCGAAATCTCTAAAATAGAATCTTCTATTGGATAATAAATGGCACCACAATGCTTATTGTTTATTTTAAATAGGTATGGAAATCATGACCCTTTTATGGGGGGGTGATAGGGCTCTAGCTTGGGGATACAGTTTTTTTTTTTGGTCGTGAAAAAAAATCTTAGTGAGGAGGGGCCCACCGAAAATTCTAGCCTGGGGGTTTGCGATAGGATCTGGGGGCTAATATGGACAATAGATATTGAACATGCAAGCTGGAACAATATTTATAATAATAATATTTACGTATAATTATTTGCATAAATTAAATTAGTTCTAAATCAATTTTTTTTTATAATACCTATGTCAATAAGTATATCAATATTAAATTTTTTTAAGATGTCCCGTTTTTCGTGTTCGGAATAAGATAACCCAAATTTTAATTTAGGGATATGTTTTCTTCGTTATTCGAAAAAAAATTCATTACGAATTTCTTCTGCTTTATAAAATTCTTTTGATTTTTTAAAATTTTATTTTAATTTAGTGTATTAATTACGTAAGGATAATTTTGGAAATTTTTGACCCTCTCTCTTCTCAGACAGTACATTGTTACCTTTGATATAAATTAATAATTAAGATAAAAATATATATTATGAAATTTATAAAGTTAACAAAAAAAATACAATTTTTTGACAAAATCTTTTAACGTAGTTCAAAAGTGTGTAGTTGCAGCTTCAAAATACTTTTATTAAATTTAATTTTCAATTTTTTTCCATATAATTCTTTAACTTTGAAACTATACTATATACATTATAATACAATAAATAATTCAAAATTAAATTCGAATCTCTAAAATCTATTTTATTTTTTTATAAGTATACCATCTTTTAAGCAAATATTTTAACCCTTTAATTAATTTAGTCCATATATAATCCATGCCCCATAAAAATTACCTAATGAATATTACACCACGTTACTTAAAAAAAAATTAAAAGTAACAAATGGTCATAAAACATAAGGTGAAAGAAAAACTGCGTTTACTTTAATTTCGTTGTAAGTAAATATTTTGCTACAGCACTAACTCGAATAAACAGTGTCTGCACACATCCCCCTCCCACAGGAGATCGGCGTAGATATCGATCACGTCTTGTGTGATGACATCACACGGTTGCCCGGGCGACGGGGGTGCAAGCGCCGGCGCACCACCCCCATAGCCGCACGCACCCGATCGAACTTGCTGCAGAACTGCGAGGGTAGCAAAATCTCACCGTCACATTGTCGCGGACACTTACAGTTCATCCGATATTTATTATTTTACCGTTATGGTGTTTTTGTTATTATTACACTGATATTATTATACCCGTGTTGTGCAAGTGCGTGTTAAATATGATACACATGTGAATACGAATTGGTATATTCTATATAGACATACATCAAAATGGGCACGGTGTTAAGTTTCAGCCCTCGCGAAAGACGGCCTGTTTATTCGACAAATTCAAACGGTGAATTCACTCTTAATAATTTCTCGTATGAACAGTTGAACAATGTGAAAAACAGAGAAAACAAAGGCGTCACGACGTCAACAACGATGCCGGTGGTTACGACAACGCACAACCATAATAACAACACTACAACAAATAATATATCGAATATACAGAATAATTGTAATAATATTAACATAAATACTAACGACAATGCTAGAATAATATCAGAGAAAAATGCGTTAGAGAAAAATCTTAAAAAGCATTCTTTATTTATAAATGCTCTCTCGTGGAAACGATTTTCAACGACGAACAACAGTAAGAAGAAGTTGGATAATAAGAATAAAAATGTAACTGCAGCTTTCAGACAGCCTTTAGTGGATAATATCCATCCCATAGTGGATAAAAACAAAAATATCCAAGCTGCCCAAATTCAACAGCAAGTGGTTAAAACTCAGAGTTACTACACGAGTAACTCTAACGGGAAGACTATAGGAGCGTCTGCTCTAGCTTTGGATATAGTCCGAGCTAATAATACTAATAACAACACAAATGCGTTGCACGACAAGCTAGCGCCGAAAGCGGCTTTGCTGACCCAGAATTCGTCGCAGCAGCCGGCGGTGCACCAGCCCAAGAAGACTGTGATCCAGGCGTCCACGTCCGAGTTGCTCAAGTGTTTGGGCATGTACTTGCACGCAAAGTGCTATAAGTTGCAGGACTTTCAGGCAGGCGATGCGGTCATGTGGCTTAGAACGGTCGACAGAAGTTTGCTCCTGCAAGGGTGGCAGGTAAAGATACTATATAATATCCTTTTTGTCGCAAAAACGTTTTTTTGTAGTAGTTAGTGGAGTCCTTTAAGAACCAAAACGAGTGTTTTATTGTCCTAAATATGATAAAACCGTTATTTATAGTAGTAAGGTGAGTCCTTTAGGAACCAAAACTACGAATGTTGGTTGCATACTATCCTCTTTGTTATAAAAACGTTCTGTAGTCCTTAAGGAACCAAAACGACTAGTTTTTGGTTCCATAATATCCTTTTTGTCCTAAATATGATAAAACCGTTATTTATAGTAGTAAGGTGAGTCCTTTAGGAACCAAAACTACGAATGTTGGTTGCATACTATCCTCTTTGTTATAAAAACGTTCTGTAGTCCTTAAGGAACCAAAACGACTAGTTTTTGGTTCCATAATATCCTTTTTGTCCTAAATATGATAAAACCGTTATTTATAGTAGTAAGGTGAGTCCTTTAGGAACCAAAACTACGAATGTTGGTTGCATACTATCCTCTTTGTTATAAAAACGTTCTGTAGTCCTTAAGGAACCAAAACGACTAGTTTTTGGTTCCATAATATCCTTTTTGTCCTAAATATGATAAAACCGTTATTTATAGTAGTAAGATGAGTCCTTTAGGAACCAAAACTACGAATGTCGGTTGCATATTATCCTCTTTGTCGTAAAAACGTTATGTAGTCCTTTAGGAACCAAAACGACTAGTTTTTGGTTTCATAATATCCTTTTTGTCCTAAATATGAGAAAACCGTTATTTATAGTAGTAAAATGAGTCCTTTAGGAACCAAAACTACGAATGTTGGTTGCATATTATCCTCTTTGTCGTAAAAACGTTTTGTAGTCCTTTAGGAACCAAAACGACTAGTTTTTCGTTCCATAATATCCTTTTTGTCGCAAAAACGTTTTTTTGTAGTAGTTAATGGAGTCCTTTAAGAACCAAAACGACTAGTTTTTGGTTCCATAATATCCTTTTTGTCCTAAATATGATAAAACCGGTATTTGTAATAGTAGCCCAGTAAATACAAGGAAAATGTATGAGGTGCCAAATTTAAACAGTGATTAGAACATGTCCAGATATATATTTCCTATATTACCTATCAAAAAGGCTGTCGAGCTCAAAATTTTTTGTTGCAAAAACTTTCTGTAGTAATTAAATGTGTCCTTTAGGAACTAAAACAACAAATGTGGATTCCTAAATGTCTTTTTTGTTGCAAATATGATAAAACCGTTATTTGTAGTAGTTAGAAGAATCCTTTAGGAAACAACATAACTAGTTTTGGGTTTCATAATGTCTTTTACGTCGCAAATATTAAAAAATAATAACCATTTCTGTCGTAGAATTAATAGAGATAAATCGAAAACACGTGTCACAGCAATGATTACCGTCAATTTTTAAAAATATTTTTTATAACGTACAAATTTTCAGTCTATTTGAACTCCCCAGTACAAAAATTAACAAATAAGACAATAAAAATGACGGGTTAATATCGATACGTAAAAAAGTTACACCACCTTTTTTATTAGAAATTATTATTTTGATTCAAAATTAACCTTTACCACTATTAATTCGATTTTATTTTATACAATTTTTTTTTATTTGAATATTTTTATTATTTTTATCGAAGTTCGACTTGTAGAAGTTCTACTGTATACTATATACCAACATCAACACTTGCTATTTATATATAGAAATTAAATTAAAATCAATAACCCACCTAATAGCAAAATGATAGCTACCTATATAAAAAAAACATCCTATGGTCTGACCTATATCTGATATAAAGGAATTCAATATAATATACATAGTTCTTAACAACATAAACTGTCTATATTTTAGTGTAGAGAACATGCAATATATGTAGATAATATATAATATCAGTTTAAAATAATAATAAACATGAAACATTTAATTGTCTACATTGTTTATAATATTTAAATAGTCTACACGAAAAAATGACTGTGTAAACAACATGAAGATTACATTTTATAGTCTATTATAAAACAATTAATAAAATCTATTTACTATACCCCATTAAAAATAGAAATCCTTATAGGTCCTGACTTACGGAACACCTGTATTTTTTATTATATTATAAGATAGATATACTATTTCCCATTTTTACATACATGTACTTTAAAATTTAATTGTAACATTTATTTTGTTCATTATTAATTTAATAAAGGGAATAAAAATGACTAAATAAATTTACATTAAAAATTATATTTATAAAAAATATCTGACGTCATATCTCCCATGTAAGACGTCTTAGGGGTCATTCATAAATTACGTCACACGTTAAGGGGGAGTAGGGGGTTCTACAAAGTTTGACAAGGGGAGGGGGGAGGAGTCACAAGCATCGTGACGTCACATCTAAAAAATCAAAATAATGAATTTTATATAAATTCTAAGAGCAAAAATGCGAGGAAAAATAAATACGTTGTTAGTAACTCGAGATCTGTGAAGAGTTATTGGGAAAATTTCAAACGTGCATGGAAAAATTTCATATAAATAAAAATAATATAATATAACAGCAATGAAAAAAACATTTTGTTTTTTTTCCCGTTGATTTTGAGTACCTATTATTGTTTCGAAATTTGTGTGGCGTCAAAACAGGGGGGTCACAAAAATGTGACAGTCTGTGGCAAGGTCGTAGGGGGGGGGGGGGGGGACAAATCATGAAATTTGTTAAATTGCGGTTTTAATATTTAAATAATTAAAATATGATATAAAATATTTTTATTCAGCCTACCTACAATAAAATAATTAATAAAAAAACATTTTCTCTCTTTACAAGCACCTAATTAATTATTGTCTGGCAAAATGAAATTTGATAATTAATAACACCCACTTTACCTAACTTTTCCAATACACCTTCTACTTTGTAAAGATTTTCTCTGAAATATGAGTTATTTTACAAAATTAATTGTTCTCATTATTTTGATATTTTATTACAGAATTTATTATCTTACCGTTATTTTATATTCAGAAATATGTGTTTAAAGACCTTAATATATATTTAAAAAATGTATCGTTATATAATAAGGTACTGGCACTAGTCTTGGATATGACTCCAGTAATGACTATTTTTTTTAATTAAATGTACTGCATTAGAAATTAGAATGTGTATTTTTCCAAAACTTATATAAAAATTATGTATGTTTAACGACATAGAACTATGAAACTATAAATGACACAATCTCTGAATGATCTTAAAATGTTCGTTACATATGATCAAACATAAAAGCATCCGATTTATTAATTACAACTCATTAAATAAAGAATATGAAAATATGATAGAAATCGTTCGAACCAAAATTTTGGGCCATTTTATTACCTAAACAACACTCAAATTCCCTTAGATCAGAGGTGGCGAAAGTGTTTTCATCAAGGACAGGGGGTATAATAATTATTTCCTTAAGCGTGGGAGTGAATTTGATAATTTTAATAAATTTTTTTTCATATTTCATATTTTAAATGTAAAATTTACTGATATTTGGAATGGGTGATGAGGTTAAATTACTTTCCTGTTATAAATTAAACCAGTACCGGCTTTAGGGGGGGGGGGGGGTCAACCAGGGCGTCATAATAGGGGAAGGAGGTCTCGACAGTCTTAGGGCATTTGATAGTTTTATGATATAAGCTATATTTTTTTAAAAAGTTTGAGTCTGTAGGATCGCGCCAAGCTGAGATATGAATTATTCAACTTATTTGTTAATTTATCAATTTTAATTGACATTTTCGTTGAATTTTTAACATTGGAGGAGAGAGGGCGGAAAAATAAATCTCGCCCAGGGCGCCAGATTTGCTAAGGCCGACACTGAATTAAACCATAATTTGAACTTTATACGCAAAAAATAAATGTAGGCAATTCCAAGTAATCTATTTTAAGAACATAATAATAACAGCATAATTAATTAATAATTACTTTAAACCAGGGGTATATAAAATATACCTATGACCTTTTACACTGATGGGAATATTTTAAGTTGATTAAAAAGAAATACGTAAATTTTTCATGTTTGGAGAATTTTTCTCCCGAATGTATCCGATTTTGGAAATGTCAAATGGAAACTGGAATAAATTATTCAGTGTAGCGCAAACCACCATAGCCGCCTTCCTCTTCCTCTTTATACAGAGCTTAATTTAAAGTGGCGCATCCGCAAAACCAGTGGTTCTCAAAATATAAGCTTTTTAATACTTATATAGATATATTACAGTTTTTATATAATCGTGTTACCTGAGACTTAAAAATTATGAATTATTCACTAATGGCCATCGTGTTTTGTTTTTATTTTATAAACTAGCTGAAAGAAAAAAAGAGAAAGAACTATTTTAGATCTTTTTAGCCTACACAATTCTTTACTACGTTATATTGATTGATATTTAACAGTTTAGGCAGCACTGGCGGCTTTTTTCCGACTTAATTTACTATTGTCGTCACTGCTTATTACTTATGTTACCTAACGTAACAAAATATATACTAAAACCTGCGGGCAAAGAACATGTATAAGAATTTAAAAAAAACACGTAAATCGGATAAGTGGTTCTCGAGTGATAAGTGCACTAACGGACTTTGCGTTTTATATATATTATAGGTTATAGTCCCATATAAATTGTATCAGAATCTGACGAGGGCTTCGAAGATATGCCACAAAAGGGAAACATAAAATAAAACTCAACTTAAAAAAAACACTGAAAATTACTATATTATAATTAAAAGTAACAGTTTCTTGAAGTCGGTGAGAAGCCATTAAAAACTTTTTTTTAAAAGAAAAAAATTATAACCGAATTCAAAAAGTGGTTTTAAATATTATATAGGTACTTTTCAGTGTTTTTAGGATTTTTTATATATTTTGTTTTTTTGTTAAAATGATTTTTATAGAGCGTGGAATATCGCCGATTTTTGAGAAAAGTCGAATAATGTTTTTTTCTTTTTATTTCTATATTGGCGCAACCCTTCCTTCATAAGTCTACTAAGAAAAAAGTAATTATTATTATTATTATCTGTGCATGTTCAAAGTACGCTGTTTTACCGACAACCCGTATCACGCAGAGGGGGTGGGGTAGAAGGGGTGAAAAAAAAAGTAATTTGGAACCGATAAACCAATCTAATAGTTTTTCTTACGAAAAATTTTGAAAATGTACCTATATATATTTAATAATCCGTACGTTTTAAGCCCCACATTTGATAACTGCTGTTGTTTTTGGTTAAAAATTTTGAAAATGTATATATATATTTAATAACCCGTACTTTTTAAGCCCCTCATTTGATAACTGCTGTTGTTTTTGGTTAAAAAAATTAAATCGTTAAAATACAAAAATATAATAAAGTGAAGAAATGAATTTTTTATGATTGCCTTGACGGGAGGGGGGGAGGGGAGGGTAGGGGGTCTCACCCAGTGCGACTTGCTAAGACCGGGTCTGATATTACGCATATATG
The DNA here is from genome assembly GCA_961205875.1 of Sialis fuliginosa. Taxonomy (NCBI): domain Eukaryota; kingdom Metazoa; phylum Arthropoda; class Insecta; order Megaloptera; family Sialidae; genus Sialis; species Sialis fuliginosa. The sequence continues at coordinate 18,570,253 of OY540818.1, read as the reverse complement.
TAGATAATTATGTTGAGAATAAAACGGTTTGAAAACTGCTGTTAAAAAATTATATCATTAAAATAAAAAAATATAATAAAGTGAAGAAATGAATTTTTTATGATTGCCTTGACGGGGGTGGTGCTGGAGAGGGGGGCGTAGGGGGGTCTCGCCCAGTGCGACTTGCTAAAGCCGGGTCTGATATTACGCATATATGTAGATAATTATGTTAAGAATAAAACGTATTGATAACTGCTGTTAAAAAAATTATATCATTAAAATAAAAAAATATAATAAAGTGAAGAAATGAATTTTTTATGATTGCCTTGACGGGAGTAGTGGGGGTAGGGGTGGGGGGAAGGGGGTCTCACCCAGTGTGACTTGCTAAGGCCGGGTCTGATATTACGCATATAGATAATTATGTTGAGAATAAAACGGTCGCGTATATAAGGCGGACACGTAGTTTTCAACTTTGTTCTGTATCTATGAACTTAGATTAAACATCACTGCGCAACAATGTTTAATCGATGTCTGCTTCTGCGGATAGAGAGGGCGCCATCCACACCGGATGTGTTGGGAATACACACTTCCGGATTTTCTCAAAGATTTCTGTTTTTTTTTTCAATTTGTACCAATTCGTGTGCGGTTCACGTAGAATGTTGTTTCGTATTTCGTAGATATTTAAATTTATGGATTTTTAAATTTATTGCTTCCTCGCAATATCGAAGATACGAGAAGCTTTGTGATCGTTTCAGATTGAGACGAAAAAAATGTTCTCCGATTTCAAAATTTTAAATTGATCTTTCCGTTTCACATCAAGACAAATACTTTTCGTTCCGTGTCTGTCTGTCTGTTCGTCCGTCTGTCCCCTGAATCCTTATCAGACGCATAACCCATGAACCACTGAACCGATATTGTTGAAACTTTGTCGGATGATTGGGTATGGCTTGAGGACGGACCCATTTCAATCATCAAAATCGTGTGTTAGGGAGAGGGGTGACACCCCAAAATTATTATTTTTTCAAGATATCTCAAGAACGACACATGTTACGTGAAAATTGTATAGAATCTTTTTTTGTAGAGCATTACATTTTCTGTAATATAGATCTACAACGTTTGTTGTAAAATATATATCAAAAATATTTAAAAACAAACTTGTTTGTTTAAACGTCAAAATTTATTTAAGAAAAAGTAACCTATCTAATAACATATATAACACTTTAAAAGTTAAGGGTGGGGGGGCTCTTTATGAAAAATTGTAATTAAAATACTTATATTTTATAATTTGAAATAAATCTTTTCAGTAATTCAAAATTTTTGAGAAAAATGGTAATAACTTTTAGACGGGTGATCGGATTCGATTTTTGTAGACGGATTTGAAATCAGCATAATATTAAAATCTATCTTATAACATATATAATACTTTAAAAGTTAAGGGTGGGGGCTGGCAGTCAACTAATTTAAAAAAAATGAATTTGCTTCTTAGCAGTAGGGGGTCTATTGAAAATCCTGACCACGATAGGATATTGGGATCATGATCTATTTATATATTATGTAAATACGTATGTATATGCATATATACACATATTTGTTCTATTTTCAGTCAGTGCATGTATTTTTTAAACTTTTATTACATGCGTGTGCAGAGCAAATAAAGGAAAACATAAATAGAAAACAAATGTATCGGTAAATACAATTTGCGATAACATTCGAATTCGTTTTAATTTTTTTTATTTATCCGTACATTCGCAAGCACACAAAACAAATTTAATTTTACTCTCAACCCCTCCAATATCGACTGGAATTCGATAAATTTTATCTTATTAACGTGGATTGGTTTTTATTAATTGCATAGTCAGTTTTTCTTTTCTTTGGTATATACTTTTCTTATCGATCTTACAGCACACAATTACAAATATTTTATTCTAAAACATTTAAGAGTTAATCTTGAACTGTTATATATCATTTTAAAGACATTGGATTTCTTTTTAATTTAAATTATTGTGCATTTAAATATCTTCCCCCGTCACTGAGTTATAACGCCCTAAAATTAATATTTATTTCTTACTAGCCAGAAGTTATTTATTAATTATTATATTATCATAGCAACTACTTTACATTGTTTCAGATTTTGTTTTATATCTTTTGTGTCGTAGTACTTATCATTAGCAAGTGTCCATCACTGCGTGCTCATTACTAGTTTTACTTTATCCATTACTGAAGAAAAAACATAAACAAAATAAAAGGCTATAATTTAAAAAATAAACTATATTTGCGGACTTTGATAATTAAATTGAGTTAGTTGTTTTATTAGTATCACAAAAACAGTAAACCTTGCTCTCATAGCGGCCATAACTGGTGCCAGTACCTTATATACGTATTATTGAAATTGATTAAAAAAATGTATGGTATATATTTATAAAATAATGTCTATTGCAGACGGTATTAAATATTAAAAAATGTATTATTTACTTGCAATAACAGTAAGTGCTTCTGGCATAATAGACAAGATTGAATTGTGATGATTGGATTATGCTAGACGACTGTCGCATGACGTTGTACAAATCACACGTGACAATTTCAAGTGTAATTGAAATGTCCTTGTTTAACCGCAAAATTCGTAACCGTATAAGTGCGATTCTAATGTCTGTCCATTTTAATAATTATTTATATAACATTTAGATATATTGAAAAAAATGTGTTGGTATTAATTATACAGATTTTTATCGTTTTGATTTGGATATGGGTCTTAGCTTCTGGGTGTAAGCCGTGTCAATTTGGTCATTTTTTTTCAGAACATGGAAGTAAAAATTAAATATAATATGACGTCATATATTATCTTACGCCCTCCCTCTTCACGCTATACCCCCTCCTTTCTTGACAATTTCAATCTAAATCTAAATTTAAGCAAACGCCAAAATCATATTTAACATGTCATAGAAAATATCAATTTAAAAAAGAAATGACGAATTTTTAAAACAAAACGAGATAAATATTTTTAATGATATAATAGTAGTGACGTTAAATATAAATAAAAACAAACCGATAAAATCGAATCCGACCAGCCGTCTAAAAGTTATAACCATTTTTATCCAAAATTTTGAATTAGATTAAATTTATTCTAAATTATAAAATATAAGTATTTCAATTACAAATTTTCATAAAGAGAGGAAATTATTATAATTCCAAATTAAATTACAGATAATACTCCATGTGATTATAAACATTAATTAACAGTAAGTATACTAATTAATAAAAAATGCAGTTTAATAAGTATTAAATACAAATGACCTAATTATTAAATCGATGTTAGCACGTACATTCAAAACCGATAGAGGGGGGGGGGGGGGGGGATTTACAAAAAATAATATAAGTGGCGAAATAAGAAAAGTTAGTATTCGGGAGCGGAATGATAGTTATACTTCCCCCCCCCCCCCCCTTTAAATGTAAAAAAAAATATTTGACTTTATTTATTTACATTATAAAAAAATTCGTAGGTTAGAATGACCCTTTTTTTGCGCCCTCCTACAGTTTTGAAGACCTTTTTTTTAATCCTAGTACTACTTTTTAATTAATTTCTTTTTGCCACCCCTCTTCTACCCCAGAATTATGTAAATCTATATGTGTAATGTATTATGTATCTGCTTTAATGATTTCTCTGACGTCATATTTTTGTTAGCTTGTTTTTTGACATTGGAGTATTAATACATTTAAATATAACTTCTCAGAAAATGATTTCTGATTATCTACCTTCTTCAAGGGTAGAATTTTTATGTTAGGTTACATATTCATTTTTTTAAAAGAACAATTGGAATAAGACACGCGCAATAAATATTCCGGTGTTGTCCGGAATTTAAAAAAATCTAGGATGAACTGGTGCCTACCCCCCCCCCCCCCCCCCTTGCAGTGGCGCAATTAGCGGGAAGCCAGCTGGTTTCTACATATAATAATTAATGACGCATTTGTGTATCTATACATAATAGAAAACAAGAAGTCCTTCGCCGCGTCTGTCTGTCTGTACACGATTTTCTCAGTAACTACTGAACGGATTTTATTTCGGTTTTCACTAATGGATAGAATGTTTGTCAAGGAAGGTTTAGGTATATAATTTGTGGATATTTTGTGTAAAAGTAAAAAAAAATCGTCGGAAAGGTAACTTCGCGTTAAGTGATAAGTGAATACAATATTTAATAGGTTTATTACAGTTTAAATTTATATCCCCTGGTCCAGTGCGTTGTATAATATAATGTTTATTTGATTTTAATAAATTAATATACATGAAAATATAAAAATAAACCTATTTCAGAATAATATTCAGTAATCAGAAAACTATCTAAAATTATAATTATCCTCTAGGAATTTTAAGATGTTATATAACCCTAATTTATTCAAATTTTGTTATAGCGTTCGTGCGTATGTTATCAGATTTCTTGTCCAAATATTATTGTATTTTTTTTTTGCTCGCGTGACATAGAACTTTTAACCCTGCCCCTAATATTATGAATATAATATAAAGGCATGTGCTATGTTTTGTATTATTTTACTATTACGACGTATTTCGTGGATAATTTTATTCTTAGAAATTATACTTGTGAATTAATTATTGTGTGATTCATTATTTCGTTTTTTTTTTTTTTTAAATTTTTGATTGGAATCTATAGTAGGCGATGGCTATAAAGATTTTAGGTGGCAAATTTGAATAGGGTATTAATTTTGTAATAATTACTTTTATAAGAATTTGTTTTGGAATTTCGAACAGTGGTACTTCATTTTTTAAACAGTTTATGATTTTAACTATTATATTCTGATTCTTCTCCTTCTTCATGGGTTTTATGACTGACAGCTCCTAACATAACCTAACTTCCACACGAACGAAGTCACGGGTAATAGTTAGTTATCTGTATTTTTTTTATTATTTAGCTAAAAATATATATTTTTAATTATAAATAGAAACACGTACAGTGTCTACTATATAAGAAAGTACCTTTGTGACAAATATGTCTATAAAAACATTAACCAACATACTGGCACCAGTCTTGGACGCTTTAAGAGCAAAGTATACTGTTTTTGTGATTGATGGGCTTCTTTTTTGTGATTCTTATGAACTTACATTGCTAATAAAACAAGTAACTCTTTATTAAATCAATTTAATTCCCAAAATCTGAAAATATAGTTGTTTTTATACAAGTTATATAGCCTTTTATTTAGTTTATGTTTTTTTTTCCAGGCACTTGCTAATGATAAGTACTACGACACAAAAGTTATAAAATAAAGAATCATAAAATTAGAAACAATGTAAAGCAGTTATGCTATGGTATTATAATAATTAATAAGTAGATTACACTAATAATTAGTTTAAATGTCCACCATTTTGACTCTCATTGGCCGATTGTGATCAAATTACGCTGTAAGACAGTTAAATGTCTATAGATTATGATTCAGTAATAATAATTTAGTACATTTAATTAAACAAGTGTCCAACACTGAGGTATTATCCAAGATTATGGATTCGGTCATTTTTTCTTATGAATATTAACGTAGTAACGTTTATCAAAAATGTCAAGACAAAGACACAGCTTACCCCTGAGGGTACATTTCTTAAAAGAAAATTTATCTTCTGGATCGCACCATAAATAAATAAAAACCACTTGATCCTTTCAAACACGCCCAAACCATTCGTCCTGATACAGCGGCAGTAATATTTTATAATAAAACCGAGTCACACGTCGCATAAACGTCGGTTGCCGACAGTGGCGTAGTAAGACAAATTTTCGGGGGGGAGGTTAAGCAATTAAAATTTTAAGACCTTTTTTTTAGTCATATTTGCAGACAAATATATTCATTTATCTCAAAATTATTATAATTGTTTCGCATACTTTAAGAACATTGAATATTTCGGGGGGGGGGGGGGGGGGGGGGGGGTTATAGTCACAAAAAAGGTCACTCAATTCAAAATTGTGATAATAATTTCATATATTTTAAAAACATAAAATATTTCAGGGGGGGTTTCGACCCCAAACCCCCCCCCGTTCCTACGCCACTGGTTGCCGAATATTGTGCTAGAAATGCGACAAGCACGAGAAGCTGTTGTCACTCATGTGGGTCAAGGAGCTTGTCCCGTAGCTTTATAGCTCCTTACTGATTGGGAACAAGGGTGGCGGAAACGTGCAAAGTATACAAATATCCTGTTTGGTCCATGCGTAGAGTTTTTTTTTAATTTATGTAATTTGGCTACAAAAAAGTATCGAGTTTGAAAACATAGAACTATGGAATTATAATTCACACTGACTTCCGGTTGGTCTTAAAATGATCAGGATATAGTCTAGTTTTACGTGTTAAAATTTCAAATGATTTAAATGGATTGTCTATTAGTTACATTATTATAAATAAAATGTATCGTTTTTTTTTTCATTTTACGATTATGATTTTGATTTATATATTTACGTAAATAGCTGTAGGGAAAAAAATACAATCGACTTTTGTAGATTTTCGCGTCAAAAGAACTAAAATAAGTTACGTTACTCTACATTACATTTATTACGATAAAATTTACAAGCGATAGGATACAATTAACTGTACAAAAATAAATAAAATGAAATAATAATTTTACCAGATAATTTTTGTCCTATAAATTACCCCACACCCTGTATATATTACTACATCATTCACCGGCATATTTATACTCTTTCACCGTCATAGTGTTTATATTGCTTGTGCTAATTCTAATCGCGTGTGAAGAAGTCCATAGTTATTTCATTCTTCGTTATATTGATCAGATAAGGAGTAACTATTGATCGGAATTCATTAGCATCTTTATTATGTAAGCACCACGCGTTACCTTCACCTGTTAATGTGACCACCAGAGATTGATCCAAGAATCTGATAAATAATTGTTTACAATTATATTCTGATACGCTTAAATATTAAAAATAAACTTTCAGTTAAGTTTTTCTATTACACTATCAAAGAAATATGATAAAATTTCTTTGATCAAAGAAATATGACAATGTAAATAAGTCAACTTTTATAATATTTACCTTCATAATATTTCTATGATCATAGTTAATGACAGTCTCTTATATTTGATCAAAGTTTTTTGACGTCAAAAACAAAATGGCGACTACCAAGTTATCACTGACAGTTACAGTTACATAATTATTAATATATGAATATCAACAAAATCCTGTATTATATGATAATCTTCTTATTGATTATAAAAAACCACAATACACGGTTGTAAATTCAAACCTCGATCGCGTCAATTGACGAATATCCACGCACTGATATTCAAAATGCACCAAAAAAGAAGAAAACATCCCTAGATAATATAGAGAAAATATTATCAAATATTTTATGTAGTGTAATAAAACAAAATCTCGTATTTTATCAAAGAAATATGAACAAATCTTTGTAACAAACAACAGACAAAAACTATGGTTATGACTTATCAAATACAAATCCCCTAACCATAAAAATTGTAAGAGTTTAGACTTACACGTGTTTCAATAGCAATGCTATCATCATCGGAGTCCCAAAGACACAGTGTCTTTAAGACTCTGATGATGATAGCATTTGAAACACGTGTAAGTCTAAACTCTTACAATTTTTATGGTTAGGGGATTTGTATTTGATCAAATCTTTGTCAAAGATCTTTGACATATTTATTTGATAGTGTAATAGCCGCCTAACAGATGATTAATTATTTTTCAGGATGTGGCCTTCATAAATCCTGCCAATGTTGTGTTCGTTTATATGCTTGTACGAGACCTGGTGAACGATGACATCGACACAGAGCAAGACCTCCAAGCCGTCGTACTCACGTGTCTCTACCTATCGTACTCGTACATGGGCAACGAGATCTCGTACCCCCTGAAACCGTTCTTGGTCGAGGACTCCAAAGACAAGTTCTGGGACCGTTGTTTAGACATCGTCAACCGACTATCGTCGAATATGTTGAAAATCAACGCCGAGCCTGGTTTCTTCACGGAGATCTTCACAGAACTGAAGGCGTGTGGTATCGGCAGTATTGTCACAAACAATATGGCCACGATGACATGCCAGACCGTACCTGTAGTTCAGTGTCAAGCCGCTACGAACGCTGCTTGACGTACGGAAGTTACCGTAGTTAAACTTACGTTGGCCGAACAACCGAACAGCGTTTAGGGGTTCTTTTGTTTTTGTTTTAGACAAGCGACATGTCATAAAACAATGTCGGAACAATATTTTACTACGTAAATATAATTTAGTATGATGCTGCATACCATTTGCTTCGTAAGATCGGGATATGAAGTATATGATATTAAACTGAAGTTGTTGTAAATGAATATGTACTACTTACTTGTTTTACAATCTTCTTGACGCCGGTTACCAGGTCGTTCATACCACAATCGATTTACAATTACATTTACATACAAACACGAAGTTTAAACCAGTGACGTGCCCATGGCAAACACTTTTAAATGAGGTATTAATGTTGTGGAAATTTTTCAACTTATTATATCACAGTTGGTGACTTTAATACCATCGCTTACGCAAAACTTGTCAAACACTTCATGAAACTTCAAGAGGACTGTATGATACCCCGTGCTTGCAAATTTTTGCTAGCTAGGTTGCAATATCGGACATTAGATAAAATAATTTAATTTACACGTCACTGGTTGATCGATGTTTGTTTTTTTTTTAATTCTACAAAGAAATTAAATTATTATTACCAAGTCTTCATTGAATAATCGATTGAAGTAACTTGTGGGGTAGAATTTGTACATTTGTATGTGTTAGCAGTTATATCGATTTTCACCAAATAATTACAACCTATGTACGTCAGGTGTGAACTCTGAACAAAACATAGCAATAATGTTTCATTAAACTAACATTTGTGTGTTTAATGGTACCATTTATTCGAATCAAGTACCCATTAAAAACATTAGGTGAATTTCAACAATCGATTTTTAAATATATTCGAATATTTTCAAATTTTCAACAATCGATTTTTAAATATATTCGAATATTTTCAACGATCGATTTTTAAATTTGTTCGAATATTTTCAACAATCGATTTTTAAATATATTTAAATATTTTCAACAAAATACAGTCGATTGTGGTCTGATTTCGGAAAGTCTTCTTTTGTTTACAAGACACGAATCAATTGACTTTTTCTTGCTAGACAAACATCCTTTCCAGCACGTTTTTCTGTTGACAAACTGTCGCTTCGAAAACCATCTGAAAGAAATTCTACAAATCGATATTTGACGAATAATGACGTAAGCTCTGCTTTGAATATATAAACACTGTTGATCCATATACATTTTAAACTATTAAAAGAATTGAATGTGCGTGCTAACAATAAAGATAATGATTTCTAGTTTACCTACCAAGGATGGTATTTAGTATATTATTATTGTAATGTATTTAAGATCTAGTTCGTTGATCTTTTATGAAAGATTACTAAATTAAGAACCTTGTTCAACATTTCAGCAGTGGTGAAGCGTCCATGGAAGCAGGGGAAGCAGTGCTTTCCCTTACTCTATGGGTAAAATTAATACAAATCTGTGTTTTCAGTTAGTAAATAATTTTAAAATATTATTAGAATATTCATCTTTATGCGCAACTCAAACATTTTAACCAAAAATCAAAAATAACATTTAATATTAATTTAAACGCTCAATTATAAAACTATAATACTACTATAATATCTTATTTTCTTGTATTTTAGTCGATATTTGTATGACGAGTTGAAGTTCACTGCAGGAAATTTCACTAAAAAATTTCGAATTTTTGATTTCGTAAAAGGTATGTTTATTGTATAGAAAATGACGTGAAAAGTTGTATGTTTCAAACCGCAGGTCTATATCTCAAACCGTTCTCGAGATATAGCCTCTCAAAGTTTCAGTTTTTTCAAAATTTTGAAGAAAAATGGCCGTAACTTTTGAACGCGTGGTTGGAATTGATTTTAGTTGACGGATTTGGAATCAGCGTGTCAAAATCTATATAATGGCATGTATAATACCTTAAAACTCAAAAAAAAAAAAATTCGCGAAAAATCGAAAAAATTCAAAGGGGTATACCTTAAAAAAATGTCGATTTTTGACGAAAATTTTTTTGTCGGATTTTAAAGTATTATACATATCATTATATAGATTTTGACACGCTGATTCCAAATCCGTCAACTAAAATCAATTCCGACCACGCGTTCAAAAGTTACGGCCATTTTTCTTCAAAATTTTGAAAAAACTGAAATTTTGAGAGGCTATATCTCGAGAACGGTTTGAGATACAGACCTGCGGTTTGAACCAAACAACTTTTCACGTCATTTTCTATACAATAAACATACTTTTTTTTTTAGTGAAATTTCCTGCAGTGAACTTCAACAATACAAGAAAATAAGACTTAGAATCATTTAGTTAGTTAGTTTTTTTGTTAATAGGAGGGAGAGGATTAACAAAATATACTTACCTTATTAAAAATTTCACGCCTCGCCACTGCATTTCAGTATTATTCAACTATTAATAATATGACCCAAACAAACGAAAAAAAAACCGATTGTTTATGTAATTTTAGATTTTTAAGAGTTTACAGAAATACATCATTTGACTAAAAACATGCAAACTTTTCCTCAATCGATCCAACAGGTTTGTTAGCAAAGAAAAACGTATCCGAGCTACGCAGATATATAAAGATTGATTCAAAAGTCACTGTACATAATTAAAATTTAAAGAAGATTTTCGAAAAAAAAAAACAGTATTTTTATAATAAGCAAGAGAAGTGTAAAACATTTTAAAATCGCTCAACTATTCTATTTTGAGTAAAATATATATTATTACCATTGGTTTATTAATTTTATTTCATTGTTTGTATATAATTATCACCATGGACGTCCGCACAAGGGGGAAAATGGGACACGAGTAAATTGAAGCAATACTGTTATTAATTAAATAAATGTTTGTCTACAAACTTTGCCCCTACATCCCCTTTGGAAAACTTTTTGTAGACGCCCCTGATTATTACGATATTTTTTATAATATCTTCTATATACTAACTTTGAAATAATAATTTCAGACTGACAAATTTTCGAGTGTTTTTTATTTGAATTCAACTCACAAAAATGCGTGAAATAAATTCGTTTGAAGGTTATATACATTATTATCTAATCGATAAAGCCATTTTAGGTACCTAATAGAAGCCTGGGTAAAGAAAAATATCACCATTTCTCGATCTAAAATATTAAAACAATATAAATATACAAAATTTTATTTTGTATACAGTCTAACTTCTGTAATTTGAATACAAATATCAAAAAGGAAAAAAAAAATTGTGAGTTGAATTTTAGTTTAAAAAAAACTATTTTCCTTGGATTGTTGTAATGTAACCCATACGTACTGATATTTCGTTAACAATTTGTGATATGTATAATTTTATTGTGTTATTATTATTATCGTGTATTATTGCAGCGGTGGTTGGTGGCCTAAATTCATAGGAGACATCTAAGTATTCTCAGTTACATTCGATATAAGTTATACCAGTGATAACATAATATTACTCCTATGAAGTTAGACCACCCGTCGCCCGCTGTATTGTTGTCATTGCACACGGACTATTCGTCAGGATATTTGATATTGTGATAAGTATTTCTGTTAGCTTTTTGTTTTAAAATAGGTGGCCTAACTTCTTAGGACGCTATTGAATCTTGTAGCTTAAATTTTTCTCTATTTCATAGATTTAATCTCGGTCTATTATATAACTCCTATGAAGTTAGTGTACCAGCCACCACTTCTCGAATACCTGAAGAGAATTAAAATTAACAATTAGCTAACAAAATTTTTGTTAATATTTGAAAAAATATCCCGAAATCTTACGTTGGTGATAACTTGTTAAAATCTATGTAATTTTTATAAATTAATTTATTCAATACTCCAACTTTCAGGCTAACTACACACGAGAGACATTTGTCTCGCGCGACTAGTTTCATGAAACTAAATATGAAACAAATCACAATTTACTGTACATTTGCAAAAATTTCTCGTTGAAATCTGGTTTCATGCAATTAGTTTCTTGAGATTAGTTTCTTTTGGTGTGTGGCCTGCCTAATTTCTTAAAGGATTTGGCAACAATTGATATGAAACTAAGCTGGCGCTTTTTAACTGAATCTATGTAAATTTTAAAAATGTTTAAAGATTTTATAAGCATCAGGTTTTTTTGGAATTTATTTTTTGATGAATTTTTAAATTTAAGTGTTATTTAATGATATTTATTTAAAAAGCGCCCCTTTTGAATGTAATGTAATTGATGAAATAATAGTATTTCTTTTTATAAGAAAAACGGGTCAGTATTTTTTTAATAAAACAAAAAACATTTAAAACATTTAAATTTCATTTTTATCTTGTTAAAAAAATCAAAAATATTGTCTAAAAAAAAAATTCTCGCTAATTTGAATATAATATCTTAAACCAGTCACTATAATTTTACTCCCCATTCCTCCAGGGAAAATAATAATAAAATATTATTTAAAAATGCGAGAAAACTGACGAAAAAAAATAAGAAAAATGATATAAATACACAGGTAATGGAATTTAGTGGCAAAATTTTACAAATCTAAAAAAATAAAATTAAAAAAACAGTGCCTACTTGCTGACTATGCCTTTCTTTAAAACCATTTAAAAAATAAACCAAATTGATATTAATAAAATTAGCCCCCCCCCCCCCCCTATACTAATAAAAAATGCAAGTTAATTCCATACTTTCGTCGTATTATTTCAATTTCTTAAGATCCAACTATTATTTCACTAATGGATTAGTAAAACCCAGTGGCGTAACAGATGGGGGACAGGGGGCCATATAATGGCAATGGCCCCTCCATAAAAAATCATTTTTACGCCACTGGCAAACGGTCAAAAATGATAGTATTGTTGGTATTAAAATATTAAAATACTATAATAAAAATACTCATGAAGGTATGTATATTAAAAAAATATTTTCCATTTTTTCTGTTACAAATAATTTGTGTATTATAATACCAATAATACATAAAAAATAATTTATTACTAATTATTTATTTATAAGGATAAGGTTTAGAATATTATTATAAATACATTTGGCATTTAGGTGATATATGTAAGTCATCTACAAAAAACTAAATATGCAATGTAACTTATTTTTAATGAAGTAAACGTATTTATATTTAATAATATGACAAATATGATAGATTTAAACAATTCTTTAACATAATTACCGTGGCATCGGCCGGTTTGTGCAATACTCAATTTAATGAATTGATTAATATTATTGCATTATAATAATATGACTAGTTAATATGTATATAATACATAATTTTAGTGGGAAATTGTACGTATGAAAGAGAATGACTGACTTTTACCTTAATTTTTGACATTGTTCGTATTATTTTTTGATGGCTTCCATTTTAACCTCACTTTGTTTTTTTAATATATTTATGAATGTGTGTTATTTTTTAAAATCGAAAATATTATGAATGTTGGTGTATTATTATATAGTTTGCTTGTACTTGTAGACTGAAGATAATTCTTTATTTATAGAAAACTGAAATTCAATTATTGCAATTTCATTGTTGGTAATTTTTCATTTGTTTTGATTATTTAAATTTAAAAATGTTTCCAACAGTTTTACGGAGTTCAAACATAAAATATTTATAAATTGTTCAATATAAATAGGTAATCACTATTCATTATATTTTGTAGACTCATTTTTAGAAAGTGTAAGTTTATCTATAAGTATAACTGATATTTAATTCTGTTTGTTGAATAACCGTTAATGTTAATTTATTTATGGGTTAGTACGCTTATTAATAACTATTCCACAGTAAACACATTGTTTTATAAGTTGAAACAGTTTGTTTATTAATATTTTAATAATCTCTAGTCGTTTTCGTGCTATATACTGCACTTATTTTTTAATAGTAAACTGAATTATGTTGCTAATTTTAATAAATTTAATTACGTATTATGTAACTAATAGAAGTGTCATGTGATTGTTATAAGTTTTTATTATAAGCAAGTGATTGTAATTTGTTTAATTGTTGGATTGAAATACATGTAGGTGAATGCATTTTTAACATTGTATTGTTATTTCTTGTACCTATCAGCAGTTCATGATTCTCTCAATAGGTGGAGTTAAATAATTTGAATTACAGTTGTCAGTTTTAGAATTGTTTGCATTTACAAGAAATAAATACTTACTTTATTTTAATAAATTATCAACGTTTTAATACTAAAATAAGTGCTAAAAATAATAGGTATATAGGCATTTGACCTATAAATTTAAATTGAATGTTGATTGTTGCATTTTGACCAATTGCCGGTAACAATAACCTTACTTTTATAAACATTACAGATGTAAGGAAAATGGATTCATCAAGAAATAAAACAGAAGTGAATAAACTTTTATTTGAAGTAGATGGTATATTAAATAAAGTGTAAGTGATCTTTTATCATAAATACAAATGAAATTGATTCAATTATATCATTTTGTTTTAGGTTAGGTCAACTTGAGGATTTAATATCAGTAACAAATAATAACAGTGAATTACAGGCTTCAATGTTTCAGGTGAGTCAATATAATTTACGACCTGAATTATACATTTTTTATATATTGTAAAATATTATTTTAGATCAATGCAGTATTATCGGATCTATTATTAAAGTATACAAAATTAAACATAAGGTATGATGATGTAGATGGTAATGAACACTGAATTATTAATATGTAAAAATATATTTCATAATAAAAACATTTATATATAAAAATATGCACCAATTTCCATAAAATATACAAAATAATCAACAATAATAACATTTGTTTTAACTTATAACTTCGATTCAGTCAACCAACTGAAAGCCTGTGGTTTCCTATCAGCTGACGGAGAAATCATTATGTTTATAATACTTGGTCTATCTCGGATCATCAGACATTCCTTCAAAGCATTCTGTACTTGCGGAACTGTAGTACAGAAATGTCCTTTCTGATTAAAGAGCATTAACATGTTCTCGTAATGTGTATCAGCAGACAAAGCAGATGGCGGTGTACTAAAATAAAATAAATTCTTAACCCTTAATGGTCCATTATATCCCTCAAACTATTAAAATCATACTAACACTGTGCTAATTTCTCCACTACTTTGAATTTCATCAAAAGTCTCCTTATTAAACCCGCCGTAGATTCCATTATTATTAACGATTATAATTATAATGGGTAATTTATATCGGAACATTGTCTCAACTTCCATTCCCGAGAACCCAAACGCCGAGTCACCTTCTACGCAAACTACACGTTTCTGGGGCTCGTAAGATCTGCAATACATCGCAGCTGCGATGGCAAAGCCTGGACCAACCTTGAATAAAAAATATAATCTGATTTTTGTCTGGTTTTCACTGTCATATAAAGAATAATCAGATATGTACCCCCATTGTTCCAAAGGTTCCAGCGTCTAGCCTGTGTCTGGGAAGGATGTTGGGTAACATTGTTCTGCCAATATCCATAGTGTTTGCACCCTCGCTGACGATTATGCAGTCTTTGGGTATTATTTCTTGTACGTGGTGAAATACAGTGTAGTAATTTAGAGGTGGCGTTGTGTCTTTTGCCATAGCCTGTAACGTTAAATGCGTTATTTGTTGTATCGATTAGAATATCTAAATATATTTACCAATAAGTTAGCTCTGTTTTCTTCACATCGTTTATTAAGAACATTCCACCAATTGCTGTTATTCTTTAACCGATATCTTTTATTTTGTAGTTCTTCGTTTATTTTGTCAACAGTTGGACCTATATCGGCTTGAATAGCGACACTTGCCTTCACGCTGTTATTTAACTCTTCAGCACAAAGATCTACCTAAATTCGACAAATATTATAAGTATAATATTATCGGTCCTTGTTAAAATAGTCATTACCTGTATAACTTTAACGTTCTTATCAAATCTTGGCGATCGCCCGAAATGTAACATCCAGTTAAGTCTTGCGCCTAGAAGTAACACAACATCAGCTTTCTGTAGAGCGACTGTGCGTGCTGATGCTACAGACTGTAGCGCTGTGTCTGAGACAACGCCTTTACCCATTGGCGTTGCCAAAAACGGTAAATTTGTTTTCGTAATCAAGTCCCTTATTACGTCTTCAGCTCTCGCATACGCCGCGCCTGTAAATATGAAAATATAAAATATAACCTAACTTTTATAAATGAGTACATACCTTTTCCAATAATAACAAGCGGCCTTTCAGCTGAAACTAACAAACTGACTGCATCTCTTATAACGTTAGGTGAAGGCCACAGTTTCTCTAATGATGGACTGACGTAATAAGACGGTGCAGCTGTCTCGAGAACTCTTTGTTGTAACAGATTTGCCGGCATATCAATATAAGCTACACCTGGCCTTCCGCATTTAGACAGACGCACTGCCTTTTCTACATGCATTGGTATCAGTTCAGCACTTGGAGGTCTTACTGCGTATTTACAATATGGGCGTGAAAACTCCACCTAAGAAAATGTATAATTTTAACGTTGATTTTGTTTAATAATGTATCGCTTACGTACTTGTAAGCATTCTTGAAAGCCCCCGATTCCTTCGTGGTCTTGCGGGGCTGAACCTCCGATAACTATCAAAGGCCAACAGTTTACTTGTGCGTTAGCCATGCCCCCAACAACGTGTAAGAGTCCTGGACCAGATACAACCAGACATCCGCCTGGCGTGCCAGTTAAGTATCCTATAGCTTGCGCTGCGTAACAAGCTGACTGTTCATTGCGCATTCCTATATATTTAATACCGTTCATTTGTAACGCCATGCTTAGTTCTATTACAGGGACACCTACAATCCCAAATACGAATTCTACTCCCTAAAATATTAATAAAATGTAATTGTTATCATGTCCGCTTTGCAATAATAGTGGTACGGATTTTTTAAATTGAACTTTGTTGTCAATTAGAAATTAGATAACCTAACTTTTTATAAATCTTAAAAATTATTGAATAATTATAAAACACTTACCTGTTCTTTTAAAGATCTAGCTAATATATTATTTCCATCGATTTCGTCTGCCATTTTTGTGTTTTTTAGTATTTTAAGATAACTTAAATATTTTATAAGTGAGTAGCGAAAATTTATCAATGGTATTAAAAAAAGTGTAGTAAAGACCACTATAAAGAAAGGTCGGTGTTTTTTATTTTACATATTTAATCCGTTATCTAAAGTAGTTATTGTTATTAAAAACTTGTTCCTAATTTATCCAGTTTTATAATTAGATAAAGAATTATATATAATTCGTGAGAGATAGTAGGTATAAATATATGTGTAAAAACTAAATTCGATTTAATTAAATAAATAGTTTTATTTTAGTTACAATTACCTAGGTACATGATTCTTATTTAAAAATTGTGTATGTATTAATTAAAATAACTATACACACAATTAAAATCATTAACAAAATAACATATCACATTATAATTAATAATACTACAATAAATATTAAATACAAATACAAAATCATATTTTCGTAACTTCATCTATTACTTTGTTTTCAGTATACTGAAATGAAGGGTTGTCTTTTCCTTTTTCTTTCGATTCTTCGTCGGTTTTCGGGAAATTCCATTTCCTAATTTTTCCGGTACCAAATATAATAAAAACAATAGCTGTTCCTACATATACAGCGGCTTGTATCATGAAAATCTTATGCCATTCAGCCAGTCCATTCTGAAAAAAAAATCATTTTGTGCCAGGCTCATTCATTTGAATTCTCAAAGTCGTTTTAATACTGTATTATTTGCCAAGACTTTAGAAGGTATTTAAAAAATAACCTACCCTTTCTTTGGTCATGTAGCCAACTAGAGCCGGTGTTATAAACCCGGTTGTGTACCCTAACGTGTTAATAGTGCCATAGAGAGTCCCTGCGAAGTTTGGCGCTAGATCCTGCGGGTTCTGCAGGTTCGTGAGCGTCGAAGACCCATTGAACCCGAGTGAAGCGACTATAACTAAAATCGAGAATACTGGATCACATCCTACTAGGAGCATCAGAAGAATCAGTAAACCTGGCAGGATATGGGCTAAAAAATAAAAAAAAATTATTTCCTTTCTGAAAATCAACAATGGCGTAACCATATTTTTTCAGGGGGGGGGGGAATTTTTATGGAGGGGCCATTGAAATTTTACAATCTGGCCCCTCGTTGGTTACAAGGGGGGAGGGGGGTAGTGAGAACCAAGAATAAATAACTTACAAAATATGCAGAAAAATTTACGTATCATCGTCACCGACATCCATTTTTTCTTCACAATAAAATCTCCTAGAGATCCAAAAATAAAACTAAACAATAGTCTAGCTATGTAGGGGAGTGTGGCTAAACTTCCTGACCCCATCAGTTTGAACCCCAGCACTTCGGATATGAATTTCGGTCCTGAGGTCATCAAAAACTGCAGGCCCCACATACTTCCAAAATGTAAGATTGCAAGGGCCCAGAATGGTCTGGATCTGAAGATACTGCTATATGGGGCTACTTTCTAATAAAAAATAATATAATTATATAATGTCCAAGCAAATATCAATTTAGAAAAACAAAACACGAATTTGCAAGGGAATATTTTACAACAAACGTTGTAGACTCATATTATAAGAAATTTAATGCTCTACAAAAAATATTCTATACAATTTTCACGTAACATGTGTCGTTCTTGAGATATCTTGAAAAAATAAATATTTTTGAATGTCACCCTTCCCTTTTACACACGATTTTGATGATTTTGAGACCCAACCATCCAAGTTTTAATAATATCGGTTCAGTGGTTCATGAGTTATGCGTGTGACAAGGATTCAAGGGACAGACGGACGGACGGAACGAAAAGTGTTTGTCTTGACGTGAAACGGAAAGATCAATTTAAAATTTTGAATTCGGAGAACGTTTTTTTTGTCTCAATCTGAAACGATCACAAAGCTTCTCGTATCTTGCGAGGAAGTAAAAAAACTATATGAATATTCACTATGTAGATTGTACATAATGAAATGTAGAGTAATTATAACAAAATTAGAACATTTCTGTAATGATCTTGATAGACTTCCGTGACCTTATGTATTGACCTTCATTCATTAATTAATAGCTTACCTTTAGTAAAATAATTGCAATAAATGCACTAATTTGCATGCCGTGCTTGCGTGCGACATTTTTTTACACACGAATAAGAAAATGCAATGTGCGTGTGAAGACGTAATATATATAAAGGCTTTCGCGGTTATTACTACATTATTTCATACCTTATCATTATATTGCTGTTATAATCAACTGTTTTGTGATTGTTTGTAAAATCAAAGAAAACGATAGAAAAATGTGTAACATTTTTTTTTTTAATTATTTTAATTGATTAGTTAAATTTACAAAATTGGGGACCATAACCCCGAAATCGTTGCCCATATTGTTCTATTTCGTCAGGTTTAAGAAATATTTCAACCTATTGACTATTATGTCGATATTTATGAATTTATTACCAAGTAGAATTTTTTTTCTAAAACTTTTATCCACGGTTACAAATAGTACTTTCTTTCCCCTTTAAAATGAACTTTTACTTTTAATTGTACGATTTCCTTTCGCTGAGATACACTAATTTGAAGACATTTAAAATATTTATCGTGAATTCAAAAATATCATATTTTCAAACTAGTGTGAAAAATAAAAATTCATATTAAATTGGAAAGATAGTACTATTTTTTGCTGTGAACGAAATCGTCATTTTCGTAATTTCAAGTCAAGCGCGGATCCAGGAGGGGGGGGGGGGGGCATGGTGTACATGACCTCCCCAAATCTCAGAAAATTAAGCAAATTAAATAAAAAATACTTATTAAATAATACACTAAAATAACTTTTTTATCCATGTCACAGTCCATGACCCTCCCCCTCCCCAAATTGTCTTTTCTCAGACCATGACCCCCCCCCCTCCAAATTGTAAACCTAGATCCGCGCCTGTTTCAAGTTAAGTTCGGTTTCAAGCATCTGAAATAAAAATTCTTACCTTATCATTACTGACGTTTTTCCCAATACTCTCCGAAATATACTGTTTCTCCTCGCTAGTAATCCTAGGGTGTTCCTCAGGAGAGTCAGACACGAAATAAAACCACATTGTGGACCAGACGAGAACGAGAATACCCGGGATGTAGAAGCTCCACTCCCAGCCGAGATGAGATATGATCATACTACATAACGGCCAAGCTATGATAGTCCCGAACGAACTACCTGTCAAAGCGCAGATGAATTTACCCTTCTCCACTGGGGGTGCCCATTTTGAAATTAACACGTGTAAAGACGGGTATAGGAGACCCTGAAAAGTTATTAATATTAAATTAAAATAAGGCCACTTTACTGATGGACTTCTTTTTTGTAATTCTCATGAAAAAAAATTAAATTATAGCCTTTTATTTTGTTTATGGTTTTCTCCAGTAATGGACACGCAGTGATGGATACTTGCTAATGATTATACAAAATGATAAGTACTACGACACAGCAGATGCTATGATAATATAATAATTAATAAATAGATTACACTAATAGTTAGTTTAAATGTCCATATTTCTAATTTAGTACATTTAATTAAACAAGTATCCAATACTGGGGTATTGTCCAAGACTGGTGCCAGTACCTTAGTCACTACTCACCCCCATCAAACCAATAACAAATCTAGCAGCTAATAATACGCCAAAATGCATTTTAGCAGCGAACGGACAAAATATTGTCAATGCTGCAGTTGTAATGCTTGATATCCCGACAACTTTTGTCGCTCCGAACCGTTCCGACAGATATCCGGCTGGGATAGACGTCACAATAGATCCCCAGTAGTACGCGCCCAGTATGTATCCTTGGATCTGGGGGTTCCATGCGAAACGGGGTCCGAACTAAAAATACATATTATATATTTAATAAATAATAATAATATAATATAAATCCATACTAATATTATAAATGCGAAAGTGTGTTTATCTGTCTCTTTGTCTGTCTGTTTGTTACCTTTTCACGGCTAAACCGCTAAACCGATATTGATGAAATTTGACAGGGAGATAGCATGCACTCTGAAAAAGGACATAGGCTACTTCGAATCCTGAAAAAACAACCCCTAAGGGGCTGCTAGTTTGTTTGCTAGATTCAATGCTGGTTTTCAAGCGTGTTTTGGCGCTGGATTGTTGTCATGGTTTCAATGTGTGTTGGCTTCACACGATACTTGATTTTGTAGATGGTTTTGATGCGTACTAAGTGACAGTTCTAATATCAACATATGGATTATGAAAATAAAAAAATCCTTTGGGTGAACAATATATAATTAACAGGATATGTTTAATAAAACTATGAATGGTTGTAATTAGTTTCATTCGATCCGGCGGAAAAAATATCATGGGGATGGGGGTTTCGAAATCCCCGCGAGCGAAGCCGCGGGTAGCAGCTAGTATAATATAAACTGCAAATAAACATAAATGGAAACTTTCGAGTGTTTATACATATAATAAATTTGTAGCGAAACTAATATGTATATTATACGCTAATTTTGAATTTTATGGATTACTGAATGGGGTATTGCTGATAATTTATATGATCTTTTATGCCCACGTATTAAATAACGTGATAACATTGAAATTTTATTTTTATTTATATATTAAACTTGACAAATATCTATTGTTTTATCACCTAAAAAATTAATAGGAAAATTTTTATCTCAAGTGAAATAATTTTTTTAATGGTATCATACCTATAATATATCTACAGTTTTTTACTTACATATTATCAAAATTAATTAATAGCTAGAAAAGTCGAAAAAAAGTTTCTGTTTTTGTATATAAATATCTAATATATAAAAATGAATGTTCGTTTGTATGAAGCTTATAGACTCGGGAATTACAAAACCGATTTCAATGCGGTTTTCACCAATAGTTAGATCATTTTTTCTGTGCAGTATCGTGACTATTGCGGAAATTAACCCTGGTTACAGAAACCGCTTCGACCTTGCAAATCTGTTATATGCGATTTAATACAAGTGGCATGTTAGCTACGTCGAAACGGCGCTGCGTTTTGACGCAGCTAACATGTAATAGATTTGCAAGGTTCATTTTATTTAAAAAATATGGTCTAATTCTACTGAAAATTTTTAGCGTCCCCTAAATATTTTCCAGAGTTTCCAGCTTATAAAATTTTACGAGTTATTTTGCTGTGACGGACAGACAGACAGACAAAGCTAGATTAATAAAGTTCTAAATTTTCCGATTTACTTACATCAGGTACTAGAAGAGTCACATTATAATCGTCAGTGTTATTGAACCTGTTGATAATAACGCACTCAGACTGTGACGATACTGTGTCTTTTTGATTTAAAGATGCTGGTTCTACCATTGCTATGATATTTAGAGAGATGTTGACTCGCATGAGTAAAGTTTGAGTAGCAGCTGTGAAGAGCATTATACCCAAAACCAGCCTCGATGGAACTTTATCTGGAAAATATATTTAATTATTAACAATTCATACGGGTGTTTTTTTTAAGACTTTCCAGCGAATTCTTTCCAAAATGACGAATTTTCAGAAAAAAGTTTTCATGGTTTCGAGGGGGCTAAATATATGGGGTGACATTAGAAAGGTAATTTTTACGGACTTTCAGGTTAAACTTTTTTTTTTCAAATCTAAACTTATATTTTTTATTACAGATTCGTAAATTAAAAGACTTTTTTTTTAAACATTTTTTCTGAAATGTCAATTTTTTATGATTAGGAGCAAACCAAAGATTTTCCATAATTTTTTACTCAAAAATTACTAATTTTTTTAAATAATCTCAAGAGGTAAAAAGTGCTTAGATTTTAGAAAAGATTGTCACAATTTTTGTTTTAATTTGTAATTCAATTTTTTTTTTTTTAATTTCAGAATTTTTTCGTTTTCAGTTACCTGATTCTAAAAAGGTCTGGCTCGCATTTTTACCTTTTTAACTATGAATAATTCTAAAATCTAAAAAAAACTCCTGACTTATAATATTACAAATCAAAATTCTTTAGAAATATGAATCATTTTTTGAACATAATAAGTTCGACCTTTTGCATGTGCCTCATTAAATGCACATACATATTTATTTATCATTTATATAAAAAGTTCTTCGTAAAATTACCAAGGCAGTTTTGTTATAATACCAAAATTAGTGTACTTATGCAAATTACAAAAATTACAAATGTCAATATTTATTATATATAATGTAACAGTACTAATATGATAATTTATAAATGAGTCAAGTAAGTACAAGTCATAATGACTGATTGGCATACCCCTACCCCCCCCCCTTAAATTTTATTACGCATAACATTATTATTAATTAACATTTGTAAATTAAATTTTAAAAATTATAGACTGTAAAAAAGAAGTTCGTAAGTTAAATTTCACTTATATAGTATCACTTACCTACAAGTCTTTTTAGTTTCAGTAACATGTTTATTTTGAAATGTTAACCCTAAAACAAACTATATGTTAATTGTAAATAATAAACAAAATATATACGAAAGTAATACAATAATATAATATTATTTTTTGTTATATAATACTTTACACCGAAATAATTCGAATATTAATATGTACTAAAATTTATTTGCCATAACTCATATAAATTTAAAAAAATAATAATAATTATTTAATATAATATTATTGTCAGTGTGTCTCTAAGTATATGTAAGTAAAACTAATTATAAACACGTGAAGAAGAATGCTGTAAATGATTTTATGTACAATTAAACAAGTTTAAATTAGTATAACTATATTTATTATATTATGTACATGATGATATGTCATTAAAAACTTTGTGGTTATTTGAAATTTTTTTTTTTAATGGAGCATCCCCCCCTCCAAATTAAAGCAAATCAAATTATACAATAATACTGAACGCAAATATTATTGCACAAAACAAAATTTTAATGCACAAAACGGAAAATGTTATTGCTCAAAAAATTATTTTTAATGCCACATTTTATGTTGAGTGTAATGCTCAGGATTCAAAATGTTATTGCTCAAATACAATATATTTAATGCTCAAATTGCGCGCTTAAATACTACCCACTGAAAAATACAAATAGAATTTTTAGTTAACAAAATTTCAAAATATTGTTTTTTTCTTTTGTAGTATATGAACAATAGAATATCGAAAGAAATATATATAAAAAAAAGTACTTATTAAAAATTAGATCATTGATATTTATAAACATTAACATTATTTTATTTTTTTATTTTTATATCAATTGTTCTTATACTAAGTAATATGGTAAAAAAATAATAAAACAAATTTTTTATTGTATATTTCTATACGTGAATTAAATAAGTAACAATATATTTTGTCAGAGCAATATAAAAAAAATATTTTAATTTAAAAAGTATATGCATCTATTTAAACAATAAGAAAGCTAAATTAATTAATACAAATCATTTTCGTATGTTCTATAACATCATTTTAACCGTCTGAATATTCTTATTATAAAATTGATTTTCTATTAAAAGCACTTATAATTTAAAAAATTAAAATTTACCTTAAAAGTTAAATATAGTATATATTTGTAAAAAGCATTTTCAAAAACACTTAAAATTTAAAAAACCAAACTCTCCACTAACCATATTCAAAAACTCAAAATAAACTGAAGTAATAAAAAAAAAAAGCACTCGAATTTCACCTATCCCGCATTTTATATATTTCATAGATTGTCACAGCTTATATACATGTGCATGTGTACCTAATCTATGTTATTATAATACATAAAAGCCTTCTAGATCCCTCTATCATTCACAAATGTGTAATCTTGACCTAGCTCAATAATAATTTTCTTAATTGAATGTTTTCTATTGGTTACTAATTTTTGTGATGGTTTTTATCAAATATTTAAATGATTTTTAAGGGGGTACTCAAATCAAAATATATTTTTTAAATTTTCTTTAGTTCTCTTATTTTAATTAATATTGTTTTCTTAGTCCTTGTGGTTTTTTTTGTTATTGAGAAATTATTTAGAATTGAAAATATTGATTTATTCTGTACAATGTTTCTACTATCAATAAATTAAAATAATATTAATCATAATTTTGACAATTATGTACGCATAGATTGCAAATATATCGACAACTACATAATTAAAATTATTATTAATAATTATAATAATAATAATTTTTATTACTATTACACTATGATTTGGAAAAACTTCAAATAGAAAATAAAAAAATTAGTTTCATAATTATTTAATTGTTACATAATAATATACAATTTTTTATTTGAAATTTTTTCCCCCCCTGCCCCGCCCTTTGTGATTTTTTTTTAAACATTCTTATTTTTGTGAATTTTCCGAAACTTTTTTTACGCGATTTTCGGCCTATTTTAAATTATTGATTTCGCTTAACACGGTTTTAGAAAATTATGGAACGTATACCTAATTTTACAATATAAATAGTCTTTTCTAAACGATTTTGCTTCCTTGCATTGCAATATCGAAGATACGAGTAGCTTTGTGATCGTTTAAAAATGAGAAAAAAAAAATTTACTTGATCTTTCCGTTTCAAGTGAAGACAAACACTTTTCGTTTCGTGTCTGTCTGTCGAGTGAATCCTTGTCACACGCATAACTCAAGAACCACTGAATCGATATTAGTGAAACTTGGTTGGATGGTTGGGTCTGGCTTGAGGACAGTCCCATTTCAAAATCGTGTGTAAGGGGGAGGGGTGACATCCCAAAATATTTATTTTTTCAAGATATCTCAAAGACGTAAAAATTTCATAGGATATCTTTTTTGTAGAGCATTCAATTTCCTCTAAAATAGGTCTACAACGTTTGTTGTAAAATATTCCCTTACAAAGATTTATCTCAATTTATTACTTTTAAAAATCGTGTTTTGTTTTTTTTAAATTGATATTTACTTTGATATATTAAATGTCATTTTGACGTTTTCATAAATTTAGATTAGATAGTCGATAATTGTATACATTATATATAATTAACAAAAAAAAAAAAAAAATTACATACCATATATGATTAAAATTCAATTTTTTTTCTGTACAATTTCACGATTCAACAACCTATAAACGTTCAATCGAAACTAAACATTGCCTATACAAACTGATATTGTTTACACATGAACGATTTGTTTGTTTATTTATTAAAACATTTTAACATTTTCCCATAAGCAGAAAATTAAACTTCTATAATATAGCCTTCGATATGTCGTATATAATATTGGACAGGTTTCTATAAAACTGCAGCTTATAATCATATATTAACAGTATATTTCATGATAAAGTAAATATTGAAAATTATAACAATGGAAAACCAAAAATATTTACATTCCGAATATTCATATTTTAATAATATTTTTTGAAATGTGTGCGTGAAATTGAAAATATTTTTAAAAGTATTCATTTCTATATTTACGTTCTAGAGACGTCAGATTGTTAATTCGCGGCTTCACCCGCGTTTTAAGAGTTTATATAAACATTTATACTAATTGAATACCATTCGTAAACAATGTTTTTTCCCTAATTTGTACCTACCTAATGAATACATTAAAAGTTTAGACCCTCCCTCCTTCAAAAAAAGTCAGGGAAGCCTAATAGGTCAGGGAAAAAAATTACGTCTATAAGTTTAGGAGTTTGGATTGTGTGTTGATGAGTCAAGCACTTAAAACTTTATAGTTCTAAGTTCTAATAATAAGTGAAATTTGGTATTTTTAGGAGGTAACCTTAAATAAAATATTTAGACAATAATATATTTCTTTATTTATTGTTAGAAATGATTATCAAGTAATAGCTAATCGAGAATATTTTTTATTATTATGTTTAAATAAATAAATAAATATATACAATGCGTAGATAACTAATTAAATTCATAGAATATAATTGTAAGTTAAAAGTTGAATATTTAATTATTTAATAAATTATATACAATAAAAAATAGATTATAAGTTAGTTTGCGCCTTTCTTATCATAAAAATAAACAATATATGCAATTATATTCGTAGTTGCGCTAATAAGTAATATTTAACCTAAAAATAATCAAATATATTTATTTTCTTCATAATAAAAAATTCTTAAATTCACAATAATTTAAATTTTAACATTTTTTCTAAAAAGAATAATCCAGGAGAAAGCCGGGGGTGAGCATGTCCCCCTTTCTGGACGAAATATAATCATTTTTATACACAACCTAATTTTTTTACAAAAAAAAACAAAATATTAACAAAAAAATTTGGCTACGCTACTGAATTATATTTTGACTTCTAAATTGGTCATTATTCCTCATATTTAACCAGTGGCGAAGCGTCCATGGAAGCAGGGGAAGCAGTGTTTCCCTTTCTTTATGGGTAAATTAATACAAATCTGTGTTTTCAGTTAATAAATAATTTAAAAATATTATTAGAATATTCATCTTTATGCGCAACCCAAACATTTTAACCAAAAGTCAAAAATAACATTTAATACGCTCAATTATAAAACTATAACACCTCTACGTCTTATTTTCTTGTATTTTAGTCGATATTTGTATGACGAGTTGAAGTTCACTGCAGGAAATATCACTAAAAAATTTGGAATTTTTGATTTCGTTAAAAGTATGTTTATCGTATAGAAAATGACGTGAAAAGTTGTTTGTTTCAAACCGCAGGTCTGTATCTCAAACCGTTCTCGAAATATAGCCTCTCAAAGTTTTAGTTTTTTCAAATTTTTGGAGAAAAAAGGCCATAACTTTTGAACGTGTGGTCGGAATTGATTTTAGTTGACGGATTTGGAATCAGCGTGTCAAAATCTATATAATGACATATATAATACCTTAAAACTCGGAAAAAAAAATTTCGCGAAAAATCGAAAAAATTCAAAGGGGTATACCTTAAAAAAATGTCGATTTTTGACGAAATTTTTTTTGTCGGATTTTAAAATATTATACATGTCATTATATAGATTTTGACACGCTGATTTCAAATCCGTCAACTAAAATCAATTCGGACCACACGTTCAAAAGTTATGGCCATTTTTCTCCAAATTTTAAAAAAAACTGAAACTTTGAGAGGCTATATCTCGAGAACGGTTTGAGATACAGACCTGAGGTTTGAAACAAACAACTTTTCACGTCATTTTCTATACAATAAACATACTTTTAACGAAATCGAAAATTCTAAATTTTTTAGTGAAATTTCCTACATTTCCTCGTCATACAAATATCGACTAAAATTCAAGAAAATAAGACGAAGAACCATTAATATATAAGAATTTATTTAAAAAAGTAAAAGCTTGAACTAAAGCTGTTTCATAACTAGTTTTTTTTGTTAATAGGAGAAGGGAGGATTGACAAAATATGCTTCTCTTTTAAAATTTCACGCCTCGCCACTGTATTTAACCCCTTTTATCTACGTAACAAAGTACGTCTCGAATCAGTCCCTGACATTGGTTTATAAAACCCGGAATACTCCGGGGCCTCTTCGGCATTGATCATTTCCGGTGCCCAAAGAACATGAGGTATCCCGTCCAATACTTCATCCGGGACAGTATCCACTTTTGCCGCTGGGATATTCGGATCATTGGCATATACTTTATCCAAATTCTTCATGCTAGTATCGAACATTTTGGCTTCTTCCGGTTGTCTTGCTTGGAAAGATTTTGGCTTTGTTGCTTGTACTTCACTTGGTAGGAATGTAGGTAGTTTCAATGGTGCTTCTTTCTTTGGCATAATACCTACAAGGGCGATGGCGTAGTTATCTGATTGAGGGCCTAAGGATTTCTTCAGTTGTTTGATCATTTGCTGGAAGATCTGTTTGTAGTTGGGTTCTTCTTTGACTATATGTGTACCAACTCGACGAGTGTAATATGAAGGAATCTTCCCATAGCCGTGAACGTTGTAGAAATATGTAATCACTGAAAATTTAAGGTACCTTAAATTAATGTCCGGTATCATAAAGGACCTAACAAATTTGTTAGCTAACAAACACTTTCAACTGAGATATCAAACTTATATGACAGTTCTTTTGGAGTTTGTTGATGACTTTGACAAGTTTCGCGCACGCGTTGAAGGTAAATACAAACGGTATTAAAACAGTGGTGATGTTATGAAAATTATTTTGTATGGTCAAAGATGCCAACTATTAGTTGAAGTGTCACAATCCATAGATACTAGTACAGTATTAATACCCCATTTGAATGTAATTGCTAGCTAACAAATTTTGTTAGGTCCTTTATAATACCGGGCATAAGATTTAAGCCAGCACACTCAAGTAAAATAAGGACAAATCAGGTGTCAAACATTTAGTGATGCATAATTTTTAAAAACTATTTTATGATAATTTTACGTGTCTCCTATTTCCAAAAAAAAATGTTTATTTCTGCAGAAAGTAAAGGTTTAATCACAAATATTGGCCCTTTCAAAAACTAATTTTGAATTTGACGCCAAAACGCTCGCAGGTGTCATGGCGCATTTTTGACGTCACGACTATGTAAACACTCCTTGTCAACTGTAATAAATCCTTGTTCCATCGCTAACGTTTCTCGGTTTTACTTTTGGTAACACAAAACAGAGCAAATTGATAATTTAAAAACTACAAAATAATTTATAAACTCTGCAGATATTAATGAAACAAAAATGACGTTTACGTAGCCGTGACGTCATCCACTCTGACTGGTGTTTTATCAAACATGGCGGATCTCAGAAAATTAAATAGAAAAATGCTTATTAAATACACTAAAATAACTTTTTTGTCCATCTCACAGTCTATGACCCCCCCAATTGTAAACCTAGATCCGCGCCAGGCTGTAGATTGCATCTATTTTGTTTCTTATTACACCGCTGACTTCAATTAAAATTGAAAAATGATATTTGTGAAGCTATGAAAAATTATTGGTCACAACATTTCAAAGAGAATTTATTGTATCGACCTAAGAAATCATATGAACATTAAACACTAAGATATTGGACTTTTATTGTTCTTATCTTTAATCAATTTAATGTTATTGCTTCAGCACCAAATCGATTGATGAAATCCGATCTTTTTAATTTTGAATTAAGTGAATCGACATAAAAAATATTATTTCATATAAATATTTACATATACATGATGATTTACAACTAGTGTAAAAAAAATTAATTCAAGAATGTAATTTTGAGCAAAAAACATTATGTCCGGAAATTCTTCCTGAGGGAGCTACAGTCTTTTGCCCAAAATTAGTGTTTATTTAATATCTAGAGAACCCATTGTGGTACAGTTATGAAATATAATACAGGGTTTGGTATTAATAAGTGTTATCGATTTCCAGTACCAAATAATAATAATTTAGACCAGGGGTGTATTAGGCCAGTAGGCCCGCCGATTTTTATCAAGTATTTTTTTGTTTTTTAATTTTTTCTTGAGTTGGATACGTAATACCAAACCCTGTATTAAATTTCATAACTGTAGCACAATGGGTTCTCTAGATATTAAATAAACACTAATTTTTTGGCAAAAGACTGTAACTCCCTCACGAATAATTTCCGGACTAGGTGCACATAAGATTTTTTGTTTAAAATTACAACTTCGATCTACTATTAAAATTTTTTTTACACTAATTGTAAATCACCCTGTATAGAAAAATATTCAATTTACGCATTTTTCTACGCCCTGTTTTCATGAAACCAATTAACCTCGTAAATGGAGGAATTATTGTATTTTATTATATTATGTAAAATTATAAATTGTTTTGATTAAATTAATATGTATGATCTTTCGCTGTCATTGTAATCTAAATGTTCGTAAAGTTTCTAAATCAACAACATATTGTTTGAAGAAATAATTTCATGGCTATTTAATAACACTTTGATTGAATGATTTTTAATTCGAATTATACGCTATTTAATGTTTTTCATCGTCTATGAATAAAAGTACACATATATATGTATTAACATTCTAGATTAATATACATATGTAACTTTAATGTCAATAATTATTTGTTGTATGTAATACGTCATATATATGACAAATGACAACAATGATTATACTAAATCATAAATATGATGACTGGGGAGACGTTAGAATGCTCTAGGATGATAAAAAAATTTTATAATAAAATTATTTTTATTAAAAACTAACTTATAACAAAAATTGTTGTAACTTAAGAATCACGAAATAAATTTAAATCAAGTTTGTCTAAAACTTAACCAAATTCAAATAGATATATGAAAAAAAACCGCATGAAAATCGGATCAGTAGTTTTCGAGTTACAAACGGATAAACAGACAAGTAGACGTTGTGTTTTTATGAAAGTAGAGATGACAAAAATTTATATACAGAATTTTACTCTGATCTATAAGTAATTCTAGGTTTCTGGGTAAAACCCACGGTATTTTGTATATTATTTCGACCAAACAAATAGATTGGGTTATACCCAGAAGTCGAGAATTACTTCAAAGTTAGATTTTTGATTTCTATTTAAATATATAAAAAAACTTCAACTTTTATTATATTTAACGTATTGGCGTCGATTTTGATAGGGGGGGGGGGGAGGTAAAAGAAGGCATGTTTAATATCTATGTGATTTTATACGCTGTATTAGTTTTAAGTGAAAATTTTGATAAAAAATGCAATATGTATTACCTGGTTATTTGAAATTTCCCCTCCTTAAAACTCACAATTTCTATAATATATCTAATAGTGTTCTAGGTTTCTGGGTAAAAAAAATATGCAATGAAACGTTAATCACAGTGATCATAAAAATTTTAATTTTTATACCAGAATTTATTATAAAAAATAATTTAATAAAAAAATAATATTGATGTAAAACTTACCTATGATAAAGATGATGAAAAACGAGGTAGAATTTTTTGGCCACATCTTGTCACCACTGCAAAATCAAAATGAAAATGAAATTTACTGGTACATACAATTGTAATTAAAAGGTTCATAAATCGAGTCTAATTTAATGGTCGTAGATTACCCAATAGCTGCAAGTATTAAAAAAGAAAACTAAAAAATAAAAACACGATAAATTGGCATGGAAATCATTACTAATATGCAGGGCTGTATCAAGTAATGATTTGATTAAAAAATACTAAAATTGATTCATTTTTGCCTAAAGTTGCATGTATTAATATTTATCAAGGATGTGAACCGCTAAAAAAAATTCCGTTCAATTTCAGTTCGGTTTGCATCTCTGATTTAAATAAATTATAAGAAATTTCTAAATACAGTTCTGTAAAAATATTATTTGATTCATTCGTTTTCAATTAGATTAATTTTA
Source organism: Sialis fuliginosa (assembly GCA_961205875.1). Classification (NCBI taxonomy): domain Eukaryota; kingdom Metazoa; phylum Arthropoda; class Insecta; order Megaloptera; family Sialidae; genus Sialis; species Sialis fuliginosa. Next base: position 18,538,047 of record OY540818.1, on the reverse strand, counting down.
TACTATAATCTGTAACATATATAGAGAATTTCATACTAGATTTATTCTATTTGTACTTTAAAATGTACATTCATAACTGAACGCATTGATAAATTTAAATTATAGATAATTTTAATTATTATTACATACTTTAATATTTCTAAAATATAAATTGATTATTTAATTTAAAAATATGCAGTAATATCCGTGCAACTTCTATTTAATTAATTATTATTTGTATTTTTATAATAAAAATTTTAATTGTTTCAAATACAATCTGACGTACAGAAACCTACATTATCACAGTCAAATAGTTCGTGTATTATCCGCTAGAGCGTACGGCATGTGATGCACATGTGGCGCATGTGCAATTGAGTTGTGTGTACTTACAGATTCTGCTTCCTGTTATTCCATTTCTCATTCCCTTTATAAACCGGCTTCCGCCTGGAGTGGTTGTGCATTAGTGGTATAAATAATTTTATTTAACAAATAATGGCTGAGACACTTCAACATAGAGGCACTCTGCGAGGCCACAATGGTTGGGTTACTCAAATCGCTACAAATCCCAAATATCCTGATATGATTTTGTCTTCATCGCGAGGTATGTATTTTTTTTTACACGTGGATGAAACATATATCTGTAAATATCGTATATAAAGTAAAATCATCTGATATTAAGTACTGTAAAATATGTTATTAGATTGTTTATTGTTGATTATTTATATATTATTTTTATGATGAAACCTTTTTCTAACTTCATGACAGCTGTGAGTGGTTAGCGGATATGGGACTGATGCATTTAATTAAAATATTCAACGTCGATCTTCATTGTTACAAATGTTTTAATAATTTATTATATTTCAGATAAAACTCTCATCGTATGGAAACTGACTCGTGATGATGCCAACTACGGTATTCCTCAGAAACGGTTACATGGACATTCCCATTTCATTTCCGATGTTGTGCTATCAAGCGATGGAAACTACGCCTTGTCTGGCTCGTGGGACAAAACCTTACGTTTGTGGGACTTGGCTGCCGGACGTACTACTCGCCGCTTTGAAGATCATACTAAGGTGTGATAGCTATTTCATTGGTTAGTTTTTAAAATTTTCAGAATGAAGAGTTTCTTAATCGTTAGATGTTTGCTTCTATGAGGTATGAATTCATCACATGCACAATATCATGAAACACTTTATCGTTATTAACAAATTTTCTAGTTTTAAATTGTAATATCTAAAACGAGGCATCAGAAAAATAATCTGACATGCGGTTTTGTCAGATTTATACAAAATTAACCTAAAATTGGCGTGGGGGGACCGAGCTAATTTTATTTTTGTTTTATATTATTTATTTGGGTATATTCTTTGTTGATACACATTTATCATCAAAGCAAAGAATGATTTTTTTATAACTTTACTGATAGCAAAAATAACTTTAACACGTATATTTGCAGGGCAAAAATATTTTATCTTCGTAAGGCAACGTCTCTGCCGTTTTATGTAACAAAAATTAATTAATGGCAATTAACGTGTTAATATTTCTCGTTATATGCTATCATTAAAGTCTGATTTATATCTTTTAAAATATCTAATTTGTGATTTTCTTTTGGTTAGGATGTTTTGAGTGTTGCATTCTCAGTAGACAATCGCCAGATTGTATCTGGCTCACGAGACAAGACCATTAAGTTATGGAATACTTTGGCTGAATGTAAATACACGATCCAAGAGGACGGACACTCGGACTGGGTGTCGTGCGTGAGATTCTCTCCAAATCACAGCAACCCGATCATTGTGTCCGCTGGATGGGATCGCTTGGTTAAGGTAATTGGATATATTGTTTTAAAAAATTTGTGGTGGTGTATGTGTTAATAATTTTCAATAACATTAGTATTTTGTTTAAAATGACAAATAATGGATTTTGGGGAATTTTTTTTTTTTTTTGAAAATTTACTGACAGTGAACGTGTTAATAATTTAGATTTTTTAAATTTCGTTAGTATTTTCTTTAAAATGAAAAATAATGAATTTGGGAATAATTTATACCCCATCTACTTAAGCCGGCTGCAATCTGCGTCTAGTGCAATTGCGGTGACTCATGATGGGAACATTACCGCTGATCATGTGTATGGCTTTACGATACGTTTGTCAAGCCAAAGGAAGTATCAGATACATTTCCTCCTCTTCAATAATTCACAACTAAAACTCATCTTCCTCAAACCAAACGAAGAGTTACAATCATTTGTTATTTCTTCAACGGCAGGTATGGAGTTTGACAAATTGCCGCCTAAAGAACGACCACCCTGGTCATAGCGGGTACCTGAACACGGTGACTGTATCTCCCGATGGTTCTCTGTGCGCTAGCGGCGGTAAAGACTGCAAAGCAATGCTCTGGGACCTGAACGACGGCAAGCACCTCCACACGCTCGAACACAACGATATCATCACAGCTCTGTGCTTCTCGCCGAATAGGTACTGGCTCTGTGCAGCTTTCGGACCTTCCATTAAGATCTGGGTAAGTTTAAAATAGAAGCCGAAGATTGCGGGGTCCCTACAGTTTCCGCTTTAATTTTAATTCCAGGATTTGGAGAGCAAGGAGATGGTCGAAGAACTGAGACCCGAGGTTCTCTTGACAACGACGTCGAAGGCCGAGCCCCCACAATGCCTGTCTTTAGCGTGGTCCACAGATGGACAGACGTTGTTCGCTGGTTATTCAGATAACACAATTCGAGTATGGCAAGTGTCGGTTTCGGCGCGTTGATTTTGATATGATTAAAAACAATAAATAAGTGAAAATTATTTTTGTACTGTTGTATTTATTTATTTCACCTTTCTTCCCTTTTGTTTTTTTTTACCTGCCCCTGAGGTTTTAGTTGATTAAGGTGTATTTATGTAAATTGTAAATCGTGTATGTATAAATGTGTTGGATTTTATAAAATGATTTTGTTTTATTTATGGTTACCTTTCGTAAATTAATAAGTAGAAACAGGTGTATCGTAAATTTTGTAGTTTTTCAGTTTTAAGATTGGTGACGTGTTTTTTTGTACTTGGGTAAGTTGAGTACATTAAAAAATATCAGGGTGGCCACTTTCTGGAAAGTCAGGGAATTTATTAAAAATTTTGAAAAGTCAGAATTTATTAAAAAAATTTTAAAGTCAGGGAATTTATAAAATTTTTTTGGAAAATCGGAAAAAAGTGCATAAATTTAAGTTGAGCAAAAAAAGTCTTAAGTAAAATTTTCAAATTATGACCAAAAATAAGGTCTTCAAATTTTATTTCTGCGCATTCTTGACCCCGGGGCACCCAAGTCAGGGAATTTTGTATCTTTGGTCGAAAAGTTAGGGAATTTTATTTCCAATATATCTAATTGTAAAAATGTAAATAAATTTTATAATTAGTAATTACAGAATATAAAATACATTTTAATTACTTACTGCTTTTTATAATCTTTCAAACTGAAAACAAATTCCAAAATATTGATTTTCGTAAAAATTTAATTTTTCGCTCAGAAAATTGAAGGTTAAATTTTAAATATGAATGTAATATACTCGGGTTAAATCAAGGTTAGTAAAGTAATAGGTTGCCTCATAACTCTGGCGGGGAGTGGCATGAGAGGGGAGAACGCGTCATCGTGAGGAACTCTTTGACATTATAAATGGCTGTCAAACTATATTTACTCTTTATTTTAGTTAAGCTGATTTATTGTAAGTTGTTTTTAAATATTTTCATTTGATATTGATAGTGTACTGAGTTTTAAATCTAAATTTTTATTATTTTATTATTATAAATTATAGTTTTAAACAAGTGTAACCAAGAAATGTATTTTCTTTAAGCATTGATTTCTGACATCATTTTAAAGTTTTTATGAAAAAATATTATATGTAATAATTTGTGCTTCTGTAATAAACAATAATATTTACTTTTTTTAAATACAAATATCCAAAAATTCGAAATAATTTGAAAAAAAACTTAATATATGAAACAACGTTTAAAGGTTCCTCAGGGTGACGTCATCATACGCAGCCGCTGATTGGTCAAAAAGTTATGAGGCAACCTATACATATACTAACCTTGGGGTTAAATTGTCTATTAAACGTAAGAAAGCTAACAAACAATTATCATCAGAGCGAGGATAAAAAAAAAATTATATTTTTAAAAGTTAATTGTTGAATTTTTTTGCAATGGTTTTGTTTCGTCACTATTGTAAAAACGGAAAAACTGGTTTCTCAGTCACTTAAACTAAAAATATACACCTTAACCACAATAAAACACGTGTTTCGACTTCACAAGAAGTCCTCATCAGGAGCCTAACAGTTCTAGACTCGTTACTATTGATAAGAATTATTTTTATATTGATCAAGATGGCTTACATAAACCTTGTAACGTGCTAAAATATACAGACAACGGCCATACCATATTGAAAGCACCAGTTCTCGTCTGATCACTGAAGTTAAGCAATATCGGGCGCGGTTAGTACTTGGATGGGTGACCGCTTGGGAACACCGCGTGCCGTTGTCTTTTTTACATTTATTAGTTTAGTATTTCATTAATCAAGAAGGCTTAGATAAACCTTGTAACTCGCTTAAATATATAGACAACGGCCATACCATATTGAAAGCACCAGTTCTCGTCTGATCACTGAAGTTAAGCAATATCGGGCGCGGTTAGTACTTGGATGGGTGACCGCTTGGGAACACCGCGTGCCGTTGTCTTTTTTTTAATTTATTTATTTAATATTTCATTGTCTAGCTTATAACGCGCTAAAATATATTTTTTCTTAATTTTGTACTGTAATTTTCATTTCTTTTATTTATAATATGAAATAATTTTTAATTATACAATTTTATGTACAATTCTACTAATAAGATTGCATAAAAAGTTATTTTTTTAAACATTAATTAATTTATTTCGCGTTTTTAAGTATCATAAACGAAAAAGGGTTATTCTTATTAGGGTATAGGTCCCCCCTAGCCCTTAAAAAATGTAATAACTTAACAGACAAATTTGTAGGTTAAAAACTACCCCTTTAACCAAAATATCATATTTTTATATAAACGTTCTTTTTCATGTATAAATAGAAAAAAATAAATTTTGGGTTATTCTTATTAGGGTATAGGTCCCCTTCCCCTTTAAAAATGTAATAACATAACAGACAAATCTGTAGGTTAAAAACTACCCCTTTAACCAAAATATCATATTTTTATATAAACATTCTTTTTCATGTACAAATAAAAAAAAATTTGGTTTTTTTCAAAATAAAAAAAAATTCTAGATGGTTTTATAACTAACTGTCTCATTTCGTCAAAACGAATTCTTTTTACCCATTCTGTATATAACAATTACAAAAATACCCAAAATTCAAGAATTAATCATGAATGAATTTTTTTATCTCAACCATTCAAACCTAATTCGATATTTTACGTCAAAGCGCATTGGTTTGAACTACGCCTTGTTTTGTTAACTGCTGTATCTGTCTTTGACACAGCAGTCAGTGAAAAATGATCAGGCAGAGAAGACGGTCCAAGGACTCGAGTCCTTTGGAAGATATCCCGCATTTTAAAAAATTAAAAATGAGCGTAAAAAATCAAAAAATGTCTTTACCGGTTATAATTTCAATTTTCGCGCTTACTTTTATAAGTTTTGTGAATTTTGGAGATTGTGTTATTTTAACACCCCCTTATTTTAATTTGGCCGAGGGGAAAAACATTGTGGCCAGTGCGACTTGCGGTGAAGATATTGTTGGACCTGAACTTTATTGTAAATTAGTTGGAGCTAATGCAGAAAATGATGCGAATATTAATCTTATACAGGGGCAAGTAAGTAAAATTAAAAAAAAAAAAATCCATTGAACAATTTTCTAAATTTAAACCTAAATGGTATTACATAAAAAAATAATAATTTACCCCCCCCCCCCCCCTTTAAGATAAATGTAAAATTTCTGTTAAAAGATTTTTTATTAAAAAATAAATATTTTTAAGCTCATGATATCAAAAAGGTTAATTTTTTTTCGACCAATTAATTCTGAATATTACAATTAATATTAGGCTGAATTTTTTATTAGGTCCTGTAGTAAAGGTTTTGTTATATTTTACAGTGGTATCTTTACAACTTTTTGGGACAGTAGGGTAGTTTTACAACTTGCATTTATTTTTAATTTAATATTTATTATTTATAAAAATACGGTCCTTTAGTTATTTCAATTCACCCTGTTACAATTATCGTTTTTTTAATTATTTACGTGTACATATAACTATTAATTAATATAAATTTGCATATTTATTTTATAAAAAAAATACATCAAATATAAATTGTAGTGTTATAAGGATCATGGCTTCTGGGTGTAAGCCACGTCAGTTTGGTCGTGTTATCGGCCAACGTTTCGTCACACATTGCAGTGGACATCTTCAGGGCTCTTACACCCAGAATCCAAGATCCATATCAAGATCACCGCGGAAGCCTCAAGACTTGTAGTGTTATAAGTTTTTTTTTCGGTATAAATACTTTTTTTTTTTTTAATTATTACAATTAATAATTGAATAATCTATTTTTGTATCAAAATTCAAGTACAATAATATTATTTATTTTAAGTACTTACGAAAACTAAATTCGATATGAATAGTAAAGTTTCTTGTGCGTTTGTACAATTACTAATAGATAAATTTATTTGTTTAGTTAAAATACCAAAATCCCTTACAAATGATAATAAATATAATATATATACTGTATTACTGGGGGAAAATATGTATATATATATCAATATACAAATAAAAAAATATATATTTGAATTGAATTATTTTAAAAATGTATAGGTATTCAGCTATTTGAGATTCTTGGACAGACAGACATATGTTACATACAATAATCGAGATGAGTAATTTTTTAATTTTCTAGGAAAAAATTGGCTATAATTAAAAATCACAGAATTCCGTGCTAACAGATTTTTAAGATAATTCGGTTAATTTGTCGGATAGACAGACAGACAGACTTAAAAGTACATTGCGATCTTTCAACTTCGAGCAAAAAAAGTATCGGTTTACTAATTAAATAACTTACGTAAGAAAAAAAATAAAAATATTTTTTGACCCACTGAAATTTCAATTTTCTAGAAAAATGTACCTACATGTTTACAGTTACAATAAGGGAATAATGGCTTAAAATAGGTATGCCTACTTAAGTAAATATTCTTTGTAAAATAATAATGCAAATCGGCACTACACATTGAAAAAATGTGTATGCAAAAGGGTGTAAAAAGTGTAAATAAATAATTCCAAGTTTTAAAGCGTAAAGCTCTTAAATACTGCCTTTTGTATTTTATAAATACAAAAATACTTTGTATACACATTGTAAAGAAATACTATTGTAAAACAAGATTTTTACTTACATAGTTACATATATTACATACGAGAATCTTTGCTGATTCTGGAAAAAAATATTTTTTATGATGACTTTTCTATTTGAAAACATTATTTGACTGTTTTATTTATTTCTTCGGTATTTTTAAAATTCAAAAGGCGTCTTTAGGAGTTTTTTTTTAAGGGGGATCAGTATTTTTATTATTATATTGAGTTTAATAGAAAATATATATTTTATATTTCTTTTTGCTGCTTTCTTTATGTATAATTTCTTCGGTATTTTAAAAATTCAAAAGTTAGTATTACTGGCGTCTTTGGGAGTTTTTTTTTTTTAAGGGGGATAAGTATTTTATATTATTGTATTTACTTTAAATAATAGAAAAAATATATTTTATATTTCATTCAGTTCATTCATTATTTTTATCGCATACTACATTAAAAATCTCGATAAACTGTAACCTTTACTGATAGAAAACAAGAATTATGGTCTAATTTTATGAATCTTTGAACTTTCTTATCGCCAAATAAATTTTGATATTACTATGAAAAATATACATAATAATAAGAAAAAACTATTCGTTTATATATTTCCCATAAAAAAACTATTTTTATAATTCCTTGGACTTCGACTTATCGAAGTTTCAGTATCATGTTAAATACTATAACAAAAAAATTTTACTTTCCAGCTAACGTTATCTGCTAGGTATTAAATATAAAAGACTTATAATTAATATAAAGCTACTTAAAATAAGTGCTGTCAAGTGTACCTCATAAAATGCATATCATTTACATTATTATACATTTATTACCACTGTTTTTAAAATATCGAACAATTTTATAAAAATTTGACACCTAGCAGATAGCGTTAGCTGGAAGAAAATTTGCGTGCAAGTTCTTTATAATACCGGGCAGTAATAAAGCAATTTCTAATACTCCTCTCACGTGTTTTTTTACGCACTGTATTTTTTTTATTTCACAAATTTTCTTGGGTTTAATTTTTAGAAATCTTACTGTATATTAAATACACTTAATATGAGTTCTACTATAGATATAAAACATACATATATTTTTTAAAATTATAAGGTAAACCATCTGTCCCCTTTTTTGGGAGGGGGGGGGCTGGTTACGTTACTGTTTAAAGTAAATAAATTTACTTAAAAATTTATTAGACTTTAACAAATCATCCTGTATATAGAAATTCTAAACCGAAACTATACTTATAACAATAAAGATTTTTTTTTATAATATGTCAATGTGGAATCGATATTTTTTTAATATCGAGTCTTGGTTCACAGGTATGCGATTACTGCGATGCAAACGACTTGAAGAAGATGCACCCGGCGTATTACGCAACCGATGGTATGGAGACTTGGTGGCAAAGCCCGCCTTTATCCCGTGGAATGAAATATAACGAAGTCAATCTGACCATTGAATTAGGCCAGGTAAAGATGTTATTGCAATTATGTATTTAATTCTTAACAAGTGTTGTTTATAAGCTATAGGTAAATACGATGCAGTTATGTGTTTTTTAATATTTTTCCTTTATAAGGTACTGGCGCCAGTCTTGGATATGACCCCAGTAATGGTTATTTTTTAATTAAATGTACTGAATTAGAAATATTTGTTGATATTTGATTACTACCATTTCTGAATATTAATCTATATATATTTAACTGTTACAGCGTGATTTGATAACAATCGGCCAATAAGTGTCAAAATGGTATACATTTAAGCTAATTATTGGTATAATTTATTTATTAATTATTATATTATCGTAGCAACTGCTTTACATTGTTTCAAATTTGACGATTCTTTCTTTTATATCTGTGTCCATCACTACGTGCTCATTACTGGTTCTACTTTATCCATTACTGGAGAAAAAACATAAACAAAATACAAGGCTATAATTTAAATAAAAAAAAAAAACTATATTTGCGGACTTTAGTAAATAAATTGATTTAATAAAGAGTTACTTGTTTTATTAGTAACATGAGTTGATGAGAATCACAAAAACAGTAAACCTTGCTCTTATAGCGGCCATAACTGGTGCTAGTACCTTATATAGTGTTTCTTCTATCTCGAGAAATTACATTTGAATTTTAATGTATTTATCAATTAACCGACTTCAAAAAAGGAGGAAATTCTCAATTCTACAAAAGGGAAAAATAAAAAACTTTTTAAGAAAAAAATAAAATAAATCGACTTCAAAAACTGTTAAATTTAATTATTCTATACTTTTCGGAATTTTTTTTTTCTGAAAAAGTTTTAATTTCTGTATGCGACTTATTTCAAAATGATCCAATTTCTGCTGATAACACATTTATTTATAATTCGGCCTCATAGACTTCATAGATGATATAAACCAAATAAAAAACCGATGACTGTCTTATAATTACTATGTCTGTGTTTACCATTAACATAAGAAGATAATGTAACTATTTTTAAAGACACATATGATCTCAGATCGGTTTTAGGACCTACCAATAGCTCACATGTGTTTTAGATTTATATATATTCTATATACCATGTTGGTACACATATGTTTTAACTTGTCACCCGACTTTAACATTTAAATATATACAGGACTGGCTTAAATAATAAGGATTAAATGCTAATATGTATGCATTTTATTTTTAAATATTTAAGGTACTTGGATGTAACCCCAATAATGGCTATTTTGTAATTTAATATACTGAATATTAATCTATATGTATTTAACTGTCTTACAGCGTGATTTGATGACAATCGGCCAATAGGTGTCAAAATGGTGGACATTTAAATTAATTATTAGTATAATTTATTTATTAATTATTATATTATTATAGCAACTGCTTTACATTGTTTCAAATTTGACGATTCTTTTGTGTCGTAGTACTTATCATTAGCAAGTGTCCATCACTGCGTGCTCATTACTGGTTTCACCTTTGCCATTACTGGAGAAAAAACATGAACGAAATAAAAGGCTATAATTTAAAAAAACAAACTAAATATATGGGCCAGAATTTTCTACAGGCCTCCTACTACTAAAACATTTTATTTGATGACGACAAAAAAAGCTTGTGCTGGGTTCTCAGGTTTTAGCGCAGTCAGCCCCCCCTATTAACGACTTTTTTATCACCTAGTGTAAATATTTTTCTACCTATAAATTATTAGAATTATTTAAATTAAGTCAAGAAATATTTTTTTGTTATTTTTGGCTGTATTCACGAATTAAAGGAAATATTTTTTGTCCACAATTTAATACACTTAGAAACACTTTTGAAACTTTTATAATACAAATATAAAAATAATTATATTTTTTAATTATATACTTATAATATTTTAATAATTTCAGAAGTATTTACGCGAATATTCACTCTAAAGATATATGTATATTTATATGCGACGACGAAAGCCTTAAAATAAAATCGTTTATATAATATTTTACAATCTGTTATAATTCTCTCTAGAAGTCATTTGACGTAAAATTTTTAGTACCTGACATAAATCATGGTCGTTTTAATGAATGGCACTTGCGGTTGAGTACCGCTGGTATTGTCTGTTCTCCAGAAGCAGCTGGCTTAAGTCATCTGCTTTGGAATGTCTGTAAGTCACATGTTATTTTCTTTTGAAGATGCCTTGTATAATCCGACCACGATGAATTTGCAAGGACCTCAAGAAATGTTTGAAAAATACTTTTTTAATGATTCTCCTAATTACAGAAATATTTAAACATTTTATTGACTGTTAAGACAATTAAAAATTTTCGAAAATTACCACTAGGAAATGTTTTAAAGTAAAATCGAACGGAAATTATTTTATTTTAATTTTGCCCCACCCCCCCCCCCCCTCTAAAAAAAAATACTAGTTACACCACTAGTGTGTCGTATCTTAAATAAAACAGACTGTATTTTTTCAAGTAATTAAATAAATTGGCTACAATTTATAAGATACTAGCGAAACCATTTTAATATAGTAACATTTTTATTAGACTTAATTAAATCGTTCAAAAGCCACATCAACTGATTTAACAAATAATAAAAACATTAAAGGGGGGGGGGGAGTATAATTCAAAATGATTTTTTTTTAAATATTTTTTTTATTTGGGCTTTATATTAACAAAAATAGAGGGAGGGGGGTAATTTTGAATAATTCCAAGTAGTATTAAATATTTTGAATTGTGTTGAAGTAAATGGGGGTGTCTGATTCTCATTTACTTTGTATTTATTTTAATATTTAAGTATTGATTTGTATAATAAAATTCTTTTTAGCAATATAATAAGTTAAGTGTCAATGTAACTTCAAAGATTAAAAAGCGCCTACTACATCCTTTCTGATAAAAAAATAATGCTCATTATGATATATCTGCATTCTGCAAGGCTTGCTTCACACGTCAGCGCTACAGCAGATAAACCGTCATTGAGATTAAATATAAAAAAATAAATAAATAGTTGCATTTTTGCACAAATTGACGCCAGTATATTTGACGGTTGTATTATCGTGTCAATTAATTCGCTGGGGGGAGGGGGGGTATCTTTTTCCCCTATTTGACAATTTTAATCAATAAATGAATTTAATTTTGGATCACCATTTGAGAAACGCTGGTTTTTATATTAAATTTTCTCTATATTTCGATATTCTGTTTTGTTTGATGTAGGGTAAATTGGGGTAAAAGTGAAACAAAATACAAATATTTCATGTTTTCTGACAGTTAACGATACAAATTTTTTCTACTAGATGCGCTTATGAATAACCATTTTAAATACTTACGTCATTTGAACTGTACGGACTTTAAAAATGAAAAAAGTGTGTTTCATTTTTAACCTCTAATTTGGGAAAAAAAGAAACAGGCCTCTAATGGAAAATATTTCTCGAAAAATTAAAAGAAAAGCTACAAAGGCAACTTTGATTTATCTTCTTTGTGGCATATCAATGTGAAATTGTAACTTTAATTAATATCTGAGCTATACAGAAAGTTATGTGCAAAGAATTAAAATTTAATTCACACATTTTGACATCGACTAACAGGGAAATCTGTAGGGGTGACACATCACTTATTAGGCGATTCATATTTTCAGGTCGCTTGATGATGTTAGTTTTTATAATTCTCCTATAAACAAATTAGTTTTTTAGTTGCAAGCTTGTTTCACTTTTACCCCATTTTTTTGGTGTTTCATATTTACCCCGCTCGACTCTATTATAAATAATGTATCTTACAACTGTATAGAGAGTAGGCGGTATATCCTTTTCTAGATTAGATAACTATATACTTGTTTCCTCTCAGATTGAGATAATGTATCCTGGTCTATATAATGCAGATAATTTATGTGTCAGATTGACACTTGGTTTCTCGGTATAGGTCGCGTCTTGTTAGTTATATTTTTAGCTAGTAACATCAAAAAAATCAAAAAAATTGACCAAATCTAATAAATAAATTTTGTAGATCAGACTATTATCTTTAATTTGCTATTTTGCTTCTCAAAGATACGAGAAGCTTTGTGATTGTTTAAGAACGAGACAAAAAAATTATTTTCCGAAAAATTGACCAAATCTAATAAATAAATTTTGTAGATCATACTTTTTTCTTTAACTTGTTATTTTGCTTCTCAAAGATACGAGAAGCTTTGTGATTGTTTAAGAACGAGACAAAAAAATTATTCTCCGATTTCAAAATTTTAAATTGATTTTTCCGTTTCAGGTCAAGACAAACATTTTTCGTTCCGTGTCTGTCTGTCTGACTGTGTGTGTGTGTCTGTCCCCTGAATCCTTGTCACACGCATAACTCATGAACCACTTAACCGATATTAATGAAATTTAGTTGGATGGTTGGGTCTGGCTTGAGGACGGTCCTATTTCAAAATCGTCAAAATCGTGTGTAAGGGAGAGGGGTTACATGCTTAAATATTTTTTTTCAAGATATCTCAAGAACGACACATGTTACGTGAAAATTTTGTAGAGCATTCAATTTCCTATATAATATCTACAACGTTTGTTATAAAATATTCCCGTATAAAGATTTATCTCAAACTAAACTTTTTATATTCTTGCTGTAATTAAGCCAAGACAACTTGATAGAGTGGTGTAACTATATGCAATATATATTTTAGGCTTCTAGATCAACGTTTCCTCACATATACAATGGACATCAGACGCTAATTTTTTTTTTTATATTTCAGGAATTTCATGTTGCATATGTTTTTATCCGAATGGGAAATTCGCCACGACCTGGATTATGGGTACTAGAAAAATCAACAGATTATGGACAAACGTACACGCCATGGCAGTATTTCTCCGATACCCATGCTGATTGTGAACGATACTTTGGCAAAGAAAGCTTGCAGCCGATTACAAAGGATGATTCAGTTATTTGTACTACCGAGTTTTCGAAAATCGTTCCTTTGGAAGGGGGCGAAGTAAGTTAATTAAAAATTGTATAGGTAAATACATGAAATTATTGGTGTATTTGTTTTTTTTTTAGATTCCAATATCTTTGTTAATCAATCGACCATCTGCTAATACGTATTTCAATTCGACTGTTCTACAAGAATGGACAAGAGCTACAAATGTTAGGTTGAGGTTGCTAAGAACTAAGAATCTTTTAGCACATTTGATGTCGGTAGCTAGACAAGATCCTACAGTTACTAGAAGAGTAAGTAGATAATATTTTAAGGCTGCTATGACATTTTTTTCAGTTTGAGGCATTTTAACCGACTTCAAAAAATGAGGTCTTAATTCGACAATATATATATGTATTTTATTTATAACTCCGACAAATATGCACTAATTTTGACGATTTTTGTTTGTTTGAAAGACTATACTACTGAGGCAGTTCCATGTAAATTTTATCAAAATCTGACCATCGACTTCGAAGATAACGCCACTAAAAAGGGAAAAATAAAACCGATTTACAAAACCCTTAAATATATTGAAAAGTATATAATAATTAAAAACAGTTTTTAAGCTCGGTGCCAACTGCCAAACCATTAAGAAAAACGACTTCAAAAACTATTAAATTTAATAATTATATATACTTTTCAGTGTTTCAGGGTTTTTTTAAGTCGGTTTTATTTTTCCTAAAAAAGTTTTTTCTAAAAAATAATTTGAACGCCAAATTACTATTAATTTAAAAAAATTATATTCCATCATTTGTTTAGTACCTACTTCTTTATAAGAAATATAAAAATATATCTTGCAACCAATTATTTTCTAGTATTTCTACTCGATCAAAGACATTAGTATCGGAGGCCGGTGCATGTGCAACGGTCACGCTGATACTTGCGATCCCGACCCATCTCCTGGGTCTAGCATACTCCTATGCCGCTGTCAACACCATACATGCGGCCCGCAATGCGCCACCTGCTGTCCGGGCTACACTCAGAAAAAATGGCGATTATCGACATCTCAGCAAAGATTTATCTGCGAAGGTAAATTACACTAAATTCTAAGGTTTTAGGCTTTCTGACATTAAAAATCTCACTTAAATCGGTTCAGTAGTAAAAAAAGTCTAATGAATTATATTTTATTATACTTGTATTTATTTGTAAATAATATGTACCAGACTAATTCTAAGGTCTTAGACTTTCTGATAGTAAAAATTTCACACAAATCGGTTTAGTAGTAATTTTTTTAAATATATGTATGTTTTTTAGCATGCAACTGTCATAACCACACAAATGAATGCGAGTACGATCCAGAAATCGAAGAAAAACATCTTTCGATGGACGTCCATGGAAATTACGAAGGTGGTGGAGTCTGCCAGAACTGCCAACACAACACTGAAGGGATAAATTGCGACCGTTGTCGTTCTGGATATTTCAGACCTTACGGGAAAGTGAAGAACGCGACAGATGTCTGCCAAGGTAAATAAAATACAGTCCCTAAATACGGTGCTCTGGAAGCCAACTTAAATAAAAAAATTGATTACCTCTGATTTTTTTTTGTACAATTCAATTCTTTAGTATTTAAGGAACATTTTAAGACCAAAAAGAAAAAAATCGCCTTGGCGCTTTTTTAATAATTCATAAAACAAAAAAATACATAAATACGCGATTTTTTGTATTATTTATTGTTTATTAATTTTTTACTCTACAAAATAAACAAAAAATAAATAAAAAATTATTGGGATTCGAACTCGGGACCCATGGTTTATAAGATCTTTTATAATTTTTGTAAATTTTGAAATATAAACCAAACAGTATTTTATATCGAAAAATCACAAGAGACACAATAATTTTCTTTTATTAAGAGGATTTCAAAACATATTTTATATTACCAATATCCGAGATATTAATTATTTTCAATTTTGAACGGCCGCCATTTTGAAATTCATACAGGAATTCCGATAACTAACGAACTTAACTGAGGTATTAACAAGATCGATTTTTCTACCAATTTTTAAAAATATCGGAAGAATACCTGAAAGGCTAGAGAGTCCGCAAGAAAAAAATTGATAATAGTTCATATTTCGGGTACTAATTATTGAATCGATAATATCAAATATGTTTTAGAATCCTCTCAATAAAACCAAAATATTATCTCTCTTGTGATTTTTCGATATAAACTACCGTTTGGTTGATATTTTAAAATTTAGTCCTGAGTTCGAATCCCAATAAATGTTCATTTTTATTTGTTTGTCTATAATGTAGAGTAAAAAGTTAATAAACAATAAATGCTAAATAAAATTCGCGTTATAATTCTGCATACGATTTCTTATTTTACGAATTATTAAAAAAGCGCCAAGGCGATTTTTTTCTTTTTGGTCTTAAATTGTTCCTTAATTACTAAAGAATTGAACTGTCCAAAAAAAAATCAGAGATAATCAATTTTTTTATTAATGTTCGTAAAATAAACTCTCACCTACCATACAAATATTATTCCAGCTTGCGACTGCCCGGAGCATTACCACACCGGAGCCTGCGACGAAGGTTCCGGACGATGCGAATGCCGCCCGGAGTACACCGGAGAAACCTGCGACCGTTGCGCTCCCGGGCACTTCGGGTACCCTAAATGTCGTCCTTGCGAATGCCACGCTAACGGCACACGCCATGGATTCTGCGAGCCAGAAGACGGCCAGTGTCCATGCCGACCGGAATACACCGGTACTTTTTGTAACAAGTGCAAAGATGGATGGTACAACTTCCCGAACTGCACGGCTTGTGATTGCATTGCGATCGGGTCTTCATCTGATGTATGTAACCATACTTCTGGTAATTGTACGTGCAAAAGTAACTTTGGAGGGCGTACTTGCAATCAGTGTGAAGATGGGTACTATGATTACCCTACCTGTACATGTAAGTATAAAATCATATATAAATTTAGGGTGTTTTTTTTTTTGTTTTTTTTTTTTTTCGGTACCGCAGGTCTGTGTTTTAGCTTTGGATCAAAAGTTAGTTGTCCCAAAATTTCAGACTCATAGATCAAACCTGTGGACGGCGCAAACCATTTGATTAACATGGGAAAAATTACTTTTTTATTTACGCGTGAATATCTCGTTGAACAAATTTTTTTTTTAATTTCTCAGGGGTATATAGTGCTCAATTCATATATCTAATAAATTTTAAGAAATGTTTGTTTAAAAATTATTATAAAAATTGAATTTTATTTTTTAATGTTTAAACGAACATATCTCTAAAAATATTCGATCTATGAATTGAGCAGTGCTTCCCTTACTTTATGGGTAAATTAATACAAATCTGTGTTTTCAGTTAATAAATAATATAATTTAAAAATATTATTAGAATATTCATCTTTATGCGCAACTCAAATATTTTAACCAAAAATCAAAAATAGCATTTATTATTGATTTACAAGTTCAATTATAAAATTATAATACCTCTACGTCTTATTTTCTTGTATTTTAGTCGATATTTGTATGACGAGTTGAAGTTCACTGCAGGAAATTTTACTAAAATTTTTTGAATTTTTGATTTCATTAAAAGTATGTTTATTATATAGAAAATGACGTGAAAAGTTGTTTGTTTCAAACCGCAGGTCTGTATCTCAAACCGTTATCGAGATATAGCCACTCAAAGTTTCAGTTTTTTTAAATTTTTGAAGAAAAATGGCCATAACTTTTGAACGCGTGGTCAGAATTGATTTTAGTTGACGGATTTGGAATCAGCGTGTCAAAATCTATATAATGACATGTATAATACCTTAAAACTCGAAAAAAAAAATTTCGTGAAAAATCGAAAAAATTCAAAGGGGTATACCTTAAAAAAATGTCGATTTTTGACCAAATTTTTTTTGTTGGATTTTAAAGTATTATACATGTCATTGTATAGATTTTGACACGCTGATTTCAAATCCGTCAACTAAAATCAATTCCGACCACGCGTTCAAAAGTTATGGCCTTTTTTCTCCAAAAATTTGAAAAAACTAAAACTTTGAGAGGCTATATCTCGAGAACGGTTTGAGATACAGACCTGCGGTTTGAACAGTTCAACTTTTCACGTCATTTTCTATACAATAAACATACTTTTAACGAAATCAAAAATTCGAAATTTTTTAGTGAAATTTCGTGCAGTGAACTTCATCTCGTCATACAAATATCGACTAAAATACAAGAAATTAAGACGAAGAATCATTTAGTTACTATATAAATATATAAGAATTTATTTAAAAAAGTAAAAGCTTAAACTAAAGCTGTTTCATAACTAGTTTTTTAGTTAATAGGAGGGGGAGGATTGACAAAATATGCTTCCCTTTTAAAAATTTCACGCCTCGTCATTTTATTTAACCCTTTTTATCTACGTAACAAAGTACGTCTCGAATCAGTCCCTGACATTGGTTTATAAAACCCGGAATACTCCGGGGCCTCTTCGGCATTGATCATTTCCGGTGCCCAAAGAACATGAGGTATCCTGTCCAATACTTCATCCGGGACAGTATCCATTTTTGCCGCTGGGATATTCGGATCATTAGCATATACTTTATCCAAATTCGTCATGCTAGTATCGAACATTTTAGCTTCTTCGGGTTGTCTTAAATATCGACTAAAATACAAGAAAATAAGACGCAGAATCATTTAGTTACTATATAAATATATAAGA
The DNA here is from genome assembly GCA_961205875.1 of Sialis fuliginosa. Lineage (NCBI taxonomy): Eukaryota > Metazoa > Arthropoda > Insecta > Megaloptera > Sialidae > Sialis > Sialis fuliginosa. The sequence continues at coordinate 18,519,691 of OY540818.1, read as the reverse complement.
ATCTTGACGGACAACAAAGTAAGGGTTTCATTTTTTCATTTAATTATAGATTGCAAATGCGACGTTCGAGGTACACTGAAAGGTGTCTGCGACAAGGACACAGGTAAGTGTCTGTGCAAGCCTGGTTGGGGAGGCGAGCGTTGCGATCGTTGCGCTGTCGGCTTCTGGGGTATGGAATGCGAGTCGTGTGGATGTAGCGAAGTCGGAGCTACGGGTTCTGCTTGTCATGCTACCGAGGGAAAGTGCTCCTGTCTCGAAGGATTCTCCGGGCGTACGTGCGAACATTGCAGTCCGGGATATTATAAGTACCCTGAATGCTTACGTGAGTATTTTACTGTTTTTTTTTAAATTTCTTAGGCGTATTTTTTCGAAGAATAAATTTATTAATGGTCTCCTAAAAAAATCATGTTTAAAAAAAAATGTATGTTTTGAGAAAAAATCAGTTCCAAATACCTTCAAAAAAATTAACTCATATAATTAACTCATAAATTTAACCCTCTCTCCCCCCGAATTTTTTTCTTACTACGCCACTGACCTCGTGTTAATAATATTTAATATTATTCAAATTGGGTATTTGTTCAAGTAAATATGAAAGAGACGATTGCAATTTAACGAACTATTTTTTACAGCTTGTCATTGCCACGATCAAGGATCTATAGGACTCTCATGTGACAACGAAGGAAAATGTCAATGCAAACATAACTTTGATGGTGAAAAATGTAAAGCATGTAAAGACGGATTTTATAACTTCCCAATTTGTGAAGGTAATTTTGTTTCTATCTATATCTATATTAAAAGTATTTATTTTTTAGAGGTTTGGTCATTGGTTTATTTAAAAAAATATAAACATATTTCTTTAAAATATTATATTTCAGACGTTTCGACCATTGTTAGTCTTCATCAGTGTTTGTCATGAACATAGGTGTTAGATTTTCTTTTTTACAGGTTAAAAGGAATGTTTTTCTGGTCTCTGCTTTGGCTAGTTTTTCTTTCGTCTTAATTAATTCTTTTATCCTCTGAAGAATTTGACATAAACTCGAGAACTATATCTATATAAATATTTATTATATTTTTATTTCGGTTCTGTTCTGGTTTTCGTTCCGGCAAAAAATAACGGTTTTTCAGGTTTTCGGTTCAGTTCCAGTTCGAAGCCCTGTAAAAAATTACTTTCGTGAAAAAAATCACGACATAAGAAATGTTAAAAATTTGCCGGCTTAAATAAAATTAATATATTTTAATTTCCCTACAGAATGTAACTGCCATCCTGCCGGAGTTGTTGCAGCTTTTGCCGGTTGTGGTTCCGTACCTGCCGGAGAACTATGTCAGTGCAAACAACGGGTTACAGGTCGTATTTGCGACGTTTGCAAACCGCTCTACTGGAACTTAAACGTGAATAATCCTGAAGGATGTGAAGGTAAATTATTTAATAACTAGGATCTTGTTTCTTTATTGATTTTTACTTGTTTATAATTTAGATTGTTCGTGTTACCCTGCCGGAGTACTTGGAGGTATTGCAGTCTGCGATGGACAATCGGGAAACTGCACTTGTAAACCTTCAGTGGCAGATAGAGATTGTTCTAGGTGTAAACAGGGATCGTATAATTTACAAGACAACAATCTATTTGGGTGTACCGGTAAGTAGTAGACTCCATTCTATGCCCATCAACTTAGATTTACTTCTATGTTAGTTTATCGGTTTTAATTTGTTTTTAAAATGGGAAGGAGGTCGCGAGGGTCTTTGGGTGTATGATAGTCTTAAAGATAATAGTGTAAGCTACATTTAAAAAAAAAATTTGAGTCTGTAGGATCGCGCCAAGCTGAGATATTTACTATTCAATTTACTTCTTTGTTAGTTTATATTTTTTATACGCGATTTGTTGCGGAACGTATCTACCGCGTAAAAAGAGACCCTAGTGTACTGAAGCAGGAGATATTAGTGAAGAATATTGATTGTATTACGTTATTTTTAGGGTTTGACCGGCCTATTTATATGAGTAAAAATTTGGTACTTACTTGGAAATTAAGTAATTTTTTTAGATTTGGTTAAAAATATGTTTATTCTATAAATGATGTTGCGAAAAGTTGATATTTGTATGGCATCTTAAATCCTTTGTTTTTTTCTTCAAAACTTTGTGGGAGGGGGGGGGAAGCTTTGAATTGGTTAAGGTTATTTTTGGAATCAACGCGCCTCGATCGTATCGAAAACTATATAATGACATGCATGCTTATACAAGATATCGATTTTGATACGCAGATTTCAAAAATATCAAGAAAATTAAAATCCGACCACCAGTTCAAAAGTTGCGACAATTTTTCTCCTACTTTTTTTTTATATAGTAATAAACATAAATTAAATTCTACAAATACATCTATTTAGATTGCGCCTGCGACCCTGGTGGTGCAATAGAACCGGACGCTTGTGACCCTTACACTGGCCAATGTTCCTGCCAACCTCGAGTGCAAGGCCGCTCTTGCAACGAGCCCCTAAATACGCACTACTTCCCCACACTGTACCAATTGCAACTGGAAGCGGAAGATGGACGAGCCCCAACAAGAGCATACGATAAAGTACCTCACAGATCTTCTAGCAGGTCGGATATATACGGTTACGGATCGATTGATAGGTATGGATCGCACGACCACGGGTTCTATGATGGAGATCAGGATATTATGGTACTTGAAGCGAATGATGTTAGGTATGGATTCAATGAGACGCAGTTTCCTAGGTATTCGTGGAGAGGTTACGCAGTGTTTTCTAAATTACAAGTGAGTATATATACCTACTGAAAATTAAGGTTTACAATTTGGGGGGGGGAGGTAATGGACTGTGGCATGGATAGAAAAGTTACTTAAGTATATTTAATAAACATTTTTCTATTTAATTTGCTTTAATTTTTGAGGTTTGTGGGAGCAAATGATTTTCGCTTAATTCGTGTGGCATCGATTTATCAAGCTTTTTTGTTTTGCCAATCGTAGTTAAATGCCGTAAAATGGTTCCTGGGTCTACTTGTAGCTTTTCTGCAAGTCCTCGAACAGTTGTATGTGGGTTAGCTTCCACTATAGCTTTAAACATGTCGGCATTAACAGCAGAAGGACGTCCGCGATCCTTTTGGTCTTCCAAATTTACTTGACCTGCGCGATTTTTTTTTAAATCAACGTCGCAACGCGGATTTATTAATGGACCCTTGCCTCCAAACTTTATTGATGTTTTTGGCCGTTTGCGCTGCACTGCAGTCGAGTTTGAACTCATAAAAATATTTTTTTTTTAAATCCTTTTCGACATCTTTTTTTAATCACCTTAAAATAGGTGAAAATGAAATTTTATGAAAAATTTTCAAAGAAATAAAGTAAGTCAGTAAAAAAATCTGTAAAATGATGTACAACACTTAGTACTTTGAACGACAACTTTAAGAGAAAATAGTACCTAAATCTAGGAACAAACAATACAAGTACATATTGCAATTCTTAATAAATAGTTATTCTAAATTACACAAATTTCCAGAACGAAATCATCAACGACGTGATAATCAGCAAACCTTCTCTCTACCGCATAATCCTGCGTTACGTGAACCCAACGACCCAAGACATACCGGCCACCATCACCGTAATTCCCGACAACCCATCCGACGTACGCCAAAAAGCCACCGTTACCTTCAAACCAACATCGCGCGGTAAACCCGCTTTTGTAACAGCCACCAAAGGCGGTGCAGCTGCAGGAACGCCAACCCTCGTTGAGATGAACCCCGGAAGATGGTCTGTTAGTACAACTACAGAACCACAACTTCTGCTTGTAAGTATATACTATATATCGAAATTCGTATTTCTTAATGTGATTTTTATAGGATTACATTGTACTCTTACCGGCTGCGTATTACGAAGCGACTATCCTAACTAAGAAAGTAGAATCTCCTTGTATTATCGGAGAGAAAGGTTTATGTCGCCATTACACATACCCAAGTATTTCTTCATTTAACACAGTCCACGGAGAAGGGGGGTATATTTCAAAAGGGGATGAAAGAACACAGCTCAAGGAGTACTTCAGTGATACCAAAGTAAGTTACGGACATTAGGCATACAATAATATACCACAAACGTAATAAAAAAAAATTTTTAGTATCTTTCGGAATTAAACGAACCCCAACTTCCTCTTTTGACATCAACACAACCTGAAATCCATCTCGATTTGACTGTAACTCGGCCTGGTGCTTACGTTTTGCTTATTATCTACACTACACCGCCTAAAGGACAAATTCATGTAGAAATCGAAGATGGTGAGATGCATAAAGAACCGAATAACGATAAGAAACTTGTAACTATAGATGCTAGGACAGTTAAAAATAGAGGACAAGCTAAAGCTGATCTTCTTCCTTGCCCATACACTTCGCTATGCCGGCAACCAGCCATTGATAGAAGTGATAGGTATGGTTAACCTTAAGAGTATATCTTCTTGAGCATTAATATTACATGCATTATTTCATTTAACAGAGTTGCAGTATTCAATTTCGATGATAACTACGTAAGTGTGACTTTACACTACAATGCTTCAGCTGAAGATAAAGGTGTAGCTATTAAATCCATTGTGGCTATTCCATACGAGAAATGGTCATTGGATTATATAAGACCTCAATCGGAATGTATTAGGAAAGATCAGAAATGTGTGGCTGCAACATTCCCAGCGGCTCCTGAGTCGAGGAAAGTGTTGTTTAAAGATAAAGAAACTAACGATTATGAAGATGAAATGGTAACGATTGATCCTGATGAGGATCAACATATTCCTGATAAATATGAAGATGTGACACATTTGATCTATTTGGGAGGAACCGACGCAAGTATCGATGTTAGAGCTAAAGTTAAACAAACGGGAAGTTATGTTTTCGTTGTTCATTACTACCAACCTGATTATCCAGGTAAGTTGGGTTCAAAATTGGCGAGATAAAGTTCCCTAAGTACAAAATTTCGAATATTTCTAAAACCCCTAATCCGATTTGCACCAAAATCAATAGGTCTGGAGCACTCACTAAGACAAACATTTTCCCTAAAAATAATCCAAAACGGTGCATTTTTACAGTAGTTATCGTAAACGAAAGAAAATTCGGAAATCAACTTTTATTTATTTCGAACATATTTTATATTTTGTTTCAGAATACGAGACTAATATTTTGATACAGAACGGACAGATGTATGAAGCGAAGCTTCCTGTGAAGCATTGCCCTTCTGTTTCCGGTTGTAGATCTGTCGTAAGACAGCATGATGGTAGCATCAGGTTCCAGCTGCTTGAAAATGTTATGTTAAGTATGACGGTATGTATTTTATTATGAAAAGAAGATTAAAAAAAACGGTTTTTAATATTTGTCTTTTGTTTTTCAGCAACCAGAAGGTCGTGGAGTATGGCTTGACTATCTTTTAATAATACCGTCTGAACATTACAAGAGGAATATCTTAACTGAAGATACTTTCGATCAAACTAGAGAATTCATCTCCACATGCGCTAGTAATCATTTCTTCATCAACTCAACAGAAGAAGGTTAGATAGATAAATTCAAATTACTGAAAATTACTGACATATTTAAATTCCAGGATTCTGCAGAGAAGCAACATTCTCTTTGACTGCCGACTACAACAACGGCGCTTTACCATGCCAGTGTGACGTTTACGGTTCGTTAAGTTTCGAGTGCGCCCAGTTCGGTGGACAGTGCGAATGCAAGCCGAATGTCATCGGAAGAAAATGCGAGAGCTGCAGAACCGGATACTTCGGTTTCCCCGATTGCCGTCCTTGCAATTGCCCGTCTACGGCTACTTGTGAGCAGAACACAGGCGCTTGTATCTGTCCTCCGAGAGTTACCGGAGAGAAATGCGATCAGTGCCAAGCTCTGACGTATGGATTCGACCCGATCATCGGATGCCAGGAATGTAAATGTCAGCCTTTGGGGGTCGAGAGGAATAATCTGCAGTGTGATTTGTTCAACGGAAGTTGCCAGTGAGTTATATTTCGACTTTTTTTTAGTATCTGTAAGTTTGACACGTTTCTTTTTTTATTTTCAGCTGTAAACCGAATATCGTCGGTCGACGTTGCGAGAGATGCGAACCAGGTCACCACACTTACCCTTATTGCGATTCGTGCGAATGCGATATCAGAGGAACGACAATCGACGTGTGCGACCCGGTCAGCGCTGAGTGTCGGTGCAAGCGTAACGTGTTGGGACAGGCGTGCGACGTCTGCGCCGACGGCACGTTCAACCTGCAGGACCGGAACGAGGAAGGGTGCACCAGGTGTTTCTGCTTCGGCAGGACCGAGAAGTGCGGCAGTTCTAACTGGTATAGGAACGTGGTAAGTAGAATTTTCGATTCTGATATGCGGCGAAACAGAAGGCGAATTCCAAAACTCGTTCGTTCCATTTAAAAAAATCGAGATGGCATTTTGAAAGAATTTTTGGAATTTTTTCATATGGTAATGTTAGTTTTGAGTAAAACTGAAAGGAACGACGGAGTTTTAAACTCATTTCCTCAGTTATTGTAAACTACTGTTGGTAATCAATGTAATTTTTAACCAACTTAAAAAAAAAGTGGGTTCTCAATTCAATCAATTCGGATATAACTTCGACAAATATGCGGCGATTTGGATAATTCTTGTTTATTTGAAAGAGAACACTCCCGAGGTAGTGCCATATAAATTTTATCAGAATTTGACCATGGGTTTCTTAGATACACTAAATAAAAGAGAAGAAGAAACTTTTTAAGAAAAAAATAAAAATAAAGTCGACTTCAAAAATAGTTTTTTTTTTACTCTTTAAGCGTCGATTACATTGAGCGAGTTTACAAGCTACAAGCCAGATTTTTTACAAGCTGCTTGTAAACTCGCTCAGTGTAATCATGTTCACTAGCTAACAAGCTGCTTGTAAACAATCTGCTACAAAAGTTGAAAGCCGGGTTACTTTACTCGCTGGCTTGTAGGCTTCTTAGCTTGTAAACTAGCCGTGTGTCATCAAAGTAGCTAGTTCGCTAGCTGCTAGAGTATCTCGGTGATTCCTGGTTTCAGTGTCTATAAAATGTATTGGCAACACGTGGTTTACTCGCTAGCTTGTTGGCTACTGAGCGAGTGGAAAGTTTGGTGTGTCATCATCACTATCTTACAAGCTAACAAGCCAGCTTGTTAGCTTGTTAGCTTGTAAACTTGCTCAATGTAATCGTCCCTTTAGGAAGCAAACATATCAAATTGGAAATCAGTTATTGTCGAAATGGCAGGCGACGATTTCCAAGCATTCGCTTTGGAAGGCCAGCCTAACATCCGCGATGAATCTAAACTAGAAATAGACCTCGCTACTGAAGAAGCTGCGCATCAAGTTGTGTATTTCGAAGCGCCTCAAAGTTATACCGGCAATAAACTAACATCTTACGGTGGACGTTTGAACTATACCGTGTTTTATACAACTGGACCTTTCGGTAAAACAAAAAATATATTAAAACGTCTGCGAAGAACTTACATTTTTTAAAAATTCAATTTAAAGGTACTGCAGTTGGCGGCGCTGATGTTATATTAAATGGAGCTGATACTTATTTAAGATTTGAAGGGGTAGAACAACCCCCAGCTGATGTAGAATGGCGAGGGTCTCTTGAAATCGTAGAAGATAACTTCGTCCTCCCGAACGACGCGCCTGCAACCAGGGAACATCTGATGATAGTTCTTAGTGATCTTCAGGGTATTTATATTCGGACTAAATACTGGGAACCAACTGTACTAACACGGTAAGAAATATATTAGTCGACACGAAAAAATAATACTCCCGTCCGTCTGTCGCAGGCATTTTTTTTTAAAACTATTCGACGTAAAAATTAGGTGGACGAATTATAGACGTGACGTATAAAAGTTTAATTTTGATTCTGGGGGTTAATTTCAGGGGGTAAATTGGGAAATGGAAAAAAAAATTCAAGGGCATGTAAGGAACAACTTTTGTCCATACATATTTTTCAATAATTGGGGGCTGATGACAGGGAAGATTGTTAAAGTTTTATAATTTCAGCATGTCGGACATTTCATTGGACATAGCTGTCGAACAGTGGCAAATCGGCACATCTAGAGCATACGAAGTGGAACAGTGCATCTGCCCACCTAACTACCAAGGGTCATCTTGTGAAGAATGTGCTCCAGGTTATTACAGGAGCAATGTGGGCCCGCATGGAGGGTACTGTGTACCTTGCCAGTGTAACGACCATTCTAACGAGTGTGACGTCAATACGGGAATATGTGTGGTAAGTTAGAATGGTTGTTTAATAGGGTAATATGGTGGGAAAAATTAATACCAAGTGCGATCCATTTGACTATCATTGGAATATGAGTAGAGATTGGAAAAATAGTTACTAGTTGAATTTTTTTTCGGGAAATAGTTGGTAAATAGTTTTTTTTACGATTTAATAATAATTAGTGCAAACGAAGCAGTAAAAATTGTCGCAAATAGTTTTGAAATAGTTGGAAAGGTAGTTCGTGTTCAATCAAACCAGTTTTCTGAAAACGGTGGAGATATGTAATAAAAATTACAATAAATTCATTTTTACGTAATAGTTGAAAAACTATTTTTCCAATCTCTAAATATGAGTTAGTAAGGTTCAGGGAGTCGTCGTTAAATTAATCAAAGCAGCAAGAAAAATTCAGACTAAATAAAAAATCAAGGTTTCTTAAATTAGTTAGGTAAGTACCTATATACTTAAGTAGGTAAGTTAAATTCAAGGTCATTGAAATGTAAGATTGGGCTCGAAAAGCAGTGGTTGTTTGTAAATATGTTTATTTTTGCATATTTTAAATAAACCAATTAAAAATGTTCGTAAAATTCTTACATAAAACAATAAAAATTATTGGAGACTTCAACGAAAATAAAAATTCTATTTTATAGTTTTCTTAAATAAAATCATTGTACCTATATATTTTTATTTTAGCATATTTTAAATAAATAAATCATAAGCGTTCGTAAAATTCCTAAATAACAATAAAAAACTCTGCCGACTTATCGGAGACTTCAACGCATGGTAAAATAATAATTGTATTTTCATTATTTTTTCAGATTTTTTATACAAAATATCTGTAAATATTTTTATTTTAGCATATTTTAAATAAATAAATCATAAGCATTCGTAAAATTCCTATATAACAATAAAAAACACTGCCGACTTATCGGAGACTTCAACGCATGGTAAAATAATAATTATATTTTTATTATTTTAGCATATTTTAAATAAATAAATCATAAACGTTCGTAAAATTCCTATAGTAACAATAAAAAACACTGCCGACTTATCGGAGACTTCAATGCATGGTAAAATAATAATTACATTTTCATTATTTTTTCAGATTTTTTATACAAAATATCTGTAAATATTTTTATTTTAGCATATTTTAAATAAATAAATCATAAACGTTCGTAAAATTCCTAAACAACAATAAAAAACACTACCGACTTATCGGAGACTTCAACGCATGGTAAAATAACAATTATATTTTCATTATTTTTTCAGATCTCTTATACAAAATATCTGTAAATATTTTTATTTTAGCATATTTCAAATAAACGAATCAAAAAAGTTCGTAAAATTCTTATAAAACAATAAAAATTAATGCCGACTTATTGGTGACTTCAATGCACAGTCAAAACACAAACTCTAAAATGCATTGCATATAGTAGATTTTTTTATTTTACTTTTGTTTTATTAATATACACTTTTCGTATAGGAAAATCTGCTCAATATTCAAAAATTCATTTGTATTAAACAAATAAATACAAAATATGTGCAATAGATCTTTCTTACACTCAAAATCAATACCGACTTTTCAGAGATTTGAACGCACGGTCAAGGAACAAAACCTAAATTTCGTTAATATCTCTCTATTTTTTAAATTTATACAGGACAGGCTTATGAGTGGGTGAGTGGGTGACTCAACTACATAGGTAATAGGTACGGACTTTAAAATTTTAACTTAGAACAGTGGTTCCCAATATTTTTTCTTCTATATCTTAAAAATTATTTTTTTTATACTTAGGTATGTAACAATTTGGAAAATTATACGTAAATAGGGGAGAGTGGTACAAAATGACCCCACTAAGGGAAACCAGATATAAAAAGTCATCTATATAGACAACGAATTTTGTGAAATTGGTAAATTAAAATTTATAATTTTTACGTGAATTTTTTTTTTCTAGAACTGTCAACACAACACTGCTGGCGATCATTGCGAAATGTGCCAGGTCGGTTACCACGGTAACGCGACTAACGGGACACCAAGAGACTGTCTGATTTGCGCATGTCCATTACCGGTTCCATCTAATAAGTGAGTTTAATCATAATTTTATTTTGCTGAAGACTAAGACCTACTTTTTTTTTTTCAATCCAGCTTCGCGACATCCTGCGACGTGAGTTCGGACGGCGAACGCATCAGCTGCAACTGCACGGAGGGGTATTACGGAGCGCGGTGCGAGTCGTGCAAAGCCGGGTTCTACGGCCGACCGCAGATACAAGGCGAGATCTGTAAACCGTGCGACTGCTCCGGAAATATAGATCCTACTGACTTCCGGTCGTGCGATTCGGTTACCGGGGAGTGTCTCCTTTGTCTCAATAACACTTCCGGTGCAGCGTGCAACCTGTGCGCGCCTGGATTCTACGGCGATGCTATCAGGCTGAAGGATTGTCAGAGTGAGTTATTTAAAAAAATATTGTGCTTTAAAAATTGTCAAATGTTTGGGATTTTTTTTCGCAGGTATAACTAATTATTTTAGGATCGGGTAAAGGATATTTTATTAAGTATATATTCAACTTATTCAATACCAATTTTTATTGAAAAATATTAAAAACTTAGAAAGTTATGAGCCCCGATGTTACGACCAAAAAAAATAAATTCTGATGAATGGTTATCGAAATTAAGAAAAAAAAAATCTATATTACCTACGTCTATGAATTTTTTTTGCATTCTTAAGAACTTTTGTTATTTAAGCGATGTTAAAAAATTGTAATTATCAAAATTTCAAAAATCGGTGGGACAAAGTCGAAAAAAGTTGTTAAAAGTTTTCTGAGGGTCAATTTTTTAAATATTTTTTAAAAATGCAAAAAATAAACAATTTTTAATTTGTCACAGTGGCTTTCCCCTTTAACCCTCCTCCCCAATTTTTCAGGCTGTATTTGCGATTCAACCGGCACATCTGAATGCAACCACCAGAACGGCGAATGCGTGTGTCATCCGAACGTCGAAGGGGACAAATGCGACCGTTGCGCCGTCGACCACTACGGCCTGGCGAGCGGCACTGGGTGCACGGCGTGCGCTTGCGATATCGCGTCCGAGAGTTCCAGATGCGACGAGACGAGCGGCAGATGTCGGTGCCGAGACGGCGTAACAGGAAGGGCTTGCGACAGATGCTCGTCTGGTTATTGGAATTACACCGATACTGGTTGCGTTTGTAAGTAGAACTTCTAGGAGTAACTCCTTGCAAGATATACGATGATATTTTCATTTGCAGCGTGCGGATGCAATACAGAATTCTCTGTTGGTGTTGGTTGTAACGCTTTGACCGGCCAGTGTGAGTGTCTTCCGGGAGTTATAGGTGAAAAATGCGATAACTGCCCGTACCGCTGGGTTCTGATCGAAGACAAAGGTTGTTTTGGATGTGATAGCTGTACTCATGACTTACTAGATGTGACAGATTCCTTAAAGGAGTTGATTGATCCAGTTATCAAAGATTTTAATGTATGTTTTTACAATTGTTGATCGAAATATATGGTTTTACATTATTATATTTTACAGACCGTTGCCTTAGGCCATTTCACAGCTCAAAGGTTGACTTACATCAATGAAACTGTATTAAATCTAAGACCAGAAGTGAACCTACTAGACCCAGATGGTATCGATTTAGACGAGACTCTAAAAGAATTGGGTAATTTGGAACAAGAAACGAGGAACTTGAATAAAAAGATGGAATACTCTCTTGAAAACGTTAATAATTCTGTACCGGATGCAAAGAAAGTTAAAGAGTTTTCTTATAAAGTACTAGAAGATGTCCAGAAGACTGTACGAGAATCGCAGAATGTTGTGAACGAAGTTGAAGATTTAATTACAAGATTTGAATCCGGCGATAGTAAGATTTTTTTACTTAGCTTAAATTTCAAATCTAATTTTCTAATTTTTAGCTGTGAAAACTGAGCAAGCAATACAGCAAGCATCTCAAGCCTTGGAATACATCTCTAAAGTAAATTTGAATAACATTACTAACAGTACTAACAAACAACTTGAAAAAGCTGTACATTTGATGGAGGACATTCAGAAGAATTTCAGTAAACCGATCATGAAACAAAATGATGTAGTTAAGGAAACTCACGAAGATTTAGATGATTTTGATAGCAGACTTGATGAATTGAAAGAACATGCGAATGATGTCAATAAAAAGGCTGATGAAATTAATTTGATTAATAAACAAAATAAGTAATTGTTCTAAAATTATGAGTATAAGGTCTTTTTAATTATTTGAAGTATTGATATTTCAGAAATTCGAAAGTAACAACAAAAGCAGAGACTGTTGAAGAAAAAAACAAGGAAGCTTTGGACAACTTGAAATCGGCTGGAGAATTATTAAAAAACGCAACAACCGACTTGTACAATTCACGTAAATCTAATGAAAGAATTGGAAGGGAGCAACTTGAGTTGCACAGGCTTACAAACGAGTTAAGCCATGCAGTTAATACCGAAGCTGGATACTTGGATGATGCAAAAGAAGAATTCCAAAGAGCTCACGATCATTCTTTGAAACTGGCTCAACAGGCTGCAGAATTGGATAATTTGCTGTCGGATACTCGAATGATTTCCGAGCAAGCAGTCGAAGCTGCCAATGCATATAAAACAATCAAGGAAGCTATCGATAATGCTAAAAATATGAGCAAAGAAGCCGCCGTTGCTGCTGAAAAAACCATCGAAGTCATTGAGGTAATTTAAATATACGTTTAAAACAAAACAGCAAAAAAAACATTGAATTAATGTCTTGTTTTTGTTTTCAGTCGGCTGGATTAGAAAGTCGAACAGGAAATTCACAAGAGAATTCTGGAAATATGCTGATCAAAGCGAGGGAAGCATTGGCTACAGTCCAAACAGAACTTGAACCAGAGCTGAACGAATATGAAAATGATGTTGCAGAGGTTAGTCTATATAATTATTTTATTACAAATAAATATAAATACATTTAAATATCACCAGGTTGAAGAACTTTTGAAAACTGGAGAAGATGGGGACGTAAGTATTAGCCGTGGTTTGGAACGTGTCCCAGTCACTTCGTTAGCACCGAAAGCTAACACTGCTAACAATAACGCGGAGCTGGCAATCCAAGCTGCAAAGGAAGCTCTTAAATCTCTACCTCCTGCTGCGAATAATAGCGTAACTATCGCTAATAAGCTACCTACATCTCATGAAGATGCCCGAAATACTATCCAATCTGCAAACCAACAATGTATGTAATAAGAATGTTGTTTGGATTTAGAGATTAATGCAATTAATGTTATTTTTTACAGTGGACAATATTCCTAAGTTATTACCAAATATAACACAACTGATGAAGACTGTTAAACCGAAGAACGAACAAATACAGAACGATTTAGACGATTTAGAAAAGAAAATCAAAGAATTGAATCATTTGATTGCAACAGCACGAGATGAAGCAAACAGAATTAAGGTTGGAGTCAAGTTCTACAGAAATACCAGCATCGAATTGAGAAATCCTTCAGATCTGGCCTCTTCGGGAATGTCAACTAAAGTATCAGCTTACTTCAGAACTGCAAATCCAAACGGATTCTTAATGTACTTAGGAAATGAAAATGGAACGAAACTACGGCGAACTAAATCTGACGACTTCATGGCTCTTGAAATCGAAAATGGTTACCCAGTTTTGACAATTGACTTGGGCAATGGACCAGAAAAGATTATCGGTACTAAATTCGTCGCCGATGAAGTGTGGTACCAAATAATCGTAGAAAGGTTTGTTAATCACTACTGAAATCATTAAGGAGTCTAATTTAATATTTTTTTCAGAACTGGCCAAAACGTAAAACTGACAGTAAGAGAAGAAACAGAAGATGGAGTCGATAAAGAGCATGTTAAACAACAGACGCTAACAGGAAGTAATGCAATATTCCACTTAGATCCTGAACAATCCAAGTTCTTCGTCGGTGGTTACCCAGCATCCTTCGAGAGCCAACTTCAGGGAAGAGATGCCGCATTTGAAGGAGAAATGGAAGAAATTGTGGTCGGGAACACACCTGTATCGTTATGGAACTTTGTGGATGCTACAGGGAATGAACACGGGGCTAGAGAAAGGTAAGTTGAGAGTGACAGTAGGGCTGATCTAGTAGCTAATATATTTTACTTTACAGAGATAAGTTGGTAAGTCTTACGCCGAAAACAGGATATCGATTTGGAGGCAAAGGTTACGCAGTTTTCAACGTTGGGGATTATATCAACAGTCAGCGCAATACGATTGAACTATCGTTCAAAACTAAAGCTAAAGATGGTCTTCTGTTCCTTGTTGGGCATGGTGATTCCTTCTTGTCTCTTGAAATTAGAGAAGGGCGCGTTGTTTATCAAGTGAGTAAATAATAACAAATCTGGGAAAGTCAGAATCTTTAATATCCTAATATCCATTTCTTTTAGTATAAACTTGGCAATAATCAAGTAGCGACGATCAACAGTCAAGAGAAGCATAACGACGGTGAATGGCATACAATAGAAGCAATACGATCTGATACGGATGGCTTGCTGACAGTAGACAACGTTTCCAAACGCGTCAAAGCCTATGGAACCGATTCGGAACTCAAGATCGGCTCAAGCATGTACATCGGAGGACACCCTGGCTCGCACAATTTCTATGAAGTTACAAGCGCTGGATTTGATGGATGTATTGATAAAGTATCTATCGCAGGAACTCCTCTGGACCTCAGCACGAATGCAAATGCTTTCGATGTTCTTCCTGGATGTCCTGAAAAGGTAAGTGCTTTGGAATATAATAAACAGTGCTCTGGAAGCCAACTTTAATAAAAAAAATGATTTTTTTGTACAATTCAATTATTTAGTATTTAAGGAGCATTTTAAAACCAAAAGGAAAAAAATCGCCTTGGTGCTTTTTTAATAATTCATAAAATAAGAAACCGTATTCAGCCCTATTTAGCATTTATTGTTTATTAACTTTTTACTCTACATAATAGATAAACGTATATTGGGATTCGAACTCAGGACTCTTTAGTTTACAAGATTTGTTAACATTTTTTGTAAATTTTAAAATATCAACCAAACGGTAGTTTATATCGAAAAATCACAAGAGATACAATAGTTTGGTTTTATTGAGAGGATTCTAAAACATATTTGATATTATCGTTCCAATAATTAGTACCCGAGATATGAACTATTTTCAATTTTTTTCTTGCGGACTCTCTAGCCTTTCAGGTATTCTTCCGATCTTTTTGAAACTTGATAGAAAAATCGATCTTGTTAATACCTCAGTTAAGTTCGTTAGTTAGCGGAATTCCTTTATGAATTTCAAAATGGTGGCCGTTCAAATTGAAAATAATTCATATCTCGGGTATTGGTAATATAAAATATGTTTTGGAATCCTCTGAATAAAAGAAAATTAATGTGTCTTGTGATTTTTTGATATAAAATACCGTTTGGTTTATATTTCAAAATTTACAAAAAATTATAAAATATCTTATAAACAATGGGTCCCGAGTTCGAATCCCAAAAAACATTTTTTTTTGTTTATTTTGTAGAGTCAAAAATGAATAAACCATAAATAATGATTTATGTATTTTTTTGTTTTATGAATTATTAAAAAAGCGCCAAGGCGATTTTTTTCTTTTTGGTCTTAAAATGTTCCTTAAATACTAAAGAATCGAATTGTACAAAAAAATCCAGAGGAAATCAATTTTTTTTATTTTAACTGTTTTATCCTTCTTTTCAGTTTGCTGGTAGCGTTTCCTTCTCCGAAACACATACAGGGGGTTATGTAAAATATCCCAACGCCTCTACAAACACGTTGTTTAAAGCAACGCTTAAATTCAACAGCCAAACAGGCGAAGGTGTTATATTCTACGTCACTAATAAACAACAGAACGAAACGTTGCTGCTTGAGTTAGCTAATGGGGAGCTGGTGCTACAAAGTCCAGCAGCTCGGGTGGAAACTAGCGGAGAAATAGGCGGGCCTAATGGTCTTAAAGGCGAGTGGCATGTAATCACTGTTACCCTCGAAGGAGGTAAATTAGGAATGCTCATCGATGACTTCTTCAATTTCACGTAAGTTTATTTGAAATGTTGCTTCCTCGTAATATCGAAGATACGAGAAGCTATGTGATCGTTTCAGAAAAATGTTCTCCGATTTCAAAATTTTAAATTGATTTATCCGTTTCACGTCAACGCAAACACTTTTCGTTCCGTGTCTGTCTGTCTGTCCGTGTGTCCCCTGAATCCTTGTAACACGCATAACTCATGAACCACTGTATCGATATTGTTGAAACTTGGTCGGATGGTTGGGTCTGGCTTGAGGACGGTCCTATTTCAAAATCATCAAAATCGTATGTAAGGGGGAGGGGTGACACCCCAAAATATTTATTTTTTCAAGATATCTCAAGAACGACACATGTTACGTGAAAATTTTATAGAATATTTTTTGTAGAGCATTAAATTTCCTATAATATGGGTCTACTACGTTTGTTGTAAAATATTCCCTTACAACGATTTATCTCAATTTATTTTAAAAAAATTGTGTTTTGTTTTTCTAAATTGATATTTGCTTGGATATATTAAATGTCATTTTGACGTTTTAAATGTCATTTTGGCGTTTTAAATGTCACTTTGATGTTTTAAATGTCATTTTGACATTTGCATAAATTTAGATTTAGATTGAAATTGTCAAAAAATTAAAAATATATGAAAAAATATTCAGGTGCGTTTTAAGAAAAATTTCGAACTAAAATTTTTTAGTAAAATTTGTATTAAATGGTTAACCAATTCCAGGCAATTTATCTGAACACTATCGGTTTTAGTGAATTTAGCACGAGGAAGCACTGTGCATTTACTTGGCAGATGTTTTTTTTGATATTGTTTGAAGTTGATGTTTTAAAAATTGTATTCCAGGAAAGACACGAATATGCCAAAACGTAAATTGATGTTCCAAGATATCTACTTTGGAGGAGCTCCTTCTGACCATAAGATAACGACGACTGGGTCTTTTGCTGGATGTATTGAAGATGTGATACTTAATGGGGAATTGATAAACTTTATTAATGTAACGGAAAATAAATATGGTACTTTGGGTTCGTGTACGCCAGATCTTTTAGTTCCAGGTTAGTTAGAAAATTTTTCATATGTGATGAATCAAAAAATTGTTAATGTTTAGGAATTTTTTTCACAGGTGTAAGTAGATATTTTAGGATCGGGTATAGGGCATTTTATTAAGTGTATTTTCAACTTATTCAATACCAATTTTTATTGAAAAATATTAAACTTTTACAAAGTTATGAACCTCGATGTGACAACCAAAAAAAATAATTTTTTTTTCATGGTTCCATCGAAATTTCGGGATGGGTTATTTTTTATAAATGTGCGTAGCCGTTTTTATTTATTTAATATTTTTTTCACAAAATTGCAACGGTTTTTGAATTTTTTTTTATTTTTATTAACTTATTTTTTAATTCAAGCGGTCTTTTAAAAAATCTTTTAAAAATCGATTCCGAAAATTTAGAAAAAATAATTTTTAATCGGTTCATTAGTTTTTGAGAAATCGCTGAAACCTGGTCGAAAAAAGTATTTTCGAGAAAAACTCGTTTAAAGTTTTCTGAGGATCATAACCGGCCACTAAATTGCCTGTAACTTACGCAATTTTCGGAATTTTAACTTAAATATTTTTTTTACATATTTTCGAATATTTATACTTAAAAAAAATGCATAAAAAATCCGTGACAGTGGCTTCCCCCCTTAAAAATGAGGCATTGATACTTCGTTTGATGTCTATGCACTTTTTATTACCTTTAATCTTTGTAACAGGTTTACAAGTTTAAAAAAATCTAGCTTCGATTAACAGTTTTCCAGCTTTTTTTAAAAATTGCTTAATTTAAATTTAAATAACAGTAAATAGGTATAATTTATTTTTAGATGAAATTCATCCTGTACGATATGATGACAATGACCAATCGATTACAGTTTTACCAACTATTGAAAAAGAAGTCACGCCTATGACATTTGGTTAGTAATATTTAAACAATAAAAATTACTAACAATAAGTGACTTAATTTAATATAATTACTAAATGATTCCATGTCTTATTTTCTTGTATTTTAGTCGATATTTGTATGACGAGTTGAAGTTCACTGAAGGAAATTTCACTAAAAATTTTTGAATTTTTGATTTCGTTAAAAGTATGTTTATTGTATAGAAAATGATGTGAAAAGTTGTTTGTTTCAAACCGCAGGTCTGTATCTCAAACCGTTCTCGAGATATAGCCTCTCAAAGTTTTAGTTTTTTCAAATTTTTGGAGAAAAAAGGCCATAACTTTTGAACGCGTGGTCGGAATTGATTTTAGTTGACGGATTTGAAATCAGCGTGTCAAAATCTATATAATGACATGTATAATACTTTAAAATTCGACAAAAAAAATTTGGTCAAAAATCGACATTTTTTTAAGGTATACCCCTTTGAATTTTTTCGATTTTTCGCGAAATTTTTTTTCTCGAGTTTTAAGGTATTATACATGTCATTATATAGATTTTGACACGCTGATTCCAAATCCGTCGACTAAAATCAATTCCGACCACGCGTTCAAAAGTTATGGCCTTTTTTCTCCAAAAATTTGAAAAAACTGAAACTTTGAGAGGCTATATCTCGAGAACGGTTTGAGATACAGACCTGCGGTTTGAAACAAACAACTTTTCATATCATTTTCTATACAATAAACATACTTTTAACGAAATCAAAAATTCAAAATTTTTTAGTGAAATTTCCTGCAACTCGTCATACAAATATCGACTAAAATACAAGAAAATAAGACGTAGAGGTATTATAGTTTTATAATTGATCATGTAAATTAATATTAAATACTTTTTTTTGGTTAAAATGTTTGATTTGTGCATAAAGATGAATATTCTAATAATATTTTTAAATTATTTATTAACTAAAAACACAGATTTGTATTAATCTTTTTTTCCGGCTTATGAACTTCAATTTTATACTTAATATCCATTTAAAAGTGTAAAATTCTAGCTGGCAAGCGAAAAAAAATCATTCAAATAAAAATTTGTAAACTATGATCCAAAAAAAGGTCTTCAATTTTTATTTTTTTTGCATATCTGGGGGCCCCTCGGTCACCTTTTGCTCCGGGGCCCCTGAGTCTCTAGTTACGGCCCTGGGGGCAGCATTTAACGTAAATTCGTCGCTGATTTCAGACTTAGACCATCGTTTCAAAGAACCAGAATTAAAACCACATGTCGAGGAAACAACACTTCCCGATATAATCGCTGCTACTACGACGCCCGCCCCGAAAAGACAGTGCGCCCTTCTGCCTGAGCCTGCGAGTAGTCACGTCGGCTTTGACAGTGGGTACTTCTTCGGCGCCACGCACGACAGCCGGCTCGAGTGGGGACCGACGAATGTACGTCACAACAGCAAAGTTAAAAACAATGTACATGTGAAGATGGACTTCAGGACCAACCAGACCGAGGGCGTGCTCATGTATGTCGCAGATTCGAATCACATGCACTTTGTGACGGTGTTTTTGCACGAGGGACGCGTTCACTTCAGGTGCGTAACCTATTTTTTTAATACGTATTTGAAAAATGGAAGAAAATACTTTTTTTTTGTCATTTTAAGTAAATATCTCTGTTTCTATTGGTTCTACGACTAAAATAGTTATTATCAAATATAAAGATTATTAAATTTACTACAATAAAGGTTCTATACTTTTTTGACGGATACTGGGTAGGTATTTCAGAAACTTGATGTAACGCGCTGAGATCAGTTTTGCGCGATAGCGAAAATTTACAGTCAGTATATTTCGACATTCAGAGAAGCTACCACGCTGGTTTTGATCTCAAATTATAGATCTCGATTAGATTTTCTAGCTACAAGCACAAATCAAAACATTTAAACAGTTTTAGTGAGTGAAAAATATATAATAATTTTAAAAAATAAAATAAAAATAAAAATAATTTAAATAAATAAAACACGCAAAAAACCAGAATGAAATATTAAAAAGACTTATAGGATATGAAAGGGCGTCTCAGTAGCTATCGGAAAATATACCATTATCAATAGCTGAAAGGGTCAGGAGGTACAGGGAACACCAAATTGCGAAATTCAGCGGATCATGAGTCTGAAATTTATCTAACCTCACTGCCACAAACTTGTATTTGGAACGTTTTCACGTCAATTCGTCAACTGTGCATGCATCCTGACATAGTTACACCCATTTTTTGTACAAGTAATCGTTTTCACAAGGGTGCTAAACTAAAAAAAGTTAAATTCTTTATTTTAAAAGTCATTAATTCATTTTTGATTAAAAAACTAATAATTGAGTACTTTTACACAGCGCCGTTATTCCGGTTTTATTATAACCGATGTAGTTAAACCGTTTCAAGTGGTGCTGTTTACACATACGAGAATAAGTGACGTCAGCTGGAATTATAATTCCGATTTGAAATACGCTGTACCAACAAGAAATCTAAAAAATATTTCGTCTTTTTTATGTCCCACGAATCACGTTTCTTTTGTTTTCCATCTCTTCGTCTCAGGTGTTTTAACCATATTTTAACTGACAACGCTTTTTCAAATGTTAATGCGAAGTACATTACGAAGAAATCCCTATACTCCGTAGATACTTATATTTTTTTAGGTTGGCTAAATAGGTATAACTATGTCCATACAGTTTACACACATTTTTATTCCTGCTCTATTCCGGTTTACTTATGCTATTCCCGTAGACCAAGAGGAATAGCATAACTAACGGACTTTTACACCCGGTTTTATTACATCGGTTATAGTTAAACCAGAATGTGTAAAAGTACTCTATGTAAACCATGATATTCTGTTCATTAGAATAAGATATTTCATGAACGGTCGATCATTTCTAGGTTCAACAGCGGTTCTGTTCCAGTAGATATAGCTAGCGATGCTAGATTTAACGACGGCCAATGGCATTCATTAAATGCGATTCGCCATAACCACGAAAGTAAACTAACCGTAGATGGGAAGGTATTGGCCATTGTGCCCGATACGAATGGATCGAAAAATATAACAATACATCCGCCTTTTTACTTCGGGGGTACAAAAAATTCAATAGGAAATGAAGTGATTGTCAATTTGGTAAGTACACCAATCACACATCTCTTTGGAAATGGCGAGAAAGCAAAATATATTTTTTTATAGGGCATGAACAAAACATTCGTTGGCTGTTTAAGAAATATCGAATACAACAATCACAGAATAGGCGAACCGAAGATATATGGAGCGATTCCTTGTACAGATAACTTAGAATCTGGAGTGTTCTTTACTGCTAAAGGAGGGTACATCAAAATACAAGAACAATTTAAAGTCAGTTAATGTAAAAATTAAATTTAAATCGTATACTATTTTTGTTGTATTTCATAGGTCGGTTTACAAATTGACATCAGGATGGAAATCAAACCAAGGAATACTTCAGGAGTTCTTTTGACTGTTCACGGTCGTAAAGACTACCTAGTGCTCCAGATGATCGATGGAGTTATTAAGCTTACTGTAGATAACGGAAAAGGTCCGTTCGAAGCTGCATTTACGCCAAACTCTCCACACTATCTGTGCGATGGCAATTGGCACAGCGTGCAAGGTAATTTCTACAAATCTGCCGTGCTTAGGTAAAGGGCAGTAAGGTGCAAAAAATAAAAACGAAGAAAACTGAACTCGTTTTTGATTTTTTTAAACTAAATTAATATTTTTTTTTTTCATAAAATTTATTTAGCGAACAATGGTAAGTTACATGGCTTCATTATAAGTCATTTGAGTGACTTACTGTCTTTTATTTCAGGAAAAAGGCAGTAAGATGTAGTACTTCTTTTTTCCACTGTTTTAATTATTTAAATAGTTTTTTTCTCAGAGGTAAAACGCAGTAATGCAGACTAAAAATTTAGTTTTATTTCTATGTTCAATTTATAGAGATCAAAATAAAAGTTAGTAATACAATAATCTTTGTCTAATGAGTATCAAATTACAAAATTTTAAATAGTAATTAACATTTATTGATCTTTGTTGAACACATAACGAAGAATTAATTTTTATGAAAATTAATAATTATAAAGTGATTGAAGAATAATTACAATGAAAAATAAACAATTTACTGTATTATTTATTTGAAGTAGAGAATTTTTGAAAACTATATTTTCGAAATTATAAGAACTTGGAATGATTGTGAATATTATACGTATATTTTTCAGTGAATAAAAGCAGTATAGTATAAAAGTTACTGCTTTTATATTCAAGAAAAGTAACTAATTTGATATATTCGATAAACTTAAAAAATTAATATTCTATTGAAATAAGATTCTTAATGATTAATTTTATGGCTAATTGGCATTTTTAACCCCCAGAGAATATATATACCAAATTTCAAGGTTCTAAATTAAGTGTAAATGGTGAAAATCCTGATAGATGAGTGAGGGCAGTTGTTTATATACATTATGTAGGTACAGTCGAGACTCGTTTATTGTAACGCTCGTTTATTTTCAACTCTCGTTTATCGTAAATGCCGACTTTCGTTTATTATAAATTTTTTCTCCTCCTTCACCTCCCACCATTCTCGAGTCATGGCGTAAACGAACATATTTTTGAAATTTTTGTAGAATTAATTAGACACTTATCACCGTCGTCACTCGTCACCTTGCTCATATTCAAAATTAAAAGTAAACTAAAATTATTTCACTATCACGATTAACTATTAACGATAAATATTAAATACCAAGGTTTACATACATAGTATCTATAGCTCCTTGACCAATCAGCGTTTACATCACAGAACGTATTGCCAACTTAAGAATAGTAAAACTGACACTTCCCGAATAGACAAAATTGTCTGTGATCATAGACATAGAGAAATGGACCAGGCATCTGACTCGAACACAGAACCGTGTCAAAAGAAAGAGATAGAAACAGATTTGGAATAACTGTGTAACTCTATGTCTATGTTCCAAACTACACTGCATCTCTCTCTCCTTTTTTGAACAGATGTTACACCATTGAGTTAATACAGAATGCACTGTCCATTCTCTATGTCTATGTCTGTGATAGTTTTTTCATGATTTTGCAATGTCGAATTTGTACTTCTTTGATTGTATATGTTGTTAAAATATAAAAAAATACGAAGACAAGAATAAATAAAGGATTTCTTGTATTTGATATTCTATTATACATTTATAACATTTGAATACATCTTCGTGGTGATGTCAATTCCCGCGCCAACGCTGATTGGTCAAGGATCTACACATAACTTGGTGGGAGCCCCTCTCGACTTAACATAAACGCGAGTCATATGATTCAGAAGGTTTAAAATAAATGAGTCCCGACTGTATCTGGTATGGTAGATATGTAAAAAATCTTCTGAAAAACCTAATAGCATCAAAATTACTAAAAGGCAGTACCTTTTACCTAAGCACGATAGAATTGCACATCAACATTTAATAACCACCCATTCAATTTTAGCTGTGAAATCGAAGAACGTCGTTACTCTAGCAGTAGATAAGGTGTTTACTGAGCCGACAGTGGGTACTGGGCATTTGACCAACACCAGGAATGGTCTGTTTGTCGGAGGCCATCCGTATTTGTATAAGTTGCGAGGGTTCCAGATTCGTAAGACTTATAACGGGTGTATGAGGAATCTGCTCATCAATAACACGCCGATAAAGCTTCATGAGAAGCAGACGTTTGGTAATATTATACTTAATGCTTGTCCAACGGACTAGCTCAGTTTTTTATGTTGGTTTATTTTTGGTCTGTGCGAGACAGGTTTAATTGTTTTGTGGTGGTGTCTTTTTGTATGGAATTTTTTTTAAATAAACTGCATAAATACCGGTGTTGGTTGTTTTGTTTTTGGGTCCTTGAATCCTGTAGGTTTTTAGTCATATAATTTTCAAAAATATTATAAAGTAAGTTATGTATATCTGAAAAATTTTGGTCTTGGCAATAAATTGGTATGTTTTTTTGGTAATTTCGTTCCAATTTAAATTGCAATATTTTTGTTAATTAATAATCAGGGTGTCCACTTTCTGGAAAGTCAGGGAATTTCTTTTAAATTTTGAAAAGACAGGGATTTTTTTTTTTTTTGGAAAGTCAGCGAAAAAAAAGGTCATTGAATTGAAAGTAAGTAACACATTTTCAAGTTATGACCAAAAAAAAAAAAAGAAAAAGGTCTTCAAATATTATTTCTGCACATTCAGGGAATTTTGAATCTGTAGTCAGGGAAAGTCAGGGAAAAGTCAGGGAATTTTATTTCTAAAAACCAGTGGACACCCTGATAATTTAAAAAAATATATATAATAATTAAAATGCACAGTTTTTGAAATGGGTTTTATTTTTTCTTTCTTAAAATTATATTATTTTATATACAGTATTTTTAGGTTTTTTTTAATTTCAGTTTTATTTTTATTTTTTCCTTTTGTGTGGCGTCTATGGCAAAATTATAAAATTTATATGGAACTACCTCGACAAACAAAAATCGTCCAAAAAGGTGCATATATAGGTATATACAATTAATAAATACGTATAAATATAAGAAAATTGTTTAAGTCTACGCTCCTGGTGTTTTATTTTGTAATTAAATAAATTGTCCACAATTTAAAATCCAATTTCTTTCAATTGTCTTCATAATAATTTTATAAATAATTATTTAATTTATATAATAGCTCGTACAAACCAGTGTCGCACCGAAATTTTGTCCTGCATAAAACTATAATACCTCTACGTCTTATTTTCTTGTATTTTAGTCGATATTTGTATGACGAGTTGTAGGAAATTTCACTAAAAATTTTTGAATTTTTGATTTCATTAAAAGTATGTTTATTGTATAGAAAATGACGTGAAAAGTTGTTTGTTTCAAACCGCAGGTCTGTATCTCAAACCGTTCTCGAGATATAGCCTCTAAACGTTTTAGTTTTTTCAAAATTTTGGAGAAAAAAGGCCATAACTTTTGAACGTGTGGTCGGAATTGATTTTATTCAACGGATTTGGAATCAGCGTGTCAAAATCTATATAATGACATGTATAATACTTTAAAATCCAACAAAAAAATTTTGGCCAAAAATCGACATTTTTTTTAAGGTATACCCCTTTGAATTTTTTCGATTTTTCACGAAATTTTTTTTCTCGAGTTTTAAGGTATTATACATGTCATTATATAGATTTTAACACGCTGATTTCAAATCCGTCAACTAAAATCAATTCCGACCACGCGTTCAAAAGTTATAGCCTTTTTTCTCCAAAAATTTGAAAAAACTAAAACTTTTAAAGGCTATATCTCGAGAACGGTTTGAGATACAGACCTGCGGTTTGAAACAAACAACTTTTCACATCATTTTCTATACAATAAACATACTTTTAACGAAATCAAAAATTCTAAATTTTTTAGTGAAATTTCCTGCAGTGAACTTCAACTCGTCATACAAATATCGACTAAAATACAAGAAAATAAATAGTTACTATATAAATATATAAGAATTTATTTAAAAAAGTAAAAGCTTGAACAACTTAAGGTGTTTCATAACTAGTTTTTTTGTTAATAGGAGGGAGAGGATTGACAATATATGTATGCTTCCCTTATTAAAAATTTCACTCCTCGCCACTGATATATACATATGTAAAGTAATATTAGTAAGGTATATGAACTGGTTTCAAACTCGTTCTTTAGAAGAATCAAAACAAAATTTACCAGGTAATAGATATAAGTTGTATATATACAATATACATATGTATATAAAAAATATACTATGACCCCTTTAATGATAATTTAATCATTTTTATTTGATACTGACAATAATATAACTGATATAACGGATTTATAGTGTAATTGTGCAAGTGAAGTCAAACTGTCAACATGATAAAATGTAAGTATTATTTTTTATTTTAATTTATTTATTTTATGATTTTTTTACCATGATAATTAATTACCTTTTTTATTTTTTTATAAAGAACTAATTGTTTTACGTTTTGAAAAGTTTTTATTTCTATTTTCTTCTGTATTATTATTTCGGTAAAATATGTATATCAGTGACTATCAAACTTTTTTTCGGAAAAAATGTATTTGACTCAAATTGATTTTTGTTTTATAAATATGCACGTAAATTTTATTTTAAAAATAAAATAGATGATTATTGGTAATAATCTTACTGCCTTAGAACAATCAAGGCAATATTTTACATGTATCAATAAAAAAAATGAATTTTAATTTTATAAAACAGATTTTAATATTCGACTATCTCTTTTTCTTCTTCTTCTTAATGTAATCCCTCCACTCCCCCCAATTTTCTTAATATATAAGTGAAATTTTCAATATTAAAAATTTTACCGTAATATATGTGATTAAAAAAATTGCAAAACACGATTCAAAAAGTCATGCTTTCAACTTATCTATTCTTATCAGGTGTTGCGAAATTTTCCGATTGTCAATGTTATTTATTAGGTAATTGTAAGTAATAATAAATAACAAATATGAATCATTTAAAACAATTTTTTTTTTTATTATTTTTAAAAATAATTAATCAAATTTAATTGTTCCTATTAACACCATTTTTTTATCTTGGGGGAGGATTTTTTTTAAGCTTTGTAAAAAGGAACCCATAAAAAAAAGCTGCTGCACCCCCCCTTCCCCCCTCATCTACGAATTATGAATGCAAACACATTTAATTTTGATTTATTTATATTTTTTTTAGATTTTGTTATTCTTGGGTTAATTTGCGCAAATGCCTTTTGCGCCCCAGCTAAAAATGACAAAGACGACCTTTTTGAACTCTCTATTATTCATTTAAATGATTTCCATGCACGGTAAGTTATTTAATCTCTAGTGTCCGGTATTATAAAGGAGCTAACAAAATTTGCTAGCTAGCAATTACTTTCAAATGGGGTATTAATTCTGTACTAGTATCTATGGATTAGTTATGGAATTTAGAGCAGTG
This sequence comes from Sialis fuliginosa, assembly GCA_961205875.1. NCBI lineage: Eukaryota > Metazoa > Arthropoda > Insecta > Megaloptera > Sialidae > Sialis > Sialis fuliginosa. The sequence continues at coordinate 18,492,505 of OY540818.1, read as the reverse complement.
ACACTTCAACTAATTGTAACACAGTTGGCATCTTTCACCGTACAAAATAATTTTCATAACATTACCACTGTTTTAATACCGTTGGTATTTACTTACTACAACGCGTGCGCGAAACTTATCAAAGTCTTCAACAAACTCCAAAAGAACTGTCATATAAGTTTGATATCTCACTTGAAAGTGCTTGTTAGCTAACAAATTTGCTAGGTCCTTTATAATACCGGATTGATTCAGGTCAAATTTTTTCGATGGCTTTGACAGAAATTTGAAATATTAATATTTTTTTTAGATTTGAAGAGACAAGCTGGCAGTCGACAGCGTGTAAGAATAACTCAGAATGCATTGGCGGGTTTTCTAGAATCTACAGCACAGTGACGGCTTTACTTAGAGACAGGCCCAATGCTATATTTTTAAATGCCGGTGATAATTTTCAAGGCACTCTTTGGTATACGATTCACAAATGGAATGCTACACAACAGTTTTTAAATATGTTACCTACTGATGCTGTAGTAAGTATGATCTGATCTCGGAAAATACTGAACCGATTTTGATAAAACTTTCACAGTGTGTTTCTTTGAGTAATATAGAATATCTAGCTAGCGTGTCAGAGAGGTAAGCAATAAAATGAAGTATGACGCAAGCAAGAGAAAAAATGTAACTAATATTCATAGAATAAAGAGTAATTTTCAAAAGTCTGTAAATATGGTAAAATTTGATGTACTGAAATAAATAAAAAAACATTTTAAAGATTGAAATTTTTACTTTTCAATGCTTTTTACAAACTGAACTTTTATTCATTTTTCATTGAGTTATACATAAAAAAAAGGAATTTAAAAAAAAATTTGATTTACATTTTTCAGACACTGGGAAACCACGAATTCGACGACAAAATCCAGGGGGTCGTGCCTTTTATAAAAGCGATTAAAGCGCCCATGGTTGTGGCTAACATGGACGCAAGCGGGGAACCCAGTATAGAGGGGCTGTTCACAAAAAGTACCATCATCACTAGACTAGGCAAGAAGATTGGGGTAGTTGGAGTTGTATCTACAGAATATCCTGTAAGATGAAAACCCTTAAAAGTTGAAATGTTTTAAATTTTAACCCGATAATTGCAGATAAATAATTTTAAAAAACATCTGCCAAGTAAATGCACAGTGCTTCCTCGTGCTAAACCGATAAAGTCTTCAGATAAATTACCTGGCATTGGTTAGCCATACTAAAAAAATATTAGTTCGAAATTTTTTTTTCGTATATTTTTAATTTTTTGACAATTTTAATCTAAATTTATGCAAACGTTTAATATGTCAATGTAAATCAATTAAACTATGATTTTTTATAACAACATTTTCAGACATTGTCCCAAACACAAAATCTGACTTTCTCTGATGAAACTGAAGCTGTTCTAAAAGAATCAAAAAGACTTAAAGAAAAAGAAAACTGTGATATAGTGATTGTTCTCTCTCACTGCGGCTTGGAAACCGACAGGAAGATAGCAAAGGATGGTGGACCAAACATAGATGTTATTGTGGGAGGGCATTCTCATACTTTCTTATATACAGGCGATAACCCACCAGGTAAGTTAGGTTAGGTTTAGACCTAAAAAACACGGCATTAGATTCTTGGAAAACGGCGAAACTGTGGTTTCTTAGTCACTTACTAAATTTGATTTAGCTTAAGTGCCTTTGCCATTACTGAAGAAAAAACATGAACAAAATAAAAGACTATAATTTAAAAAACAAACTATATTTGCGGACTTTGGTAATTAAATTGATTAAATAAAGAGTTACTTGTTTTATTAGTAACATGAGTTCATGAGGGCACATTAATCCAAAAAAAAACAACGAAAATTTGCTCTTATAGCGGCCATAACTGGTACCTGTACCTTAGTAGAGTTAAGTCAGATATATTCTATTGTACTTCCTTGTAGAATATATCTGATAGTACGTTATTTATATACCTATAGGTCCTGATCAACCACTCGATAAATATCCAGTAGTCGTTGAACAAAATACGGGAAGAAAAGTTTTAATAGTCCAAGCTTCATGTTACACTAAATATCTCGGCAATTTGACAGTTTGGTTCGACGATGCAGGCGAAGTCGCTGCTTGGGAAGGAAACCCTATTTTTATGAGTAACCAGGTTTCTCAAGGTAAGGGGCCATCCATAAATTACGTCACACATTAAGGGGGGGGGGGTCGACGAAGTGTGACAAGGGGTCCTAAATTTCGTGACATCACATTTCAAAATATAATATACTAGCTTTTTTGTAGACATTTTAATAATTATTAAAATTGCAAAATATGTGACATCACACTAGGTAGGGGGGGGTCAAAAAATCATGAAATTCGTGTGACGTAATTTATGGATGGCCCCTAAATGAAAATTACCTATTTTTTTACACTTCTTTGTAATTTCAAATAGTTGTTTATTTTTTTTAATTATAGCAGATTAAATAATTACATATTTAGATCCTACAATTAACGAATTGCTGTTACCTTGGAAGGAAGAAGTTGACAAAGTTGGTAGCAGTGTCCTTGGTACTACTAATGTCATGCTAGAACAATCATCGTGCGCTTACAAGGAGTGCACTCTGGGTAATTTTGTAACTGATGCATTTGTATATGCGGTAAGTTGAATATTCTACCCTGATAATACCGGGCAAGTTTATTATCTTTCTGTAATCTCTTGGTTAAAAATATTTGGCTGAAATACTACGACTTATATTTTATTATAATAAAAAAAACATTATTTTATTTTTTAGAGGTGTCAAGAATATATAAGTAAATATAAAAAAATATAAAAGGGGTGAGAGGGGTACATAAATAACATTCAATTGTTTTTAACATTTGAAGTAGGTACTTCATTATTTAATTATTACAATACTCAATAAATTATTATGACGTTATCGTAAAGAATTCTGTTATTTATTTTAGATCAATATCAAAATAAATAGAATTAATATTAATATTTACTTATCGACATTTGCTAATGTTTACGTCATTTTTCTCGATATTGAATATCAATTATTGATTTAAAGATATAATATTTGTTTGTATATATTAATCTGATTAATTTGTCAATGCATTTAATTAATAGGCTATTTCTTTAGAATTTACGTAAGTTTATTAATCTTTGACGTAATTCGATTCTTGTAAATTAATATCATTATCTGTCATTTACACTCTACTTACCAGGGTGTCCAATTTCTGGAAAGTCAGGGAAAGTCAGGAAAAAGTCAGGGAAAGTCAGGAAAAAGTCAGGGAATTTCTTAATTTTTTTTGGAAGTTAGGTTTATTATATCTGGGAAGTCAGTGAAGAAGAAAAAAGTGTATAAATTTAAGTTGACGAGCAAAAAAAAGGTCTTCAAATTTTTTTGCACATTCTGGGAGTCTCTCGATTACTTCTTGCCCCTGAGCCTCAGGGAATTTTGAATCTGTGGTCAGGGAAAGTCAAGGAATTTTATTTTTAAAAAACAGTGGACACTTACACAAATAACTATTATAAAACATTGACATAGATTTTTAATATTATACTTTTAGAATATATAACCGCTATGAATTGATTTTTTTATTGAAAATAATTAATAGATTCTAAAAAACACATCGAATCTGTCGTTCTTAATTAAAAGCTGTGAGCTTTATTTCAGAAAAGGTACTTATTTAATTCAAATTTATTTGATTTTAGTGGGTGAACAAATCAGAACCAAAATCTTGGGGTTATGTTCAAGCTGCCATTTCAAATTATGGGGCTTTTAGAAGCGGGATAGACAAAGGAAGTGAGTATTTTTTTTTTTTTTATAAAATCTTATTGTAAGTAAAGATATCTTTATTTTTACCATTTATTCGTATTCAGAGGAATTTTTTGGCATCAAAACTTTTTGGAGTTTATAAAAGATTGGTTTGTGGCCCCAGACAGTTAGCCAGGGTGTCCACTTTCTGGAAAGTCAGGGAAAAGTCAGGGAAGCCTAAAGTGGTTAGAAAAAGTCAGGAAACTTATTAATTTTTTTTAGAAAGTCAGGGAATAAAAGTTTATAAATTTTAATTGACGAAAAAGGTCATTGAAATTTAAGTAACGAGTGTAAAATTTTCAAGTTATGACCAAAAAAAAGTCTTCAAATTTTATTTCTGCACATTCTTGCCCCGGGGTCCCCCGAGTCAGGGAATTTTGAATCTGTGATCAGGGAAAATCAGGGAATTTTATTTCCAAAAACCAGTGGACATCCTGATTACCCTATTTACCCATAGGATAACACGTCACTGATATGTTTTATTTTTAGATATAACGTACGGAGATTTGCTAACAGCACAGCCATTTGGAAACACTGTCGATTCAGCCGAATTGAGAGGCGACCATCTTTTCGATATTTTTGAATACTCAATTGGATACGTATATAAAACATTTTCTAACATTTCTCCCTATAGAATACTTCAGATTTCAGGTAAAAGAGTAAGGTACTGGCACCAGTCTTGGCAAGAACCCCAGTAATGGCAAATTTTGAATTAAATGCACTGAATGTTGATAATTGATTACTACCATTTCTGAATATTAATCTATATACATTTAACTGTCTTACAGCGTGATTTGATAACAATCGGCCAATTGGTGTCAAAATGGTGGACATTTAAACTAATTATTAGTATAATTTATTTATTAATTATTAAATTATATTATCATAGCAACTGCTTTACATTGTTTCAAAATTGACGATTCTTTTATGTCGTAGTACTTATCATTAGCAAGTGTCCATCACTGCGTGATCATTACTGGTTTTACTTTATCCATTACTGGAGAACATGAACAAAATAAAAAAATATTTGCGGACTTTGGTAATTAAATTGATTAAATAAAGAGTTACTTGTTTTATTAGTAACATTAATAAAAAAAAAACTTATAGTGGCCATAACTGGTGCCTTTACCTTATATAACCAATTTAAAGAAGTCTCACTTTATTAACAGACAAAATCTTCCCATAGGTTTCCGTTTAACGTTTAATACAACTGCACCAACTGGATCTAAAGTTCAGGAACTTAAAATTCGTTGTTTAGAATGCGACGTGCCGGTATACGAACCAGTGGTTCTAGACAGGTGGTATCGTATCGCAGTACCGAGTTACTTGGGTAACGGGGGTGATGGGTACCCCATAGCTGAGAATATGAGGAACCGCATCATAGGGCCGGTTGATTTTGAGATTTTGACTGACTATATTGCACAACAGTCTCCGATTATTATTGGAGAAGAAGAAAGAATTAAATTCGTTAAATGAGTATATTATTTGTTGTGATTTTGAAATTAATAAAGACCATTTGATAGTTTTGTTTATTTATTTTTTTACTTAGGTTATTCAGTGTATTCCAAGTTGATTAAGACATAGGAAATTTAACATGGAGGCAATTAGAAATGTTGTAGTAACCTTTGGTCAAATTTAACGATGTGTGATTGGTGCATATTGAAATGCCGCTTCGAAATTAACTGATAAATTTTAAATTAATCAACAGTATTTTGTTTTCAACAATGAAATAAAAGTAAGCATCCTAAATAAAATTATAATAATATTTTTAGGCAGATGTAAATTTAAAAACAAAATACGAATGACTATTTTATAAAATTTTGTGGCGGCATTTCAAAATGCACCAATCACACATCCTTAAATTTGACCAAAGGTTACTACAACATTTCTATGGCTTAATCAACTTGGAATACACTGTAGGTATATAAAAAGTATAGGTTAAGAAAAAATGAAAATTGAATTATATTATTTATAAATATGTATTTTTTTTAAATATAAAAATGAATAAATTTTCAGCTGGGAGCGAGGGGGGTTAGGGTGTCTTTATTTCAATCAGGGGATTCTTCGGATTCAACACGTTTGTTGATTTGAAACAACAGTGGAAGCATTTCAAAATAAAGTAGGGTTAGTTTTTCTATGGATCTCTTGAATTTAGGTTACCTGCCACCACTATAAATTTAAACGTATTATTCTCCGACCTAAACATGTTTTCGTGTTATTATTATGCAGAGCCAGCCTTAGCAAATGTGGCGCCTTGGGTGAAATTTATTTTTCCGCCCTCTCTCCTAAAAAATGTTAGAAAAATCATCGAAAATGTAAATTAAAATTGATAAATTAACAGATAAATTGAATGGTTTATATCTCAGCTTGGCGCGATCCTACAGACTCCAATTTTTTTTTTAAATATATCTTCTATCATTGACTTTAAGACTACCAAATACCTTTTCGCGACCCCCTTCCCCTATTAAAATAAAATTACAGCCTGTACACTGATTTGAACCAAAAAAGTCACTTATGCCCCATTGTGCACCTAGCCTGGCACCCCGGGAGGCTGCCCTGTTCCCCCCCCCCCTAAAGTCGGTGCTGTTTCTATGGTTATCACCAAATTGGGCGAATTTTAATGTTTTTTAGAGCTTTTTAAACAAGGAGTTATATTCTATGTAAATTTTATAGGTATTGAAAATAAAAAATACAAATTATGAATTATCAGTTTTTATTTATCACATTTTCTGGAATAAATTACATATAGTGCTGATCTTAAAATCTATTTCAAAAATATGTGCGCTGTTACAAAACATCTATGCTATACTGTATAATAGAACATTGTAATTGTCATAGAATTTTATATTATTATTATTAAATAAACACTTAAAACTTAAAGTAAATCTAAGGATTTCTAGTAAAAATGGCATTTACTACTTACATATGTAATACGATAATTAAAATTTTATCCAAAAAACTTAAAAACGAGTTTTATGAATATAATATATACAAGTTAAATTAATTTGTAGATTGAATAATTTCAAGAACGCAGACAGTGGGGGGTTCGGGGGTCATAATCCCACTTAAATATATACTTTATAAAATTTCATACCCCCCTCGTTTTTAAAATTGCTTACGCGCCTGAATTATATTTCAGAGAAAAATACTGAACCATTAAAGATATATTAAAATTTGTTTTAACATATTTTTGTCACAACCTTTCTAAAAAAAAAATATTATTGAACAATTTCATTATTTTTTTGCATAATTTACCATACAAATTTATAAAGAAATCTATTTTCATTAGGCTAATATTAACAGTAAAAATATACAGGCAAGTAAAGAGTAAAATTTCACTTTTAAATCTATTGATGTTATTTCATTTCATTTGAAATCTGTTTATTTTATACAGGTGAAAGTAACTATCATCTTAAATAGAACACATTATTTAAACTATAACCTATCCAGTGGTATTCAATATTTGATTTTTATAAACGTAACTCCAGTATTACTTAATTAAAACCGATTTTTTTTAATTTTCAGATCTTTCCATCGGTTTTAATAAAATCGAATCAAGAAGTTGTTTTTTTTTTTGTCAACCTTTACCCATTTAACCCCTATTTAATCGAAGATAAACACAATTATCTATTGTGTAATTTCACTCTTTTTTACTTTAGATCAATGTTCCTCAAACTTAAATACAATAATATAATAGAAAACTAATAAAATTGAGATTTTCTATTTTAATTTTTTTTACCGATTATAATTCACATTTATCCAAATTTTGGATCAACGTTATTTTCTCCCTCGATAAATGCATTTTACAGGCATATTATATATTTTAATTTGAAAAACACCGTTTCTAGATTCTCTCAAACCAATGTAATACAAAATAACGATATCGAAATATGCTAAAACTCCCCTAGATACAGTGTTCTGGTAATGTATTGCATTAGGATATCAATACAGAACTTTGTCACATCGCATTGGCAACACAATTTCTAAATAGTTAAAGTTGCTTTTTCTTAGAATTGTTTAAACACTCAAAATGAATGAAGTTCTGAAATTTCAGACTTTTTCACCAAATCGTTTTCATGAAAATGCATTTTAAAGTTCAGTTAAAACTCTTGCACTTATTACAATGCAAGCGCTGTTGCCATTTTACGCATTAGTTTTAAATATTTATACATCATTTCATGTTTTTTAAATTGTTTTTTTTTAACAATGGTATGGTCGAAACTTAATTTTCAAAACAATCTGTTTTTTTAAACTGATTTTTATCATTTTTCATCAACTGTCATTTAACAGAATGTATTTAAAATTGATTTTCTTAAAAACGAGTTGGTCAAAAAGTCTGAAATTTTGTAGTGTTTAAACAGTTGTAAGAAATTTCAACTTATTCCTACTGATTTGACGTAACATCCCAACCTCCTTAACATACGATACTATTGCAATTATTTACTGATTGAACCATATATTTCAAGATCATTATCACCGTATCACATTAGTTTGAGAGCACCTTCATGTTGTAGTTTAAGCTTTAGGCTCTGAATACTGTAGTTACTTCATTTACTCTTCACAATCGCAGTCCTCACCGCCTGACTGGACGTAATGCTGGATCACCTGCTTAGCCGGCTTGCGTAGCTGAGCGTTGACCCAATTCAAGTCCAACCGTGTGAACGACGCGATCTGGGAACCCTGAGGAACCTCACAACCGGTTTCCCACGAGTAGATACCTGTCAGCCTGTAGTAACCGTCGCCGAGGTCGCACGCCAAAGCGCTACCTTGGTCAACCTGGAGTGGAAACAATTTTTAGGTTAGTTTGGATGAGGTAAAAAAATATTGATTTTTTTTTCATAAATTTTTTTAGAAAAAATGATTACTGTAGGTTTATTTTACTTATTATTATATGAAAGTACAACATTTGAAGAATACTTAAAAAAAATTTTGTTCAAAAATAGCGAGGAATAACGGATTTATCGTAGATCTCCGCAGGCGTCTCGAAAAAAAGTTTTTGTGCGGTGACCAGCCTACAGCATCACTGGATCATTTGAAACCAAAAAATCAAAATGCTTTCTCCAGTTTATTACTTTATCTTTCAATTGACGTCGAGTTTTTTTTAATTTTTCAATTTTTGGTACCATTTTGAAGCCAAAATGACGATTTTAGACGAAAAAATCGACCTATTTGTTATTGTAAAATTGTTAGTAATTAAATTTTTTTGAAAAACTCGACGTCACTCGAGAGCTATATATATGTAGAATATTTGTACAAAATTTCAAAACGATCGGTTCAGTAGTTTTTTCTGTAGGCTGGTCACCGACTTTAAAAATGACGTGTTTGGAAAAATCGATTTAAAATTTTGTACAGTAGGTAATGTTTGTAAGTTAGAGGTACGGTTATTCAACCTACTGTAACTTCGTTAGTTTTGCTCCGAATGACCTAAAACTTTAATACAATATTCTTGAGATGTTGTAGGTTCAGAAAAAAAAATAATAAAAAAATGGAAAAAAAAGTTGTCAAACCTTACCCCCCCCCCCCTTAAATAATACTTACATCACATAGATTTCTTTCTAACTCTCGTGGAGCTCCGCACACGCAGCTCTTTTGCTCATAACGGTATTGTAAATCTGGATAGTTAGCTTGCAGTGAAGCTTGGCAAGTTCTGGGTGGTAAAAGCTCAATAGGTACACTGTGAGGCAAGCTGTTTCCAATATTAACTGTAAACAAAAATAGCATTAATGTAGAACATATGTGGTTTATATGTATAAATATACTTACTTCTTAATACTTCTTTGCCCCATCCAGTTGTGATACAGTTTGCGTTTCCGTACTTGATTTCTACCTCTTCCTTTACTGGTTCAACGCATAATGGTGATATATGAGTGTCGTATTTAAGGTTATCTTCTAGGATAAGTAACGCTACATCGTTGACAAGGTTGTTACGTTGGTACAAAGGATGTTTAAGGATTGCGCCTACTTTAACGATCTGGAAAGGTTTGGGTTCTTCATCGATACCAAGTCTCCATTCTCCTCCCTTGACGAGAACATCGTTAGCTAAAAGTCTGTAAAATAAAACATTGGTTAATTTCAGTGTAAATGTAAAATTATATATAAATTATTCTTACCCATCGACGCAATGAGCTCCAGTTATAACGACATCATTTCTGATAATGGCTCCGCCACATAATAATCGACGATTCGTATCTTGGAGAACCATAGCTTGCCATGGAATTTCGCCAAAGGTTAAATCTAATGGTGTTTGTCCTTTGGGAGTTGAGTTCTATAAAAATATATATCACATTAATTTTAATCGATTTTATTCTTTTATCCTGTATAAATACTTACGTAATTGCGAACACCACAATATCCTGATCCACTAGCTAAAGGTTCATAGTTATCAATTGGTCTTGGTTTATAAGGCCTTTGGACTACTTGGTTAGTCGTGCTTGGTCTATTGATTAGTTGATTTGTTGTAGATGGTCTACTTATAATTTGATTAGTATTGATAGGCCTGTTTTCGTTTCCATTGGGTTTTCCTCCTTTATCTGCTCTGTAAGAACCATCATCGAATCCGTTATTTGGATTCCAGAGTCCTAATTGACCGACTGGCCATGGGTCAACGTATGTTGGGTCACGACAACATTTACCTACGATATTAGTTTCAATGTCGAGGCAATCCTATAAAAAATAGATAAGTTTAAATAACAAATACCGATCTAAAAATAAACTATTATACTTACAGTCATTGGTACTCTCAATTCGTTCTGTTCTTTAGTCAGAATCACAGTTGTGTTTGAAATAACTGCTTCAGCAGTACAATATTCAATTGGTACGCATTTCAAGGCAGCAGCGCAACCAGGATGTGGTGCTATATTAACATCTACATTCGTGTATTGCGGTACAGGATTCGGTGGAGGTCTAGTAGTTGGTAGTGGAACAAAGCTGGGGTTGGTATTTGACGAACCTCCGGCGTAATCGGGTTGTTTGGGAGGTGGAGTTGTCGTGCTGATTCCAGTTGGTAATATTTCAGAACCAGATTGATCAATAGGAGGCAAGTATATGTTTGGTTGAGTCGTTGGCCTCCTCGTTGTTGTCGTAGTTGGACGTTTTGGTAAATTCTGAATCACGGGCCCAAGAAGTGAGCTATCCCCTACATAAGGTGGTTGTAAATCAACATATTCTGGAGTCGGTTTCACTGGAGTAGAATCTGGGGGAATGTATTGAGGTCCTCTTCTATTGTTGGGGTCGAAAGTACTTTGGAATGGGTTCAAAGCTGAAGCTTGGGGGATGATTTGTTGTAGACCGCCATCGTATTTGGGGGGAACGTTAATTATTCCATTGCCAACATAAGATCCAGGTTGGATTACTGGGGTGCCAATACTCTCCTGTGGGATTTCATTTCCACTCTTTGTTGGGTAGGTAGGTGCCCCTACATGTGCAAATGTGGATTGAGAGAATACATTCGTTGTTTTTCTGTCCTCGGTGTTTGGTTGTGGTAAACGACAGCAGCTTTCGGTGTTGGGATTACATGTTTGCACCTAAAATTAAAATTAAAAATCAATATTATATGTATAGTTATTATAAACAGTATTAAATACTTACAGTATCACGTCCTTGCATTAGTCCTTCCCAATTCTTAACAACGAGTCCATTGTTACAATGCGCTTTCGGTACACAGATATACCCAAATCCTTGACATTTAACTCCTTGATGTTGTGGTTCGATTTTCGGTAAGGTAAAACCAGTTGGTCTTTGTGGATAAGAAGATGGGAAAGAATGAGGTTGGTTTTGTACATTTGTAGGCAATGGTTGAGGTTGACTTGGATACGCTGTTGGGAAATTATTCTTCGTTGGTTGTTGACTAGATACTTGCTGATTTAAGAAAGGATTGGTTGAGTAGTCTGGTTTTTTAGGTGACTGTGGAGAAGCTGGAATTTGAGCATTTTGATTAGTGGATACTTGGCCGCTTAAGTAAGGATTGTTAGAATAATCTGGGGCTGCATGTGTTGGTTGTTGTTGTGTATGAACATTAGTTGTATGATGTTGGGTATGGACGTTAGTACTATGAGTTGGTTGAGCAGGCTGACCAGATGGAACTTGACCAGTTAAGAATGGGTTATTGGAATAATTTGGTTTGCTTGTAACATACTGTTGAGTATGGACATTAGCTGTTTGTGCAGGAGCAGGTCCAAATTGACTTGGCGGTACTTGTCCACTCAAATAGGGATTATTAGAATAATCAGGTTTACTTGTTACATGGGTTGTAGTGGTCTGATGTTGCGTGTGGGTATGGGTTGGTTGAGAAGGAACAGGAGCAGGCCCAAATTGACTTGGGGGTACTTGACCACTTAAAAATGGATTACCGGAAAAATTTGGTTTGTTTGTGATTTGTGTAGATGCTGGTTGTTGTTGGGTGGGTTGAGAAGGTACCGGAACTAGTCCAAATTGACTTGGGGGTACTTGACCACTTAAAAATGGATTACCGGAAAAATTTGGTTTGTTTGTAATTTGTGTAGTGGTAGTTTGTTGTTGGGTATGAACGTTAGTACTGTGGGTGGGTTGAGAAGGTAAAATATGCCCAGATGTGACATGTTGCTGGGTATGAATGTGAGTTGGTTGTGAAGGTGCTGGTGCAAACTGACTTGATGGAACCTGTCCACTTAAGAATGGATTTTTGGAGAAGTTAGGTTTACTAGACACCACTTGTGTAGTATGCTGTTGTGTATGTACATTAGTACTTGGTGCGGGTGCGAACTGACTCTGTGATGATACTTGTCCACTTATGTATGGGTTATTTGTATAATCGGGACTTTTATTACCTCCGCAAGATGAGCCTGGACTACCGTTACATCCGCTTTGTTGTTGAGACGGTTGAACTTGACCGGTTAGAAAAACGTTACCGGAGTAATTTGGTTTTGTTTGAGAGCTGCTGCCTCCAGAGCAAGGAGATCCAGGAGCGCCATTACAGGGAACAGATGAATGATGTTGCTGTACAACTCCTTGATTACTTCCAGAGCAGGGTGATCCTGGAGCACCATTGCAAGGAATAGATGAATGATGTTGCTGTACAACTCCTTGATTACTTCCAGAGCAGGGAGATCCTGGAGCACCATTGCAAGGAATAGATGAATGATGTTGCTGAATGGCTCCTTGATTACTTCCAGAGCAGGGAGATCCTGGGGCGCCGTTGCAAGGAATGGATGTATGATGTTGTTGGACGACACCTTGACTTGATTGAACATTTCCATTCAAGAATGGATTACCAGCATAATTTGGTTTCTGTGCATTTCTATTTTCTGTGCAAGCAGCACCATTGCAGTTTCCTCCAACAGGAATAACTCCTTGAGTTGATGTCACTTTTCCGGTCAAAAAAACGTTCTGAGAATAATCGGCCTTCGAATCGGCAACAGGGTGATTCAAGACAACACTTTGCGTTGGTGGAACTTGTCCTGCCAAGAATGGATTCTTCGAGTAATCAGCTTTCTGTTGGGAAATCTGTGTGGCTTGACCTTGGACCACTTGGGGTTTTCCGGGCACGATGTGGAACGAACCACCATTCTTGTTATCTGGGTGGTAACAAGGAACTCCAAGCTGGTACTGTGTCAACTGCAGAGGAACATCTCCGTTCAGGAAAGGATTCTGCTTTATTTCAGAAGCGGAGCTCTGGACATTGACAATACCACAACCATTGGTGTTACATCCAATAGCTGGCATACTTCCAGGGTGGAAATTCTCGTCGCACTTTTCACCAGGTGGGCAGTTTCTGAAAGCATCGTAAGCGAATTTGAAAGGAGAGTCCTTCTGCATCCACCAAAAGTCGGATTTTTGATGGACTGCGTTTGCATCGTCGAGAGTTATTGAACGCCGGCTTGGGATTGGTCCGGAGATATGTGAACTGTGGAATGATCCATCAGAAAAGCTTTGCACGTAGCTTATACTTAATAGAGTGAAAATAAATATTCTTGGTTGAAGTAGATTGGACATGGTTCTGAAAATAAATAAAACATATTTGTCAGATTTGCATAAAATGTATAAGATAAGTTAAAAAGAAAAGGATTAAGGTTAGAAGATTATCATATATACATAAAACTTATTTGCATTTCACATCTAACTGTTATAAAAAGCTCAAGGATTGATATATCATTTCATTGTTTAAACTACTTTGTATGCAATTATTTGTAAAGCAAATAAATTATACTTGATTATAATGTAGGTATATATCTATTAATGTCTATATGCATTATAATATTTTTCATTAAGGATGTATTGCAGGCAGTGGCGTAGATAGCTTTTTACGGGGGGGGGGGGTATGATCAGGACCGCAAGTGGTGGCTGAGGAGCCTCTAAAATATGCAAAATAAAAAATATTATTATAATTTTTTTTTTTGATCATATAAACTGTAGTTAGCCTACTTACTAAAAAAAAGGGTCATTTAATTGAAAAATAACTGGAGACTTTTTTTTACTCTTAATTTACCCAATTTTTCCTATTTTGTTCATACTAGGAGAGTTTAAAAAAATGCATGTCTTTGAGTTTTCTCATGGGGGGTGATTGATCACCTTAACCCCCCCCCCCCCCCCACCTATCTACGCCAATAATTGCAGGTATCTAATTTCCACGATAAATAGTTTAAATTTGGAGAAGTTATTAATTTATATTTATATTATTTATTTTTTATTTCTGATAGATGAGCAAAAATTCATATTATCAAAAATATTCATTTTTTGACTAAAATATCAGTTAATTAAAATTCGATTTTGATCGTTCATTGCATCTAGATTTACATTATTTTTCACTCAGACTGTACCTGCCATACATCCTTAAGAAAAATTTACAAATATTTTAATGATATTTTTTATTTTTTCTAGGGCGCCAATGCTTCTACATTATTAAATATTTAATATCTCATGTCAAAAATCATACAATACTAACTGAAATACCATAAACTATTAAATCGAATAGCATAATAATTGTATATTGCATGACCTATGATTACAATACACGAATAAAGATATTTATAAATAGCAAGCCTGTAGTCATATACGTTAGAAGATAGAGTAAACAATAGTAGCTGAATCGAGTTACTTCATCGCATATTTATTGAATTATTGTCACATCAATCAATAATAACGAAATCCATTTTAGTGCTAACAGTAAAACTATTAACAAATGCCGTCCGGTCAATAGGTGAAGGATAGCAATCATGGATGTGTATCTTTGCAATTCACACAAATTATCTTCGGCAGTCGAAAGTAAGTGTCACTCTCTTAATTAATGAAATTTCATTATACGATCTTATGAAATATATGTACTATATATATTGTGTGTATGTCAAGGTTGGCTGTGTTCTTCTCCACGCATTCATATCACTGTCGTAAGTTATGGCGATGCAGGACCGTATCCAGGACATTTTATATGAGGAACTTTCAGGTATATGTTAAAAAAAATTTTTTTAGAGTGTAAAAGTTTTTAGTAGCTAACTTTTCGGGTTGTTGTCGTATTTTTACACTTGACGTTTCGACTCTCATGTCGGAGTCTTCTTCTGAAGAAGACTCCGACAATGTGGACAACAGCCCGAAAAGTTAGCTACTATGGACAACGGCCACGAAAGCCTACAGAAAAAAATGTTAAAGTTTTTTTTAATTTTTACTTGATTCAATTCGACAATATATTTTTTTTTGTATATTAGGGCATAACTACGACAAATATGCATAGATTTTGGGCGATTTTTGTTTGTTTGAAAGAATATATTCCCGAGGAGGTCCCATATTAATTCTATCAGAATTTGACCAAGAACTTTAAATGTAGGGCACTCAAAAGGGAAAAACAAAAAACTTAAAAAAAATAAAAAAATTATATAATAATTAAATTTAGCAGTTTTTGAAGTCGGTGCCAAGCTAATAAAAAACTTTATTAGAAAATTGTTTTTTTTTTATGTCGGTTTTATTTTTTTCTTGAAATATTTTTTTTATGTATTCATAATTCATTTTGAAAATGAGTTTTCTAAATTTTACAAGAGGAGCAAAAATATATATTTTAATAAATTTTTTGAAAAACTGGAGATGATCTCTTTTCAAAATAATCAACCCAATTAATTTTATGAATATTTCAAAATTTTTAAGAATAAATTGAAAAAAAATCTAATTTCGGCCCTGTGTTTTTAATAAGTGCCTCTTCAGACAGATTTGTACAAAAACTACAATACTAAGAGACAATCAAATAAAATACAGTGTCACACAGAGATTTGTTGTGTAGAAGATGAAGTGGCATTGCGTAATCGAAAGGTTATTGATTTACGGTTAAGTAATATAAATATAAATGTATATACCAACCTCTGCAAAATTAAATATCATACTTTGTCATTGTAATCGCTCGTATCTATATTTTTTAAAATTATTATTGTTTTCTTTTTTGTATATTGAAAATGAAAGTAAAGTAATAAAAGTTTTTAGGAATTTATATGTATGTATGTAGTATGCACATAAGTGCCGACTTTTTATTTTACCCGGGGAAGAGGGGGGCGGGGAATTTCTAGAAAAGAACTGTGCAATATTAATATAACTGTAAGTTTTAAAGAATTTATATGTATGTAGTATGCACATAAATGCCCTTTTTATTTTACCCGGGGGGGGGGGGGGGGGGGGGGATTTTCTGAAAATAACATGTTCAAAAAAAAGGATATTAAAGCTTGTAATATTTTCTATAAAAAATATTTTTATTTTGGGTAGTTTTTTTTAAATTAAAAATTTAATTTAATTTTTTAAGATTCGTAGAGAGGGAGGGGCGGGGTGATCGGTTAAGATTAAATGTGATTTTTTAATTTATGCGGGAAATTTTGGAACGAATTGTCTGTCTGTCTGTCTGTTAGTGCGCTGATCACTCGAGAACCATTTATCCGATTTACGTGTATTTTTTTTTAATTTGTAGATATGTTATTTACCCAGGTTTTAGCATATATTTTCTTACGTTAGGTAACATAAAGAATAAGCAGTAAATCAAGTCAATATGCTACCTAAGTCGTTTAATATTGAATAATATAATGTAGTAAAGAATTGTGTAGAATAAAAAGATCTAAAATAAACTCCACTATACCATATATCTAAATTTTTATATTAAAGCGAAGCCGCGGGTACAGTTAGTTATAATTATATATGTATGTATGTAAATATACATATATAATTATAACCTTGCAGTGTTGTGTTGTGAGGTATAATAATCCGTGATGATTTTGCTGTCAATTATAATAAATTGATGAATCGCTTAATTACGTTAGTTATCTATTAAAATATTATCTCGATGGTAAAAATTCGCAAAACGATTTTCATTATCAAGGAATACATTATATTCAATGTCATTTTATTTATATATGTCATTTTAGTAATTTTAATTAGAATATCATTATGTATATGATAGTTTAGAACAGTGATCTTCAAACTGTGTTCCTCTGGGGGTTCCGCGACTCAAAATAAAATTTCGAAAAAAATATAAAGATACATTTAGTTATATTTGAAAATTAATGCATACTGGCACCAGTCTTGGATATGATCCCAGTAATGGGTATTTTTAAATTAAATGTACTGAATTAGAAATATTTGTTGATATATATTTGATTACTACCATTTCTGAATATTAATCTATATACATTTAACTGTCTTACAGCGTGATTTGGTGACATGAGGCCAATAGGTGTCAAAATGGTGGACATTTAAACTAATTATTAGTATAATTTATTTATTAATTATTATATATATTTTCATAGCAACTGCTTTACATTGTTTCAAATTTGACGATTCTTTCTTATATTTTTTTAAGGGTGGGAAGTGAAAAAGCCATTTCGTAAGTCGATAAAGTTTGAAGACCACTGGTTTAAAATATTAGTACCAATATTATGTATAATTTGCAACTAGATTTGTAGTTTATATATAAAGGTTACTAGTTTGATATTTATTGGAAATAAAATGTATTTATTATATGTTGTTCTAGTTGAATTTTCTTTATAAAGCGATATAAATTAACAGGAGCGTATTCTGTATAGTTAAATTAGGGGAGGGAAATTGTGAATATGCCTAGGTCAAAATATGACCCTGGAATTTAAATTTTAAACTTATTTAATTGATTAATTTTAAAATTGCAGGTGTGGAAATCATATTTTCAAAAAATTTTACGTATTTTTTAAAGGTATAATATCATGTTACGTAAAATGTTTTGAGTTAGCACGAAAAAACAGCCTTGAGTTTTAAATATTCGAAATTTTTGAGATGACAAGAGGAATTTGTATAAGGTATCGAAGGCCTTATCAAAAATGTATTAAAATTTCTATCGAGGCACTTTCAGAATTAGCGCTCGTTGCAAAATAACTTTAAATAATCTTTGAAAATTAGTTTAGATTTAAAAAAAATGTTTATTTTAAATGCATGGAATATTAAGTTCTCGCCTGTAAAAAATGACGTGTTAACACCAAAAAGACAAAACGGTTAAGTACAATCTAACTCAATATAGAGTATTATAAAGAATTAGTAGCCTATGTCCTTCTTCAGGACGCAAGCTATCTCCCTGCCAAATTTCATTAAGATCGGTTTAGCCGTGAAAAGGTAACAAACAGACAGACAGACATTTTCGAATTTATAATATTAGTATGAATTAAATTAAAATCTAAAACTAATTAATATTAAACAATATAATAAATAAATAAACCGTATGATATTCATTAGTACAATATCTTGCATAATAGAGTATTAAGTACTAAAATGACACTATGTATGTATGTATAAGTACTTAAGATGCATCTCTAATGAGAAAACATGCGTGAAGAATCTGTACTCAGATGTTGTCACAGATATTATCGCTAATTCTCTTTATTTACGTTAATTTCATGGATGTTTGAAATAACTGATTGCAAAACGATACCGAACTCCTGACCCTCGGAATGTAAACGATTTGAACATTTTTTTATACGACCTTAAATATTTTATAGGTACTTAAGTAAAATTGATTAAATCAGATTCAAATTAGTATTTTTTTTTTAAATTTATGTTAATCGTCTAGAAATATTTTTCTTTTTCGCTAGAAAATTTTGTAACATCTATACTGCCATGACCACGTACTCTAAAATAGACAAATTAGATATTATACGAAAGGACTTGGCTTGAAGTTGTGCCTGTTCTAGCAAAATAATTTAAAAAAATAACTAAGTTTATTATATATATTTTTTTGAAAAATATGCTATGATTCATATATGCACATTTTAGTAAATCTAATTATGAATATATTTATATTTCATGGAATGATTTAATTTATTAGGTACCACATAATATGTACCCAAGAAGCATTTATATCTTCATAAAATTCCCGATACAAGAATCACTATTTTTATTATAATTATTATTATGAAAATGTCAGTTTTTATCTATTCGTCATTAAAAAATCGTATTCACGATCTATTATATAACACATGTTAAAGTTCGTAAGTTTAAACATTCGACCGGTAGTATTACATATACATATGTATATACAGTTGTGAATGTTGACGCCAGCTAGTAAATAAGTTATAATTTTCTCCTTATGTAATTGATCAAACAAAAAATAATGATAACTAATGTTACAATCGAAAAAAAAACACGTCACTTCTTTAGTAGCGTTTCTATAGATTGATTATAATTTGTAAACAGGGTGAACAGAAAGTAAAAAAGAATACAATACAAAATCGAAAAGTTTTTTTCATTGAGTATAAATGAATATTAATTGTTGTTTTTATTTATCTTTTATAAATTAATTACGTTAACAATTAAAAAATAAAATAACCATTTTAATCATAAAAATCATAATTCATCTTCAGATAATATAGTATTCAAAATATTAGTTTTTTTTTTTTAATTCAAATGGTCAAAACAAATGAATAAAAGTTTATCATCGATGCTAATTTACCTTGAAAATATGGGTTTTAAATTACAATAAAAACTGTCTGGCCTACGATAAAAAATCAAGTAGGTACTATACATAATTTGAATATATTTTTAAAAGTATCTTGATGACTCAGAACAATGTTTTATTAATAAATCTACTAAATTAGAAATATTTGTTGATATTTGATTACTACAATTTCTGAATATTAATCTATATACATTTAACTGTCTTACAGCGTGATTTGATGATAATCGGCCAATAGGTGTCAAAATGGTGGACATTTAAACTAATTATTAGAGTAATATATTTAGTAATTATTATATTATCTTAGCATCTGTCTTACATTGTTTCAAATTTAACGATTATTTATTTTATAAATTTTGTATCGTAGTACTTATCATAATTTTACTTTGTTCATTACTGGAGAAAAAACATAAACAAAATAAAAGGTTATAATTTACAATGCAGACTTTGTAATTAAATTGATTCAATAAAGGATTACAAAAAAGAAGCCCACTAATTCCAAAAACAGTATACCTTACTCTTAAAGAGTTCAAGACTGGTGCCAGTACCTTATAAGAAAGTTAAAAAAAAATTTAATCAATCACTTCTGCTTCTGAAAAAGTCCATACATACACACCTAATATCATAAACAATATGAAACAATCGAAGTTACATAACTTCTATATATGTATATACATACTATATGATGTAGTTGTACCGGTCTGTCGGTCGGCCAATTACGATAAACAGCGGCGGGTGTATATCGTCATTGTCGATAAATCAATACATTTGTTGTTGGAAGATGCTGCGCTGTGATACGGTTACATCACTGTACCAACACTTCCGAGATCAAAGGCCATAATTGTCCGCATTTCGACATTTCTATGTAAAATATTTTCAATTTCACACTACTCGTAATAATGTATTACATATATACAGAAGGAGGGGGGGTCGATCGAAATAAAATAATTTTATAAAATAATACAATAGAACCTCGTTAGTGCGTTTTTTTCCCCATAAGTCCCTTCAAAAGCGCACTCACGAGGTTCTACTGTATATAATTGTAATAAAACAGTGACGTAGATGAGGGGGGGGATATGACTTAATATTTAATCTTATATTTTTGGTTCAGGGACCCTCAATACGTGTAATTCCGTTAAAATCTCGAGTTCGATTTTTTTCATGATTACCTACTATATTTTATTATACAGTACATTTCATGTATGTATAATAAAAAATATATAAAAAGCTGAAAATAAAATTTTAAAAAAAGTTGATTTTGTTTAAAAAAATGTCTTTCGATTTTTCGCGATTTTTTTTTTTCGAGTTAGTACGTTTTTTTTCCCAATAAGTCACTTCAAAAGCGCACTCACGAGGTTCTACTGTATATAATTGTAATAAAACAGTGATGTAGATGAGGGGGGAGATATGACTTAGTATTTAATCTCATATTTTTGGTTCAGGGACCCTCAATACGTGCAATTCCGTTAAAATCTCGAGTTCGACTTTTTTCATGATTACCTACTATATTTTAGTATACAGTACATTTCATGTATGTATAATAAAAAATATATAAAAAGCTGAAAATAAAATTCTATTAGACTCTTTTCGTACTAACTATTGCATTTTTAAAAAAGTTGATTTTGTTCAAACTAGAAGAGTTTAAAAAGAGTTTAAAGTAGACTCATGGGGGGGGGGATTAATCCCCTTGATCCCCCTCTCTATCTACGCGACTGTAATAAAATGATGAAAATTTCAGTTACATTTGTTACGCAAGGACGGACATCACACACATATATTTTGTCAGTTTGTAATATGAACTTGAAATTGCGTTATGTAGGAAATTTTTCTGTGTGTAAGAAAATATTCGTGATGCAGCATATTTCACGACCAATTTATCAGTTTTATTAACTTTCTTACACACCCAGATGCACGGTTTTCATTTTTAAATATATGTACTGGTTTCTTAGACTTTTATGTATATGAAATTTGTCCATAAAACGATTTGATTTGTCAATTTTTATATTGATTTATTTTTATGTGATTAAAAGTGATAGAAATATGAAATTAAACATAATACAGTGGTCCTTAAACTATGGCCTGTGGGTCGAATCGATAGGAGATCGATTAATGACATATAAGGCACTGGCACCAGTTATGGCCGCTTTTTTGTAATTATCACCAACTCATGTTACTGATAAAACAAGTAACTCTTTATTTAATCAATTTAATTACCAAAGTCCGCAAATATTTCATGATATCTCAAGAACGACACATGTTAAGTGAAAATTTTATAGAATCTTTTTTGTAGAGCATTAAATTTCCTATAATATAGATTTACAACGTGTGTTGTAAAATATTCTTTTACAAAGATTTATCTTAATTTGTTTTGTTTTTTAAATTGATATTTACGTGACTACCTTTGGTGAATTTAGCATGAGGAAGCACTGTACATTTACTTGGCAAATTTTTTAATCTTTTTATCTCGTAAAAATTTTAGTTAGTCTCGTCTTAATCTCGTATAGAAGATACGTGAACTATAGACTTATAAAAACTTTTAAAATGCAGTAGCTAGTAATATAGCAATCATACTTAACAATAGGTTAATAACAGTCATTATGAATTAATAAAAAAATTCTTGCGTGTTCCATAGCTCACGAAATAGCCATTTAGTAGCTTAAGTTGTAAAACATTATACTACTGCTATTTTTCATGTTTCTTACACCTTTTACATGGGTTATTTAATATAAAAACCGAGAAAACATGTGTTTTTAAATAAAAACAAGAAATTATGTTTTTGTATAAACAATAATTTTGAAACTCTCTATATGAGAAACTGTAGAAAAAATATTTGTATGTGGGCGGTAATTATTTATAAATATGCACATATTAGAAATATTTCTAGCTTACTAATTTCACTTTTCACTGCGACTTAAAATTAATATAGAGGTTTGATGATAAATATTCATTTTTGTCGAAATATTTTTATTTGAATGTGAAAAAAATGATTTTTTATTGAAAATATGCATGACATACATAAAAAAACTAAATTTTCAGCGACTTCAATTTAAAATGAGTGAATTCCAATTCAAATATATGAAAAATGCTATTTTTATTAGAAAATATAGATTTTAAATGTTTTCCAATATGTACCTGACCCTATTATTGGTTTATTTACATCAAATTTTCCCTAATACACGCCTGTTACAAATTTATTATCATATAGTCTAAAGTCTGTACTAATTATAGGGTTTTCTAACAGTGAAAGTCTTATCAAAATCGGTTAAGTAGTTTATAATAAAAAAGACTTAAAAAGAGCTCTAAAAATACCGAAAAATATACCTAATAATTAAATTTAACAGTCTTTGAATTCTGTTTAATTTTCTTGATTAAATTTTTTTTTATTTGCCTGTCCACGACACTCAAAAACTGTTAAATTCAAATTATTAGATATATTTTTCGGTGTTTTTTTTTTCTCTCTCTTTTGAGTAAAAGTCCCGTGGTCAAATTTTGATAATATTTATATGGGACCATCTCTGGAGTATACTCTTTCAAAAAATCGACCGAATAGGTGCATATTTGTCGAACCTCCTCCTTTTTTTGAAATCAGTTAAAAATTTTATTTGTAACGAAATGTTGATCTAAAGAAGAGATCTGTGTTTAAATCGCATTTCCTTATATATTTTTCTGACGATTCCTTATAAGAACATCCATGTATTCATATAAATTTATATAAAATTTTATTACAAACAAAAAATATTAATTTAGAGAACGTCTATAATAAGATTTGCCAAATTTCTGCATATTAATGACGACCAGTTTTCGAAAATACAGAATTTAGTAGCTTAATCCGCTATCGCTGTTTCTAAACACTAAATATAGCTAACTGCCTAATATCTATAGATATGGTAACAAAACAACTACCTCAGTGATTTTTTCGAAACTATTTTCATAGGTACAACAAAAATAGAGGTGTTTAAAATAACGAAATAATAAATACAAAAAATATGATGTACAAAATTACAAGCATTTTTTTACATATCAATTAACGTTTACCTAATTGCAAAATCATGTATGTTTAATATTAATACCTAAATGATGAAATAATCAATAGACAAATTAATAAATTTAAATATTATATTTGTCAATTAAATTTTATTTACTAAAGGATTACAATTTACGCACAATAGAATGAAATAACAAATATTTCTTGATAAAAAAATCAAGTAGGTACTTCGTTTTGAAGGTCCATCTTACGCATCCATTTAACAATGTACAGAATGGTCTTAAAGTCTCTTCACAAAATTTGATTCATTAAAAAAAAGTAAAATGAAAAATTTAATACTTGTCTCAGTAATAACAACATGATTGGTTTTAAATTTAGTTTTAAAGGTCGTCTAACTTAAATAAAAAAATATAGTTTTATGATGGTAAAGGACTTTACGATCGCATGTATGTAAGTAATTAAATCGGTGAAATGGTGGTGATTATCAGTGACGTTATTTGAATAATTAGCTTTGAAAATAACATGAAAACAACTTATTTTAAATATTTAACACGATAATGTTTAAAAGATTTTAATTTTATTTTAGGAATTCTCAGATTGCGTATATTTTCTATAAAATAAAATAAGTTTTTATTTTCTCCAATTACTAAATTACTTTCCAGCGGTTTTGATATGAAATCATATAAAAATATTATTTCGTTTTTGAATTTAACTACGGTACATATGAAATCATTGTTTTTTCGGATGCATGCAAATATTTTTTTTAATTTGAAGCTTGTCTTACTTACAATTAGTTCTATTTAATCTCTAATTATCTAAAATAAAAATTAGACAAAACTAATTTTTACAACTTTTGTTTGTAACATTTTTAAATTTATTTATTGAGTCGCTGGAAATTTTATAACCAAAATTTTGTCGGTTGTAAATACACACTCTATCTCTTATAGTTCCGAAGATCCCCATGTTCTACCCTACTATTTAGACACCCTGTATACATTTACAATTACTTGTATCTATAATATTTCATTTAATCTGAATAGCAAAGAACATTATAAATTCATTCAATAATAATTTCTTTTTCACAGTACCTATATATTAAAGTTTATTTCACAAAAAACAAAATACAGTTTTAAATGCATCAAGTTCGTAAATATTAACCCGTTAGTAGTCAGGGCACGCTACAGTGCTGTTACATCAACATTGTATGCAGAATGTTAAATTACTTTGAAACATGCAAAACTATTTAATCTTTATAAAAAATTTCGGCGAATATAAGTCAATGAACTTTTACGTATTTTTAGGTGTTTAATTTTTTTTTGTAATATAGATTAAGGGCAGAAAATGGGGTAAAAGAACTTGTAGAGGCGTTCAAAAAAATGAGTAACAGAGGGGCAAAATGGCAGCTTTAAAGGGCGCCAAATGTACATACATGACAACGAAAAAAAAGGTCCCTTTTTTTGGTTTTTGCCAGGAACGCAGCTCCCCCTCTGTATAGATTTTTAATAATATAGAGATAAAAAACGAAAATCAATGCTAAATATTTGCAAGACAATACGTTTTTAGGTATTATAAAATTTAAATAGTTTATTTATGTAAATTAATAAAAATTCTACTCTACTAAAAATAGATTTTCTGGTTCTTAAATAGATATTTATATTTTAGGGTAAAAAATATATAACCGGTATTAAGACGTGCATAGAATACAAACTTATTACAAAAAAAATTATAAATCCTGTTGTAGTTAAAAACTCACAAGCAATTTCAAAAAACTTTCTTAGCTGTGATATAAATTATGTTTATTTTATTCGATTTTTATCATTAAACCGTTTAAAATATTGTTCCCTGTCGTCTGAATTATCTAATCTCTAATAAAGTGGTTTCCAATAAAGGGTTTTATGAATTTTAATATTTATAACATTTTTTTTTTTTTGCAGATGTCAACTCTACTAAATATATTATGTAAGTGATTAATTCTAAATAAATTTGTCCTTATTTTAGTTACTTTAAAGATACTTCGGTAAGAGTTATGACAGCGTTGCCATTTTTTAGTCAAATCAAGTTTATTCAAAAATTCGTTTATGTATTATTTATTTTTAGCAAGTATTCAATTAAAATTGAACAATAATATGAAATATATTTAATGATATTGATTGATAAAATCAGAAAATTCGATTGTGAGTGAGGTTTGGTTATTACATAACCAATCAGAAATCGATTCAGGTTGTCAGAACTCTTACTATGAGTATCTTTAAGTTACTTATATGTTAAGCAGTAAGAATTTTTTGCTAGACAAAAAATTCGATGTGATATTTTGGAATATTTAAAAACACAAACATTTGACATATTGATTTAAAATGCAAATCGGTTATTTTAGTTTTAAATATACACTTATTGTTAAATCGTTACCAGGCAAGTTTTAATGACGAAATGTGTTTTTTTATAAAGATATCTCAGAAGATTTCTTCCAGAAATCAATTAAAAAAATGAAATTAATATTACAAATCCTCTAGTAATACGCACGCCATATAGTTTATCTTATAGTAGATATATTTATTTTATTAATTTGTTATTTAATATAATACAAAAACAAAAACGCGACTTAATTGAATGCTTAGCGATTTATCGTTTACTAATTTATCCGAATTTGACGGTAAAAAAGTAATAAGACACGGTTTGAACCAAGAACCAACGTTATTAAAATTTTAACTATTTGTTTTTTTACAAATTTTTCCGAATTCGATGGTGAAGAGGTAATAAGACGCGGTTTGAGCCCAGAAACAGTTATTAAAAAATTTAGCAATTTCTCGTTTACAGAATCTTCCGTTATATAGGTAATTATATGTATATAGATAAGACACGGTTTGAGCCTAGAAACGATTTTTTGGGATTTTTCGTACACATATGTATTCTTTCGAATATATACACGTTAGAAAGACAAAAAAACGCGGTTTGAGCCAAAAAACAATGATAAAATAAATTTTTTATCAATTTTTCGTTTACAGTTATAGATAGGTAATAAGACGCGGTTAGAGCCCAGAAACAATGTTATAAAATTTTTTATCAATTTTTCGTTTACAGTTTATAGATTAGTAATAAGACGCGCTTTACACTCAGGTACATAATTTTTCCAACTCATCCTTGACGGTTAGTTCCTTAGTCTTAAGGAATGTTAACCCAGGGTCGGTCTTCGCGACCTTATCAAATGAGTAATGACTTATATACAATGACATCACTGACAATTCCGGATTTGACATTTGTTGATAAAATATTTACATTCAAATACTTGGTTAAAAAATCTTCTTCATTTATATATTTAGTGATAACCTTGATATTCACATAAAAATAAAACAACGTCGTCCTTCAACATGTTGTTTTTTATATATACATACTGTACATTTGAATATGAAGAAGTTTTTGAGAATAAATCATTTATTGTATTCAACTGTTGCGATGTAGATAATTATTAATGTAATTAGCATTAATTTAATTTAGGTTTTTGTTGTTGTTCTAATGCGTAGGGTTGCCAAATTAATATTTTGTTTAATATACAATAAATCTTTTCAAACGAATATCTAGAGTCACTCCAGTAAGAGTTATGACAGCGTCGCTATTTTTATTCAGAAATTATTTTTAGTAAAGGGTCGAGTTTACAAACTAACAAGCCAGCTTTTTTACAAGCTGTCTTGTTAAGTTGTAAACTCGCTCAATGTAATCGACGCTTTAGTATACAAAAATTAAGATTGACTTGGTTACTACAATTGATAGAAAATAACACTTATTTTTTTAAGTACATAGGTTTGAAAAGGTTTCAATGTAATTTATAACCCTATAAATTTATTATCAAAAAATATTTTAATGTAATATCAATTGAATAATTTAAAAAAATTATTTTTTAGAGTTTATTTAAATTTAACTAAATAATTTTGATTAGATTCAAATCAGTTTTTTTTAATTCTATTACAATTTAATTATGCTAATTAAAAAATATATATTTTTGGCAACCCAAAATACCTGATAACTAGAGATTGGAAAAATAGTTTTTCAACTATTGCGTAAAAATGCATTTATTGTAATTTTTATTAAATATCTCCACAGAAAACTGGTTTGATTGAACACAATTTGAAATCAACTATTTGCAACTATGTTTAAACTATTTGCGACACTTTTTACTGCTTCGTTTGCACTAATTATTATTAATTCGTAAAAAAAACTATTTTTCGAAAAAAAAAAAATTCAACTAGTAACTATTTCATTGAAAATAACAACTATTTTTCCAATCTCTACTGATAACATATTTTTCTACATACCCCAAAAAACCCTATTCTCAAAAAACAAACACCACAGAATAAAAATAAAAATCGATAAAAATAAAAAAATCACAAAAATCACTTAGAACACAACAATCGATTAGAGCGAGACAGAAGTAGAAGAATACAAGATTATTATCAAAGTCGTACTCACTCTTACAATAACATAAAACCACACAACAATCAAAATAGACTAGAGCCGTTGTTTTTTTTGTTGTTTCCAGAACTAATGCACTTAAACAAAACCAACTTAAGTCACATAACACATGATATTTGCGAGAGCAATGATGGCCAATCCGCCATCTCAAGCATTTATAGTTCACCACTTTGAAATATCCAGGTGTGCTATGGAGGGGGGGAAGTTAGCTAACTTGAACTTGATGTATCATCACAGCGGCGATGGTACCACGGTACTTTACGCACGGTGATGCTGAACTATCACCCTGAATGCAATAAAGAAGGTATGGGGTTATTGGGAGACAGTGACGTAGGGATATTTTTACAAAACTAATTCTAAACACTTAACCCTTTCGTTACGTATTATATGACAGAGAAAGGTATATAAGGTACTGGCACCAGTCTTGGATATGACCCCAGTAATGGCAAATTTTTAATTAAATGTACTGAATTAGAAATATGTGTTGATATTTGATTACTATATAACATTTCTAAATATTAATTTATATACATACATTTAACAGCGAGGGACTTTGTTTTATAATATGTAAAAACGGTCATTCTATATAAATAACTACACACTTTGATTTTAACATGTTTAAGTATAAGTTACTGGTACCAGTCTTGGATATGACCCCAGTAATGGCTATTTTTAAAATATATGTACTGAATTAGAAATATGTGTTGATATTTGATTACTACCATTTCTGAATATAAATCTAAATACATTTAACTGTCTTACAGCGTGATTTGATGACAGTCGGCCTATAGGTGTCAAAATGGTGGACAATTAAGCTAATTATTAGTATAATTTATTTATTAATTATTATATTATAATAACAACTGCTTTACATTGTTTCAAATTTGACGATTATTTCTTTTATATCTTTTGTGTCGTAGTACTTATCATTTTGTAATCATTGCAAGTGTCCAACAGTGCGTATTCATTACTGGTTTTATCTTTGCTATTACTGGAGAAAAAACATGATCAAAATAAAAGGCTATAATTTAAAAAAACAAACTATATTAAATTGATTAAATAAAGAGTTACTTGTTTTATTAGTAACATGAGTTCATGAGAATTACAAAAAATATGCCCATTAATTAAAAAAACCGAAAACTTGCTCTTATAGTGGCCATAACTGGTACCTTTATCTTATTTCACTTATGTCCGGTATTATAAAGAAGCTCGCAAACTTTGCTAGCTTGCAAGCACTCTCAAATGGGATATTAATTCTGTACTAGTATCTATGGAATTTAGAGCAGTGACACTTCAACTAATTGTAACACATCTTTGACCGTACAAAATAATTTTCATAATATCACCACTGTTTTAATACCGTTGGTTTTTACATACCACACGTGCGCGAAAATTGTCAAACACTTCATGAAACTTAAAGAGAACTGTCAGATACGTTTGAAAGTACTTGCAAGCTGGCAAATTTTGTTAGCTCGTTTATAATACTGGACATTATTCACATATGTTTGTTATAAAAAAACCGTAACAAAAGGGTTAAACTTTAACTAAATTAATTCTAGGCTCTTAACCCTTTCGTTACAAATTGCATTTGTGCATGAAATTTATTGATATTTAATTTGAAAATTAATTTACTTGATATGATTATAGTGGTGTTACTGGGATTCTTTAAGGGGCTAGCCTCCCCCCCCTCCTTTGACAGCCCATTTCTGAACGAATCAATAATTATTCCAAAAAAAAATTATAAAATGTACACATATTAAATAAAAGAAAAATATTTTTATACCAAAACATTTTTAAACAATGATTAATAAAATTACAATCATAGGTATTTCTCAATTGATCTTATTGCATTATGCTCTGACTAAAAAGACCTTGCAATTTTCTAAGAATCATAATATTTTTAAAAGAAACATTTTTAAATTGTACATATTTTACAGTTCATCAACAAAAGTCAATTCTATTTAATATATGTAAATAGTAAATAGGGAAAAATCTTTGTCAACAAAATGTGTGATTTATATTTTATAATTACTTTAATTAACGTCTTTATAATTAATCTAATGATTAGTATAATTGTAGGTTATCTTCATTATTTTTATTTTTAAACCTATTCAGTGGCGTAGGAACCGGGGGGGGGGTTTGGGGTCGAAATCCCCCCCAAAATATTCTATGTTTTTAAAATATATGAAATTATTATTACAATTTTAAATTGAATGACCTTTTTTGTGACTATAACCCCCCGCATATTTTGGGACCCCCGAGCTTAACCCCCCCCCCCCCCCGAAAATTTTTCTTACTACGCCACTGAACCTATTAATAATTAAATATAGCAAATAATTATTATAATAATCGGCGTATTAACACTATTACCATAATTTATTATTGTTTATAATTTAATAAATAATAATTTTAAAAGTTTCATACAAATAACATGTTTTTTTTGTTATTTTAGACATCAGATTTAGATATATTGTATATAGTGATCACCGCGAAAAACTAAAGCATTTTAAATCAACAATTTATATGAAATTTGAGTCCCCTGAATAATACTATAAAAATACATTTTCATATCACCACAGGACTCCCCTCCCCCTCCCAAAAATGCATTATAAATAAACATAAGTACCGTTATTAAAGGATAAAAAATACTATAAAATTTGTTTCAATAATTGTTATTGTAGAGGAACAACATTGTAAAATCATATAAAACAGATAATAAAATTTATGATAATTTATTAAAAAAAAAAAAAAAACATTTTTACAATAGTTTGTCCTAGACCGACCGTCTCCGGAGGGTAATAAAAATATAAATAACCCAATGACTAATTTGGCTGTTAAAAATCAAGGCCTATTTGTATCAAAATCTGAATGAAATTAAACAAGTTTTATTGATTGATTATTTTTAATAACCCATAAAACAAATTGTATGTTAATTAATTATCTATAAATTTATAAAAAACATTTTGCTTCCTCGCAATATCGAAGATACGAGAAGCTTTGTGATCGTTTTAGATTAAGACAAAAAAATGTTCTCCGATTTCAAAATTTTAAATTGAACTTTCCGTTTCACGTCAAGACAAACACTTTTCCTTTCATGTCTGTCTGTCTGTCCGTCGAATGAATCCTTGTCACACGCATAACTCTGAACCACTGAATCGATATTGTTGAATAGGACGCCAATTTTCTTTGTATATTTGCATTATGATAGGAAACTGTAAAAAATGTCAACTACAGTGCACTTGCCCCATTTTCGGGGCAAGTGCATTACCGGTAGTTAAAAACGCTTTGAAGCATTATTTCATATACTTCATACAACTATGCACTAACTGAATGTTTACTATTTAGTGTAAGCTACATTTTAAAAAAAACTGGAGTCTCCTCGATCGCGCCAAGCTGAGATATTAACTATTCAATTTACTTCTTTGTTAGCGTATGAGTTTTAATTTGTTTTTTTTAGTTTTAACTTGTTTTTAAAAAGGGAAGGAGCACGCGAAGGTCTTTAAGTGCGTGATGCTCTTAAAGATAATAGTGTAAGCTACATTTTAAAAAAAAACTGGAGTCTCTTCGATCGCGCCAAGCTGAGATATTAACTATTCAATTTACTTCTTTGTTAGCGTATGAGTTTTAATTTGTTTTTTTAGTTTTAACTTGTTTTTAAAAAGGGAAGGAGCACGCGAAGGTCTTTAAGTGCGTGATGCTCTTAAAGATAATAGTGTAAGCTACATTTAAAAAAAAAACTGGAGTCTCTTCGATCGCGCCAAGCTGAGATATTAACTATTCAATTTACTTCTTTGTTAGCGTATGAGTTTTAATTTGTTTTTTTAGTTTTAACTTGTTTTTAAAAAGGGAAGGAGCACGCGAAGGTCTTTAAGTGCGTGATGCTCTTAAAGATAATAGTGTAAGCTACATTTTAAAAAAAAACTGGAGTCTCTTCGATCGCGCCAAGCTGAGATATTAACTATTCAATTTACTTCTTTGTTAGCGTATGAGTTTTAATTTGTTTTTTTTAGTTTTAACTTGTTTTTAAAAAGGGAAGGAGCACGCGAAGGTCTTTAAGTGCGTGATGCTCTTAAAGATAATAGTGTAAGCTACATTTTAAAAAAAAACTGGAGTCTCTTCGATCGCGCCAAGCTGAGATATTAACTATTCAATTTACTTCTTTGTTAGCGTATGAGTTTTAATTTGTTTTTTTAGTTTTAACTTGTTTTTAAATAGGGAAGGAGCACGCGAAGGTCTTTAAGTGCGTGATGCTCTTAAAGATAATAGTGTAAGCTACATTTAAAAAAAAAACTGGAGTCTCTTCGATCGCGCCAAGCTGAGATATTAACTATTCAATTTACTTCTTTGTTAGCGTATGAGTTTTAATTTGTTTTTTTAGTTTTAACTTGTTTTTAAATAGGGAAGGAGCACGCGAAGGTCTTTAAGTGCGTGATGCTCTTAAAGATAATAGTGTAAGCTACATTTAAAAAAAAAACTGGAGTCTCCTCGATCGCGCCAAGCTGAGATATTAACTATTCAATTTACTTCTTTGTTAGCGTATGAGTTTTAATTTGTTTTTTTAGTTTTAACTTGTTTTTAAAAAGGGAAGGAGCACGCGAAGGTCTTTAAGTGCGTGATGTTCTTAAAGATAATAGTGTAAGCTACATTTTAAAAAAAAACTGGAATCTCCTCGATCGCGCCAAGCTGAGATATTAACTATTCAATTTACTTCTTTGTTAGCGTATGAGTTTTAATTTGATTTTTTTAGTTTTAACTTGTTTTTAAAAAGGGAAGGAGCACGCGAAGGTCTTTAAGTGCGTGATGCTCTTAAAGATAATAGTGTAAGCTACATTTTAAAAAAAAACTGGAGTCTCTTCGATCGCGCCAAGCTGAGATATTAACTATTCAATTTACTTCTTTGTTAGCGTATGAGTTTTAATTTGTTTTTTTAGTTTTAACTTGTTTTTAAATAGGGAAGGAGCACGCGAAGGTCTTTAAGTGCGTGATGCTCTTAAAGATAATAGTGTAAGCTACATTTAAAAAAAAAACTGGAGTCTCTTCGATCGCGCCAAGCTGAGATATTAACTATTCAATTTACTTCTTTGTTAGCGTATGAGTTTTAATTTGTTTTTTTAGTTTTAACTTGTTTTTAAATAGGGAAGGAGCACGCGAAGGTCTTTAAGTGCGTGATGCTCTTAAAGATAATAGTGTAAGCTACATTTAAAAAAAAAACTGGAGTCTCCTCGATCGCGCCAAGCTGAGATATTAACTATTCAATTTACTTCTTTGTTAGCGTATGAGTTTTAATTTGTTTTTTTTAGTTTTAACTTGTTTTTAAAAAGGGAAGGAGCACGCGAAGGTCTTTAAGTGCGTGATGCTCTTAAAGATAATAGTGTAAGCTACATTTAAAAAAAAAACTGGAGTCTCTTCGATCGCGCCAAGCTGAGATATTAACTATTCAATTTACTTCTTTGTTAGCGTATGAGTTTTAATTTGTTTTTTTAGTTTTAACTTGTTTTTAAATAGGGAAGGAGCACGCGAAGGTCTTTAAGTGCGTGATGCTCTTAAAGATAATAGTGTAAGCTACATTTTAAAAAAAAACTGGAGTCTCTTCGATCGCGCCAAGCTGAGATATTAACTATTCAATT
This sequence comes from Sialis fuliginosa, assembly GCA_961205875.1. Lineage (NCBI taxonomy): Eukaryota > Metazoa > Arthropoda > Insecta > Megaloptera > Sialidae > Sialis > Sialis fuliginosa. The sequence goes on along the minus strand of OY540818.1, from coordinate 18,458,732 downwards.
TACTTCTTTGTTAGCGTATGAGTTTTAATTTGTTTTTTTAGTTTTAACTTGTTTTTAAATAGGGAAGGAGCACGCGAAGGTCTTTAAGTGCGTGATGCTCTTAAAGATAATAGTGTAAGCTACATTTAAAAAAAAAACTGGAGTCTCCTCGATCGCGCCAAGCTGAGATATTAACTATTCAATTTACTTCTTTGTTAGCGTATGAGTTTTAATTTGTTTTTTTAGTTTTAACTTGTTTTTAAATAGGGAAGGAGCACGCGAAGGTCTTTAAGTGCGTGATGCTCTTAAAGATAATAGTGTAAGCTACATTTAAAAAAAAAACTGGAGTCTCCTCGATCGCGCCAAGCTGAGATATTAACTATTCAATTTACTTCTTTGTTAGCGTATGAGTTTTAATTTGTTTTTTTAGTTTTAACTTGTTTTTAAAAAGGGAAGGAGCACGCGAAGGTCTTTAAGTGCGTGATGTTCTTAAAGATAATAGTGTAAGCTACATTTTAAAAAAAACTGGAGTCTCCTCGATCGCGCCAAGCTGAGATATTAACTATTCAATTTACTTCTTTGTTAGCGTATGAGTTTTAATTTGATTTTTTTAGTTTTAACTTGTTTTTAAAAAGGGAAGGAGCACGCGAAGTTCTTTAAGTGCGTGATGCTCTTAAAGATAATATATATACGTGCTCCTTCCCTTTTTAAAAACAAGTTAAAACTAAAAAAACAAATTAAAACTCATACGCTTTGTGAATACGCCTAGTATAAAATGCTTTTTACCGCATCAAGATACGTTGTTTAGTTTTCGAGTAGTGAACTTTTTAAACAAGTTGGTATTAACTTTTAGTAGTTCACTACATATTAGCTATTACAATTTTACTCGTATTATAATAAAAAGAACCCGTTTCTGCACTTACCCCACTGCACCTTATATAAAAAATCAACAATATAATTTTGAATTTTATATGTGACAACATTTATTGTTTCCAATTATTTTAAAGTATTTTAATTGCATTATAACTGTTGAATACTGGGAAAGATTTCTAATTTTGCAATATGTATAACTATTATTATATTTGCATAACTGCATATTGATACTTTTGCTTTTTATAAAATTGACTATTTATTAAAGTTTAAATTAGAATTTACATTATACTTTATATTACATACCTACATACATAGATTAATGATTTACTTAGTTATAAGATATTAATTGTACCTTCCATCATTACAAATTGCATATTAAAAGTAATTGGAATTTATGAATTTTGAAATGTACATAAACTATTCACTGTAATATCTGACTGAAGATTCAATTAAAATCTTAGTAAGGACAAAAAATAATATAAGGTATTTGGATATGACCTCAATTTTTTAATTAAATGTACTGAATTAGAAATATTTGTTGATATTTGATTACTACCATTTCTGAATATTATACATTATATACATTTAACTGTCTTACAGCGTGATTTGATGACAATCGGCCAATAGGTGTCAAAATGGTGGACATTTAAACTAATTATTAGTATAATTTATTTATTAATTATTATATTATCATAGCAACTGCTTTACATTGTTTCAAATTTGACGATATCTTTTGTGTCGTAGTACTTATCATTTTGTAATCATTAGCAAGTGTCCATCACTGCGTGCTCATTACTGGTTTTACTTTATCCATTACTGGAAAAAAGACATAAACAAAATAAAAGGCTATAATTTAAAAATTGATTAAATATGGAGTTAGTTGGGCTCTCACAGATATAAATAGAAACAAAAAAACACAATTGGCAGAAATCTTCTTACTGATCTTCAAAATTCGACTCATCGAAATTCGACTGTAACAAATATTTATTTACATAGCTTATTATTACTTAATACAAATATTATTCAATGTCAACAAGAAATACTTTCTTCATCTAAAATTATTACACAGAATATCGAAATACAAAAAAATACTTTCATGCGCTATGAAACAATAAAATTTCACTTTAAATACACTGATGATTTTTTAAATTGCACCAAACGTTGTAACAGTTTTTAATCCTAATTTGTTTTCGTACATCCTTGATTGTACTTTCTAATCCTAGTCGATAAAAATATACCAAACATAGATACATGCAGATAGAAAATATTATGCGACACTTCTTCTCGATTCTTATATAATAATAATAATAATAATAATATAAACATGTATAAATATAAAAATATACACATAAGCTTCCGACAAAAATTCTCTATGGGGGTTTATTAATATACCTCAAAATAATGAAAATTCATAGACATGTATTAAAATAATGTAACTAGCTGCACTGAGAAAAACATTGCCAAAGTAAATCCATAGTGCTTCCTCGTGCTAAATTCACCAAAGTTTTTCTATGGGGGTTTATTAATATACATACCTCAAAATAATGAAAATTCATAGACATGTATTAAAATAATGTGTACAATTTGTTAAATAGCTGCACTGAGAAAAACATCTGCCAAAGTAAATCCATAGTGCTTCCTCGTGCTAAATTCACCAAAGGTAGTTAATTATTGAACAATTTAAATAAAAACCGATAAATTGCCTGGTATTGGTTAACCATTTAATTTTTATGCAATTTTACTAAAAAAATTAGTTCGAAATTTTTTTTAAGACGCATCTGATTATTAAAAAAAAACAAATGACGATTTTTTTAAAGCAATTTGAAGAGGAATAATTTACAACACCTATCCCTTATACACGATTTTGATAATTTTGAAATGGAACCGTCCTCAAGCCAGATCCAACCAACATGCCAAATTTCATTAATATTGGTTCAGTGGAAAAATATTCTTTTTAGTCTTTTGATGTTAAATCTTAAATTTTCATAAAATATTAATAGCAACGATACTACTCAGGAAAATTATCTAACTATTGGTGAAAACCGCACTGAAATCGGTTCAGTACAATCACCATTTTCTATGGGGATAGTTACTTTCGCATCCATACTAATATTATAAATGCGAAAGCGTGTCTATTTCTTTGTTACCTTTTCACGGCTAAACTGCTGAACTGATCTTGATGAAACTTAGCATAGAGGTAGCTTACATCCTAAGGAAGGACATCGATAGTATTTAAATAAAGACAAGCATAGACCCAGTATACGTTCTATCTTTTTTTTGTGAAGAATCGATATTTGAATGGTTGTAATTAATTTTTTTATAATGTCTATAAGGCGGCTATTACACTATCAAATAAATATGTTAAAGATATTTCACAAAGATTTGATCATATTTCTTTGATAAAATACGAGATTTTGTTTTATTACACTACATAAAATATTTGATAATATTTTCTCAATATTATCTAGGGATATTTTCTTCTTTTTTGGTGCCTTTTGAATATCAGTGCGTGGATGTTCGTCAATTGACGCGATCGTGGTTTGAATTTACAACCGTGTATTGTGGTTTTTATAATCAATAAGAAGATTATCATATAATACTGGATTTTGTTGATATTCGTATATTAATAATTATATAACTGTAACTGTCAGTGATAACTTGGTAGTCGCCATTTTGTTTTTGACGTCAAAAAACTTAGATCAAATATAAGAGACTGTCATTAACTATGATCATAGAAATATTATGAAGGTAAATATTATAAAAGTTAACTGTCATATTTCTTTGATGAAATAAATTTTATCATATTTCTTTGATAGTGTAATAGCCGCCTAAAATAAGCCAGTTTTAGAATAATTCGATTCAAAAGAAAGCTTTCTCTTGATCGAGGCGCCTATGTACATTAGTAATTACACAGGCATTTTGCAAAGACACGAAAAATTAATTACTAAAAGAAGATATATCACTTCTGTTTCAATATATAGAGTCCATTGGATATATACAGGAAATTCATTAAGAGCTTCTAATATAGCATTAATTTATTGTTAATGTTTGCGGTTGCATCATTTAAAGTTATCAGTTTTTAAATTATGACTAATTAACAAATCCAACCGGCTTGCTTAAGTAGGTTTGGAAAAACTCACGTTTGTTTTTAAAAGGTTTTTGCGTTACATAGTTTTCGAAGAATATTGTTATACATATGTATATAATATATATGAAGGTTCTTTATGACCGTGTAATTTTGTATTTCATGGCTGTTGCTTAATATAGATTAATAAATTAAAATATGCATACAAAGTATTGTTGCTTTCTCGCCTATATTCGAAGGAAAGTGGAAGTTATGTGATCATTTTTTAAAGAGAAAAAAATTGTCTTCGATTTCAAAAATTTTACTATATAAAATACTAGCGTGTTATCCGGATTAATATCCACAAATTATACATCTAAATCTTTCTCGTGAAACACTCTATACATTAGTGAAAACCGGAAGAAAATCCGTTCAGTAGTTACTGATAAAATCGTGTACAGACATGACGAGAGATTTTGTTTTATATTATATGTACAATCGCCTGCATTAATGGTCTTGCAGTTTGTATTCATTTTCGTTTACCACAAACTTATTAGGCTCCTCGCATTTGATTATTATAATATTTAAATAATTTCTCCATGTATCAAACAAAGACAGATATTTTGAAATTCATTTGCTAGATAAAGTTTATAGTACTCATATATATTTGTGCAATTAAATTATTATGTAATCTATTGAAAATTGTATACGTAAATTTTGTGGCAATAAATATTTGATATTCCGAATTTTAATATTTAAATATATTAAACTTGATAGAAAAAGATAACCGATGATATTTGTCTTTAAATTTGGAATCTGTTGTAAGCGATTCTAGCCTTTGGGGTGCCAGACGAGTTCTGCAGGCGACTGTACATCCGACATCTACCCACTTACAAGAAATAAATACTTAGAACAACATACGTGCATATCAAGAAATATGATCAAACCAATTCATTGCAATAAATAAAGTGTTAATAAATACTTTTACGTCATTAATTTTGATTGTTTATTAAGGCGATCATTTGTTCTACTGTAGTTCCGGTAGATGGGTCTGTTTTGCGCGGTGATGTATAAATAATAATCATAATAATTAAGTGCGAAATCCTATTACAAAAAGGATCTCATCAGTGCTCTTGATAGAACAATTGAAATCACGTTTGTATGTACGCGTACAGTCAAGGTTAAAAGTTTTACATTTAAAAATAAATTAAATATAAAATGCGTTAATTTTTGTATTTAAATTACTCTTTAAAACTGGAACAATCTAAAAAAAAACTCATTCTGGCGCCTTAAAAAAATGTTCAAAAATCACCGAAAATGTCAATTAAAATTGATAAATTAACAGATAAGTTGAATAGTTAATATCTCAGCTTGGCGCGATCCTACAGACTCCAACTTTTTTTTTTAATATAGCTTACATCATTAACTTTAAGACTATTAAATGTCCTAAGACTGTCGAGACCCCCTCCCCTATTATTAACAAATTAAAATTGATAAATTAACAAATAAGTTGAATAGTTAATATCTCAGCTTGGCGCGATCCATACTTTTACTCCAGACTGTACATATAAAGGTGTATATAAAGAACAGTGGTGTATTATTCTATAGTCAAAAGGGAGCCCATCAATGAGGGGGGGGGGGGCAATCAATATTTTATATAACCATTACTGATTTAAATGTAAAAAAAATAATTAAAATTATTGTTTATTTAGTAAGTTATAATGTTCCTTCTTATTTTTTGTATCTTTATCTTTTTAAGTATTATACATATCATTATATAGATTTTGATACACTGATTTCAAATTTTTTCCAAAATTTTGAAAAACGAAAACTTTAAGAGGCCATATCGCGAGAACGGTTTGATATACAGACCTGCGGTTTGAAAATTTCAATTTTCTATACAATAACCATAATATATTAAATTAAGTCAAGAACGTGACCGGGCATGAATAAAAATACAATTCGTGAATGATCGTAAGCAAAAATTTCACACACTCCGAAATTTGTTTAATTTCATTTCTAGAAGCCCCTATAGGAAATTACAAAGGAGCCACGATTGGCCCAAGTTTGCGCTAATGCTAGCCAACACTGGGCCAAGATACAAATGATAACTTCGTTCAAAACTCGACCAAGGCTGGCCCAGAAAAAAATGACGACGACTAAAAAAAAAAAAAAAGGTCGTCAAAAATAGGGCAGGGGACATAACAATGCAGATTATGGTAACAAATTTTATGAAAATAAAAATAAAATAGATAAGATAAAATAAAAAAAGGGTCTTCATTTACATCTCAGGGTTTACCAAAAACTAAAATCTGGTCAACCCAATATTGGGCCAATATTAATTAACTGAAAACTTCAATAACTCAGTGAATAAAAATCGTAGAAAAAAACGTCTGTATATGGGATCCCCAAATTCAAATTTGCCTGAAGCCACTGTTAAAGGCATAGTACTGAGTACTGCAACAGTGGATTAACCTTCACGATATGAATCACTGTTCTATGTGTAACTGAGTGTTTGTGTGTGTGTGGATTTTAATCAGAACCCAAGACAAAAAATAACTCGTTGGGAATTCCAAACCTTTTCGCATCGAACAACAACAATGATAGCGGATTAGATTTTTTTCGTTCAACGCATCCGTTAATTAATTATTAAAAATTGATGTAGAATATATACTCAGATATTCCAGGGAATCGAGCCGGAACTAAAAAATTCAATTGCTTTGTTTCGTAGATTGGTGTTGTTTTAAAATGCCGTGACTAGATTTAAATCACGTATAGTGTTTTAAAATGTATAAGGTTTGTTATAATTTTGTCAGAAAAATATTAGGGATACCCATAAGTAACCTATTATTTCAGTGGCAACCAGGGCCGTAACTAGAGGCTCCGGGGCAAGAGGTGACCGAGGGGCCCCCAGATATGCAAAGAATAAAAATTGAAGACATTTTTTTTGGATCATAGCTTACAAATTTTAATTTGTTACTAATTTACTTTTTTTGCTTGCCAGCTAGAATTTTACACTTCTTAAAAATTTTAATGGATAATAAGTATACAATTGAAGTTCATAAGGTCATTAAAATAAAAATTAGTAATAAATAAATCACGTTTTCAAGTTAGCACCAAATACATTTTTTTAAATCTTCAATTTACTTATTTTTTCTTGCTCATTCCAATTTTTACGCTGCTGCGGGGGCCCCCTAACCTCGGGGGCCCCGGGGCACTGCCCCGGCTACCCCGGTGGTAGTTACAGCCCTGATGGCAACCAAAGAAACGAATTTATTTTATGTTTAATTATACATTGAATCGATTATGTAACCTCCGTCGTTATCAAGGACCTTTTGCCATCTTGCTGACAGAGTTTTAATCCCCTGTTCATAAAATTCAGTTGGCTTTGTAGTAAAATATTATTTTAGGTGAGCTCGCACATCATCGATATATCTAAATATTTTATTCCTTAGAGAATGTTCCATTTAACGAGTATGTTATATAAATTATTTAAATTGTTGAATAATTAACTACCTTTGGTGAATTTAGCACGAGGAAGCACTGTGCATTTACTTGGCAGATGTTTCTTTTTACGCGCTCTTTTCATGGACCCAATTAACCGTGTAAATGGAGGGATGAATGTATATGAATGTATTAAATTAAAATGTTATCTTTGGACATTTGGAAAGTACTAATTAAGTACCCTGATACTTAAATTTGTAAAAAAAAAACTATAAAATATAAAAGATCAGATTACATTGTTCTATAAAATTAAACGTAAAACTTTTATATAAAATCATTAAAAGTGGGCCTTGATTTTTATATTTATTGCTAAATCATAAAAATGATATTTAATATAAATGTATTATTACTAATTATTATTTTTGTCTTTATGTATTTCAAAAATCTTTATATTTATATACTTTAACTACAATATAAATTATATTTTAATGTTTATTTTAAAATTGTGTACAATTTAATAGGTATTTCTTAATAGTACGTAATAAGAAAATTACGCTTATGACAAATTATTATAAATTTTCTTTATTTGTGCCTCAATGTAAGTAAGAAACATACTTAATTAATGACTTATAAGATATTTATTTTATGGCAAAACTACATTATTTGATAATGATACAGAAAATTTATCTTGATACTTATGAGTTGATGCAAATATGTTTTACTAAGAAAAAAATATCAGTTGTATATTTTTCCTCAATACGTGCCTGACCTTATATTTTTTTATAAAAAATATAAATTAATTCTAAATTTTTCTTAATACGTCCCTAACTTAATTATTCAATATAAGTATAATATGTCACTCTGAAAATAATGAGCTTTCTAACAGTGAAAGAATTATCAAAATCGGTTCAGTAGTTTTCGAGATTACTTTACAAAAAATTGACGATTTAAAAAAATATTTTTTTTTAATTACTTCATCGTTAGTCAAATCTTTAAATTTAAATTATAAAAATTAATAAAGTTAGGTTGAGGCTACACATATATATGTACTGCCTACCTTGCTTTTAGCTGTTGAAGCATATTAACTTATTATTAGTTAAAAAAATTTATTACTGTAGCATAATTTTATTTCAACATATATATACAAGTTCAATTTACTTAAGTTTTACTATATGTATTAAACGAATTAAAAACTTAAGTAAACAATAAAAAATTTAATTAAATAAAATTTAAGAGCCTAGCCTGAAATAAAGACAATCGATTTTTTCTATTTTTGCTAACAATTATATTTTACTCATGCAATTACTGGGAACTTCAGGTTATATAAAACGATATAAAACCACATTAAAAATACAAGTTTTTAATGTTTACAACTGCACCAGAGTTGTTCCATGAAAGAGAAAAAAAAATATTTTGTTTCTTAAAATAATAATAATAAATTTTTTAATATTTTTATGCCCGTGTGGGTTAATTATTCTTTTCACCAAAAATAATAACTGTAGGAATATTAATTGACTGTTTTCATATAATTTAATTAACATATTTTCTTTGGATCGTCATATAAATATTTTTTTTGTTTACTATGTTTATTTTTTTTAAATATTAAATATATTTGTTGATATTTGATTACTACCATTTCTGAATATTAATCTATATACATTTATCTGTCTTACAGCGTGATTTGATGAAAATCGGGCAATAGATGTCAAAATGGTGGATATTTAAACTAATTATTAGTATAATTTATTTATTAATTATTATATTACCATATCAACTGATTTACATTGTTTCAAATTTGACGATTCTTTCTTTTATATCTTTAGCAAGTGTCCATCACTACGTGCTCATTACTGGTTTTACTTTATCCGTTACTGGAGAAAAAATATAAACAAAATAAAAGGCCAGAATAAAAAAAAACTATATTTGCGAACTTTGGTAATTAAATTGATTAAATAAAGAGTTACTTGTTTTATTAGTAACATGAGTTCATGAGAATTACAAAAACAGTAAACCTTGCTCTTATAGCGGCCATAACTGGTACCGCTACATTATATATAAATAATATGTTTACGTATATGAAACGAAAAGAAGAATGAGTTGTTGAATATTGCTGAAAAAAATTATTCATCTACCAAGGTCGAAATATCGCTTTGAATTAATCAATATCCGAAGACATTCTCAGAAACTAATGACTAATATTTGCAAATCGTAGTGAATATGGTAATGTATTTTTTTTTATGTATATTTTCCAATATTTCAGAAAGAATCAGAATGAATGAAAAAGCTAAAAAAATTCTACAAATATGTTAAATAAAAAATTCACAAATACATTATTTTAATTGTCTTTAGGTTATAGTCATGGTTAGTAAACGGACAATTTCCTCTTCCAACCTTTTTCTTGTTGAATTAAATTGTTAAAGTAACTTCAATATCCTATTATGCATTTTTCAGTAATGAGCATTCTATTAATTCTCTTTTATGCCTTGACATTATCTTATTTTTATTCGACAATTCTCTTCCTGAAAACTTTTGTATCAGAAGAAATATTACTTATTACCTAATTTATAAAATTCCATATTTTTTTTAAATCGTGGTATTTGATTAAAATTAGGAATAATGCAAAACTTCTTGCCTGTTGCCAACATTTTTTGTATTAAAAATAAATCATATTTTTTTAAGTTAGTTTTATTTATTCGTATTATTTAGGTTGCATTATGAAAATAATATAAATCTAGTTTCAGAAAATTAATGAGTATAGTTTGTGGTTGTTATATTATGTATGTTATATCAAATTGTATATTCTTGAGCATTATTTTAAAAAATCGATTTAATTGAAAAGTTAATTAATAAAAATTATTGTTTTAGATATTTCTTCTATAATATATTATATATAAAAATGTTTAGAGTTTTAATTTGGAGAAAATGAGGTGGAAAATTAAAATTTTCATACAGCAGATCTGTATCTCAAACTTTCCTCGAGATATGACCTTTCAAACTAAAGCAGATTTATTGTGCTATAATGCAGTGGCGAGGCGTGAAATTTTTAATAAGGGAAGCATATTTTGTCAATCCTCTCCCTATAATATATTTATGTAGTAACTAAATGATTCTACGTCTTATTTTTTGTATTTTAGTCGATATTTGTATGACGAGTTGAAGTTCACTGTAGGAAATTTCACTAAAAAATTTAGAATTTTTGATTTCGTTAAAAGTATGTTTATTGTATAGAAAATGACGTGAAAAGTTGTTTGTTTCAAACCGCAGGTCTGTATCTCAAACCGTTCTCGAGATACAGCCTCTCAAAGTTTTAGTTTTTTCAAATTTTTGGAGAAAAAAGGCTATAACTTTTGAACGTGTGGTCGGAATTGATTTTAGTTGACGGATTTGAAATCAGCGTGTCAAAATCTATATAATGACATGTATAATACTTTAAAATCCGAAAAAAAAATTTTGGTCAAAAATCGTCATTTTTTTAAGGTATACCCCTTTGAATTTTTTCGATTTTTCGCGAAATTTTTTTTTTCGAGTTTTAAGGTATTATACATGTCATTATATAGATTTTGACACGCTGATTCCAAATCCGTCAACTAAAATCAATTTCGACCACGCGTTCAAAAGTTATGGCCTTTTTTCTCCAAAAATTTGAAAAAACTAAAACTTTGAGAGGCTATATCTCGAGAACGTTTTGAGATACAGACCTGCGGTTTGAAGCATTCAACTTTTCACGTCATTTTCTATACAATAAACATACTTTTAACGAAATCAAAAATTCTAAATTTTTTAGTGAAATTTCCTGCATTGAACTTCAACTCGTCAAACAAATATCGACTAAAATTCAAGAAAATAAGACGTAGAGGTATTATAATTGTATAATTGAGCGTGTTGCTTAATATTAAATGCTATTTTTGGTTAAAATGTTTGAGTTGCGCATAAAGATGAATATTCTAATAATATTTTTAAATTAATTATTAACTGAAAACACAGATTTGTATTAATTTACCCATAAAGCAAGGGAAGCACTGCGCTTCCCTTGCTTTTTAACGTACCACGAAGAAGCAGGGGGGGGGAGTACCTTAGTCCATCACTGATATATAGAGGCATACATTAATACCTCTACAATAACTGACATTCATTGTCCTCAGTAAAACTAATTGACTCCCTTTTACGAAACATCATTCTACAAGATCGAAGATAAAAAGATCTATTGTATTATCTTCCAACACCCTTTCACGTAAATGCATTAATGCATGCAAACATACCAATAAGTCGACTTGTCATTATTACTTAAGTAAATTAATTTTCTGCCCAGCCCACTAGGATCTTACTCAGCCGTTGAAAATGTTCACAACAGAATATCAAATTGTACTTGAGTCAGGCGTTGTGTTGGGTAATATAAAAAACAGAATTGTGTGGTTTGAAATAAGGATAAAACAAGCCATCTACAACTGAAAAAGGCGTCTTGCTTCTCGTACAGCATCCGTACGTGCTGTTTGAAAAATCAGTGACGTAGAAAATAAATATTCTTAAATATATTTTCTATAAAATTAAATAAAAGTTTGTATTTTCTCCAATTACTAAACTACAGTTTTGATAAGTTATCATAACGTACAGGCACCAGTTATGGCCACTAATTATAAGAGCAAGATTTACTGTTTTTGTTATATATTGTCTTTACTAATAAAACAAGCAACTCTTTATTTAATCAATTTAATTACCAAAGTTCGAAAATATAGTTTTTTTTTTAAATTATGGTATTTTATTTTGTTTATATTTTTCTCCAGTAACGGATAAAGTAAAACCAGTAATGAGCACGCAGTGATGAACACTTGCTAATGATTATACAAAATGATAAGTGCTATGACACAAAAGAAAGAATCGTCAAATTTGAAACAATGTAAAGTAGTTGCTATGATAATTTAATAATTAATAAATAAATTATATTTATAATTAGTTTAAATGTCCACCATTTTGACACCTATTGGCCGATTGTCATCAAATCATGCTGTAAGACAGTTAAATGTATATAGATTAATATTCAGAAATGGTAGTAATCAAATATCAACTAATATTTCTAATTTAGTACATTTAATTTAAAAAGAGCCATTACTGGGGTTGTATCCAAGACTGGTGTCAGTACCTTATAAAAAGATTATTTCGTTTTTGAAGTTAACGAATAACATGCGAATATTTGTTTACCCAAAATGACAATTTTGCTTAAATGTTAAATTACTTTCACAAAAAAATTATAAATCAAATTTTAAAAAAGCATTTTGAAGCTGAAATTCTACGCTTTCGATTAACATAAACAAATTTTACCTAAAAAAAATTTTGAACCCTACAAAATTTGCAAAAAAATGAATTTGTTTTATTAATTAATTTGTATTAACTTCTTAACTCCGTCACTGCAGAAAAAACAACAACTACAGACACAGTATAGCCGGTTTGTGTACGAAACGTGGGCGAGTTTTGCATCACTGTGTTTTTTATTTTTTATGTAATGGTTATTTTGGGAGTAGATCCTTGATGCAAGCAAGAGTGCTTATAATAATGGAACAAATGAATTAAACACTGCTTTTAATTTCAAGTGTTCAGCTACAGATAAATGCGCAGGCTGTGGGTAGCGCAGGGGTGGCTTGTGGGTATCAAATTATGTACAAAAATAAATTGTTTTTATTAAATTATAATATTTGCTATATTTTGTATACACAAAGTTAATTTTATTCTTTACCATAATCCATATTAATATTATAAATGCAAAATTATCTCTGTCTGTCTGTTTGTTGCCTTTTCACGGCTAAACCACTGAACCGATTTTGATGAAATTTGGCAGGGAGGTAGCTTGCATCGCGAGGAAGGGCATAGGCTACTTTGTATCCCGAAAAATGTATTAATTATATAGTTATTTTAGATAAAGACATTTGTACGCGCGACCTGTTTTATCGACTATCATAACAGAAATATGTATTACCTAACCTTCTTCTTCTTCTTTGGTGAATTTAGCACGAGGAAGCACTGTGCATTTATTGAATCTATCCATAGAAAGAACAACAGAATTTTAAAAACAAACTAAATAAGATTATAAAATATGAAAACTGAATATTCATTGCAGAGAAGAGATTATTTCTAACCGGATAAGGTATGAGATCAATAAATTTATCAGCATTTTTTTCATGTCAAAGTATTTAAATTTCTACAAGTGATGATATAATATTTGTGGTAAATATAGAAATTTTTAATTTTTTTTATTTTTATTTATTTATATTTTATTTTAATTGCAATTTAAATTAATGTATTGTGTTTACGATAAAATATTATTATTTTATTTGAAAACAATCCAACAGACGATGTTTATTGTTCGAAATAGTTTAATTTATAACATTTAAAATATATAAATACTAGAGATTGGAAAAATAGTTTTTCAACTATTGCGTAAAAATGCATTTATTGTAATTTTTATTACATATCTCCACCGTTTTCAGAAAACTGGTTTGATTGAACACAATTTGAAATCAACTATTTGCAACTACCTTTCCAACTATTTTTTAACTATTTGCGACACTTTTTATTGCTTAGTTTGCACTAATTATTATTAAATCGTAAAAAAAAACTATTTATCAACTATTTTCCGAAAAAAATTCAACTAGTAACTATTTCATTGAAAATAACAACTATTTTTCCAATCTATCTCTAATAATTACAGTAAACTCTCCATTTACGCGAATTCACTTTTATGCGGTTGAAATAATTTGGAAAAGACTTAAAAAAACAAATGGAGAAATTTCTATTGCTACATTAACGCGTTGTTTTTATGGAACGAATTAACCACGTAAATAGGAGGACTACTGTAGTTTCCACTATTTTTTTGCAAAGAATAAAATTATCCAAATTTTGTATTCTTTGTCTAATTCTAAACACTTTTTATCTCTTACAAATTTTTCATAAAGTAGATAAAAAATAAAAATTAACATAAGTGCAAAAAAAGATTGAATGCGTCGTATAAAATTTTTCCACGGTTTTTTGCGGTACATTTTTAGAAATGTCTCACATAAATAACATATTAAATGCAGTTAACATCAACAAGTTAGTCAATAACACAAATATGTCCTTCTAACATTTACTGGTATTTAATAACAATTTCATTCACGTATTTTTCTTGACTCTAGTCATTCAGATTCCATTTATATATACCTATTTTAGTTATATGTTATACAGGATGAATAACAAATAATAATGCTTCAGTCTTCTAACATTTACTGGTATTTAATAACAATTTCATTCACGTATTTTTCTTGACTAGTCATTCAGATTCCATTTATATATACCTATTTTAGTTATATGTTATACAGGATGAATAACAAATAATAATGCTTCAGTCTTTAATTATCTTTCTGCAACGTTTTTTTTAAGAATTTTTTTATCTCTTTTTATGGCATTACTATGGTTATAGTCCAAGAGGTGAGCGACAAAAATTGCATCTACTTTATAAAGGTTGATTTATTGATATTACGTCACATTTGTGGTGTAGAGATACAGTCAGCTAGTTTCGTTAGCGTTTGGCGCAGGGGCGGCTTTATTTTTGTAAAAATGTTGCAACCGGGCGCGTTTAACTTAACGTGTTTAACTTTACTGCTTATAAATAAATTTTCAGTTTTTATAAAGCAGTTGCAACATTTTTACACAAATAAAGCCGCCCCTGCGCCAAACGCTAACGAAACTAGCTGACTGACGGCAGGCTGTATCTCTACACCACAAATGTGACGTAATATCAAAAAATCAACCTTTCTAAGTAGTTGCAATTTTTGTCGCTCACCTCCCCGACTATTAAATGCAGCCAGTTAATAACAAATTTAACAGTATGAGCAAAAAGGTTTGTTATACAGGATGTCCAAGATATTCGTGAAATGCATGGGAATTTCTTAAACGGTATTAATATTTTTTGATCTAGTAATACTCACCCCCTCTTTTTTTTAACCTCCTTTCCATAGACTGAAAAGTATATTAAAAAAAATTTCATTTAATCAATTAAGTAGGGTGTCTTTAAATAGGTCTAAAATGCAATAAAAAATGTCGTATGACTTTTTGATTTCAACCCTTCAGTCACGATATATTTGCGTTCAAAAGTCGTTCTAAACTATCAATATAAAAAAAATGAAAAAATTCGAGAATATAGTACTTTCACTGAAAATTATAACGAATACTGTCAAAAATTTTTTGGACCCTCTCCCATAGACTGAAAAGTGAACTCACATTTTTTTCACTCACCCCATTAAATGGGGGGAGAAAATTTCTTTCAATGAAAATTATAACGAACATTATAGCAAAAATAATTTATGAAACATTTTGGAATTACTCTTTTTTTATAAATCGTAGTGAGAATGACTACGGAACCCTATCATGTGCGTGCCCACCACGCACTTGGCCGTTTTATTTATTATACTTTTATTATAATCTTTTTTTTTTATTTCCCATGAAATTTCTTTCGAAAATTGAGATCGAAAAAAATCCTTATTACTTTTTTATTTTCTGAAATAAAAATTTGACTGTTATTCACCCTGTATACGATCTCGCGTACTATTTTCCTTTCTACAGCCGAGGTCAAACGACCGTCGGTTTTTTTACCTCTTAATTATAATTTGATTGTACAGTAAATAGTGAAAATGTTCATCTTGAAGAAAATATTTCAAGGACTACGCAATCGGGAAGTGGTTTGTACTCTAAAATAATTGCGTAGGCCCTTGACGCTTTTGTTTATACAAAAATAATTTGACAAAACACTGACGTGATTATGAAATCCTCTGTCAAAGTTCAGAAGGCATTAAATTATTGAGATTGTAAAAAGGTTATATGTATAAATCGATAAAATTTTATGGTTATTTCAGTACTTAAAAAGTAAGGTACATATGTCTGGATAATAAAATATTAATATAATGTTAAAATTAATCCATTCAGAAGCCAATGCAATTTAGGTATTAATTTTAATAACCATGAGCTATTTTCTAAACTTTATTTTAATATTATCTACAACTTCGTTCGCGTCATATATGTAGGAGCTATCAATTATGAAGAAGGCGCAGAAAAACGTTAGGTAATACTAATTTCTGTTATGATAGTCGATAAAACAGATCGCGCGTACAAATGTCATTTTTTATCTTATAAATTTTCGGAATACAAAGTAGTATATGTTCTTTATCAGAATGCAAGCTGTATTACCCTGCCAAATTTCGTCACGTTCGGTTCAAAAATGTCATTTTGATCAAATTGTTAGCATCAGTAGTTTAGAAATTAGAACGGCAGACATTTTCGAGACTGAAGGGTTAAAATCAAAAAGTCCTGGACGTTTTTTGTTGAATTTTAGGAAATCAAAGGGGGTAAATGAAAAAAAAACATTTGAGTACACTTTTCAGTCAATGGGAGGTGGGTCCAAAAAAATATTTTTTCAAAAATTTCATCATTTCTTTTTTTGAGTTATCAATCTACGTCCGTATACCAAATTTTATCTTAATAGGTATATAAATATCAGAATTGGAGGGATATTAGTTATTACAAACAGACAGAATTCTAAAAACAATATTTTCGTTGGTTGCTACATTAGTATATAACACAGTCCATTTATCATGGTATAACGGTCACGCACAATCTTAAGAAATATTTTAACGATTTAAATTTTAATTGATAAAGCCCTAATTGGCCCTTACATTAAAATAAAGATTTTGTAACACATTTTACACCCATTAATGTGTTGAAATGCATATTTTCAAATATGATTTATGACAGATGAGAAAAATATTTATTAAAAAAAAACAAACAATAGGATTTTCTTGAAATGACAAGACGGATATAGAATTATTTGTTTTTATTTACAATATGTCTAGTTTACGTCATTAGAAAAATGCAATTACTTTAATTGTTTTATTATTGTTATTATTGTTCTAACATAAGTATAATTACCTTTTTTTACAGTGGTACCCAACATTTTTCCGACATGATTTTTATTGATTAAAGCCTTAGCACTTTACAGAAACAGTCTTCGTCACCGCTTCAACCTTGCAAATCTATTACATGTTAGCTGCGTCAAAACGCAGCGCCGTTTCGACGCAGCTAACATGCCACATATTATATATTTGCAAGGTCAAACGTTTCTGTGAAGTGCCAAAATTTCTAGTATAGACAAGATTTTAAAATCATTTTCATATGTTGCGGGCAAATAACAGGTTACCAATTGAGTACCACTGGTATAAACTAATAGAACAATATTTATAAATCTGTATCCAATTTGATTTTCAAATTTTATCGTATTTATTATAATCAATCAAAAAAACAGTTGAATGTTCACTTTTTGAGTACCTCTGGTATACATAAATGGAACAATAGTAATTGTTCAAGTTTAAATGATCAGTTAATGATTCATTATTACACATTTAGATCCGTTTTGTTTTGTATAATAATACTGTAGTTATTTTATTAAAATAAAAAACGTTAAAAATCGTCAATTGAATTTAGAGATACTCATAGTAAGAGTTATGACAGCCTGAATCAATTTCTGATTGATTGTAGTCACAGCTGTATTTTCTGTTTTATCAATCAATATAATTAATTTTTATGCTTCCTTAAAATAATACATAAATGATTTTTTGAATTAATCGCGTCACCGTCGGTTTAGCTAAAAATGGCGTCGCTGTCATAACTCTTACGTGAGTATCTCTAACAATAAGTAAATTTTTAATCATATTAAAAAATATTATATATGTATTATAGCAGAAGTGAATATTTAGACTAAATAATATGTAAAATTTAAATTGATTATTTTTTTTAATTTCTTCTATATACAGTGTATTCCAAGTTGATTAAGACATAAGAAATTTAATATGGGGACAATTGACTAATTTAAAATGTATCAGTTAGTTTCGAAGCGGCATTTCAAAATGCACCAATCACATGTCGTTCTAATTCTCATCCTGTATAAAATCTATCTTCTTATATCTGTTTATAAAACACATTATAATTTATTTAAATCGCAACCATTTTATCCTTTTTAAAATCTTCAGAACAAACATATTCATATTATGTAAGTCTTAAGATCCAATGATAGAAATTACTACTACTATATGCATTATTTAATTGCAGTTATTAAGCGGCATAGTAGCGCCTCATTAGCATATTATATCTTTAGCTGTGATGTCGCGCAATAGTGTTAATAAACTCATGGATATTGCACATTTTATTATCAATTTCTTGTCCCTTTACGATGCAAGAATATATTAAAAATATCTGCCTTGGGAACTACAGGACTTTCTTATACATAATCCAGTGAATAGTATACGTGATTCTTATTTTATTAAAACATTTCTGACAAACTAATGAATAATATAGATAATATTATTCTCTACATTATATAACAAATTATTTCTTTTAACGTAATAACTGAAAATGTCGAGTTAGAGATTGGAAAAATAGTTTTTCAAGAATTGCATTTATTGTAATTTTTATTACATATCTCCACCGTTTTCAGAAAACTGGTTTGATTGAACACAATTTGAAATCAACTATTTGCAACTACCTTTCCAACTATTTTAAAACTATTTGCGACACTTTTTATTGCTTTGTTTGCACTAATTATTATCAAATCATAAAAAAAAACTATTTACCAACTATTTTCCGAAAAAAAATTCAACTAGTAACTATTTCATTGAAAATAACAACTATTTTTCCAATGTCTAGTTATTATCTACTTATAATTTATTTCCAATACATTTTTTCTCTCAGTAAAAGAAATGTATAGTATAAGAAAGTCCCATGACACTCATGGCAGATATTCCTTATCTGTTATGAACCATTTTAATTATAATAATTTTTTTTAAATTCGTTTTTTCGAAAAAATGAATAGAATAAATTATAGATAATGGATATTACCTAACTTGACCATTTTTCTCTATTTCGTACTGTTTCAAAATAATTCGAAAAATTCAAAATCGACGTAGGTAAACCATCCGTAACTAGTTTACCCATTTTTATAAAATTCAACTTAAAAGTTAAATTTTACAAAAAAAAAAAAAAAAGATAAATGCCTTGGCTTCTGAAGATTACATATACCAAAATACCAGTTTCCAAAAATCATGTTAGAAAAGTTATTTCATTTTGTAAAGCCATCAATAAAAATTACGTAATTATTTTGAGTAATTTTTTATTATTAAAACAAAATAGCCGTTTAATTTTTGACACATTTACTTGAAACCAAAGAATTATTTATTACACCATACAGATATCGAAAAAATGTTAAGAACTCGGCCAAATTATAATTTATGATATACCAATATTGACTCCGTCAAAAAAATTAATAATTATTATTTCAGCGGGCAAAATACAGCGATTCTTATAATTTCACTTTCATTTTTGTGAACATAAATCAGTTAAACAAATAATAATAGATCCATCCTAAAAATGTGAAGAGAATCCAGTTATTGTGAAACTGACAATCTTACAAATTAGTTTCTGTAAATGACAATTCTTCTTATTCTTCTTCTTATTTATGCTAGAATACAACACCAACACATTTTACTTATAAACTATTCAAGATATTTGTCTGTTAAAACAGTGGCGTTACATATATAAACAAATAAGGAAAAAAAAATTATTTTGAAATATAATTTTTAATTATTTCTTCAGTTTTTTTTAATGAATGGAACATAAATTATATACTCACTATATATATTTGAAGAACATAGTTGAATTTATTTTTTACTGTGCTTTAGTTCGCACGAAAAATATGTTCCCGTATGTATATTTCAAGTTATTTCCTAAACTAAAAGATCAAATTGGACGCTGTAAAGGGCAAATTATATCTACAAAATCTACATTAAGTACTTATGACGATTTATTTCGATAAGGATTAATGTTTTGCAGGTCATAAGTCCACGTAAACAGAACCTAAACATTTTTAATTTTCTTTGTAACATAAATGCAGTCATTGAGGTTTAAATATAAAAGTAAGACATATGGTGGTGCGGAGTTTATTTTAGATATTTTGATTTTACACAATTCTTTATTATATTATATTGTTCAATATTTAACGGTTTAGGCAGGGTATTGCAAAAAACTTGATTTACTATTATCGCCACTGCTTATTCCTTATGTTACCTAACGTAACAAAATATTTACTAAAACCTGGGTAAAGAACATATCTATGAATTAAAAAAAAAAACACATAAATCGGATAAGTAAAGTAAAAATTCATACTAATTTTATTTTCACAGCTTTTATGTCTTGGTTTTTGGAAACAAGTAGTTATTTTTATTAATCTTCAAATCGAGTTCGATCGAATATCTATGAACATTTTAGTCTACGTCAAATTTCCAAATCTTAAACAATAAAGTCGTTAACTTTAAGACGTCAATAACTTATCAAAGACAATTAACAAGAAAGCTAAAATACCATAACGATCTTTGTAAACAAATAAATTACTTGTTTTGACCATATTAATTAATAGAACAACGTATTGTTATTTAATACAGGCCCGTATAACCATACGTAATTGTTAATTAAGCAATACTATATTATACTTCCTATATCAATAAATAACTGCTGAAGCTATGAACTTATATATAGCGACTTGATTGTAGGTGTGAGTGGAATCTCCTATTCATTGTTCCGAAACGAGTTATTGGTTGAAAGAAAAAGTAAAAATCTGCAGTATTAAACATTTTTACATTTTTAACTGAACCGGAAAAAGGAGATCATAATTTTACTAAAATTAAATTAATATAATCGAATAAATTTAATACGGTACGGAACACTAATACGTAAAGTTCGACCCGCATTTGACAAATTTTTGAAATTTATATTTACAAGTATTCCTTTTTAAAAAGGTGTAAAATGAGAATTTTTTTTGAAGAATTATACTTTATAAAATAAATTAAATACTCTAGTTGTTGATTTAACTGTTGGTTACGTTAGGTTAAATGAAAATTGACCCGATTGTGTTAGTTTCGATTTTCACCACTGAATGCGTCGCTACCATCGACGATGCATATCAATTTGGAAAATGTAATTTTGTTCACCCTGTAGATATATAATTATACACCTTGAAATAATTGATAAATGCGACAAATACATTACTGAAACATCTTCAAATTAAGTGACTTAATAAAAAGTCAACGTATAACCAGTTGTAGTATTTTTTTAAACACATTACTTAAAAATGCCACTCGTTTTTTATCTCAATACATTTAAATGTATTTTTTTTACGTACGACCTTTAGAAATATTAAATATTAATTAAATTAATTGATTATTGAATTACTAATGGCAGTTTAAGTATTAATTATTATTTTGAAATTTATGTGAATACAATATTTACCGTGTCTAATTTTTTGTCCTTTTTCTTCAATGTACTGTTTGATTTCTGTTTTGCAATTTGAGTTATTATTGTGAAAGATATGAAAGAAGAAATAAATATAATATTTAATAAAAAATAAATTTAATTTTATAATTGTGGTATCTATATATAAAAATGATTGCATCATAAAATTTAATTTTATTAAGATTGTTATCATTTGATTAAATTGTTTTAAAAAAATACTTTCCAACTTAATTATTTTTTGATGACCTTCTTATACGTTGTAGAATAGGCAGTTAAATTATCCATTCAAAAATGTATTTATAATTTTCTTGCCATTTAACAAGTTTAACCCACCATCCCTCAACCCTAACATAAATATTTTTTTAAATTTCATAGGATAAATAATTAACATATTTTCTATGATAAATAATATTAGTTGTGGGCGGCACACTATTTTACTGTTTTTAAAATAATACTTTAATTTTTCTGCATTTGAACTGTACGATACAACACGGACTTTAAAAATGAAAAAAGTGTGTTTCATTTTTAACCTCTAATTTGGGAAAAAGTGAAACAGGCCTCTAATGGAAAATATTTCTCGAAAAATTAAAAGAAAAGCTACTTTGGCAACTTTGATTTATCTTCTTTGTGGCATATTAATGTGAAATTGTAACTTTAATTAATATCTGAGCTATACAGAAATAAAATTTAATTCACACGTTTTGACATTGGCAAAGGGAGGGGTGACACATCACTTATTAGGCGATTCATATTTTCAGGTCGCTTTAACAAACCTTTAATGACGATGTCAGTTTTTATAATTCTCCTATAAACAAATTAGTTTTTTAGTTGCAAGCTTTTTTTGCTGTTACATATTTACCCCACTCGACCCTATATTATACAAAAGTTGATTTATTTCAGTTATAGATAGTTTAACAATGATATTTATATGGACGCCACTGGATGGACTCCGCGCGTATCTCACTAGAGAGAGATTTCACCCAGGTCACTTTATTGGATCCTGGTCTGTTGCAATAACCTGCTGAAAACTACGCGACCTTGGCTATATAAAAGTTACGCGCGCATCGGTTCACGCCCCCTCCTCTAAAATGCAAATTAGCGCGTTCCGTACTAGTCGTCGCCAATGATCCACACACACACACACACACAGGCGCGGATCTAGGTTTACAATTTGGGGGGTCATGGACTGCAACATGGACAAAAAAGTAAATTGCTTAATTTTCTGAGATTTAGGGGGGGGGGGTCATGTATCCCCTGGATCCGCGCTTGTACAGACACACACACACAGGTGCGGATCTAGGTTTACAATTTGCGGGGGGGGGGGGGGGGGGTCATGGACTGCGACATGTACAAAAAAGTTATTTTAGTGTATTTAATAATTTTTATTTAATTTGCTTAATTTTCTGAGATTTGGGGGGGATGACCCCCCCCCCCCTGGATCCGTGCTTGTACACACACAGGTGCGGATCTAGGTTTACAATTTGGGGGGGGGGAGGTCATGGACTGTGCGACATGGACAAAAAAGTTATTTTAGTGTATTTAATAAGCATTTTTCTATTTAATTTGCTTAATTTTCTGAGATTTGCAGGGGGGGGTTGTACTCCATGACCCCCCCCCCCCTTGATCCGCGCTTGCACACACATACGTGCACGCGTAGACATTCCATAAGATATTTTTATTTGAGAAACAATGGTTAAATGACATCACAGTTGTGTGACACCTTTTTTCGTGTATGTATGTATGTAAGGTAGTGACACCAGTCTTGGCAAGGACGACTCCAGTAATGGCAAATTTTTAATTAAATATACTACATTAGAAATATGTGTTGATATTTGATTACTACCAATTCTGAATATTAATCTATATACATTTAACTGTCTTACAGCGTGATTTGATGACAATCAGTTAATAGGTGTCAAAATGGTGGACATTTATTAATTAATTATTATATTATCATAGCAACTACTTTACATTGTTTCAAATTTGACGATTTTTTCTTTTAACTATATTTTTTGTGTCGTAGTACTTATCATTAGCAAGTGTCCATCACTGCGTGCTCATTACTGGTTTTACTTTATGCATTACTGGAGAAAAAACATTAACAAAATAAAAGGCTTTAATTTTAAAAAAACAAACTTATTTTATTTTTTATTTTTCCCTTTTGAGTGGCATATCTTTGAAATCCATTTCCAGATTTTGATAAAATTTATATGGGACCACCTCGGAAGTATATTCTTTCAAACAAACAAAAATTCAAATGATTAGGTGCATATTTGTCGGAGTTATGCCCAAAAATATAGACAGTCGAATTAAGAACCTCCTCGTGAATTTTAAATTAGGTAAACTTAATTTTAGATATTTATAAATCTTCTTCTGAATAATATTTATTTAGTTTTTCAAACAAGAAGATTAAATTTCAATTCTAACTTTTTTTTAATTTATAAGTTGGCATGCCTTCTTTAGTTTTCCTACTGTTAATCATGGATATCTACAAATAAATCAAATAGTGTCGTAGAGTAGGTAAACCTTGATTAGCATTAATATTAAATTAAAATATTATTTATTTATATTACTATCACGTTTATATTAAGTATTAAATCTTTATTAATAAAACATTACGGTCTGAAAAAGCGAAGAAAATCAAAACAAATAAATCTTGAGATTTTAAAAATATTATCTTATCTATTCAAATTCCAAAACATTTAATTGTGGAGTCAGTTTAATATAATATTTACTTATAATAACACATTACAGCAGGGACAGCCAAACTGTGTGCCACAAAAAATTCTAGGTGTATTTTATTATAATAAGAATTTACGTATTTTTGTTCAAATTACTGAAATATATTAAAAATTTTTTGGGATTTTTATTTGGCGTGCCACTAAATTAATTACCCCCGCCCAGTGTGTCATAAGGTAAAAAAAGTTTGGCAGACACTGCATTACAGTAACGACAATTTTCCTGAATTTATTTATTATAGTTTTAAATTAGATTTAGTTTTTAATTAATTTTATTTGATGATGCCCTTAATAAATTTTAAAAATGTAAAAACTGCAGGTCTCCGAGAAATACAAAAAAATGTTTAGATATATCGTTTATGCTTAAATCGTCGATGCAGTAAAAACGATGTACGATAGAGCAAAAATGAACATAAACAATTTTATAGATAATAAAATTTCCTATCAGAAAGGTACTTGCGGTATGCATCTAAAACTTATAGTACAGGTGTGAGAATCGTTTAAAATTAACTGTTTTTTTTTTGACAGAGGCAAAATGCGACTATCAAAAATTTTGATTAATTGGACTAATATCGAAAAAATTATACAACTAAAAATGGCAACCTAAAAAATGAATTTCCCTTTTGAATATGTTTTTAAATACTTAAATAAAATTCCGGTTACTGAAAGATGTGTAAAAATTAAGGAAAAAATATGTTACAATATTAAAAAGAAAATCATATTTTATATTCTTCTTCAGGAAATAAAAGTAAGAGTATTTTATTTCATTGTATAAATTATGTTAAATATGAAATAATAACTTGGTATTAGCGGAATTTCAGACATCGTTGAGGCTATCTTTGTATTTTATGTGTTTTTTAAACTGACATAAAGTAGTTTTTTAAGTTATGAGTCTAAACTGGTAGCTATATAAGGTATAAGCTGTTAAAACTACTGATTTAAGATTAGAATATGTAGAAGATAAAGGTACCATAGGCGTAGATTAAAAAAAAAATTTTTTAATTCCAAAATTGACGTTTAATTATAAAATTAATAAATAAAAAAAATTACACTTCAAAAAAATTTATGTTTAATAAAAAAAATCTAGAAAACGTCATTTTCAACGGGTAAAACCGTCACTGTAATTATCATTATATATATTTGCATCTCTTAGATCTACATCTTAATAAAAAAATATACATAAATACATATATATAATAATTATAATAAAAATAATATTATATTTATGTTTACTATGTTTCGCTATCAATTTTTTTATACATGTATGTACTACAATATATAATGCATAATTAATAATTCTCATTATTAAGTATTAAGTATTAAATTGAGATAAATCTTTGTAACGGAAGAGAATAAATCTAACCAAGTTTCATTAATATCGGTTCAGTGGTTCATGAGTTATGCGTGTGACTAGGATTCACTCGACAGACAGACACGGAACGAAAAGTGTTTGTCTTGACCTAAAACGGAAAGATCAATTTAAAATTTTGAAATCGGAGAACAATTTTTTTGTTTAATTTTAAAACGATCACAAAGCTTCTCGCATCTTCGATATTGCGATAAAGCAATACCTGACCGCAAAAATTCGGGGGGAAGTGAGAGGGTCATTCCTACGAGATCCTTTTTTATTCAAATTCTGATCATTTTTAAATCAATGCATTTATTGAGGAAATAACCTTATAATATTAATACCACATAAAAAAATATAATTTTCTCAGTATAACTTACAATCTAATATATGTATAAAAAAATGAACATAATCTGGAAAATCGTTCGTTATTTTTATTACAGATCATGCAATGATGACATTTTCAGATCTATAATTATATATATACAAAAGACGCAAAAAACTTGACATTTGAAAGCATTTTGTTAACATGACAATGTTCTAAACTATTTACAATGTAGATGATCTGTTAGTTGACACATGGCATTTTACAATATATAATTATCGGTTGAAAATGGATACCGGATTATTGAGATCACTAAGGAGCGATTCAAGGGTAGATTTAATATCTTTTGTAAGAAGATATGTTGGAATTGTATAGAAGATCGGAGTTGACATTTCAAAATATGGAATGTTCAAAAGTCAAAGAAATTAACTACACAATGTATATAAAAATTATAATATATGTAACCAACGTTGACACTTTTATTAGGTATATTAATTTTAATGGCAATATTAGTGTCTTTATTTCTATTTCTACTTCTCATTTATTTATTTTTGACAAATTTTTTTTTTCATTAATCTTATGTAATAATAATAACTCGAAATTCGATCAATATTTACCTGCCTTAACGGCAACATACACACATGATTTTTTATGTGCACATTTATGGTACAGTACCTAACCTAACCTAACCTTACTTAATTTATTTCAAACTATAACAAAACTTTTTTTAGTTATTTTCGTAAAAATATGTAAAACTAGCTGTTACTCGTGACTTTGTTCGAATGAAATTTAGGTTAGGTAGGAGCTATCACACATAAAACCCATGAAGAATAAGAAGAAGATTAGGTAATACTTGCTTTATGCAAGTATTACCTAACCTAGCTTATCTCTTAAAAAAAATTACATTTTTTATAAAATATTTTTACTAAAAAAAATTGTGATTGAGGGGGAAGGTAGGGGGATGTAAGCGCCATGCATAAAATGACTGTCTAAATAGATTAAACGGTACATAGGTATAGACAAATTTAAATCAAATTAAAAATACAAAAGATACTGGCACCAGTTATGGCCGCTATATACTACTGGCCGATTGTCATCAAATCATGCTGTAAGACAGTTAAATGTATATAGATTAATATTCAGAAATGGCAGTAATCAAATATCAACAAATATTTCTAATTCAATACATTTAATTACTATGGAGTCATATCCAAGACTGCTAGTACCTTATAACAAATCTTTATTATTGGACTAAAACCCCTCCCAGTTACGCCACTGTATGAACTTTATAGAATCCATTAATAAATAAACACATTCCTTATTATTAAGATTCTGGGGGTGTGATCCAAGGAGATAATATCTGTTACCTATTATAGAAAATTTCTGTTGAGTCATAAAACTGAGTGTCGAGTATAGGTCACCCAATGCAATATGCATATATACCTTGTAATGTATCCTGGTCGGCCGTTACGACATATAGATTAAACACAGGGCCGGACTTGTACACTCATCAATTTTGTATTGCTTCCTCGCAATAATATAGTTTGTTATAAAATATTCCCTTACAAAGATTTATCTCAATTTGCCTTAAAAAATCGTCATTTAATTTTTTAAATTGATATTTACTTTGACGTTTGCATAAATTTATATTTAGATTGAAATTGTCAAAATGTTAAAAATATACGAATTAATATTTTTAGTAAAATTGTATAAAAATTAAATGGTTAACCAATGCTAGGCAATTTATCTGAACACAATCGATTTTTATTTAAATTGTTCAGTGGTGAATTTAGCACGAGGAAGCACTGTGGATTTACTTAACAGATGTTTTTATTTTATTTTTATGGTTTTCTAGACATAATTAAGATAAGTATTATTTTTAAACAAAGAGACTTTTTAAATTAATTTTTGACATGATATTTTACAGTGCGCCACTGTAAAAATAAGTCGTAAAAAATCAGTAAAACTTTATTTTAATGACATAATGTTATTCCTAAAATTTCCACAATGAAATATCAATTTCAACATTAAAAAATATTACTGTCTCTTTCTTGTATTTAAGTCGATATTAATAATAATTAAAATACAGTTATTGTAAACTATCATTATATAGATTTAATTAATAAATAAAAACAACTTGTTTGTCTAAACGTCAAAATATTAATAAAGAATAAGTATTCGCAAGCTTTCGATTCACAGAATCATCGTCAGGCTATTAAGGAAGAACAAAATGTGAGAACGATGTCGTTATCTCAACAATATTTATTATATTAATTAATAAATATCATATTTATTTTGATTAGATATATTTTATCTTAATGTAGATATCCAATTGTACAAATTCAGTAATGCATTTATAACTTGAACTGTGGATTGAGAAAAATATTTCATGTAAAAAAGTTCATATAAACATGTGTCCCGAAACTCTTCCTGAGGGAGCTACAGACTCTCAAAGATTTTATCTAAAATTATTTTTTATTTAATATTTTTAGAACCAATTGTGAAAAGGAACAAACAGACAGACAGACAGAGAGAGAAACTTTCGCATTTATAATATTAGTATTGATTAAAATCGTGAATTAAAAAATATATTCGTGATTCAGATATTATTTGCTATTTCGTTTAATTTATTTAATAAATAAATCTTCATTAAGGATGTGCTAAAAGTATTATAGTACAAAATAAATCACATAACATTTATTTCAATTCGAACCTTGTATTATAACAAATTATTTTGATATTAAGCCATTAAACGATTCTAGAATAGAATAAATTTTAAATTAGCCCATGACCGGTGAAAAATGTATAAAACTGAATACATCTTTTGTTTGTAAGATATTTAAATTTATGTGTAACATGATAAAGAATATATTATGTTTTTGCTTTCAATTATTTATGTTTATTAGTGTTAATAATATACATATTATTACATTTAAGTTTATTTGAGCATAACCAATTATTTATTATATTAACGGCCGTTTCTTTTGTTTACAAGTAATAATTTTTATATGTTTTTTTCTTATCAATAATATTTATATGTCAGGTTTTTATAGATGTAAGGAAATAATCGGTTAATTGTGATGTTTAAGGTTTAATTAACATAATGATTTTTTACTAACAGAGCTCCCCGCGGATTCACTCGCGTTCTTTTTTTTCAAATTTTTATTTTTGTATATTTATGTCGAGTATTATATATAAAGAATTTACTCTAGAGCAAAAGCTATGTTAACACTATCTACAAGGTGTCAAATCATAATTAATTTTCTCGGAATTTTGGAGCAGTTGTAATAAATGTATAATAATGTAAATACTTCGAATTTTATGAGTTACACTCGTCGCTTTTGCTCCAAAGTTGTGTATTTATTGACATAAAGTAGTGACACCAGTCTTGGCAAGAACCCCAGTAATGGATTTTTAATTAAATGTACTGAATTAGAAATATGTGTTGATATTTCATTACTACCATTTCTGAATATTAATCTATATACATTTAACTGTCTTACAACATGATTTGATGACAATCGGCCAATAGGTGTCAAAATGGTGGACATTTAAACTAATTATTAGTATAATTTTTTTATTAATTCTTATGTTATCATAGTAACTGCTTTACATTGTTTCGAATGTCATAGTACATATCATTAGCAAGTGCTCATTATTGGTTTTACTTTACCCATTACTGGAGAAAACACATAAACAAAATAAAAAGCTACAATTTAAAAAATAAACTATATTTGCGGACTTTGGTAATTAAATTGATTAAATAAAGAGTTACTTGTTTTATTAGTAACATGAGTTCATGAGAATTACAAAAAACAAACCCATTAATAAAAAAAAACACAATAGCGGCCATAACTGGTGCCTTTACCTTATTTCTTCAATTTAGAAACATAATTTTTCATTATTCCTTCAGTGCATTCACACCTTTTTAAAACTTCATAATCTCCCCCTAGATTGTCACAATACATACTTCTACCAATAAGTGTCTATTAGTCTATCGAGTCCAGACGTATAAGTTTAATAAATAAAGATTAATATGTTTAATTAAATTGAAAAGTGTCTATGGGGTTTATAAACATATATATGGATAGCATTGTATACAAATAACAAATACAAGTGATTTCTCTTTAACTGTGGAATATGTTCAAGTGATTTGTAAAGGTTTAAATCAATGTGGAGTCAAGTATTATGACATCGCACTTGATAGCTCTGATTTACGACTATGAATATTAAATCCGATATACTGGTTTTTGTGCATAACATATTGTTATTGCACATTTGGCCGACTGATCTAATTTATCAAAGAAAATGGGACACGACAATATGGTTATGAATCTTCATAAGGTACTCGTACCTGCGGCAAATAAGGCCCAGGGTGTAAAAAGGCTCATGTAAAAAAAAACACATTTGGATCGGTCTGGATTTTTATATACACATAGAAAAGCTAACTACACACCGACTAGTCTCTCACCGTGATAACTTTTCGGTACCTCTGAGTTTTTTGCTAGAGATGGTGACGAATGCTCAAGTTTATAAAAACAACCAACAAATAATCTTAATTTTTGTTAAAAATTTTTTATGTATTTTCTGTTTTTATTTGTTCAGGTAAATTTATGGTGCAAGTTAATTTCTATTGATTTTAAGTTTTTGCTTTATAAAATAAAATAAGACTACTGTAGTACCTTAGAGATAATAAAACCCACCATATTTAAGATTGGGCATTTTATTATTTATTACAATATATGATCACATATTTTGTTCTAGATTGGTATGTCATTTTTATTTACTAATAGTTCTATAAAAAAATTATCTACAACGAAAAAATAACGTTTAGCAGCTGCTATTGATTATGAATAAAAAATAAATATTAAAATAAAAAATTGTTTATTTATTAGCTATAATTAAGCACATTACGCCAAATGTTGATTAAAACATAGTTCTCATGCAAAATAAAATTATGTTTAATTTAGTTAAGTGACCTTATTATATCACCATAGTTTAATAAGGCCCAAAGTTACTTTTTTTTAAATGTCTTAAAAATGAAAAAATCATTTCAAAAATGTTGATTTTCGTACTTCTTTAGATTAATAATAAACCAATGTTTACCATTAACATATCCTTTTTAATATAAATTACTTATTACCTGAAATATAGCATTTTTAATTAAGGTGCCTCCATGACCTAGTAACAAACAAACAAACAAACAAATCGATGTATTCAGTAATCGCATAACCATTTATTTTTCGAATGGTTTAAGTTTAGCACAACATTGAATTGAATGAATTTTCATAACAAACAAACTAATGTACTGGGTAACCGCATAACCCTTTTACGAGTTGTATAAAAAATGTGGGTTTTCATAATATTGAAAGATCAAGATAGGTGAAACGACGATAAATTTGATGGTGCCATCTGATAAATGTAATAAAAATAAATAAACTTATTTATCTTTGACATAATTATACAAATTAAAACGGTAGCTAAGAAACACGAATAAATTATTTGGTGTCATTGATAAAGTGTAGACAGTGGCGCACTATTATAGGTGTTAGAGGGTCTTGAAATTTGATGCATGAAAATTATCGGTATTAACAAAACTTGGTTTCTTGGTTGGATAATTAAATTTTTAAAAATCATGCTATTTTTTTATAATTTATTAATTACACAGCTACTCAAAATAAAAAGTGCATTGTAGTTGGTCGAGCATAGTCGAAATCCAAATTTTTGGAATTTTTTGACTCCAGTTTTTTTTTTATTCGAATTTTGGGTTGAATTTTTCCAAGTTGGCAAAAAATTCCAAAAATTTTGATTTCGAATATGCTACAATGCTATATAGGTCGCTTTTTTGGCTCCGCACTTTTTTTTATGTAGCTGTATGTCAAACATTAAGAATTTAGAACAAACTCAATTTAAATATTTGTATGCATCAAAAATAACATTGATTTCCTTTCTATATTCTACATATACGTAATTATAAACTATGAAGTAATCAATATATATGATTAAAATGTTCATACAAGGAAGTATTTTCATGAAAAATGAATCGTCTAGGTTATAGTTCACTAAAAAATACCTGTGTCAGATTTTATTCAAAACAGGTATAAACAAATATTAAATATTCATATTAAATTATAGAATATGTACATACATTTGAAATATTTTCAATTAAAATAATTAAATGTCCTTTCAACACATACAAGGAAGATTTATTGATGTTGAAATAATCAGTAAATGCTCCTTTCCAATCTAAAAAACACCTCCTTATTTCAGGGCCATTACATTTGGTATTTCAGTGTTTGATTCCAGACAGAAAACTAAGGAAAATTAATGGGTACTGGTTTTTTCCTCCAGTCTTGTCGGATGTAATTTGAAATTGACATATTTCAAAAATATATCAGACAGTCATTGAAGTTTTATTAGGGGCAATTAATTAGGATTTTTGCATAAATATAGTTTTTGTTTTAAAAACATGTGTTAAAAAATGTGTAAGCTATTAAAATGTTTTATAGATATTTTTTTACTATATGATGATGTTAAAATTCAATTTTGTTTCATTGTATTTTTAATGCATTTTGTATTTTCCTTTATATGTTCTTAAAAAGTATGTAGTTGATATGAATTAAACTATTTTTCTTAGGAATTTACGCGTTATGTAATAGGGGTAGTGGCGAGGCGTGAAATTTTTAAAAGGGAAGCATATTTTGTCAATCCTCCCCCTCCTATTAACAAAAAAAACGTTATGAAACAGCTTTAATATATAGTATATATTTAATATATAGTAACTAAATGATTCTACGTCTTATTTTCTTGTATTTTAGTCGATATTTGTATGACGAGTTGAAGTTCACTGCAGGAAATTTTACTAAAAAATTTCGAATTTTTGATTTCGTTAAAAGTATGTTTATTGTATAGAAAATGACGTGGAAAGTTGTTTGTTTCAAACCGCAGGTCTGTATCTCAAACCGTTCTCGAGATATAGCCTCTCAAAGTTTTAGTTTTTTCAAATTTTTGGAGAAAAAAGGCCATAACTTTTGAACGTGTGGTCGGAGTTGATTTTAGTTGACGGATTTGAAATCAGCGTGTCAAAATCTATATAATGACATGCATAATACTTTAAAATCCAACAAAAAAAATTTGGTAAAAAATCGATATTTTTTTAAGGTATACCCCTTTGAATTTTTTCGATTTTTCACGAAAAATTTTTTTTCTAGTTTTAAGATATTATACATGTCATTATATAGATTTTGACACGCTGATTCCAAATCCGTCAACTAAAATCAATTCCGATCACACGTTCAAAAGTAATGGCCATTTTTCTTCAAAAATTTGAAAAAACTAAAACTTTGAGAGACTATATCTCGAGAACGGTTTGAGATACAGACCTGCGGTTTGAAACAAACAACTTTTCACGTCATTTTCTATACAATAAACATACTTTTAACGAAATTAAAAATTCAAAATTTTTTAGTGAAATTTCCTTCAACTCGTCATACAAATATCGATTAAAATACAAGAAAATGAGACGTAGAGGTATTATAGATTTATAATTTAACGTGTAAATTAATATTAAATGTTATTTTTATGACTTTTGGTTAAAATGTTTGGGTTGCGCATAAAGATGAATATTCTAATAATATTTTTAAATTATTTATTAACTGAAAACACAGATTTGTATTAATTTACCCATAACAAAAGAGAAGCACTGCTTCCCCTGTTTCCACTGAATAGGGGGGGGGGGGGTCAATGGCTATTCTGTCTTGAAATAATTAATTTTATGACTAATATGTAGAAAAACCTAATAACATCAAAATTACTAAAAGGCAGTAAAAAAAAGTTTATTGCCTTTTACCTAAGCACGGCAGAATTATCTACATGAGGGGAGGGGGAGTCTAAAAGTTCTAAAAAAAAGTGTAATGTGGTTTATCGACGTTCCCTTACGCTAATAGAGTAAAATGTCTCTAATAAAAAAAATTTAATCGAGCTCTTTGTTTCGGAGATATATTTAAATTTTATTAGGACAGAAAAATATTTAAAAATGGCCTTCGTTTGAGCTCTCTAAATTTTCGAAAATAGTATACATGGTCCTTCAAATCTGTATTATATAATTACATGTATTTAATCAAATATTGAAAATTTTATTAATATTTACATAGCCTACACGTAATGCGTAGACTACATTTTATAAATTCACATCATATCACTGTTAATTAATTCAATAGTTTTCTACGACAAAGTAAACAATTTTTATGTTTATTTATAAAAACCCGAGAACGAAAATATTTGATTTATGACTCACCACATTTAAAAAATTTAGGAGAAGAATAAGAAGAAAACTAACGCATGTAAATCAAACACACCTTAATTACAATATTAAGTAATGTATGCACTTTATTATGTCACTTGACACTGAGGGAACAATAAAAAAAAACATATTGAATAAGCGCTATTTATCTATGATTTTAATATCTGTCATTGTAATAATTGCCCAACGAATTATACAAAATATCAATAACTAATTCATGGTCATAGACATAGAGAATGGACCACGCATCTAACTCGAGAGCAGAGTCGTGTCAAAAGAAAGAGATGGAAACAGGTTTGGAATATACTTGTCCTTTTTTAAACAGGAGTGTAACTATTTCATTCTTGGCCCCGAACAGCGATTCCCAAACTGGGAGGCATGAAAAGTTTAACAAACATTTAGGTATAATTATTCGATAAAAAGATTAATAAATTCTGATAGTGTAGGAAAAATCTAGCTATGGATTAAACCAGGAGTTCCCAACAAAATGTTCGCGGGCACCATGGTGCTCTAAAGTACAAAACAACTGAAGGGAAAATAATTCTTCTTTTTAAGGTTCCGAAAAAACTTAAAACTTTAATCTCACTTTGTCGTCCGTCCTTTTCAGTTACTGAATAAACCAAATGATGCCCTCTAGTAAAATATGCAAACATATTTCAGGTAAGGGGGCGCTAAGAAGCTAAAACTAGATAAAGGAATTTGACTCACTTTCTTATTTTTTTCTAAATCAAAAATGGCGCATGCAGGGGGCTTTAAAACAAATTTTAAAAAAAATTGTATACCAAGGCGTAAGTGGTTCCAAACAATCTACGTAGTAGGTACTTCGGAACCCTTATGGCATACACTCGTATAGTTATGTCTTGACCGATTTTTTTCTTATTGTTAGTTATCAACTGTCATTCATATTTTTTTATAGACACGTCACTGAAATTGCGTATCAATTAACGTTGGACCTTTTCAACTCGCGGGGTCAGATACTGTCATCAGAGTTTTTTATAAAGTACTCTGGGTACCCTTCATTGTTAGCACGTTTTTTAATCGTTAGCTAACTCTTGACAGTATAACGATTTGTTATGAATACATATTTTGGCACCAATCGATGTCTACAATCATTTTTTTTATATTTAATTAATATTTTATTAGCCCAGCGGTCGCTAAACTGTTAATTGTGACAGTATTTTTGGTAGCTTTTAAATTATATTTTTTTCAACTAACGAAATTTTCTTATTTTTTCACGTATAATTAATTTTTGAATTGTGACAGTGTTTTTGGTAGCTTTTAAAAAAAAATGTAATTTTCTTATTATTAAATTTATAAAACCAAAATAGGTAATAAAACAAATATGATACCCCTGCCCTTCAAAGAGCGTTTTTCCACACAGCGACAAATCGGTAGTGTGTAGAAAAACGCTCAAACCTTTCTTATATCTGATAAAAAGCTAAAATTTCTAGATAAAAAACTTTTTATTTAGATATGAAAATTTTCAAGTTGAAAAAAATATTTTTATAGATTTTATAAATAATTCGAATCGCCATTACTAATGTTGTGGTACCTCTGGTTTACACAAACATGCCAAATATGTGTCGTAGGAATTCTTCACATGTCCACGTTATGTATTATGTAGTACTACACAATATGTGAAATTATTAAGAAACTGAAGTATGTCTTTTTCAAGGTTGTACATTTTATATCTTGTCAATGATGTTTACAAATATTTGTTTATTAGTTTCTTATCTATGCATTCGATCGGCACACAAGTCAAAAAATTCGCATCGAAAAAAATTCACAGTGAACTTTGACATCGTATTACAAATTGAAATGAATTTTATGTTTGAAATGTATAAATTATGGTATTTACTCCAAGTCAACTTTATTTTCAAGTAGGCAGTGTGATTATTACACTTGTGATTACATAATAACAACTTTTTCAGGTATTTCTGGTATGCGAGATATATTATTTATTTATACAGTTATTTTTTGTTTATTTCTTAAAATGTGGTTGTTTATTTCCTAAAATATCAAAATATTTCGTTATGACGTGCATTTTATGCTTCTATTAAATTAAATAGATAACTTTGCAAAAGAAAACTACTTTAAAATATCCCTAAAAATACTATAATTAAATTTTACAGTTTTTGGAGTCGGTTTTATTTTTTTATTTCTTAAAAAGTTTTTTTATTGGCTTAGAACCGATTTCAAAAAAAAATGTAATGCTCTACAAAAAATATTCTATAAAATTTTCACGTAACATGTATCGTTCTTGAGATATCTTGAAAAAATAAATATTTTGGGGTGTCACCCCTCCCTCTTACACACGATTTTGATGATTTTGAAATGAGACCGTCCTCAAGCCAGACTCAACCATCCGACCAAGTTTCAATAATATCGGTTCAGTAGTTCATTAGTTATGCGTGTGACAAGGATTCAGGGGACAGACAGACGGACACACGGACGGACAGACAGACAGACACGGAACGAAAAGTGTTTGCGTTGACGTGAAACGGATAAATCAATTTAAAATTTTGAAATCGGAGAACATTTTTTTTGTCTCAATCTGAAACGATCACATAGCTTCTCGTATCTTCGATATTGCGAGGAAGCAATATTTATTGTCGAATTTAAAACCTTTTGAAGTCGGTTAAAAATAGTGGGGAGTTGACCGTATAGTTTTTCAATTTAATCGATAAATTTTACAAATTTAAAACGAGTGCAATTATGGTATTTTATTTAAAATAATGATATTCATATTTTTTAACTCATTCTAAAACCTTATCAATAAGGATCTAGTGGCAGACATATTCTTCTTTTTTTTCATTTATAATATTTAATTGATTTGTATACGCCGAATATTTTTGATTGATTATATACCACTAATTTATAAAAGACTGCAGATAATTAAAAATACAAGTTATATAATATTTGAATGCTCATTATCTGCTGCAACGAATATTAAATCGATAATTATAATTGATAATAATTACAACTTGTGTATGGGAACCAAATGATTGATCGATGATTATTACAAATTAAGAATTTCATTTGTCATTAGATTTCTATACTTACACAACTCGAATCATATCTTTATTATTATTTTTATGATTGATATATAGAAGGTAAACGTGCTTGAATTCCAATGAAAATATTATTTAAATGACAAAAATAAATATTTTTATAAGCAACCAAACTGCGGCTGCACACGCGTTATATTTGTTCTTATCAAAATTTATTACAAATGGACTCAACACAGTGGCGTAGATTGTGGGGGGATCAAGGGGATCAATCCCCCCCCCCCTATGAGTCTACTTCATGATAAAACTCAGACATTTTTTAGTATGAACAAAATCAACTTTTTTAAAATTGCAATAGTTAGTACGAAAAAAGTCTAATAGAATTTTATTTTCAACGTTTTTTTATATTTTTTATTATACATACATGAAATGTACTGTATAATAAAATATAGTAATCATAAAAAAAATCGAACTCGAAATTTTAACAGAATTACACGTATTGAGGGCCCCTGAACCAAAAATATGAGATTCAAGACTAAGTCATATCCCCCCCCCCCCATTTGGAAAACATAACCCCGAGAATTTTCGGTCCCGTAGCTTAGAACTTATAAGAATTCTACTGTATTTAAATAAAAAACTGGGTGTATGTACTTAGAGGTTGAAAAGTTTTTGACCTAACAATGAATAAACGATTTTATTCTTCGATATAATCTCCATCTAGAGTAATACACTTGTTCCAACAATTTCAAAACAATCATAAAATAAATACACCCATTTTTTTCGGTCGAGGAGTATGGGCTGTGCGTTGATGAGTCAGTCAATCTTTAGTTGAAAAATTCGTCTCTGAATAAATGAATAGCATGTTGTATGATTAAATCACAAGATTTCTTCAACTCTATAGGTATTGCATATGTGTGTGGTATACAGGGCCGGATTAAGAAAGCGCGGGGCCCGTAGCAAATGTTATAAAGAGGCCCTTGGCATTGGCGTCGGGGGAGGGGGGGGGGGGGGAAGTCTGGGTATCAACGATTGAAAAAAATTCTATATGGACTGGATAATGAGAATTTTTATAAATAATGGAAAGCATAATATACATTAAAAACTGATGACCTTTTTTTTTTGGTCATACCGATTGAAATTTTAGATTTTATGAATTAAAAAGTTTGGAGTACATAAAAATAAAAACTTGAAGAGCTTTTTTTTTTTAGTCGCGTTACTCATTTTTTGTTTCTCTTTTTTTAATATACTATATTAAACTAAAAAAATCAGATATTTTTCCGGAAAGTCGCGGGGCCCGTAGCATTTGCTACTCCTGCTACGTTGTTAATCCGGCCCTGGTGGTATATACATATGTATGTATAGGTTCTATTTGTACAATCTTAATTTAAAATGCACATTCCCATGTCTAATTACAGGCACTGGCATTTATCATTTAACTTGTGTATATAAATATTCACAACATATTAATTGACAAGCAGATGTAATGATGACACATTGAAATATTGATATGTCGTTTTAATTATGATGTATCATTGTATCTATTGTAAAATAATGCTATTGAATTGATTTTATATCGATGAGGTACCAAATTTTTAATTTTAATTAATGAAAAATGTATTAAAGACATTTTGCATATTTTACAAAATTTGAATGCATGTATAGAACACGAAATTAACATTGAATTTAAAAAATCCATTTGAAAAACTGTTAAATTTAATTATTATATATTTTTTAGTGTTTTGCTTCCTCGCAATATCGAAGATACGAGAAGCTTTGTGATCGTTTTAGATTGAGACAAAATTTTTTTTAAATTGATCTTTCCGTTTCACGTCAAGACAAACACTTTTCATTCCGTGTCTGTCTGTCTGTCCGTCCGTCTCATGAATCCTTGTCACACGCATAACTCATGAACCACTGAACCGATATTATTGAAACTTGGTTGGATGGTTGGGTCTGGCTTGAGGACGGTCCCATTTCAAATTGTGTGTATGGGGGAGGGGTGACATGTTACGTGAAAATTTTATAGAATATTTTTTGTAGAGCATTAAATTTCCTATAATATGGGTCTACAACGTTTGTTGTAAAATATTCCCTTACAAAGATTTATCTCAATTTATTTTAATAATCGTGTTTTGTTTTTCTAAATTGGACATATTAAATGTTATTTTGACGTTTGCACAACTTTAAATTTAGATTGAAATTGTCAAAAATTTAAAAATATACGAAAAAATAATCAGGTGCGTCTTAAAAAAAATTCGAACTAATATTTTTTAGTAATATTATATTATCGGTTTTTATTTAAATTGTTCAATAATTAAATACCTTTGGTGAATTTAGCACGAGGAAGCACTGTGCATTTACTTGACAGTGTTTTGTTTTTCTAAATTGGACATATTAAATGTTATTTTGATGTTTGCATAACTTTAAATTTAAATTGAAATTGTCAAAAAATTAAAAATATACGAAAAAATAATCAGGTGCGTCTTAAAAAAAATTTCGAACTAATATTTTTTAGTAATATTTTATTATATACATATACTTATAATGCTAAGTAATTTATCTAAGCACTTTTTCGGTTTTTATTTTGAATCGTTCAATAATTAAATACCTTTGGTGAATTTAGCACGAGGAAGCACTATGCATTTACTTGACAGTTTTTTTATGTATTTTGAAAAGGAGAGTCCTAGACCCAGATGGGTTAATCCAGTATTACTACATACATATATGTGTATTGTGTATACAATATACAATGTACATTAGATATTATAATATGTATATTATTAACTCGTTGTCAAGGTGACGCCATTTATAGGTGCTTGAAAACCGTTGACGTGCGTAAGATCTCGCACTCCTTTGTATATCAGTTTCATTTTCTAGCCAGGGGTGAGAAAATTATTGTTTATTAACATATTTTAAACATATTCAACTGTAACTCAAAAAATGTTTGTTCAACTCTGGCAGTTATGGACATTAGAGACAGGGCCGTACCTACCACCAGGGCAGCCGAAGCGGTGCCCCGGGGCCCTCGAACAATTAGGGTATTTCTTTTTTATGAAATCGGAATAAAAAAATATTTTTCAAAAACAAAAACTTCCAGTTTGAAAACATTTATATAACTATCTTTAATGCCATCGCAAAGTACATTAATAAATCTACAAAAAAATAATGTCCCTCTACCATATGTTGCCCACAAGTTAAATGTGTTTTTTAGCCGTTTTGAATAAAATTTTGAATTGGAACTTGGCACCCACATATTTATAATCATAAGGAATACATTTTTATTAAAATCTATTCACTAATGATCGTTATAACAAAATGCTAATGTTTTTTTTTCTTTATGTAAGTAATAAAATTTTAAGATTTTAAAATATTTAGTTTTATAGGGAAATTCATACCGAAAAAATAGCATTTTTCGTGTTCCGTGAAAAATAGTCTTTAGTCACATGCATATATATAAAAATTATTCAACAAATTTATAAGGAACCTCTCGATCACTTGCTGTCTCGGGGCCCCAGAGCCTCTAGTTACGGCCCTGTTTAGAGCTCCTACCCAACCTAAACCTTCCTCGTAAAACACTATATCCATTAATGAAAACCGGAATAAAATCCGTTCAGCAATTACTGGAAAAATCGTGCACAGACAGAGACGTGATGGGGTATTTTGTTTTACACTATGTATAGATTTATTAATTAATAATCATTAAGAAAATCGTACACAGACAGATAGACAAACGCGGGGAGGTACTTTGTTTTACACTATGTATAGATTTGTTAATTAATAATCACCCTATAGTTGTAGCTTTTCATGCCTCATTTATTTCAGTGATTAAGTATAATATTTTCCCGGTCGTTTTGCGATGTTCTATAATTATCCACTCAGTCGATAATTGGTATTCGATGTGCATTAAATCTGCAATGCACTTAACATATAACCTGTTGGTGCATTAACTCGCGCGGGAACCGCCTCACTGTATCATACTTTACTTTACTTACGGCTTAAGCGTATATACAGTGCAACCTCGATATAACAAAATATCACGTATGTTTTTTTTGTATTGGTGTATTTTCACACGCTATACATATAGCACATTAAAAGAAGAAATATATTTACATTAAATTGACTTGGGTCAAGAAATTCTTGTTTTATATACAGGGTGTTCCGGTTTGGGATACAGATATTTTAAGAGCTAATTCCTTGCCTCATTGTGAGTAAAAAATTGTACGGGAAGGGGGGGTCTATCTTCAACACCCTCTGAGCTACAGGGTGTTTTAAAACTTCCTTCAGAGTAGTACTTACAAACAAAGTTTATCTCATAACTTCCAAAGTAACGTAACTAGAGCAAATTTTATAGGTAATTAACTAACGTATTTTTCAGTATTAGCGTTATTGCTAGCCGTGTTTCCAGTTCAGTTTAAATGTTATTTTGAGGTTTGCATAAATTTAGAATTAGATTGTAATTGTCAAAAAATTAAAAATATATGAAAAAATAATCAGGTAAAATTGTGTAAAAATTAAACGGTTAATTTAGCACGAGGAAGCACTGTGCATTTACTTGGCAGATGTTTTTTTTACATTCGTTGTAAATCATCCTGTATATCTGTGTGTATGGTTAGGTTAGGTAAGTTAATTTATATTTTTAATTACGCTACAGGAAGGAAGAAATTAGTTAGAACGGAAATTCTCATAGTACCTATATGAAAAACAGTAAAAAGTAATATCAACAAAAATCCGATTTTAAGAAACGTGTGTTTGTGTGATCGTCAATTATCCCGCGGCTAAATCGCGGGTGCCTTGACGCAGCCTTGCGTTACGTAAGGCACTAGTTAGTTGAGAAACAACCGGATGTTTACAGCGATGTTCTTTTGTTAAATGGCGTCCGTCTCGAGAGTGAGCCCGCTCCGTGATGAATCAACGGAGAATTTTCCTTTTGCGACACGCGTTACGAAAATTGTATACGTTTTATTATATATCTTTCGTTTTTTACTTCATAACTGGTTTGAAACTGAAGTAAATACACGTGCAATGGGACCAATCAAAATGTTTACTTACCTTTTACCCCCTCATTGTAAGAGTTCTTCCAACTCGAATCGATTTCTGAATTTTTTTATACTTTTCTAAAAATAATACATATAAATGAATTTAGCGATGCTGTCATAACTCTTACTCGAGTGTCTCTATTAGAGGTGTACCGGAATTCACGTCTAATTATATTTTATATTTTAAATATAAATACATAGATTATTATCTTAAATTAATATAGCATTTTTCTATATGGTATTTCTTTAAGAAAATACACTGAACTCCAAAATTATTTTTTTTCAATATCTGTATCTCCGCAAAAATGGTCGTAGAACAGTTTAAAAAAAACACTTTTAAAGCTTGAACGTTCTAGTTTTTGAATCTTTTATTAAAAATATTATTATTCTTAAGGATAACATCTTTTTTCGAAGATGAAAAAAATTTCAAAAACGTATATCAATTTTGAGAGGCTCTACAGGACTTTAAAAAAAAATTTTGGTCAAATCAAACAAAGAATGTTTGTAGATCAGACTTTTTTCTTTAATTTACTTTTTTTTATATTGTTCTACGACCATTTTTGACCAAGTTATTTGCAATTAAGTTTCTAGTTTCTATACCATCATGTGAGTAACGTATTTAATTATTAATTGGACACTGAAAAATATCAATGCATATTACGTGAAAACTGTTTTTTTTTTAAATATTATAAAATAAAAATTTTATATAATAAAAAACCCGCGTATGAAAATTTTGACAATCACTGATTCACGATGGTGGGTTTCCATTACTCCCGTACAAATGTCATCAAGGCAGTTCGGCGTCACGTAACAGCGATCTGCGATGGACATTAAATAAGCCATGTGCAACATTAATTACTTATTACATACATATATATATATATATCTACCTGGTACCTACACATACATATAATATAAGATATAATATTTATTGACATTCCGATATGCAGTTCAGAAAAAAAAAACAATAAACTAATTCGTACTTTCTTATATTACAAGGAAGTATAGTAATTATAGAAAATTTTCAAATCTTTTCCTGGATTTCTTTTGGCCGTTATAACCATTATAATTTCGCTCTGTCTATAAAAATGTTATACCCTATTAAAATGAAATTTGGTATACGGACCCAAAAACATGTGATGATATTTTTTTTCTCTCTGTCTGTTTGTTACCTTTTCACGGATAAACCACTAAACCGATCTTAATGAAATTTGGCAGAGAGATAGCTTACATCCTGAGGAAGGTTTAGGCTATTTTGTATCCCAAGAAATGTATTAAGGT
The DNA here is from genome assembly GCA_961205875.1 of Sialis fuliginosa. NCBI lineage: Eukaryota > Metazoa > Arthropoda > Insecta > Megaloptera > Sialidae > Sialis > Sialis fuliginosa. The sequence continues at coordinate 18,414,979 of OY540818.1, read as the reverse complement.
GCAGTGGAGTAAGTGCAGACCGGTTTTTGCATAGTTGGACTTTGAACCCCCATATATTTTCAATCTGTTATATAAATACTTAATATTTTCAGTATCAAATGATTGTGCAGTTATTACTGACTAGTTTAAATTGAATAGGACGCCAATTTTCTTTGTATATTTGCATTATGATAGGAAATTGTAAAAAATGTCAACTACAGTGCACTTGCCCCATTTTCGGGGCAAGTGCATTACCGGTAGTTAAAAACGCTTTAAGTAAGAGCAGAATTGTGAATACGCCTAGTATAAAATGCTTTTTACCGCATCAAGATACGTTGTTTAGTTTTGGAGTAGTGAACTTTTTAAACAAGTTGGTATTAACTTTTAGTAGTTCACTACATATTAGCTATTACAATTTCACTCGTATTATAATAAAAAGAATCCGTTTCTGCACTTACCCCACTGCACCTTAGATAAAAAAATAAATAAAATAAATGCGAAACAAATAACAGCTAATATCAAATATATTTCTTATGTTTATTGCTTTCGGATATTTAATTTGAAGCATCCACCAGATATTTTAATTTTTACACTATAAATATTTTTGACATCACTTTCAAATAATTTGCATACAGTTGTATTTATTGTATTTACCGTTATTTGTAATAAAATTTGGTATTGTCGTTATATTAACATATAATATACAAATTTAATTGTATATTATTATACAAATTTGTTTATTTTTCAAATGTAGCTATTAGCTATTAATTATTTTTCCTGGTTAAAACAATGTGCTAATTGAAGAATTAAATAACTAATTTGCATTGTAATAGTTGTGGATATAAAAGGTTAATAACCACATAATATAATACGTAAATAAAATAAATGATTGAATCTTTAAGGCTTTCGCGCTGATCTAGATATAAATATGCACTATTAGCTGTTTCAATATGTCACCTTTTATGGAGTTCAGGAACAGTATTTTATTTATTAAACACGATATTAAGTTACTATTAATAAATTTCATGTTGGATACAGATGGCAACATAAAAAAATTCTTATGCCCCATAGAGTACCAACCTTAACTAGAATACTGTCAAAATTTCATGACATTTCATGTAGGGTCAATTGGGGTAAAAGTGAAACAAAATACAAATCTTTCATGTTTTTTGATAGATACAAATTCATACTTTAATGATTTCTACTAGATGCGCTTATGAATAACCATTTTAAATACTTACGTCATTTGAACTGTATGGACTTTAAAAATGAAAAAAGTGTTTCATTTTTAACCTCTAATTTGGGAAAAAGTGAAACAGGCCTCTAATGGAAAATATTTCTCGAAAAATTAAAAGAAAAGCTATAAAGGCAACTTTGATTTATCTTCTTTGTGGCATATCAATATGAAATTGGAACTTTAATTAATATCTGAGCTATACAGAAAGTTATGTGCAAAGAATTAAAATTTAATTCACACGTTTTGACATTGACAAAGGGAGGGGTGACACATCACTTATTAGGCGATTCATATTTTCAGGTCACTTTAACAAACCTTTAATGATGATATCAGTTTTTATAATTCTCCTATAAACAAATTAATTTTTTAGTTGCAAGCTTGTTTCACTTTTACTCCATTTTTTTGGTGTTACATATTTACCCCGCTCGACCTTATTCTTATTCAAGTTACAGCCTTCGAAATGTTAATTATTAACAATTATTTTGGAAAATACGTCAACTAAACACATTTATTATATTTTCTATAACTTATCCTTTTTCTCGATGTTTATAAATTAAATCTTAATATATAATATAGATGAACGATTTTTATAATCACCTGTATATATCCGTATGTACATAATGTAATTTATAATATATTTAGCAGAATCTATTAAAATATGCATAATTCAATAGTAAATATCAGCCGCCCACAACAGGAAGTATGCCCGTTTGATTTACACCAGTACAGGTTTACTTCAATAAATTAAATAGCATTGTCAATTATTATTGCTTCTTCTCTGTAGATGCATAACAATTTCAATATTATATACACGCATATGCTTTCTAATTAGAGGAAAATAATAATAGTTATTGAAGCAGGTATGATATCATTAGAAAAGTTTTTTTGGGTGTATAAATGTATATAAGGTAAATACACCAGTTATGGCCGCAATAAGATATTATGTTACTAATAAAACAAGTAACTCTTTATTTAATCAATTTAATTACCAAAGTCAAATATAGTTTTTTTTAATTAGACTTATTTTGTTTATGTGTTTTCTCCAGTTATGGATAAAGTAAAACCAGTAATGAGCACGTAGTGATGGACACTTGCTAATGATAAGTACTACGACGCAAAAGATATAAAAGAGTCAAATTTGAAACAATGTAAAGCAGTTGCTATGATAATATAATAATGAATAAATAAATTAGACTAATAATTAGTTTAAATGTCTACCATTTTGACACCTATTGGTTGATTGTCATCAAATCACGCTGTAAGACAGTTAAATGTATATACATAGGTCAATATTCAGAAATGGTAGATATTAAATAAACACTAATTTTTGGTAACATTTTTGGAATGTTGTAGCTCCCTCACGAAGAATTTTCGTACACAGGTTCACATAAAGTTTTTTGCTTAGAATTACATCCTCGATCTACTGTTATTTTTTTTACTCTAGTTGTAGTAAATCATCCTGTATATAGAAACGTTTTTGGGTGTATGTTTTTTTTCGCAATTATATTTTGAATGGGTATAATATGTATGAAGATAATTAATTAATATTGTCTGTAAGGTTTGAAGATAATTTAGTTGTTTTAACACGTTGTCTATCGGATATTTATTGGTAATTTGATACTCTTGCTTCCTAGATATATGTACCTACCTTTACATAGCGCTTTTATTCCGGTTTAACTATACCCGATGTAATAAAACCGTTTCAAGTGGTGGTGTTTACACATACGAGAATAAGTGACGTCAGCTGGAATTATAATTCCGATTTGAAATACGCTATAAGTTTGATGGTGTACCAACAAGAAATCTAAAAAAAAATTCGTCTCTTTTATGTCCCACAAATCACGTTTCTTTTGTTTTCCATCTCTCAAAGATTTTTAACATTTTTTTTATTTCGTCAAGCGTATTTGATTTTTTACATTGAAAAATGTATTTTTTCAAAAATTTCCTGATTAACTCAATGGGGATTTTAATTTTGGTAAAGACAGCTCTAAAATATATCGGCTAAGCGCAGTAGTGATAAAATGTTGGATACTACTGACTTAACTCTTTTAAATATAAACAGCAGTATTTTCGTGACCTTTAGAGTACATTAAATATAAATTCAATTAATACGAATCAACTTTTCTAACCGCGGGTAAAGAATTAGTGGTTAACACTTTCTTTTGTATTATTAAGAAATACACATTAATATTGCATAAATTAATAAAATCGATTAGTTATATTAAGTCATCATTCCATTAGACCAGGGGTATACAAATATACCACCCAACGTGAAACAATTTAAAAAAATAATAGGTATTCATCATATTTCTAATAATATTTCATTGTCTTTGTATGTCTTTAGTGCTAGTGCTCAGCTTTTTGTAGAGTAGCGTGATGATACATGTCCCAACTAACTATAGGGATTTAAGATTTCCAACAATGAAAATCCCATCAAAATCGGTTCAGTATATTTTCAGTTAAATCGAAACAAATAAAACCTTCAAATACTACATAGTACTAGTGCTCAGCTTCTTGAGGGAGTAGTGTGATAATATATATACTTAACTAATTATAGGGTCTTAAGCTTACCAACAATGAAAATCCCATCAAAATCGGTTTAGTATATTTTCAGTTAAATCGAAACAAATAAAGCCTTCAAATACTAGTACTAGTGCTCAGCTCCTTGAGGGAGTAGTGTGATAATATATATATATATATACTTAACTAATGATAGTGTCTTAAACTTTCCGATAATGAAAACCCCATCAAAATCGGTTCAGTATATTTTCAGTTAAATCGAAACAAATAAAGCCTTCAAATACTAGTACTAGTGCTCAGCTCCTTGAGGGAGTAGTGTGATAATATATATACTTAACTAATTATAGTGTCTTAAGCTTTCCGATAATGAAAACCCCATCAAAATCGGTTGAGTTAAATCGAAACAGACAAAACCTTTAAATTTATTAAAATTATATAAAATATAATGTTTGACATCCCTGCTGTAAACGATATATTAATAAAAATAAAATGCCCATTCTTGCGTGAATAATTTATAAATAAAGACGACCACATTGTGGTTATAATGGTTTTGGAAGAACTCGCTTTGTGACGTCTTCAGGTTGGTATTATTGGATCGAACAGGATCTTGGATTAAATAAATAATACAATATAATGTGCAATTGGTATTTATTTAATGACTATTTCAGTTTTTGTTTAATATATATTCGTTTTGATTTTTAACGACAGACAGACGGACAGAAAAGAATTAGCTAATATGGTTTCCATTTTCACAAAATCCTAAAAAAGACTCGAGTTTCTTAACGTGGAAAATGTGTTAAGAAGATTTTCTTTAATTACTAAATATTAAAATTAAAATGGATTTAGGTTGAATCTTCATTTCCTTATTTTGAAATTATATGTTTCACAATTAAAAAATCTGGTTGTTAAGTATAATTATTACACCATTTTTATCAACTATTACGATTTTTAAGTAATATTAAGAATACTTATCATTAATTAACCATAATTTATAATTGGAGTAAAAAACTATAAGTACTTAATTTGTTTGTTCCTATTTCTTATTTTATTTCGTTATTATTTTATCATAAAAATATGTATCTAATTAAAATTTCGGTTCATTTTTATATGTAGAGATATTAAACAAATTTTATGTGTTTTCTTTGTTAAATTTCTAGATACCTTAAGGGGGCAGACCTAGTTTTTTAAGATTTTTTTTGGCCACGCATTAAAATAATTAATAACAAATGTTTTTCCACTTGAAAGATATGTATTTACAGAAAACATTGTAATTTTTTTATTGCAAAATATTAAAAAATAAGGGGGATACAGCAAATTTGGGAGGGGTCCAAAAAAAAGTGTTTTGCCATGATCTGCTGCTCGTCACTAGATCATCAGAAATAAAAAAAATAAAAAAGGATCATTAGCTAATGACATAATGCTCCGGATGGACGAAGGGATTTGAAAAATTTTGAATTTTCACTAAAATTTCGTCTATGGACAGGACATTTGTCTGAAATTTTCAGAGAATACTTTTGAAATATTCTACTTTCAGAATTAATGCCTTTTTATGGTTGCCCTACGAACACAAAGTGTATCGTGTGAAACAGCACTAATTCTACGAGCACATTGCATAGTGCCCATGTTTCGGCGCGCTATATGAAGATCCGGTTAGTCTGTCTAAGGTCAAGGACATAAATATGGAAATTTTTCAAATTTTGTTTACAGAAAATCATCTATTTTTAGTGTATTTTACAGTGGGTAGATTTTTGATATATATAGACACATGCACAAAGAGCCAAATAAGTAGATTTATGGCTTAAAAAACAGCTACCCAAGACGTAATTGATATAGATGATATATCATTTATCAAATTGACTAACATTTAGATAATTTTTCTAACCTTATACCTTTACCTGTGAATTATGGGGTATATCAATTTTATTATGTAAATATTACATATATTTACATATGTAAACATGATTTTTTCTTTGTCTGTATTCTTAGTTTTCAAATTATTATTACAGATTAGATTAGATACTGCACCAGTCTTGGAACATTCCCCAGAGTTGGGATCTTGTTTAATTAAAATTTGCTAGCTAGCAATTACATTCAAATGGGGTATTAATTCTGTATTAGTATCTATGGATTAGTTATGGAATTTAGAGCAGTGACACTTTAACTAATTGTAACACAGTTGGCATCTTTGACCGTACAAAATAATTTTCATAATATCACCACTGTTTTATTACCGTTGGTATTTACTTACTACAACGCGTGCGCGAAACTTGTCAAAGTCATCAACAAACTCCAAAAGAACTGTCATATAAGTTTGATATCTCAGTTGAAAGTGCTTGCTAGCTAACAAATTTGTTAGGTCCTTTATGATACCGGACATAAAGGTACTATTGTTAAAATTCAATTTTGTTTCATTGTATTTTTAATGCATCTTGTATTTTTCTTTATATGTTCTTAAAAAGTATGTAAGTGCAGTTGATATGAATTAAACTATTTTTCTTAGGAATTCACGCGTTATGTAATAGGGGCAGTGGCGAGGCGTGAAATTTTTAAAAGGGAAGCATATTTTGTCAATCCTCCACCTCCTATTAACAAAAAAAACGTTATGAAATAGCTTTAGTTCAAGCTTTTACTTTTTTAAATAAATTCTTATATATTTATATAGTAACTAAATGATTCTACGTCTTATTTTCTTGTATTTTAGTTGATATTTGTGACGAGTTATAAGTAAATTTCACAAAAAAATTTCAATTTTTTGATTTCGTTAAAAGTATGTTTATTGTATAGAAAATGACGTGAAAAGTTGTTTGTTTCAAACCGCAGGTCTGTATCTCAAACCGTTCTCGATATATAGCCTCTCAAAGTTTTAGTTTTTTCAAATTTTTGGAGAAAAAAGGCCATAACTTTTGAACGCGTAGTCGGAATTGATTTTAGTTGACGGATTTGAAATCAGCGTGTCAAAATCTATATAATGACATGTATAATACTTTAAAATCTGACAAAAAAATTTTGGTTAAAAATCGACATTTTTTTAAGGTATACCCCTTTGAATTTTTTCGATTTTTCACGAAATTTTTTTTTACGAGTTTTAAGGTATTATACATGTCATTATATAGATTTTGACACGCTGATTCCAAATCCGTCAACTAAAATCAATTCCGACCACACGTTCAAAAGTTATGGCCATTTTTCTTCAAAATTTTGAAAAAACTGAAACTTTGAGAGGCTATATCTCGAGAACGGTTTGAGATACAGACCTGCGGTTTGTAACAAACAACTTTTAACGTAATTTTCTATACAATAAACATACTTTTAACGAAATCAAAAATTCAAAATTTTTTAGTGAAATTTCCTTCAACTCGTCATACAAATATCGACTAAAATACAAGAAAATGAGACGTAGAGGTATTATAGATTTATAATTTAACGTGTAAATTAATATTAAATGTTATTTTTATGACTTTTGGTTAAAATGTTTGGGTTGCGCATAAAGATGAATATTCTAATAATATTTTTAAATTATTTATTAACTGAAAACACAGATTTGTATTAATTTACCCATAACAAAAGGGAAGCACTGCTTTCCCTGTTTCCACTGAATAGGGGGTGGGGGGGGGGTCAATGGCTATTCTGTCTTGAAATAATTAATTTTATGACTAATATGTAGAAAAACCTAATAACATCAAAATTACTAAAAGGCAGTAAAAAAAGTTTATTGCCTTTTACCTAAGCACGGCAGAATTATCTACATGAGGGGAGGGGGAGTCTAAAAGTTCTAAAAAAAAGTGTAACGTGGTTTATCGACATTCCCTTACGCAAGTAGAGTAAAATGTCTCTAATAAAAAAATTTAATCGAGCTTTTTGTTTCGGAGATATATTTAAATTTTATTAGGACAGAAAAATATTTAAAAATGGCCTTCGTTTGAGTTCTCTAAATTTTCTAAAATAGTATGCATTGTCCTTCAAATCTGTATTATATAATTACATGTATTTAATCAAATATTGAAAAATTTTATTAATAATTTTTTTTAAGGTATACCCCTTTGAATTTTTTCGATTTTTCGTGAAAATTTTTTTTTCGAGTTTTAAGGTATTATACATGTCATTATATAGATTTTGACACGCTGATTCCAAATCCGTCAACTAAAATCAATTCCGACCACACGTTCAAAAGTTATGGCCTTTTTTCTCCAAAAATTTGAAAAATCTAAAACTTTGAGAGGCTATATCTCGAGAACGGTTTGAGATACAGACCTGCGGTTTGAAACAAACAACTTTTCACATCATTTTCTATACAATAAACATACTTTTAACGAAATCAAAAATTCTAAATTTTTTAGTGAAATTTCCTGCAGTGAACTTCAACTCGTCATACAAATATCGACTAAAATACAAGAAAATAAGACGTAGAGGTATTATAGTTTTATAACTGAGCGTGTAAATTAATATTAAATGGTATTTTTGATTAAAATGTTTGAGTTGCGCATAAAGACGAATATTCTAATAATAGTTTTAAATTATTTATTAACTGAAAACACAGATTTGTATTAATCTACCCATAAAGTAAGGGAAGCACTGCTTCCCCTGCTTCCATGGACGCTTCGCCACTGATATAAAAGTATATAACTAGTAGATAAATTTATTTGTATGTTAAAAAATTTAAAAAAAAAAATTCTGCAACCTAAAAATTACCCTCTCCCCCCTTTGTCGATATAAAGTTATGACTAAAAAATAATCTGTGGGTTATACAAGTCTTGAGGCTTCCGTGGTGATCTAAAGTGCACTTTTAGAAGAACCTTGAAGATGTCCACTGCAATGTGTGACGAAACGTAGGCCGATAACACGACCAAATCGACGCGGCTTACACCCAGAAGCCAAGATTCAATTTGTGGGTTCATCAAAAATTTGTAGTTACGTCACTGACTGAACTAGGTGATCGTTTTATAGATAAAGTTAAAGAAATAAAATATATTTTTTAAGAAATATCGCATTTTTAATCTGTGACTAATTTGATTATAAAAAAAAAAACGTATTGATTTATGGATATAATTAGATAACTGTAGGTGTTTTGTGACACAATTGCCAAATTTACTGGCGCCATATCTTCCAACATTCCTTTCTTTTATATATTATATATATATTTTTATACTCATGGGTGTGTATTGATTTTTTAAAAGATTATTTTAAATTGTATCACTTAAAATTTATTTTTTAAAGGGAGCTCCGCGGAGTGCCCCTCTCACAAATACACAGTCATTTTTGCAATTAATTATTAAAAATTAAAATAAGGTACTGGTACCAGTTATGACCGCTTTTTCGTAATTCTGATAAACCCATGTTACTAATAAAACAAGTAACTCTTTCTTTAATCAATTTAATTACCAAAGTCCGCAAATATAGTTTTTTTTATTAGACTTTTATTTTGTTTATGTTTTCTCCAGTAATGGATAAAGTAAAACCAGTAATGAGCACGCGATGGACACTTGCTAATGATAAGTACTACGACACAAAAGATATAAAAGAAAGAATCGTCAAATTTGAAACAATGTAAAACAGTTACTATGATAATATAATAATTATTTAATGAATTATACTAATAATTGTCCACCATTTTAACAGCTATCAAATCACGCTGTAAGACAGTTAAACGTATATAGATTAACCCAATCGTGCCCAGCGTTACATATATGTAACAGAGCGCTTTTGTTAACATTTTGCGATTGATGTAAGATTATTTTAATTCGAATGTGTTTGAAATCATACATATTTTCGAGTATTGGACTGAATACATCAACAATGCAATTACCAACGTTCTGCAGTTTTAGTATACATATATAGGTATGAATTGATGACAGAAACATCTGCAATATAACAAACAAAAACTCGGAAACGATTGAGTTAATATTTAGAAATGGTAGTAATCAAATATCAACAACATATTTCTAATTCAGTACATTTAATTTAAAAATATCCATTACTGGGGTCATATCCAAGACTAGTGCCAGTACCGTATCTTATTATTAGTTTAGATATATTTTTTCTAGGGTCGATTTTGGGTAGCCCTTGCTTATATTTATAATACGTTATTGTTTTTGCAACATGCCTTTGGTGTATCTATTGTTTCACTATAGCTATAATTATCCAATAAAGGAAAACACAGATCAATATTACAAGATAGCAGGATGTTCTAAGTTATTTATTTCTATGCCGGAGTAACTGTATTTACTTTTTAACCAGTCAAATGTTGAGACTCATGCATCCGCCTTTTATTTAACTCAGGTGCGGCTGAATTAGAAATTACAAAGAGTGTTTAACACTAGATATACCAAAAATTGATATATACCTATTTCTACGATTGGTAATTTAGCTGAAAAATATATTAGTTTAATCAATTAATGTAAGGGGTAGGAAAAAAGAGCTCCAAGAAAACAAGAAATCATTTTGACCGATTGATATATCTAGTGTTAAGATTTGAGCCCTGAATTTTGTCTTTTTAATTTTTTCTAATAATTTTCACTTCAACGATAATAAATAAATCACGTTACGTTATATTTTGTTCATATAGACCCTCCCCCCCCTTCTATTTGTCGCAATTTTGTAAATTTCCTTTCTATTTTACATTTCTTATATTTTTGATATAAAACAATAATAACATGATATATTATTTAACCCCATCCCCCCTCACTTTTTACATTTAGTCACATTAAGCACTACCCCCTCCCCCCTTAATTTAAAAAATAAATTGGCACAGTAAATAGAATGAAATAATAAAAATTAATTTTAATCTGATTTGTTATTAAAATAAAAGCAAAAGAAAATCTTTCTGCGGGGTACCAATTTGTGTTATATTTATAAAAATACTACGTAAACTCATTTTAGTTTGTTTTTTCTTGCTTCTTAACTTTTTTTTTTGATAAATCGTATATTTGTTAATTCGTGAACAATTAAAAATAAATATAAACAAAAGAAAGTACTGGAGATTATATAAAAATGATTTGAAGTAACGTTCAATCAGTATATATTTTTTCTATGGTACATAATTAACTGATAATTGTTAAAATTCAATGAAGAACTTTCCCCGTTGCAATGCTAGGGTCCACGCCTTTGTATTATTCATCATTACATAAAAATTGACCCCTCAGTTAAACGCTGCACATGTTATTATCATGGGCGTCTACAAGAAAGAGCAAAACAGATACTTACCTTATACCTATTTTTTTAATACATCGAAGCATAGATTTTTAAAGAATTTAATATTGATTTTCCTTAACAAGATTCAGTGGCCAATTTAGACCAGATAAATTTTAAATTAATCAACAGTATTTTGTTTTCAACTTTAATAAAGTATTTTTTAACTTCCTAGATAAAATTATAATAATATTTTTTGGCAGATATAAATTTGAAAAACAAAATACTAATTACTATTTTATTAAATTTTATAGCGGCATTTCAAAATACATTTGACCAAAGGTTACTACAACACTTCTAATTGTCCCCATGTTAAATTTCCTATGTCTTAGGCGGCTATTACACTATCAAAGAAATGTGATAAAATTTCTTTGATCAAAGAAATATGACAGTGTAATATGTCAACTTTTATAATATTTACCTTCATAATATTTCTATGATCATAGTTAATGCCAGTCTCTAATATTTGATCAAAGTTTTTTGACAGATAAATCAAAATGGCGACTACCAAGTTATCACTGACAGTTACAGTTATATAATTATTAATATATGAATATCAACAAAATCCAGTATTATATGATAATCTTCTTATTGATTATAAAAACCACAATACACGGTTATAAAATTCAAACCTCGATCGCGTCAATTGACGAACATCCACGCACTGATATTCAAAAGGCACCAAAAAAGAAGAAAATATCCCTAGATAATATTGAGAAAATATTATCAAATATTTTATGTAGTGTAATAGAACAAAATCTCGTATTTTATCAAAGAAATATGATCAAATCTTTGTCAAAGATCTTTGACATATTTATTTGATAGTGTAATAGCCGCCTTAATCAATTTGGAATACACTGTAGGTATAAAATATGCAAATAAATCTCCCCTTATAAATTTTTTTCAGACGCCCATGATTGTTATTATTAATATCGCATTATCTTTACATCAACAACGGCACATCTCAGGTTGTTAACTTGAAATTACATGTTTTATAAAAGCTTGACAGCTAACTTGTGTTGTATGTATAGTTTTTTTTTCTCCTGCTGAATAATAACAGACCCGGTAATAATAAAAAAAAAACTTCACTTGTTTATGTTGTTTATTGTATGGGCTTGTCAAAACTTACAACTCATTTCATAATTTCATTTGGCTTCTGGGTATAAGAAAAAATATTCATTCGTATATTTTATCCCCCCTCCCTCTTCCACCTTACAAATATATTTTTTCTACAGTTTTACAAAAGCAAGTCGAGTCTCGCGTATTAGTGTCCCGTACTGTATTATATAGATTTTAATTTTGATATTTTTAGAAAAATACGTAAGTGATAATTGTCTTTTATAGTCCTACTTTTTCTGATGGGGGTAAAATATTTTTATGACTTTTTTGAAAATGTATTAATTAAATATTTTAATAATATCAGACTGTCAGATTTAATTTGATATTCCACTCTTAAAATCATTTTATTTATTATAATTTATTATTGGTCCACCATTTAATACAACAATTCATTATTAACTAGCCTAGAAGACTTACATATATATACAGACAGACAGTTTTCGATACAGAACGCTAATATTAAAACTACTACTGTTTGTTACCTTTTCACGGCTAAACCGATCTTGATGAAATTTGGTAAGGAGACAGCTTACATCCTGAGGAAAGACATAGGCTACTTTGTATCCCAAAAATTCATTAGATAAAAAATGGGTGTGTGATAGCAGAAATTTATATTAAATTCTTCTTCTTCTTCATGGGTTTTTTCTTTTCTGACAGCTCCTACCTAATCTAAATTCCACGTGAACGAAATCGCGAGTAATAACTATTATAGAATATTAAAATGTAATGAACATTTAAGATTCCAAACACGATTATTAAAAACTGTTATTTATGCTGTAATTTTCGAAAAAAAAAATGACATTCCTCATTTTCAAATCTTGGTAATAACATTTTCTATAGATGTCGTAAAGCCAGAGCTGTCTAAATTATTATTAAGTGTTTATTTTTAATCATATCACTATAAATTACAACATTGGCAATTTTACGTATTCTAAAATATGTCAACAATGCAATCGGCTCCAGCCGAATAACAATAGAGAATCACTTGCGAAAGACCTAAAGGTTAACACTTATTATTTATCAGTTAACAGTGGCGTCTCTTGACTCTTGATTGTATCAAATTGACTTACGATTAGATTCGATCAAAAGGTTCACTCAGAGGCGGATTAAATATCGAGAGCGCCCTAGGCAAGCACCTCATCGGCGCCCCTCCCTTCCACTGTTACGTAACTTTTCATATTAAATATAACAATGAAATTTCCGAAATTCAAATATTTTCTTATTGTTGCGTCTATATTTTGTTTGTTAAAAAATTACACATCATTTTTTTATGCACACAAGAATCTTTTTATATTGAGTAAATAGGTGCATAGGTACCTACTTACTGACACAATTATTTTTTTGTTATTTTTCAAAAATTTCGCACGCGCGCCCTTTTGTAACCTCGCGACCTAGGCACGTGCCTAGTTTGCCTTATGGGTTCACTATATAAATAATAGAAAAAGATTTGTAAATAACAAAAAACAAATGATTTACCCCAAACAATATGGCGTCTCACAGCTGCCATTTTGAATTAAAAAAAAATGTAACCTATTACACTTGAACAATCAAATCAAATCCAATGATACCTCATTTGTTAAAATCGGCCAAGTAGTGAAAAAATAAACTTACATATATACATACATACAAACATACATATAGACTGCCAAATTCATAACCCAACGGGTAAAAAAAAATCTATATACTCAATTTCTTCAGACTTTAACTGTCACTGCAAAAACCATTTCTACCCATTTAAAAATAACACACACACACACACAAAAGCGAGTGTGTGTAATTTATGCACATTGACTACTTCTGTACATGATTTATCGTTAGGGGTCACCGCCAGAGGTTACAGGTTACGGCATCAGTCTTATGTTCAAGCCAGACCTAAGACTAACTCATTTTTTTGTTAAATATTTTAAATGTGACACCTCAATTTTTGTTACTTATTTATTTATTTATTTGCCAATATTTGTACTTTATAAAATTATTAATTTCTCAACATCACTATTGTTAAATATATAAATGATATATTGGCTTGTTTGTTTAAATTTTTAACATTTATTTAAAAAAAATATTATTATAAATAATTTTAATGTATTTTTCGAGAAAATAAAAAATTAAAATTTTGTAAATAACTAAAAAAAAAAGATTATATATTTTGAACCAAACGATTTATTTAAGGTAGTGGCACCAGTCTTGGCAAGGACCCCAGTAATGGTAATTTTTTAATTAAATGTACTGAATTAGAAATATGTGTTGATATTTGATTACTACCATTTCTGAATATTAATCTATATACATTTAACTGTCTTACAGCGTGATTTGATGACATGAGGCCAATAGGTGTCAAAATGGTGGACATTTAAACTAATTATTAGTATAATTTATTTATTAATTATTATATTATCATAGCAACTGCTTTACATTGTGTCGTAGTACTTATCATTTTGTAATCATTAGCAAGTGTCCATCACTGCGTGCTCATTACTGGTTTTACCTTTACCATTACTGGAGAAAAAACATGAACAAAATAAAAGGCTATAATTTAAAAAACATATTATATTTACGGACTTTGGTAATTAAATAGATTAAATAAACAGTTATTTGTTTTATTAGTAACATGGGGTCATGAGAATTACAAAAAACCAAGTCCATTAATCCAAAAAAAAACGAAAACTTGTTCTTATAGCGGCCGTAACTGGTGCCTTATTTTTTTAGCAAGCTTAAAAAATAATGTAATACTTATTAAAAATCAAATTGACTGATAAAATCAGAAAATACGGCTATAGATGAGACTTAGTTATTACAATCAATCAAAAATCGATTCAGGCTATCAAAACTGTTACTATAAGTATCTCTACTATCCCCCCCCCCCCTTCTAAATGACCTACAATAATATACAAAATTCTATTTTTAACAAAATTTAATTATACATATCTGTACGCAAAAAAAACTGATATAGAATCACATAATAATTAACAACACATAAAAAGTAGATCGATCATAAACATAACGTTATGACATTACTATACCTATAATTACAAACGCGTATCATATACATATAATTACAAGATTCCCGGATCTGCAATGTTGGGAAAAACCAGCCACAAATAACCGCAAAGTCTATTTTGACAAGATAACGAATAGATTTTTACAAAAATTCCTCAGACCTAGGTTCACATTAAACGGTTAAAAATCTTGTTTATTAGAGGTTTTTTTAGATGCTAAGTTGTACCAGTGCAGGGCCGTAGCCAGGGGGACACCTCCCTCCCCCCAACTCGAAATTATATTTAAAGTATAACTTAAAAAACCAAATAAGCGAAATTTTTAACTAGGATCAGATTAAACGGTTAAAAATCTTATTTATTAGAGGTTTTTTTTAGATACCAAGTTGTACCAGTGCAGGGCCGTAGCCAGGGGGACACATCCCCCTTCTCAACTCAAAATTATAATTTAAGTATAACTTAAAAAACCAAATAAGCGAAATTTTTTGCCTAGGATCAGAATAAACGGTTAAAAATCTTGTTTTTAGAGGTTTTTTTTAGATACCAAGTTGTACCAGTGCAGGGCCGTAGCCAGGGGGACACATCCCTCCCCCCAACTCGAAATTATATTTAAAGTATCACTTATAAACCAGTACTTATAATTTTGTAATCATTAGCAAGTGTCCATCACTGGGTGCCAATTACTGGTTTTACTTTGTCCATTACTGGAGAAAAACCAAAGCGACCAAGACTAGTGCCAGTATCATAGGCTGTTTTTTTTACTGATATCGTCAACAGATTAGGCAAGGTCAGTTAAAAAATGTAACTCGATATCTTCTTTGTAAAAACGTGTGGATAAAATAATTTACATTTTGTTTACAAAATATTAATAACAAAAAAAGTGTATTTTATTAGTTGTTTGTGTGTTTTTTTTTTATAACACAATTATTATTTTCGTATAACCATAAAGTATGAATATTTTTTGATTTTCCTAATATAGTTCGTCATATTTATTAATATATAATTTTTAAACTTCATTAACAAAATAATTCGATTTAAAACATTATAAATATTTTAATTAATAGTTAATTGTAATTCATGACGGATCCCCGGGAGTTTTTCTTACTGACGTCACTGCTTAATTAATTCAAGAATTTTAAGTGTATGAATTAAGAATAAAAACGTATACTTACCAAAAATTCGTGTATTTTTTTCAATATTTATAGTATGTTTAAAATGAAAGAAAAAATTACGTCATATAAAATTATTTTAATTTATATGCTCGTAAAAATTTTCTTCAATTTTGATCAATTTTTGATAAAAATCTACAATTAGGAATTATTGAAACAAAAACTTAATCATTTGAATAATTTTTAAGTTAATTATAGACAAAAACGATACAAAAAACTTGTAAATTATGTTTAAATTAAAATTACATTCATTAGTATCGAAAAAAAGTAAATAACACGAAAAATAAGTTTATTAATAGATTCTGGTAATAAAAAACGTCTTAAAAGTTTCAACATTAATGCCCGGTATTATAAAGAATCTGTTTGAGTGCAAATGCAAATTAGCTTCCAGCTAAAGCTATCTGCTAGGCACTGAATATAAATGACAGCACACTCACAGATGTAGCATTTACATTATTGTTTATTTATTACCACTGTTTTAAAATATCGAGCAATTTCATAACAATTTGACGCCTAGCAGATAGCATTAGCTGGAAGCTAATTTGCATTTGCACTCAAGGAACTCAAGTGACAAGTTCCAAATTAAAACTTTTTTAATCCGATTTCGTAAAAAAATATTTTCCTTGTTCGGGGGCCCCCTATGCTCGGGGTGGAAGTTACGGCCCTGCATAAAAGGGTTTTATTTGGTATATACATATATACAAATAAATAATTTTTTTGTTATGCAACCAGTTTTACATACCTGTATAAAATTGATCTATATTTATAGTTTGTCCTCATTAATGACTGACTGACTCATCAACGCACAACCAAACCCTTGTACCTAGATACGTGAAATTAAAAAAATATATTTTTCTAAATAGGGGAAAATAAATAAATATAAATAAATATGAAAAAATATATATTCTATTTTTTAAATAACAGAAAAAATTACAAAATAACTTATTAAAAAAAAGGTAAATTATTGCAGGACTGACACATTTTTATATTTTCATTTCCATTCTTCTTTTTGTGAATTCTATTTGTGCCAATTTATATTCTAGTTTGAGTTCTTCCCTCCTTTTCTTTAATTTTAGAATTTCCAGTTTTAATTTATCGGCTTCTAGTCTGTATTCTGGATTTTCTCTTCTTCTTCTTTTTGACTTTCCAAATAAAGACAGGGACGATAATGATGAAAGACTTGACAACGAAGATACTGAAGACACTGAAGATGCTGAAGATACTGAAGACGGTGAATCTACTGAAGTAAAAGATGACGAACGATTATTATCTGTAACGTCCTGAAAAAAAAAAAAATTTATTAGTGAACCGAATTAAAATTGAAAAAAAATCAAACTTACAAATTTTATTTCGGTATCACTTTCTTGATCTATCATAACATCTGAAACGGAAGAAAATATAATATTTTTATTATTTTTAACCGTCAAATTACTAACCAAGAGGTGGTTGACTGTCTAACAGTTCATCATCTATTGGTTCTTTCGATTCATCTGTATTGTTATAAACCAATTCAAGATATTTTTCCCCTGTATCGTCTAGTCTCCGTTTAAAAGTACTTGCGTTCAACTGATATATTTCCATCTATAAAATAATTTTATTATTTCTCGGCCTTTCCCGCTCATTAATTTAAAAATACTATTAATTACCTTGTCTTGTGCTATATCTTTTTTTACTTTTCTTTTAATCGCTGAGTATAGTTCTTTTAACTGGGCACAACTTCTTGTTCCAGTTATAGCCGCTGTATTGTATGTAAAAGTTATATGATCCCATACAGTATTTTTCCTATGTACCGTGATATTATCTGTTTTTTTATCTTCGACTGTATGATAATAACCACTTTTGTTAATTATATCCAAAAGTACTTGTTTTTCAAATTCAGTATAATTTTTGCCTCGTTCTCGTTTTTTATCAGAATCCATTTTTCTGGATAAGCCCAAGTTAATTTTATTCGGATATTATAATAAATGATAGTAAATAACAACAAAATAACATAACCTATACAATTTCATAAACACAAAAATGCATGACAAGAACTGACTAGAACCACATGATAATAAATATAACTAGATTAACTAGATAATTATTAAACTTCAAAATAAGTATGTATCAGCTTTAGAAACGGTTATCTTTTCAAGAGTTTTCCTCAAAATGCTTTATTTCGATAAAAAATTCACGCATTTAATTTACCCCAAAAGCGTCTTTATTTTAAAGAAAACAATATGCGTTTGACAGATTGGAAAAAAAGTATGGACATGAGTTTAAGGATTTTGATTGGTCCGCCATTAATCATTGTTGACGTATAGTTTTTTCTCGTGGAATATTTTGTTATAAAAATTATAAAATTACAATAAATGAAAACCCAGTTTATAAAAAGTATATTTATATTACATTTAAAATAAAATAAATTACAAAATTTAAAACTATTGCACTATTTATTTTTTAATTCAATTTTTCTTTTTTTATAATTCAATTTCAGCATCACTAATTTCAATTCAGCTTCTTCCCTCCTTCGCCGCAGTTCTAATATCTCTAATTTTATCTTATCAGCCTCAAGCCTATATTGTGTGTTGTCAGTTGTCTTTCCTTTTAAACTAATTGATTTCTTAAGTAAAGAAGATGGCAGTAGTGGTGGTGGTGAAACACTTGAAGGCGAAGCTACTGAAGCAAAAGGTAATGATTGATCCATCGCAGATGATAAACAATTATTTTTCTCTGTAGAGCTCTGAAAATTTACGTAAAATTATTATTATTACTAACGATTTCAATCTTATACATACAAATTTTATTTCCTTGTCACTTTCTTGATCTATCGTAACGTCTGAAATTAAAAATATAAATATTGAAAATTTTTATAATTCTGTAAAATTAATTAAACACAAACCGAGAGGTGGCAAGCTGTCAATCAGATCATCATCAATTGGTTCTTTTGATTCATTTCTGCTTCTCACCAGTTCAAGATATTTCTCTCCAGTTTCATCTAACTTTCGTTTAAAAGTACCCCCTTCTAACTTATACAGTTCGACCTTATCGTCTTGTATATCTTTTTTTACTTTCTTTTTGATTGCTATGTATAATAATTTTAACTGAATGCTACTTCGTGGCCCTGTCTCAGCTACTGAATTATATTTGTCAGCCACACGTTCCCATGTTCTGTTTTTCTTTTGAACTGCGGTGTTATCTGTTTTTTTATCTTCGACTATATTGTAATAGCCACTTTTTCTTATTATATCCAGAAGCATTTGTTTTTCTAGCTCAGTGTAATTTCTACCTCGTGTTCTTTTCTCTGTATCCATTTCACTGTATACAAGTAAATCCAAAACAGTAAATGCACCAATATAACTAATCTCTCAATTAAAATTAATTACTTCATAGAAAGATAACAAAAACAAAATTACTAGGGAAATAATATCACGTAAACATTGTAAACAAACGCACAGGAATCAATCAAGTTAATTTTATTCGGAGATTAACTACACAATTGAAATAACTTAACCTATAAATTTGTATAAGTACATAATCATCCATAATCTCTATATTACGCTGAACTAAAACGTGAAACTCAATCAATAAACCTACGAATAGTTATTTTACTTGTTAGATTGCTGATTTAGATTTTTTATATCTTGAAGTTGGTAATTAAATTTATTCTATAGTTACAGTTACTTAATTATTATCAAAAAATCAATATATTTATTTTATTCTCTGGTATTTGTATTTACTTGTATTAATTATTACTTCTGTATAATAGTATCAATTAATTTTAATAATACAAGATAATACCATGCATTAGGGTTTTCATAACCTTTATGTTGGTATCATGCTGCAAAAATTACTCAATTTTCCCGCTCAATTATTTTTGTATAATTTTTATGTGTACTGACATTATTGACAATTTGTACATAATTGTACACAAATAACTATTAAAATCATATTTATTATTTGTATTTATTTATTTATTACGGCATACATATCTTTACAAAATTGATATAATTAAACAATAAATCGATAACAAATTATTTTATTTTTAAGTCCATTTTTCTTCTTTTAAAGTCTAACTGTAGTTGTAATAATTTCAGTTCTGCTTCTTCTTTCTTTTTTCTCAGTTTTAAGATTTCTATTTTTATTTTATCGGCTGCTAATCTATAATCTGTACTATCATTTTCGCTTTTCTTTGAATAAACTAATATTCTAGGTAAATATGAAGACGGTGGTGGTGTAATACTTAAGGACGAAGCTACTGAAGTAATAGATAACGATTGATCAATCGCAGCAGGTGATGAACAATTAAATTTTTCTATAGCACTCTGTAAATAATAAATATAATTACTCTGAATAAACATCTAAAGCAATAAATAATTTTTTTACTTACAAATTTTATTTCATTATCACTTTCTTCCTGATCTGTCATAACATCTAAAACCATAAAAAATATTAAATTAAAAAATCATATTTATTATTAAAAGAAACAAACAAACCAAGCTGCGGTGGACTGCCCAATGGATCATCTATTGATTCAACCGAGTCTTCGGTTTTTATATTAACCAATTCAAGATATTTCTCAGCGACTCTGTCCATTTTTTCATTTAACGCACCTTCTTCAGCCTATAAAATCAATTAAATTATATTTGCAAAATTAATACAGTCCACATCATATTAAACTATTGTGACAGTTAAAACGTTAAACATAACCTCAAACTAGCGGGAAATTGAGTGGAAAATATACTCTAATACTAAGAACGATTCATTTTACTGTACTTTATTTTCTGTTAAATATTTCTTCGCTTTTTTCTTAATCGCATAGTATAATTCTTTTATTTGCATGTCACTTCGAGGCCCTGTTTCAGCCACTTTATTGTATTTGTGAGCTATTTTGTTCCATGTGTTTTGTTTTTTCTTAACCGAGGCACTATTTAATTGTTTATCTTCTACTATATTAAAATAACCGTGTTTTCTTATAATATCCAGAAGTATTAGTTTTTCAGGTTCAGTAAAATTGCTTCCTCTTCCAGGACGTTTTCTACCCATGTTACATACCAAGAAATCTTGGTTATCTTCAATTTGAATATAGCAACAGACAGATAACTGCTGTCACTTCAACTAGTAACTTTTACTTTTACCAGTTGTGCCTACTGGGGAATTCGAATTATGTACATATCAAAATTATTTATGTCAAAAATAATATTCATATTGGAGATACCCAAAAATGCTTGGTAAATGTTTGTAGTTACTTTTTTACCTTTTCTTTCTCCAACTCAGATATTTCTGTCGGAAGTAAAAATAGCGATGGAACGGCTGTAAAAAAATAAATCTATAATATTAATATTATTTTATAATTGTATAATTTCTTACCATCCTTTTTCAGTTTTCTTGGTCGTAAGTTTAATAATCTGGCCCGCATTTCGTCTTCATAATCGTCCGGTTTAAAATGCTTGCTACATATCCGTTTGTGTTCAGCATTCCATTTATCTTCACGATAACACTTTTTGATCCATTCCATTCGTGTAATTGGATCCTTAGGAAATGTAAAAAACATTAATGCTTCATTTTCTTTTCTTGCCTTTTTTGAGTTATTTTTACATATAGCAACGCTACATACAACACCTCCCGGCATATTTTTATCAATATATAATTTATTATTATAGGTATTAACCGAAATTAAATAAACAATCTGACAACCATTAGTTGGGCATTCTTTATGACGCGTTAGCCCTTCACGTCAACAAATATTACCAACGTACGAGTTGAAAGTTGTGTTTTTTAATAGTTTCTGTTTTGTTGCGTTAATAGATAATAGCCAGGATAATACACAGAATAATTAATACATACAACAATTTTTATTCGTAAATTCCGGGGTTAATTCATATGATACAAGTGTATTAAAAATTTTGTAGTATCTAGATTGGTAATACTGAGTAATACAATGACATAAGATTTCCCGCGAAAATAAATAGTAAATATAATTATAAGTTGTTTAATTGTGATTTTAATCTATTTATATGTTAAAAAGTGCATAATGGCATTACAGCAACTTTTAAAAACATATTATTATGGTTTATTTCCATACGAAACGTTTATTGAATGGTTAGAATATAAAAACGAAGTGAAAGGTATTATTTTATATTGATTTATTTAAAATTGTTACAGAAATATGAATACTAATCTTATCTTCTTATTTCAGATACAAAACTTATAAATCGAGAATTCTCCTTCACACTTGAAAACGATGTTTACATTAGGCATTTAACATTTACAGATAAAGAAACTTTTGAAAAAGCTATGTTACAATATGTACCGTTTAAAATAGATATTGGTGCTGAATATGATATCGCACCAAACAATCTTAACAGCAAAAAGGATATATTACCAGTTCAAAAAGAAATATGCATAGATATCGACATATCTGATTATGATGACGTTAGAACTTGTTGTCAAAAATCTGATATATGTCAGAAGTGTTGGAAATACATGAATTTAGCTTGCAGGATTTTAGAAAGTATTTTTCAAGGTATTTATAAAATGACTTAAAAAAATATGTGTGAAAGTGAATTTTTAATTGTTTATTTTAGAAGAACTTGGCTTTAAACACACTTTATGGGTATTCTCTGGTCGTCGTGGTATACATTGCTGGGTTTGTGATCCATTGGCTAGAAGTTTTGACGCACTAGAAAGAATCGCACTTACTAATTTTTTAAAATCATTAAAACAAAAGAAATTTAAAAATAAGAACTTACCGCCCATGTATACGTAAGAAAAAATCATATTTCATTAATTCGGGAAACGTTTCACACACATTTTATTATTTTCAGGCGTATCATGAAAATCATTGACAGTAGTTTCATTGAAATATGTATTGTTGATCAACAATTGTTGAGTAAAACAGAAAACGTTGAACATTTTGTTGCCAAAATGCCCGATAGAAATATTAGACCGAAATTTCAAGAAGAAATGTTGAAATACGAAACTTCTGAAGATAGATGGAATGCATTTGTATCTCTTTATGAGGAACTTGAGAAAACGGTTAGTTTAGATATTTATTTAACCTGTTACTTAATTATATATCTTTATTTTATTATTACAGAATGATATAAAAGACAATATGAGAGGATATGTTGAGTATACAAAAATGTTATGGACTTATCCAAGACTCGACGTTGAAGTTACAAAATCATTCAACCATTTATTGAAGTCACCTTTCTGCGTACATCCAAAAACTGGAAAGATCTGTGTTCCGTTCAGTCCGAAACTTGGTGATAAATTTAATCCTGATGATGTTCCAACGATCGAGTAAGTGTTCTTTATTCAATATATATTTTTTTAACCTATTCAGTGTCAAATATTCATTGATTTAGTTTTTTTTATTTGGAGAAAAAAACTTAGTTCAGAAACTGATAAAACTCTGGAAAAGACAGATCTATATAAATAACTCTTTATAGTGAATTTTCTTAGATGTACTGCCATTTTTCATTGTTGTTTCATTTTTTTAGTGTTGCTATATTCAGATGTTACTGCCATTTTTCATTGTTGTTTCATTTTTTTAGTGTTGCTATATTCAGATGTTACTGCCATTTTTCATTGTTGTTTCATTTTTTTAGTGTTGCTATCTTCAGATGTTACTGTCATTTTTCATTGTTGTTTCATTTTTTTAGTGTAGCTAAATTCAGATGTTACTGTCATTTTTCATTGTTTCATTTTTTTAGTGTTGCTAAATTTAGATGTTACTGTATATTTTTTATTGTTGCATTTTTTTATTAGTGTTGCTATATTCAGATGTTACTGTCATGACATGACTATGAATGGAACCCTATTATATGCGTGCCCAACATGCACTTGGTCATTTTATTTTATTCTCATTTTTTAGTGCTGCTAAATTTAAATGTTACTGTAATTTTTCATTGTTTCTTTTTTTAATTAGTATTGCTATATTTAGATTATATTATGTCCTTTTTCCATGTTACATGATATTTATTAATGTATTATAGAATGTTGGTTGAGCAAATCGAAAAATATAATTCCCAGATGGATCCATCATTACCCGATTTCAGAAAGTCCTCGTTCAAAAATGCCAGAAAAACAGATTTATTAAAATCGTTGCGGGTTTTTGAAGAATTTGTCGCTAAATTAAAACGTGAAGCCGATGGTAATTACAATGCAATTTATAATATAAATTTTATTTCATTTAAACTAAATATTTTTTCCAGAAAAGTCATTCAAACGGAGATATTAATATTTTATTATCAAAAAAAGCCAAAAATTTATTTTTATACTTGTATTATAATTTTAATTAAAAATATTATATATTTAACAGTACAGATTTATTTTTTCCAACAATACAGATTACCGGAAAGAATACAAATTGCCTTAGAATAATCAGGGCAAACACAGTTAACATATACAAGAACTATTAAATAGTGACAGGTTTTATTTAACGTCAGTCAAACAATTATTTTTAAACACGTGTCAATTTAAAATCTAAAATCAATTCAGACGATATATTTTATTGATTTAATTTATATAACGTAGTTCGTTTAGTGTAATGAAGCCATACGATTTGAGTTAATGTGATTAGCTAAATAACTTGTGGTAGCAGTATTTTATCTGACATTTGTCAAATAAGACAGTAAGTGCCAAGTTCAAAATGAGTTTACAATATTTAGGTAAGTGTTAATATTTTTACTAAATTCAAATTTTAATTGTTGTTATAATTATATAATTTCTCTAAGCTGATATTTAAGTCATATTATTAGACCTTGAAAACCCCCCACTTTAATTAATTTAATAGTTAAAATTAATTAATTTCAGATATAAAGTATACTTTAATTGTTATTACAATATTAATAACAATCTCAACATCAATAAAACTCCATAACCGTAATAATATAAAACAAATCGATGTCTGCAATGGCCTCAATGATCGTCGTTTGTATATCGAACCCGGAGAAAAAGGTTTCATCAGTTCTAATGTTACACAATTCATTGATAGATACACTATAAAAGGAAGACGCTACTCAAAAACTAATATTACAGTGCATTCGCACTGCACTTTAGAACTTGTAACATGCCCTTCTTGTATTATATCTGTCATATTTAGGTATTATAATTAATCAGCCGTTAATTATATATATATATATATCATTTACAATACATTAAAATTCAATTTTTAGAAAAATCAAAATACCTAAACAGTGTGATCAAATCATCCCAAATAAAAACAATACATGTGAATGTGACTATATATGGATATCGGAACCAGCTTTTGAAAATGATTCCGAAGATCTTTTCTGTGGAATTTCAGAGTTCCCAAGCATGACGTATCGTAGCCAGACTCGAAATATTATTATATCGTTTTTGTACAGCCAGAATCATACAGGGGCATTTACTCTAGAATATACAACAGAACGTAAGACTTTATAATAATTACATAATTACAAACATTAGATCAAATTGGACCAAAGTAGATCTAATCTGATCCAAGCAGATCTGATTGGATACAAAGCTTGATCTATTCAGATCTAATTAGATCAAATTAAGCCAAAAATTGGATCCAATCAGATCTAAACATATTTCATATGACATCAGATCTAAGTAGATCTAATCTAATGCAAGCAGATCTAACTGGATACAAAGTTTGATCTATTCAGATCTAATTAGATCAAATTGGATCTAATCAGATCTAGATATACTTAATCTAGTGTGACATCAGATTAAGTTGATCTAATCTGATCCAAGCAGATCTGACTGGATACGAAGTTTGATGTATTCAGATCTAATTAGATCAAATTGGATCTAATCAGATCTAGACATACTTGGTCGAGTATGACATCAGATCTATGTAGATCTGACTGGATCTGATTAGATCAAATTGGATTTATACATATATCCAAATCTACTTGGATTCATTTTTTCCTGGTTTATTATTTAATTTTTAATTTTAGGTAATCGTGAATTTTACAAAGGTCAACCGAGTGGAATACCACAAAATATTTCTGGTGAGGTTTTACATTCCCCTTTTTTCCCTGCATTGTACCCAAGAGATTTGACAATTGAACATATAATAATTTGTGACGTCGATAAAAACACCAATTGTCAAATACGTGTTATTTTTACTGATTTTCAAATCAGTACGATATCAGTTATAGAAGTACGTAAAATGTTTAAAATAAATGTAAATATAATTTAACCTAACTCTTATTTTAATTCATAGTTTTACGATTGGAATGGGGACAGATTAGACATAACAAATGGAGCGATATTCAGACCACGAATAATAACTAGTTCTGGGCCATCTTTACTTATACGTTTCTACGCAAACGGAGGAACTGGATTTGGATATAAAGCAAACTATTTATATCTGTCAAATAATAATACAAAGCCACCTACAACAGATTGCGGTGGACTTGTAGAAAATTTAGGGGGAGCAATAACAATGATGAATATGATAGATCAAGGGACTCGGGTTTACGATTGCATCTGGATAATTCGTCCACCAAAAAATTATCTTTTAAAAACACATTTGTATCTTAAAGTTGCAACATTCGAAGAAATAGGTGCGATTTATGCTATTTTGCTTTTTATAAATAATTAAATAAAAATCAACAGTAATTTGAGTAATAACAGTTGTTGCTTCTGTATAATCAATAATGAGTTGAAGTATATACGTATATATTATTTTAATATACAGAGTATGGAGATTTTAACATTAATGTACAAATATTTAAATATGTTCTTCATTTGTTTTGATTGTTTGAAGATTTTTGTTATTAAATGAATATTTTGTAAGTTAAAACTTGATGCATGTTTTTTTATGTAAAATTTTTCATTATGATGTAAACATAACCTAACAATTTCAATGACACTTTATTTATATTTACAGGAAACGCTAAACTAAAAATCCACAAAGGAATAACATCTGATAAAACTGCTTTAGAAACGTTGCAAAGTTCTAAAACACAAATAAACGAAGCAAACAAAATTGAGCACGTTGTTCCTATAAACGTTGGGTTTTATGTATCATTAAAAGGAACGTTCAATATAAAATCACGTTTAGCAATCGTATATGCTTCTTTTACTTATAAAGGTTTGTAAATTAAAAACCACTACGATTTTTGTCCTGAAGCTAAAGTCTTCAATTTCCTTTCCAGATTGTTTCACTGATTCAAATTACTTATGCCGGAACCATCGATGTGTATCTATGCAACTCCAGTGCGATGGATTTGACAATTGCGGAGATAGCAGCGATGAACCTGATTCATGCAATACAGGTAATTGAGTCGTGGAATAAAACGTTTAAATATTTATTTATTTATTATGTTTTGATTATAGATTGGAAAATGGAACATGAAGATGTCCATTGGTACTCCCATTCTCATATTCCAAACTACTATTTCCCAAAAATGGAGGATTACCCTGATTTAAGAACGGCTACATTAGTATTCATTTTTTGTAGCTTAGGTAAGTTAAAAATCTCCCCCTAAAATAAAATTGAATTAAAAAAAAATCAACTTTTAATATTAAATCAACTGTTCAGATTGCGATAAATTTTATATAGGACAAACTAAACATTAAGTACAACTGGATTATAAATTATAATAAAATAATTTTATTTCACAGGTTTAATCGCCCTTATATCAGTTCTAATAATACTCTTATATCGTCTGGGAGCAAGAGCCAGGGAACAGCAAGAATTACAAAACCAAATTCAAACAATTAGTAATTTCTTAGGTAACATTCGGATCTATAATATTTTAATTAATTCGCTAACAGTACTTTATACTTTTGTAGATGGGTCAATGAATAATGACGACAACGTAGACGAACCTCCTGTATATGAAGCACCACCAGAATATGATGAAATAATTAAAATAGGCTTTGACGAGAGTATCGGACAAAGACGCAGTAAGAAAAGGACATCTACACGAAGCAGAAGTAAATCTGTACCCACGAGGTAATATAATATATAGTTGAGAAATGTGTATATCCCTAATTTATTTTTAATTTCAGAAATTCATTATGCAAAAGATCAAAACCATCAGTGCCAAATCTAACCATCGAGACAGATTCTGGTATGTTACGGCCGGTAATTAATATCGTCCAAGCTAGCACGAGTCGTGGGTGTCAGACTGCGTCGATTCCAGAGTCACCGCCACCTCCTTACCTTAATGCGTCTACCCCGGACTCGGATGTATACAATTCAGAAGGATACAGTGAAAATAAACTCATGGTTGCATTTTCATTGTCTGAATCAAATACTTCGTCGTACGGTGAGTACTTTTTGAATTCAATATGTTTATGATGTTATTTTTTTTTTATTAATTCATTTTAGGAAAGTAAAAGTAAATGTAAAAAAAGGAAGCAGAGAAATCTATAACAAATACAGTTAACATAATTTAAAATTGCTTTTTCTCTATATATTCTGATTCCATATTTGACGTTTTAATTGTAGGTTATGAAAATTACAACAAACGAATTTTAATTAAATTAAAAAACTTGATATAAAAATATGTATTAATATACACAATTAAAATTTCGTTTAGCAATTTGATTTTCAGAAAATGATTATTATTTAACCTGCCAGTGGAGATTTGTGGTCAATCTGACCCAACAATGAATTTATTTCTTATACGCCAGTCTACCTTCAAATTGAATCATGTTAAACAGCTGACATTAATTAGTTTGAGTTTATCACAGAAACGTGGTGTATTATCTCTTATCTTAGATATTGAATTAATTAATTATTCAAACCCTCTACTATGTTCATAATTTTTGTGTTGTATACAGAGCCGGCCTTAGCAAGTCTGGTGTCCTGGGCGAGATTTATTTTTCCGCCCTCTCTTCCTCTAAAAAAATTAATAGTTAATATCTCAACTTGGCGCGATCCTACAGACTCCAACTTTTTTTTAAATATAGCTTACATCATTAATTTTAAGACTATCAAATGCCCTAAGACCGTCCGTATAAAAATTGATAAATTAACAAATTTTGACGTGAGAATTTTTCACGCCACCACTGGCGGGTTAAAATGACAGTTGAACTGTAGCTCCGCCCATCTTTGGTATTATCTTTTGAAACTTTTTACCAAACTAACTTCGACAGGTAATTTTATATATATTAACAATATGAATCTTGAAGTGTTATATATCATTTTAAAGCTCATTAACTGCACTATAATTTAAACTTAACCTCATTTAAATATATTTTGCTGTTATTGAGATAAAACGCCCTGAAATCGGTCAACTTTGATTATTTTGAAAACTAATAAATGATATTATTTTTGTTGCTGGCAGAATTGACAACTGATGAAAATATAACAACACGGGATTCAGAAGGAACCTTCAACAATCTCATATAAATTATTAAAAACATCAGTGATTGTAATAATAATAATTGACTTATCGTACAGTATAAACTAAAGTTACGTATATTTATGAAATTAATAAAGATAATTTAACTCTTTGTTACCTACAGAGCATTTTTCATTGATATGTTGTTGAAGTCAGGGCCGGGCAAAAAATAATAAAATTTATTCTGGTATTAATAGAGGATATTTTAATATTTCCCTTCTTATTTTCTGATCTTTAAGTTTGAAGTTTGATGCATGAAATATTACCCCAAAATTTTGTGTTTTCGATTTTTTTTGACAAAATTTTGAAGAAAAATACGGTTTTTAAATTTTGAAAAGGTTGAATAAAGATGTGTAACACGTAAAATGTAAATATGGTTTAAATAGTGCCCCTTCTTATAAACTTTTTATCGAGAAAAAGGCAAATTTTGTTTTTCTCATTTTTCAAGATATCGAGAAATTGAATTTTTGAAAAATTCATTTATGAATTAAATTCATCTACCCTGGATTCAACACTGATTTTTATATTTTAGTCGGCTCACCTCGGTTTAAAAAAAAAAAAAAAAAAATATTATTCTTTCAAAGTGACAGAGGGTTAGATCCTATACAAAAAAAAAAAAAACATACAACAAATAGTGCCATTCAGTATTAATTTAGATATACCTACATTTGAATTTCATACGAAAACGACAATTATAAATATTGTTTTCCAGTAAATTTAGAAGAACATAGCCGTACCCCTAATACCTGGATATCGCTTAACAACGATTCACTCACGAGTAAAAACTTACGTCGTTGCCGATCAGAAGACGATATTCTCAACCCCACCGAAAAAACCCCATCACCTAACATCACATATCAAAATAATAACGAATCTTCCCACGTTTACTTATCTGACGGAGATTTAAAAATGTTCGACCGGTCTTTCAAAGATTATAAAAGTATGAGATTGTTCTTCGACAATTTATTCGTAAAGGCGAAGTATCCACGGATCAATTATAGAAAGCAATCAGTCGAATGCGATTGTACAGGCGCTTGTAGCTGTTTTTACGATAATATTAATGGGTTACGCCATTCGGAACCAACGTCTGAAGAAACTTTAATGATTATTGACGAGACTCGTAGAGATCTATTGAGTAAAAGTGGGGGAAGAAAAGGGAAAATAAATGAAGCAAGGAGTCATAAGAATGCAGTTTATTTAACCCTTATTAGAAATAGTAGATCTACAGAAAGCACTTGATGAAATTTTATGACGGTTGAATTTTTTTTTTGTTAGGATATATCACTTTTATATTTATTTTTTGGTGCTACGATAGCATATATGACTTGCTCATTACTGGATTAATCCATAGATAATCGGGTAGAAAGTAGTAAGGAAAATGAATGTAAAAATCGACGTGTTTCGACTTTACAAGAAGTCCTCATCAGGAGTCTTTATAGGCCAGACGCAAAGTTGGAAAAATTTACGTTATCTGTGGATTAATCCATAGATAACGTAAATTTGGGTAGAAAGTAGTAAGGAAAATGAGAAACTGTAGTAAAACTCGACATGTGTTTCGACTTTACAAGAAGTCCTCATCAGGAGTCTTTATAGGCCAGACGCAAAGTTCGAAAAATTTACGAAATAGTTTTGACTGGATTTTTTTTTGTAAGAAATCCGGAGTGGGGTAGAGGACAAAAAAAAGATTTTTCAACTAAAATAATTATAATTCAATTCTCTACAAAAAATGTTCTGTACATATTTTTCGTCTGAAAAAATAAATCCTGAAGTTTACCCCCACTGGAATGGAGTAAAGAACAAAAAACAGTTTTTGCCGATTTCTAGCCTTTCTTTCAACGTTACAGAAAAAATAGTTGTATATTAAATTAAAGCTAGTTAAATTGTTTATAAAAAATGTTCTATACGTATTTTTCGTCAGATATATATGAAGAAAATAAATCCAGTCATTAGTGAAAATGAATATTTTTTATAAGATGTAAAAAAATATTTATTGCATTTTGAAATTATATTTAAAAATAAATATATGCTATAATAGCACCTATATTTTTTTATATATATTTAGACATTTAATACTGTGTAAACTATTTGAAAAAATATTGTATATTTTAATATATTATAATGTATGTATATATCTATGTATATTTGTTTTGAAAATATGAATTATTATTATTACTTTTTATTTTCAGTTGTTTTTTCTTTTTATTAATTGTAGTATACAGTTTTTTGGAATACAATCGATCATGTTATCATCTGCGAAGACAGTGGCGTCAAGGTAAACATTTTTGCTTCCTCGCAATATCGAAGATACGAAAAGCTTTGTGATCGTTTCAGATTGAGACAAAAAAAATATTCTCCGATTTCAAAATTTTAAATTGATTTTTTTAGTCACCACCTTATTTTTTTAGAGGGTCCCATCTTAAATGTATAGATACGCATTTGCCGTTGTATATTTTGTTTATAATTATTGTGCTTAAGAATTTTATGCCCAGTTTCATAAATGATAGCCATTTTATAATTTTAAATAAAAAAGAAAAAAATTATTTCTCCCCAAAAATGTGAAATATTCAAATATTAAAAAGTTTAGACTCTCAGCTCCAAGCTGTTTTTTTTGTTACTGAAATTTTAAGCTAAAATCGTCGTTTTTTTTTAAATACCCCCCCCCCCCTCTCTTATCAAAATACCGCCATAGATTAGATATGGTCGGTGCCTATATTTGTTACTATCTTCAAGTCAGTGATAACTATGAATACGGTAACTATCGTTTGTAAAATCAGGCATTAAAATTGTCTAATACTATGCCAATATCTACTGCATTTTATGAAACATTAAATTAAATAGAGAACTACATTGACGAACATATTAGGTTGGGCATAATTTTTATATAAAAATGTATATTTGTATTATTTAATAATAAAATATTTTGTTATATCCATAATAATTATAATATGTATATAGCTTATACAGTGTATTCCAAGTTGATTAAACCATAGGAAATTTAACATGGGGACAATTAGAAATGTTGGTCAAATTTAACAATGTGTGATTGGTGCATTTTGAAATGCCGCCTCGAAACTAACTGATAAATTTTAAATTAATCAACAGTATTTTGTTTTCAACTTTAATAAAGAATAAAATACATTAATGAAATTAAAGTAAGCATCCTAGATAAAATTATAATAATATTTTTTGGCAGATATAAAATTGAAAACAAAATACTAATGACAATTTTACTAAATTTTGTGGCGGCATTTCAAAATGCACCAATCACACATCATTAAATTCGATCAAAGGTTACTACAGCATTTCTAATTGTCCCCATGTTAAATTTCCTATGGCTTAATCAACTTGGAATACACTGTATATATAGTTCGAACATTACGTGTATATAAAATTTCTAAAAATACTATACAATGAAAAAAACAATTTGTTCCAAATTATAACAATTAACAATAGTTCTATATTACGACAATGTAAAATGTAAGTAAACACCTAAATACTATAATCAAATTTAAAAAGAAAACGGTAAACCCTTTACACTGAAATAATTATTAAGAAATTCTTGTAAATAATATAAAATTATTTGTCTACAAGCGTCCCCCCCTTGAAAAATTTTCTGCGGGTGCTCCTGCATAAAACAATTAGAGCAGGTTAGGGTGTAAATTATTAATAACCAAATATATAGGTATATACATTTTAATTTTTAATTCACTTTGCAGAGGGGAACAAAAATTTTATTTTGATTGAAAAATTAGGGGAGGGGGTAATAGTTTATCACAGTGTAAGGGGTCAATTAATAAGTAATACATATACGAAACATGATTTAATTATACGAGTATTTTTAATAGCTGAAGCTTATTTTTTTAACCCTCGATTTGTAATTTATTAATTTAATATTTGCAACGATGGAAAACTGAAACCAAATAAGTAAAATTTTGTCCGATAAAAAATTTAATTCTTCGCAAAAAGAAATGTTTTAAATCAAGGATTAAATTTTTCTTTATTTTCGTATAAGTAAAATCTGTTCAGAAGCAAAAATCATCAACTCCACAAAAATCGACAAAATGTAGCTCTGGTATTTTAATAGTTCATATCGTCCCCTACAAAATATCGTAATAACGCTTATGATACTCTGCCTTGTATGCAGAATTGCCAATATTTCAAGTAGAATACTTGAAAAAGTACTTTAAGTAATTTTTAATATTTATAAAGTACTTCAAGTACTTTTAGATATTTGAAAAAAAAATTCAAGTACTTTTTGATACTTAAAAAAGTACTTCAAGTGCATTTTTATACTTGAAAAAGTACTTCAAGTACATTTTGATACTTGAAAAAGTACTTCAAGTACATTTTGATATTTGAAAAAATACTTCAAGTACATTTTGATACTTGAAAAAGTACTTCAAGTATTTTTTGATACTTGAAAAAGTACTTCAAGTGCATTTGATACTTAAAAAGTACTTCAAGTACATTTTGATACTTGAAAAAAAATACAAGTACTTTTTGATACTTAAAAAAGTACTTCAAGTGCATTTTGATACTTGAAAAAGTACTTCAAGTATATTCTTATACTTAAAAAAGTACTTCAAGTGCATTTTGATACTTGAAAATATACTACAAGTACATTTTTATATTTGAAAAGTTATTTCAAGTATTTTTTGATATTAAAGTATACTTTACGTCAAGTACATTTAAAAAATAGTAAAAAGTACTTATTACTTCAACTACTTTTTGAATGTAATACTTAATTTGTACAAGTAAAGTACTTAAAATAGGTACTTAACATTTAAAATTTTCATATTATGTATATACTTAAATTTAATATTAGATTTTAACGAATGTAAAGTACTTTCACCAAGTACTTGGTACTTGTATATTAATTGTGACAGTTCTGCTTGTAAGGGACGATATATGTTAATCAGGTAATATATATATATATATATACGTCTAGTCTTCAATAATTATTTCTAATTAGTATTATAAACTTTTTAACAAAATAAAATCAATATACTTATTAATATTATATGTATATAAAATTATATGTACTTTCCTAATGAGAATTAAATTAATATGTACATATAAAGGGTACTGCTTCCTTTTTTAAAGATATGTATTAGCAGAATTTTGACTAAATAAGTAAAAAAGTTACTACAGACGTTAACATTATAAACTTTGAAATATTTTCTACTCATGACATCCTGATAAAAATCTAAATTTATTTAATTATTTAAATTTTTATAAGTGCCTTAAAAACGTTTATTATTTATATAAATAAAGAAATTAAATTATCACAAATTGTATTTAAATACTGTTTTAATAATTTATGGTTCCTATGTATCATTAAAAATATATTATTAAATCAGTGTTTTTCAAAATGTTTTCAGCACTGCACTATTTTTTTGGTTTTGAAGATTTTAGGTATGCTTATTAAAAATAAATATAGTCTTATAGATATTTTTCCATGTGCAGTGGTTCTAAAACAAAATTCAGCAAAAAAAAATGTATTTGTTAATTTTTTTACTAATACAGTAATTAAATAGAACATTAAAGAATTGGTCGCAATTTGAAAAACACTTTACTAAATAATTTGTACGTTTGAAATAAAAAATACATAACTCGTAAGCCAGGGACTTGAACCGGAATTTATTTATCGTTATTTTGTTTGGGTTCAAGTTTTTAATTGAAAGAAAATTTTTTTTGGAAAAAAAATTTTAATTAACAAATGAAACACTTTCTGAAGAAGGAAAAAACATTAAAATATTGCTAGAAAAAAGGCAAAAAATAAAATTCATTTTATTATTTTTCAAAATTTTTAAATCTCGTAAAAATTATTGGAGAAAAATATTAAAATATAAAAAAAAAATTTATTGAACCTTTTAAAAATATATGGTTACCGATTATCCATGAAAAGGTTCGGGTTCGTTGACTTTAAAATATAGCGGTTCAATTCGGGTTCAGGTTAATGAAAAATAAGTTTTTTTTCGGATTCAGGTTCAAGCAGTGGCGTAGCGAGGGGGTGGGGGGCAAGGCGGTCTATTATGCCCCGGGCGCCAAATGATCCTGAAGACCAACCTTTTGGACCCAATTTACTAAGGACCAAAGGCCAGAATAGGCAACCGAAGACCTTTTTTGTTTTTTTTTGGTCGTGGCAATTTGAATTTATAATTTTATTTAATAAATAAGGTTAGGTAAAACACAAATTGAAGACTTTTTTTTTAGTTGTCAATTTCAATTCAGAATTATTATTATTTTTTTAAATTTTGCGCCAATTACATTTGCTACGCCACTGAGTTCAAGTCCCTGCTTAGAACTATCCGATAATTACAGATCTATTAAAATTAAACCTACCTACTATATAAGTATCACAAAATCGTTATTGGCATTTATTATAACATTCTCTCTAATATAATTATTATTTTAAACAGTAACAATACTTCCTCAGTTCCGAATCGTGAATACAATTGCTCTGCTTCCCGTAAGCGTTAATCCTACTTATAGAACCCTTGATCTGAAACTGATGCGAGTTTAAATACGTATAAGCCACCGTCGCCTCGAACTTAGCATTCCCAGGCGACGTTTCTATCACTAGCAAGTAATGCGTCTCATTCAAATTAGACTTCGAAGACGAAACCCTCGCGTCAATTATCTGCTTCAAGTGTAACGTCGAACACAGAGGTCTAATAGTACTGTTACTGCCCAATAACCTCTCCATTTCCGTTATTATTGAAGCAGCACTAGCACTAACAATATTGTCCTTCTTGTTCGTTTTGATAAAACCGTAACAAGTGCACCAATGTGGGTTTATCGCTGCTTCATTGCAAGACCGCTTATTGCTCGCGAGTTTAAACAAACTTGAACATTTAGAACAAGCGGAACTTTGCACCGGTTCTTTTAAACGTCCCGATAGGACCATTACATCTTGTAGAGTCATGTGGAGATCGTATGGATTCGTCAGACGGTTTCTATTCAATAAAATGTTCCGGTAGATATGCGGGTATTTGTTTATAAACCACGGAGGTAACCAGATATAAATAAATGGCAATCGTTCTTCTAACCATCCGGTTATAGTTTCTCTGATTTTTCCGAATCGTAATCCGTGATCGCTCAAGAATATAACCATAGAAGAATTTAACACTCCAGTGTATTCTAATTTATCTAACCACTTCTTCATTTTCAAGTCCATTCCCGATGCAGTATTTAAGTCATTGTGGCTGAAACTGTTCATCCAGAATAGCCCAAAGAACGGTTCGTTTTTGTACGTGTCGACGAACTGATGTGCGTAATCTAGAATCCTTTCTCCGGCGGAAACCGGACCGACGCAGTATGTTAAACCGTTTTGTTTCTGTAGCTCTAAATGTTTTTCGGTCGCAAGAGCAAATGGCCTGTAGTAATAATCGGTAGGGGAGTTATAAAACCCTTTCTTCTCGTAGTTGAACGTCGATAGGATTGTTTCATCTTCCGCGTAAGCTGTTACGTACCCGTACTTTCTGTATTTGTACCACATGAAATCACATTTCTCGAGTTCGCCCGTTTTCGAGTTGCATATGTGCTGACTTCTGGCTAGGTTATGCCCTGTAAGGATCGCCATCAAGTTAGGGAACGTATTGTCGTCGATCTTGTTGTATCCTTTGAGCTCTATCCAGTTCATAGCGTTCAGGTACGCCGCAGTGTTAGGCATTATACGGTATAGGTTTAGTCTTGATATGCTGTCTATACCGATCATTAATACGCTGAGAGGTTTTTCTATGTCCTTTTCTTTGAACGTTTCTAAACGTTCGGTCACTTCCGGTTTCGGGAGGATTATAGTATGTCCGTTACTGTAAATTGGTTTCTTTTCGGTACCTCTGTAGCATTTTGTGATCACGAATTCTGTGCTTTTGTCGAGTGTGACTGAAGAATTGAAATTTGTACATTTTGTTATACTGGAAATTAAAAAAAAATCGTTTATTTATTATTATTATTGACATGTAATAAGCTAAAGGCTTCTATGCACCATCCAATCTGCAGTACCCTCTATACAAAATGTATAGAAGCCGTAAGTGTGTGGCGTAACGCATGAAGTTTGCAACGGAAGAGTTATGAAATTTAATAAGTAGTATTTTTTTTTTGATGTTTGAAATGGGCGTGGTTTTTATTTTGTAATTTTTGAAAAACTAAAAAATTTCAGAAATATATGAAAATAATAATAAAATCAGGACCGTATCAAAGAAATTTAGAATTTATTTAAAATTAAATTGTATACTTAGATTTAGATAAAAATAAAAATGTTGGTATTTCTTATATATTACTTACGAAGTAATGAGTCCCATACATTTTTATTTAATAAATACGTCAGGGGAGTAATAAAAATATTTAAAATTTATAAAAATAATACGTATATAATATATATCGTTTCTCCGGGCTTCGGATTCTGTTATAATTTCTTCGGGTTTTGTAATAATTATGACGACAAAAAGAAAAAAGGTAAAATCTTGTCAGTTTATATACTATATAGGTTACATTTGAGTATCTATGTAAATATGGCGCGATTAGGGGTTGGGACTCAACGCGTCCAGGGGCAAGTAGTTTTATTATTATTAATTAACTTACGTAAAGTTGTTATCGTTTTTCACAGTCCAATCTCGCCCGACGACCTGATAGCAACATGATAACTTCTTTTTATTTGCATATGTATTGATCATGACATTGTCAATGAATAGGACTGGGTTCATATCGCTGACATCGACGTAAGTTAAGGGATCATGCTTAGAACAAGATTTGTACTTCACAGGTTTTAGTAGTTTTACTACATCGCCTGTCATCACGTCTAAATCAGGTATCTGACAGTTCGGGTTCCATACAAGAAATCCACTGTTCACTGAAATGTAAATTTTGTTATAATTTTATATTAACAATAATTGTAACTATTCTTTACAATTGAACATTATCAATATTTTGTTGAAATTAAGAAAAACATTGAATTTGACCATTATACAGGGTAGTTCAATAGTGCGTCCGGCTTTCCTAGCGCACTTCCTGCAGGAGATAGAAAAAAAAGTTTGGTACATAATATTATTGGTCTGAAAAGACCAACGTCGTAAAATTATTTTCAACAATACAGGGTGTCCCATTTTTGCGCTATAACAAAAACAAAGATTTTTTTAAATGGAATACCCTATAACGTTTTATGTCGTCCGATGTAATTTTTTAACCTCTACATTAACGTCTGTTCATTTTTTAATTTAGTGACAGTGTTGCCAAATTAAAAATTTTTTTCCGAAAAATTATCCATATTCAGGTTCAACTATAAAAAATCGTAGCGACCTCGTTTTTTTTAAAGTGATGAATTTTTTTAGCAATAATGTTAGTCCAGGTAAAGAGTAACATTTTGGTAATAAACAATTTTAATTTAGTTCTACAGGGTGTTAATAAAAAAAATGCCAAAGTTTGCAATCTTCAAAATGATAAAACTCATTTTTTTCAAATGTGACTACCCTTTTTTTATTTCACTATTCGATGGGTTTTTTTCTCCTTTTCAATTTGTATAGGCAATATCTTATGTCTAAACCCCATACTTTCTGAGATATTCAATAATTTTCACAAAAGTAACCATTTCACCACGTTTTATGCACCGAAGTAGGCTGTGCTGATGTAAAAGAAATGCAAAAATGTAAGTACTTAAGTATCAATGTAACATTTGATTAAATTTTATAATTAAAACGGATAATACTTGTGTAATAAAATTATTTATTTTATTCAAAAAACTATGACAAGTAACAAAATTGAAAATACATATAAAAGATAAAAGACTACAATAAATGTTCGAAATGTCTTCCATTTTGATCTAAGCACAAATCAATTCACGGGCATTTGTTTTGTAATTGTTTCACATTTGTTTTGCATTTGTTTGGCCTACTTCGGTGCATAAAAACATGGTGAAATGGTTACTTTTGTGAAAATTATTGAATATCTCAGAAAGTATGGGGTTTTGGCTAAGATATTTCCTATACAAATTGAAAAGAAGAAAAAACCCCATCAAATAGTGAAATAAAAAAAGGGTAGTCACATTTGAAAAAAATGAGTTTTATCATTTTGAAGATTGCAAACTTTGGCATTTTTTTATTAACACCCTGTAGAACTAAATTAAAATTGTTTATTACCAAAATGTTACTCTTTACCTGGACTAACATTATTGCTAAAAAAATTCATCACTTTAAAAAAAACGAGGTCGCTACGATTTTTTATAGTTGAACCTGAATATGGATAATTTTTCGGAAAAAAAAATTTAATTTGGCAACACTGTCACTAAATTAAAAAATGAACAGACGTTAATGTAGAGGTTAAAAAATTACATCGGACGACATAAAACGTTATAGGGTATTCCATTTAAAAAAATCTTTGTTTTTGTTATAGCGCAAAAATGGGACACCCTGTATTGTTGAAAATAATTTTACGACGTTGATCTTTTCAAACCAATAATATTATGTACCAAACTTTTTTTTCTATCTCCTACAGGAAGTGCGCTAGGAAAGCCGGACGCACTATTGAACTACCCTGTATATTTAGGAGAATTACCCCTAAGTTAATAATTATTAGTTTAATTAGAGATCATGAAAATAGCTAAGGGTTATTTTTACGTGTTTATACATTTGGGGGTAACTACCCCTATTTAAGACTGTTAAAAAATTATTACTTCAGAGTTTATGAAAACAAATAATATTAGGTAGTGGCACCAGTCTTGGATCATACCCCTTGTTTAATTAAATTTACTAAATTAGAAATATTTGTAAACTTAACTGTCAGTAAGTAGTAAGTACCTATGCACCTACTTACACAATATAAAAAGATTCTTGTGTGCACAAAAAGATGTGATAATTTTTAACAAACAAAATATAGACGCAACAATAAGAAAATATTTGAATTTCGGAAATTTCATTGTTATATTTAATATGAAAAGTTACGTAACAGTGGAAAGGAGGGGCACCGATGAGGTGCTTG
The DNA here is from genome assembly GCA_961205875.1 of Sialis fuliginosa. Taxonomy (NCBI): domain Eukaryota; kingdom Metazoa; phylum Arthropoda; class Insecta; order Megaloptera; family Sialidae; genus Sialis; species Sialis fuliginosa. The sequence continues at coordinate 18,374,466 of OY540818.1, read as the reverse complement.
CCTAGGGCGTTCTCTTTTATGGTTTATAGGTAGTTAATAATTTAAATAATATATTTACCTGGTTCTTCTTCATCTTCTTTAACAATACCAGTTTCACCCTCGTACTCCCTAGATAGGTAGTTAGAGTATAGTACCATCGTAATGAAGCTAGCAATTCCTAAATACGTGAAAGCACGGACATACGAACGTTGAAACGTAGGTGTATTCATGTTATACCATTTAAATGTTTATAAAAAATATTATCTTCTTTATCATATTATACAACAATTATTTTATTATGGTTTTGCTAAAATTATTTTTCTGCGATAGTTACTTATGGACGGTTTCAGATGAAATTTTAACTGCATTTTTATTATCTGAAATAAAATTTTTCAATATTAATTTTATTGATTTATAAATATCTAATTTAATTTAAAAAATTCTTGACTACTGCAAATTGCAAATCCCCCCCCTTGAAATACTAACTAAATATGAAAATTGAAGATCTTTTTTTGAATCTGGGAACTTTTTTTCCGCCCCTAACAAACTGCCGTCCGAGGCAAATTCCCCTTTGCCTCCCTCTCGATACACTACCTAATTAATATACGTCATTTTATTTTTTATTTTTACCCCCCCCCCCCCTCCCCCTTAATTGTAAGAATTTCGAATCTATAATTATGTTTAATATTAGATTATTTTCATTTATTTTTCTTACAAATATTTGTCATGTTATGATTATTATATGAATTTATAAATATTGCTTTTAGATAGACAGATCAGTTTTTAATATAAATAATAATGTATATGAGATTAATTTAAAAATATTATACAATGCAATATCTAGAAAATATACTAGCTAGATTAATTTATAACGAAAATAGTTTTTCATTCAAAACTATTATTTTATTACCTTAATACATAATATTATTATTTAAATTTTAATTGTTGCACATTTGAATTTAAAATATAACAATTAATTATAAACAAAACACATTAACACAAACTTTACAACAAATATCTTTTGAATTATACCTAATAAAACTAAATGCTTGTAAAAAGTTAAACGATATTTTTTTAATTTATTCATAAATCTTTATAATAGTATTTTAAAACACATATCTTCCCTATGCTGAAGAACTGATACTACTGAAGTCTGAAGTGAGTAGCAAGTCTGTAGTCTGCGCACAATCTTAATTGTTACACGCTGAAGTATACAGAGGTGTACTTAAATAGATAAAAAAGGAATCTAATAGGGCTAATATACTTTATTTTTTGTTGTAAATAGTTTAGTTGTGGTTCACAATTAATTTTAATTATACGTATAATAAAAAGTTGTTTATGTTATAGGAGTATTTATATATCTAATAATAGGCCCGGGCCTAGAGTCCCTGGAGCAGTAAATTTTAGGGGCATATTAACAATTTTAATTAACTACATTTATATTGTATTATATTAATTAGGTAGAAATATAATTTCCATAGAAGAAGGCAGTTTAATATTCAGTTATAAAAAGTTCAACTAATGTATATATTCTTGGTTTCTAGGTGTAAGCCACGTTTTTATTTATTTCTCGCGAATTTTTGTTTCATTTTCAAGTACTTAAAAATAAATTTCATACTTCATCTCTCTCTCTACCGTAACGTCGTGATATCTAGCCCATCTAAGGCTTTCTAACAGCAAAAATCTCATCAAAATCGGTTCAGTAAAAATTATAAAAATTTATTAAATTGCTTGTAAAGCGATTCATCGACTTAAAAAGCCTATTTTTTACATTTTCGACATATTTATACATAAGTTTGATTTTAACTAAGTTTTACTCTCGCCCCTAAATTTTTATTTCTCACGAATTTTTGTTTTATTTTGAAGTACTTAAAAATTAATGTCATACTCCACCTCTCTCTCTACCGTAACGTCGTGATATCTAGCCCATCTAAGGCTTTCTAACAGCAAAAATCTCATCAAAATCGGTTCAGTAAAAATTAAAAAGCCCATTTTTTTTTATATTTTCGACATATTTATAAATAAGTGTGATTTTAGCCCAAGTTTTACCCTCGCCCCTATTAAAATAAGGCGGAAACTGACTAGATTCAGTACTGGTTCTGTTCCGTGACCAAATGCTGACAATACCTACATAAATTTTCAATCTCACTGAACTCTGTAACCTTGCAAAATAATTTCGTCTTAGACCGTATCTTGTTTTTCTATATCTCACTCTATAATTGCGCGATTTGATGGCACAGGGCCGCACTTATAGCGTGAAAATATAAATAATATCTAGGATCACAAAAATCTTTTTTTTAAATACATTTTTTTTAAACAAATATTTTTTTTATACTTTTGCAAAATATTGTTTTGATTCTATTTATTAGTTGTACCTCCGACTTTCATCCAACGTTACGTAAACTATTACAGAGGTCAACTTTAGTTGATAATATTATCAATAAGGTTATTATATTTTTTAGTTTGCAGGTCGTGACCGGAAAGATATTTAATTTAAATACATTCGTTCAAAATGCAAAAAATAACTTTTAAATTTTTTTGAAAAACATTGTTTTAGATCAGTACTGGGAAAACTGTGGGTGGGGGGGGGGGGTTAAAACTTAAAACCGAGAGACTGGGATAAATAAAAAGACAACAAAAATTAAAAAAGTAAAATCAAGTCCAAGAAAATTTTTGATTGGTTTTACCCCATATACTCTAGTTTTAAACAGTATGGGGTATATGGAGGCCTTTCCGAAAGTACGTTAAACGAGGTATGAGTCGTATGACTGAGTAGTACAATATTCTCGTCAAGAGAAATTGATTTTCATCATAACAAAGATAAAAATTCTGAATGCAAAACGGACAACAGCAGTCCAATTATGTAATTGAATGAATTTATGATGCTAAATTTAATATCTGTCTGTGTGTGTGTGTGTGTCTGTACAATAGTGAAAGTGAAGATTCGGATGCGTGGCTCTCTTGAATAGTTCTAATTATGTTTTTTTTCCGTGACCTAGTGTTTTTTTTAACCAATATCACAGAAACTATATCTACAATAATTTTCTCGAAAAACAATATTTAATTATTGTTTTTGCCCCTGCCTATATTACCTATAGCAGGCCTGCACAACATACGGCCCGCGGGCAACATGCGGCCCGCCAGTACCTACTTTGCGGCCCGCGAAGACTTTGGTGAAAATTCATAATATTATAAATTAAAAATAATATTCCCCGACTTATTGATTTATAATATTACGAAAGGTAAATATCGGATGTTTTTTTAAAGACTTTCCAGCAAATTATTTTCAAAAATGTTTCAGATAAAATTTTCATTGTTTTGAAGGGGCTAAATATTAACATTATGGGGTGGCATTAGAAAGGTCACTTTGAAGAGGTTTTTAGGTTCAACATTTCTTTTTTAAATCTAAACCTATATTTTTTGTTGCAGATTTTTCTGAAAATGCCAATTTTTATTATAAGGAGCAAACCAAAGAGAAATTTCTGGATGTTCCATATTTTTTACTCGAAAATTATTGTATGACAGTAGCAAAATAGTCAATTTAGGGATTATTTAGATAAATTTATAACTGGAAAAACGTTGTATGGTGAATTTATAGGTAATATTATGATACACCAAAATAATGATAAAAAATACCACATATTGTAAGTACTTTTGGAGAAAAATGTCATTTTCATAAAATTTTCAAAAAAAATTAATATATTTTTTGACTTTGATGAGCAATAACTTTGAACTGGAAACACGATTAGCAATAACGCTAATACTGAAAAATACGTTAGTTAATTACCTATGAAACTGACTCATTGTGGTTGCTCTAGTTACGTTACTTTGGAAGTTATGAGATAATCTTTGTTTGTAAGTACTACCCTGAAGGAAGTTTTTAAACACCCTGTAACTCAGAGGGTGTTAAAGATAGACCCCCCATTTTCGTACAATTTTTTACTCACAATGAGCCAAGGAATCTGTATCCCAAACTTGACCACTCTGTTAGATTAAATTAAAAAAAATATTTTTTATTGTTTATTATTTTAATCGTAATGACTTCGTAGAGTTGGGGGTAGTGCAGATTGGGTGGTGTGTAGAGGCCTTTATAGTGTATGTAAAAATATGCAATTGAAGTAGGTACATTTAATTTGCAAATTGTTTTAATGAATTTTAATGTGAGTCATATGCATTTTTTTCTATGTGTTCATTATCTAAAATCTAAAACATGTCGGCCTTGTATGTGATGGTATAGCGATGGGAATCTTGACTTCTTTTTATTGTTTTTAAGTTAACACTAATCACTGTAGTATGTAATAAATTGCGATGATACAATAGCATGCCGATTTTTTTTCTTGGCAAGAATTAGTAGGTACTTTAAACCTTGAATATGCAAACAAAAAATGTATGTCTAAACTACTTAGTTAAGAAATAAAATGCTTTTAAAAACATTTAATAAGAATTCTTACAATTACATCTTGAGGATGATTTTTTTCTTCAAAATATCTCAAAAATGACGCATGTTACGTAAAAATTTTATAGAATATTTTTTGTAGAGTATTAATTTTTCTATAAGAAAGACCTTACAATTTGTGTAGTAACTTACCCCCTTAAAAAGATATATGTATATATGTATATCCCTTTGAAGATGTTTTTGCTTCCTCGCAAAATTGTTCTCCGATTTCAAAATTTTAAATCCTTGTCACACAAATAACTCATGAACTACTGAACCGATATTAATGAAACTTGGTTGGATTGTTGGGACTGGCTTGAAGACGGTCCATTTTTAAAATCATCAAAATCGTGTGTAAGAGGGAGGGATGACATCCCAAAATATTTATTTTTTTAAGATATCTCAAGAACGACACATGTTACGTGAAAATTTTATAGAATATTTTTTGTAGAGCATTAAATTGCCTATAATATAGGTCTACAACGTTTATTGTAAAATATTCCCTTACAAAGATTTATCTCAATTTATTTTTAAAAATCGTGTTTTTTTTTTTTTTTTAATTGATATTTACTTAAAAATATACGATCTTAAAATAAATTTCGAACTAATATTTTTTAGTAAAATTGTATAAAAATTAAATGGTTAACCAATTCCAGGCAATTTATCTGAACACTTTAAATTGTTGAATAATTAACTACCTTTGGTGAATTTAGCACGAGGAAGCACTGTGCATTTACTTAGTAGATGTATTTATATCATTCATTTATAGTTGATTATAGTTTCTCACAATGTTTACATTACAAGTTGGTTAATTTGAATTAATATTGTTTATTTTGTTAGAAATACAATAATATAGTTAATAATCCTTGACCAATATCATGGGAATTACCTCGAATCTATGAAGTAATCCTTATCTACCAATAATACATGATTATTTCACGTCTAATATTACTTTCAATATATAATAAGTAATCAGAATAACTTGTAAATGACTGTATAACAGTGGCGCACCTAAATTATAAGAGGGGTTTAGGAGTTATAGTATCCTCCCCCTCCGAATTTGTCAATAAACATTATTTATTTTAACAATTAGAATATAAGGTACTGGCACTAGTCTTGGATATGACCCCTGTAATGGTTTTTTTTAAATTAAATGTACTGAATTTAACTGTCTTACAACGTGATTTGATGACAATCGGTCAATAGGTGTCAAAATGGTGGACATTTAAACTAATTATTAGTATAATTTATTTATTAATTATTATATTATAGCAACTGCTTTACTTTGTTTCAAATTTTTATATCTTTTGTGTCGTAGTACTTATCATTAGCAAGTGTCCATCACTGCGTGTTCATTACTGGTTTTACGTTATCCATTACTGGAGAAAAAACATAAATAAAATAAAACGCTATAATTTAAAAAAACAAAATTTGCGGACTTTGGTTATTAAATTGATTAAAAACTTGTTTTATTAGTAACATGAGTTCATGAGAATTACAAAAAAGAAATCAATCAATCACAAAAACAGTAAACCTTGCTCTTATAGCGGCCATAACTGGTACCAGTACCTTATACATACAAACAAAAAATGAAAACCCCTTTTTTTTTTTTCTGGGTGCCCCACTGCTGTATAAACATAATTTAAGATCCGTGTGATTTAATAAATAATAGTTAGTTAATTGTTTTATTACTTATTTATTTTTCAATGTAAATATTTTCTGACAAATAATACTAACAATAAAAAAAAATAGTACCAGTTTAAGTAGTATAAGTATATATACATATATATAAATTATATATACTTTTTTTGACTATAATATAACAATTGACCTTAAAATGGAGTTGATAAAAGTATTACATATTTTTTTTTTTTTAGTATTTTATAGCATAATTTTTTGGATATATTATGTGTTTAAGATTTTTTAATTTTATGAAACATTATTTTAAAAATTTATAGAAGGCAAATATAATTAGATGTATAAAAAAAATTTAATCTACTATAATATAAGATTATAGTTCATTATAGGATATACATTAACAACGAACGCATGTCAGAGGGGAAGGGAGGCAGGGGGGATAGTTCTTATCGTGACAAATTTTAACAAGAGTGGGGGGGGATATTATAATATGTAACGTCACATTATATTTCATTGAAAATCAAAAAAATTAACTAATAAATGTAAATTAGTGGGGGGAAGGTTATATAAATATATATTTTGAGATATTACTTAGAAAATATGCAAAAACAAATATTTTAATTCATACGAATTTTTATTAACGTCAGTTACAATTAACGGAAATGTGTGTGGAGGCGGAAGGGAGGGGGTGATTATTACTCCATTCCTAAGAGAATAGCCTAATAATTTAATAATTAAACTTGGGATAATTAGAATTATTACCCTCCTGAGGAATGTTAATAAATCGATAAAATGGTTCTGCAATTCAAAATTTCTACACATATTTGATAAATTAACCTCTGAAATATGCGTAGATAACTATTTTTCAGGAGGGGGACCCTAGTTTTATTATATTTTATAATTTTTAAGGTATTTAATACTATATAATGATTTAGTTTGTAAATTCCTTCTCTGATAGGCACAGAGCCAACTTCTCCCTGTATTTAATGCAACAAGTAGATGCTAGAAAAATAATGGCCGAATTTGATCAACCAGCAGCTATGAAATAACGGTAAGTAAACCCATTTTTAATATGAATAGTTTCAATAAAATTTCTTGGAAAACTCTTATTATATAAAATAAAAGAAATATAGCATTTATAAAAGATTTTCTTTAATTTTTCCAATACATTAACTCTTTTAATCAATAACTAGAAAGTAATATACCTTTAATTAAAATTCATGCTATTGTTATTTTTATGTTGATTAATTTCTTAATTTAACGTTTTAAGATTCGTTATAGCTGACACAAGTCTATTGTTTTTTGGTAAAAAAGTAAATATTCTGTATAATTAAACAGTAATTGAATTTATATAGTTGCAGTTTTTGAAGGTGGGCAAGGGGGGGGTAAACTTCATAGAACCAAATATTAATTATAAACTAAATTTTTATATTATTTTCATCACAATATATAAATCTATAGATATATTTTAGAGGCAAATTTTTTTGTTCATTTTAAAAAAGCTCAAAACCTACTGAACCGATTTTGATGGAACATTGACCGTTATATATCATCACGCTATCCATCAGATCGCGCAGGTTTTCAAAACAATTCTTTGTTTAATTAATCTTGAAACATAAAATTTTAATTTTATAGCAAACGCACAATTTGAAACAGTTTTAACAAACCGTATGGTGCCATAAATGGCACCATACGGTTATAATTTGAAATTTATGTTTATAGGTATTAAAAATAACAATCATTATATATAAAAATAAAAATAAAAATTTCATTTCGAAAGTGCGGGGAAATTAAAGTAGGTACTTGTATAAATTAATTTAAAAACATACGTATTTAAAAGCTAAATTTTCTCATGTAGGTAATTTTATTTATACTTACATAATTTTGTATATAAATTTTCTAAATCTGAATAATAATTAATTATTCTTTATAAAATATACAAAAACACAAGTTAGTTGTTTTGCATGTTCCCATAACAACTAAATACGCATTAATTCGTCTTTTATATCGTCTTTAATATAATCAGATATACTTACATTAATTTCTGTCACATGCAATCAAAGTAATTTTCACTAATTTTTCCGCACTTAGATATTATGTTCATCCCATAGTTTTATATAAAGCGTCACACTGTGACGATGTTATTGTTTATAACTATTACCCGGAACTCTGTAGTTGTTACACCGGAGCATAACCGCGTTTGTCACTCCGGTAATGCAGACGCTAACGGAGATATTGATGTGTGATAGCGCATGCGTATAAAAACGTTGGGGGTAATGAATGGGGGCCGATTCGGAAGACGATGTGAATAACTGTTTATGCAGTTTAAGATTTTGGTCACTTAATATGCCTACTTTGACATTTTAAATGTAATTTTGACGTTTGCATAAAAAATATACGAAAAAATAATCAGGTGCGTCTTAAGAAAAATTTCGAACTAATATTTTTTAGTAAAATTGTATAAAAATTATGTAACCAATTCTAAGCAATTTATCTGAGCATCGGTTTTTATTTAAATTGTTTAATGATTAATTATCTTTTGAGGAAGCACTATGCATTTACTTGATTTATTTTTTGCACATTTAATAATATTGCAATTTTTTTTTATACCAAAGAAAGTGTATTATTTTATGTAGTATTATATTATATACATTAAATATTAATATATTAAGCAAATTTTCGTTGATTTTAGAACCCCTCCCCCTCCTATGTATGGTAAAATAAAAAATATCGTCTACTGCCTTAAGATTTTCCATTTCAGAAAAAAAATGCTACAATATAAAAATGCTACAAAAAATTGAGTCCATTTTTATCCGATTTAAAATTGAGTTCCATCGTTTTAGAAAAAAATATACGTAATATTGAAATTATATTAAATATTTTTATAAAAATGGTAACTATATTAAATTTTATCAATCAGGAAGTTGAAAATTTAAAAGATAATTATATTTATATCAGAAGGGGTACATAGATTATTTTATGGGTATTTTTATTATTATTATAATTAGGAAAATTTATAAATTGTATTTATTATTATAACAAATAAGTTGTGGTAAAGATCAAGAAATTAAGAGAAAAAAATTTTTTTTTATGAATAACCTTCAAATTAAAATTAAAATTCAGAAATTTGTACAATTGAATTCTAACCATAAATACATTCAATATTAAATAAATAAAATATAATAATATTTATTACAATTACTTACCTGCTTTATTTATTAATTAGTTCTAATCTGTCAAGGATTTCTTTAACACTAATTTACAAAATTATTAAAAAATTACTTTATATTTTTATATTTATTTAATTAGTATTTTTTAACTTTAACCTTAAATATAAATGTAAACTTTATTATACATTTTTTTATTACGATATTTAATAAACTACAATACTGCAATGTTTTTTTTAACTAATTATGTAGAAATTATAATACTATATTAAAATATTAAACGGAAATGTTCCCAACTGTTACTGATATGATAAACAATGGCGTGACTAAAGAGGGGGACGGAGGGAAGTTGATAGATTTGTGTAAAATATAAGATAAAAATAGATAAACTGTTTTATTACAATTTAAAAAAATTTATTAATGTGAATTTTTATAATCTATTTAATTTATCTGATGTTTTTTGTTGTTCGGATTGGGGCAAGGTGTAACCATTATAAAAAAGTAAATTTAAATAGGTATCCATCCCCTCTTTGAGAATTTTATTTTAGTTTTAAAACCAAGAAAATATTAAATAAAATATAGTCACTGAATTATTAATTATTTTTTTAGAATTAAAGTTTATTTATTTTAGATTTTCCCCTTAATAATCTAGGATAAGCCACTGTTTAAATGAATGATGAATGTTATCAATATATTTAATGATAGTAATAAGTTCTTTCAATCATAAATGTTTTTTTCGTAGATAATTTTAATATCCTAAGTTTTTTTTTTAGATTATTGAAATTTATGAATATTCATTGCTAAAAGTGTTCTCATTATACAGGGTGATCCGGTTTGGGATACAGATATTTTAAGAGCTGATTCATTGGCTCATTGTATGTATAAAATTGTACGGGAATGTGGGGTCTATCTTCAACACCCTCTGAGCTACAGGATGTTTAAAAACTTCCTTCAGAGTAGTACTTACAAACAAAAATTAATTTAACAATTTCAAAAAATAAATATATTTTTTGACTTTCATGAGTAATTTTTGAACTGGAAAATAAAGGTAGAATAGTTTAACGAGGATTTAGTGACTGGCTTCTTCTGGAGATAAACAGGTAACGTATATTATTTATAATTATAATATAATAAAGTAGATAAATTGATGTTAAAAATTCAATGTACAAACGTATATTATACCTGTGTAGATAAACAGGTATATTATAAAATTAAATAGCAAATTTAATTTTATAATATTTAATTTAAAAAATGCAATTGGCGCCATATATTATTCAAAAATGGCATTGATAGTTACAGATTTCTACATTACCGGAATACTATACGTAAAAAAAAAATATTACGTCTGTCTCAAACATTGTGTATTTGTAGTAGACATGCATTTTTTATATAAAAAAGGTAAGTGAAAGTTCAATAATATAATACTTTGTACTTGTGTAGATAAACAAGTAACATACAATTAAATAAGAGCATCTATGTAGATAAATAGATGTAATCAATGCAGCAAATTCTCTACAGAATTTGTCAGAATGGCTTCTAAAAAATATTCATATTTAAAAAGGTACATGTGGTGCCATCTATCGGGAAGAGCATAAACTACCGCAAACCTATTTGGAATGGTTTCTGCAAAAATATTTAAATTTAAAATGCGTATGTGCCGCCATCTGGCAGAGAAAGCTTGAACTAACAATACAATTCAGTCAGTTCAAGCTGTTTCTGCTAGATGGCAGTACATACGTATTTTGATAAAACTGTTTTTTATCAACTTTTGTCTTAAAAAATTTCTTGAAATATTAAACCAATGAATGTATTTAAAATCTGATACAATTTATGTTATCAGCGTGTCGTTTTACATATGACGACGTGCATAATACTTTCAAATTCGAAATGGGTGTATCAATTACCGTACTGAAAAACTCATCCTTATTGAATTTGAAAATAATTAACACACCATTGTATGTTATATGACGCGCTGATATCAGAAATGATAATAGATTTTAAATCAATTCACTGGTTCAAAATTTGATGAAATTTTTTAAGACAAAAGTTGATAAAAAACCGTGTTATCGATCCGAGCGCAACTTTTGATGGGCATATTTGGAATCAGGGTGCCCTAATACATACGATAGCGTCTCTAACTCGCCAAAAAAAATTTTTTCCAAAAAAGAAGCAAGGCTATAGTATGGCTTAAAAAACTCCCGAAAAACACTTTTTCCGATTTTCAAATAATTAGATACGTTATCGCATGTAAAGGGATATGCTAATTCGACAATTTTTATCTGTTGTGAAATTCATCAAAGGGTTCAAAAGTTACAGCCATTTTACGACGAAAAATTGATAAAAAACAGTGGTAGCGGTCCGAGCGGAACTTTTTATCAACATTTTTGGAATCACCATGTTGTTATACATACAATAGCGTGCCTAACTCGACAAAATAAAATTTGTAGCGATGACGTAACATGACGGCGCCTTCACCATTTATAAAAATATACAAAAATAATATATATTTGGTATTTTTGAATAAGGAATACAAAAAAATCAAAAAATATTTTATTCTGTATATATGGTGGAGATGCCGTCATGTTACGTCATAGCATCAAAATTTTTTTTGTCGAGTTAGGCACGCTATTGTATGTATAACAGCATGGTGATTCCAAAAATGTTGATAAAAAGTTCCGCTCGGACCCCTATCACCGTTTTTTATCAATTTTTCGTCTTAAAATGGCTGTAACTTTTGAACCCTTTGATGAATTTCACAACAGATAAAAATTGTCGAATTAGCATATCCCTTTACATGCGATAACGTATCTAATTATTTGAAAATCGAAAAAAGTGTTTTTCGGGTGTTTTTTAAGCCATACTATAGCCTTGCTTCTTTTTTGGAAAAAATTTTTTTTGGCGAGTTAGAGACGCTATCGTATGTATTAGGGCACCCTGATTCCAAATATGCCCATAAAAAGTTGCGCTCGGATCGATAACACGGTTTTTTATCAACTTTTGTTTTCAAAAATTTCATCAAAATTTGAACCAGTGAATTGATTTAAAATCTATTATCTTTTATGTAATCAGCGAGTCATATAACATACGATGGCGTGTTAATTATTTTCAAATTCAATAAGGATGTGTTTTTCAGTACTTTATTTGATACATCCATTTTGAATTTGAAAATATTATGCACGCCATCATATGTAAAAGGACACGCTGATATCATATATAACACCAGATTAAAATACCTTTGTTTGTTAAAAATTTCAAGCAAATTTTTTAGACAAATGTTGATAAAAAACAGTTTCATCGATCCGAGCGAAACTTTTTATATACATTTTTGGACTCAGGATGTCCTAATACAAACGATAACGTCTCTAACGTAGCCTTATACATACGATAGCGTCTCTAGCTCAAAAAAAAAAATTGACTTAGTCGAAATGGCATCTGAAAAATTGTTTGAAATTTTAAAAGTACATGTATTAAAATCTAAAACTTAAACTATCAAAAAACTAGCTGAATTATATTGTTAGCTTAAGCTATTTCTGCCATATGGCGTCCATGAACAATTTCAATATTTTTTTCAGATGCCATTTCGACTAAGTCAATTTTTTTTTGAGCTAGAGACGCTATTGTATGTATAAGGCTACCCTGATTCCAAAAATGCACATTAAAAGTTTCGCTCGGATCGATAAAACTGTTTTTTATCAACATTTGTCTAAAAAAATTGCTTGAAATTTTTAACCAATGAAGGAATTTTAATCTGGTGTAATATATGATAACAGCGTGTCCTTTTACATACGATGGCGTGTATAATACTTTCAAGTTAATAAAGGGTGTATCAATTACCGTACTGAAAAACTCATCCTTATTGAATTTGAAAATAATTAACACGCCATCGTATGTTATAGGACGCGCTGATATCAGAAATGATAATAGATTTTAATTCAATTCACTGGTTCAAATTTTGATGAAATTTTTTAAGACAAAACTTTATAAAAAACCGTGTTATCGATCCAAGCGCAACTTTTGATGGGCATATTTGGAATCAGGGTGCCCTAATACATACGATAGCGTCTCTAACTCGCCAAAAAAATTTTTTTCCAAAAAAGAAGCAAGGCTATAGTATGGCTTAAAAAACACCCGAAAAACACTTTTTTCGATTTTCAAATAATTAGATACGTTATCGCATGTAAAGGGATATGCTAATTCGACAATTTTTATCTGTTGTGAAATTCATCAAAGGGTTCAAAAGTTACAGCCATTTTAAGACGAAAAATTGATAAAAAACGGTGATAGGGGTCCGAGCGGAACTTTTTATCAACATTTTTGGAATCACCATGCTGTTATACATACAATAGCGTGCCTAACTCGACAAAAAAAATTTTGATGCTATGACGTAACATGACGGCATCTCCACCATATATACAGAATAAAATATTTTTTGATTTTTTTGTATTCCTTATTCAAAAATACCAAATATATATTATTTTTGTATATTTTTATAAATGGTGAAGGCGCCGTCATGTTACGTCATCGCTACAAATTTTTTTTTGTCGAGTTAGGCACGCTATTGTATGTATAACAACATGGTGATTCCAAAAATGTTGATAAAAAGTTCCGCTCGGACCGCTACCACTGTTTTTTATCAATTTTTCGTCGTAAAATGGCTGTAACTTTTGAACCCTTTGATGAATTTCACAACAGATAAAAATTGTCGAATTAGCATATCCCTTTACATGCGATAACGTATCTAATTATTTGAAAATCGAAAAAAGTGTTTTTCGGGTGTTTTTTAAGCCATACTATAGCCTTGCTTCTTTTTTGGAAAAAAATTTTTTTGGCGAGTTAGAGACGCTATCGTATGTATTAGGGCACCCTGATTCCAAATATGCCCATCAAAAGTTGCGCTTGGATCGATAACACGGTTTTTTATAAAGTTTTGTCTTAAAAAATTTCATCAAAATTTGAACCAGTGAATTGAATTAAAATCTATTATCATTTCTGATATCAGCGCGTCCTATAACATACGATGGCGTGTCAATTATTTTCTAATTCAATAAGAATATGTTTTTCAGTACGGTAATTGATACACCCTTTATTAATTTGAAAGTATTATACACGTCATCATATGTAAAAGGACACGCTGATATCATATATTACACCAGATTAAAATACCTTCGTTTGTTAAAAATTTCAAGCTAATTTTTTTGACGAATATTGATAAAACACAGTTTTATCGATCCGAGCGAAACTTTTAATGTGCATTTTTGGAATCAGGGTAGCCTTATACATACGATAGCGTCTCTAAGTCGACAAAAAAAAATTGACTTAGTCGAAATGGCATCTGAAAAATTTTGAATTTGAAAGTATTATATACGCCATCATATGTAAAAGGACACACTACTACTTTGAATAAAAGAACACGCTAATATGCCTAAATAATCAAATACATACTATAGAGATTCCGACTTAATCAGAATGGCTTCTGAAAAAAAATACAAATTTAAAATATTCATGTTGCGACATCTAGTGGCGAAAGGCCGAACTATAAAAAAACTTAGTAGGAATCGCCTTTGAATAATATTGTTAGTTCAAGCTTTTCCCGCTAGATGGCGCAACATGTACGTATTTATTTTTTCCAACTAAGATACAAATTTTATTAGATTTCATTGATAAAAGTTCTGAGTTTTGCCGCTAGATTGCGCAGCCTACATCAGTTTTTTAAATAAATTAATGACATTTATTTAATTAATTATACCTGTTTATTTACACAGATATTTATATATAAATGTTCGTAAATTGAATTAATAACATCTATTTATCTACATAGATTTATTTTTTGTATATATTGTTAATAAAACGCATGGAATATAATGTGACAGTTTTATTTTATTTATATTATATTTATTTATATTCAGTTATTATACAACGTACTTAAACAACATACCTATGTCGAGTTTATTTCCAAAAGGTATCTTATCCATACATATCGTGTATAGAATTCAATTAACTATCATAAAAAACATTTTTTTGGTAGAAAGTATTAAAAAATATATACATTAAAAAATTTGTGATTACTAACATTTAAAATGTTTTTCTTGATTTACCGGAAGTGATTTGACAAGAGGCCTTTTGGAAAAAAGCTTCACAATATATAGGTTAGGAAACTTAATAATAATAACAACAAAAATAAACTTCTTAAACTTACTAAAAAATATTCGAAATTTTTCTTAAAACGCACCTGAATATTTTTTCATATATTTTTTATTTTTTGGAAATTTCAATCTAAATCTAAATTTATGCAAATGTCAAAATGACATTTAATATAACAAAAAAATTATTAACTTAAAAAAAAACACGATTTTTAAAAATAAATTGAGATAAATCTTTGTAAGGGAATATTTTACAACAAACGTAGTAGACCCATATTATAGGAAATTTAATGCTCTACAAAAAATATTCTATAAAATTTTCACGTAACATGTGTCGCTCTTGAGATATCTTGAAAAAATAAATATTTTGGGGTGTCATCCCTCCTCTTTACATACGATTTTTAAATGGCACTGTCCTCAAGCTAAATTCAACCATCCGACCAAGTTTCAACTTCAACAATATCGGTTCAGTGGTTCATGAGTTGTGCGTGTGACAAGAATTCAGTGTACAGACGGACGGACGGACAGACAGACACAGAACGAAAAGTGTTTGCCTTGACGTGAAACGGATAAAACGATTTAAAATTTAGAAATCGGAGAACATTTTTTTTGTCTCAACCTGAAACGATCACAAAGCTTCTCGTATCTTCGATATTGCGAGGAAGCAAAATAAAAATGATCATCGGATTCCTTGGACGTGTTCCTTCCGACCAAATTCTGAAAGTTTAAAAAAAAAATTAAAATTCGTATCAAATATTTTCAAGTAAACGTATTTTAACTAAAATAATTTTTTCATTGTATCACAAATAACCCGCCACTGGAATAACGCATGATCTCGAGATGAGTAAGTATGTACAGTCGCCTGCAGAACTCGTCTGGCACCTTAAAGGCTAGAATCGCTTACAACAGATTCTAAATTTAAAGACAAACATCATCGGTTATCTTTTTCTATCAAGTTTAATATATTTAAATACTAAAATTCGGAATATCAAATATTTATTGCCACAAAATTTGCCTATACAATTTTCAATAGATTACATAATAATTTATTTGCACAAATATATATGAGTACTATAAACAAAGAGTAGTTCTTTATCTAGCAAATGAATTTCAAAATATCTGTCTTTGTTTGATACATGGAGAAATGATTTAAATATTATAATAATCAAATGGGAGGAGCCTACTAAGTTTGTGATAAACGAAAATGAATACAAACTGCAAGACCATTAATGCAGGCGACTGTACTTCCATACATAAGTTTCACTTGTATTTTATATTTATACAATATTGGTAAAAGTTATTCAAATGTAAAACCGACAATTTAATAATTCATTTAAATTTAGAAGTGGCAGCAATAATGTTAAGCAGAAATAATGTGAAATCAAGATAAGTTTTAGAATATTTATACCTGCAAATAAATCAAGAAAACACAAACAAATTATAGTTTTTTTTATAATCTATTAAAACCCGATGTAGCGATGTCGCGTTTAATCATTGTCATAGAATTAAATTATTTAATTTATAATATATTGTACCATAACCATTCACTGGAATAGTGATTTAACATCCTTGAATATTTTTTATTATTTTTAAGAAATAAAAAACGAGTGGTTTACAATTTTTGTGTTTTTTTAAAATATACCTACCTACAGTAAAATTTGAAACCAGGCGAAAATAATATAAGTATGCAAAAAAATTTGAAAAGTATTTTTACTTCCATGTACTGAAAGAATTGTAATACAATCGAAAAATCGTGTCCGAGAAAATGACAAATTCTGATTGTACTAACTTCAAAACGTAAAGAAAAGTTTATTTCCGCATGGCGGCTGTGCGTGTGTCTGTGTGTTAGGATGTAGAATTTTTTTTCGTTCACGATAACTACTGTAAAAATACACCGATCTGAATTATTTTTGGGAAATATTTGAAATTTTGTAACTTTTTTCGTCTAAAAAGCGAACATTGCGAGTATTATCTCACTAATTTTGGTACATTTGTAGTTCAATTGAACCTTAGGGACATTTATTATTTGTACGTGCCTGAAGGGGTGAAAAACACCCTCAAAATTTGAATTTTAAATACTAATTAATATGTCATTAATTCATGTTGCCATGGAAACAAATGCAACTAAATTCAGATTGTCAAATTAGTTGTTCTACGAATGTGTATTATATTTTGGACATTAGGAAATTAGATTATATTTACATATATAAAAATGGCTATAACAGCTGGAAGCTATCAAGTAAATTCTTTAAAATACCGAGCATTAGAGTGAGAAAAAAAATCAACCGATAATCTAAAATTGCAGATTTTGTCAAACTAGAGCACTGAGATTTTGTATTTAAATACTGTAATTCGGTCCTGGTAATGTATATATTTTATAGTTAAGTAGTTTACATAACATTAGAATGGAATTTCGGAAACAAAGGTTTTTTTTAACAGCATAGCTATATTATATGCTAATTCGGTACTAAAATGTCAAGATAAAATATATCGTTTGAAAAAAAAAAACATTGAGAGCTATTTAAACTGTGTAACGTACAACATCCGGTATTTTGGGGTTCTTAATCTTTATTTAGTTTGATTTAAATCAGTGAGGTAGCGTAGAGAACATTGAGGGGGCAGACCCAATTAGAATTTTGAAAAAATCTATATTTTTTTTTGCATTTTCTCAAAGTAGAATATTTCAAAAGTATTCTCTGAAAATTTCAGACAAATATCCTGTCCATAGACGATTCAGTGTAAGTTCCAAAATAAATTTTTTATCTGCATGCAAATCGTACTCAAAACTTTAAACGCGTTTTTCTCGAAACCATGTTTTCGAAGTCGGTGATCACTGTAACTTGAGAACGGCTTTGCCGATCGGTTTGAAATTTTCTCACTTACTCTATACATAATTGTCCTCCGGATAGATGAATGATTTTTTATTATAGCCGAAAATGCGAGTGAAATTTTAGTCGAATAAAGAACTTTGACGGCTATAATTAAAAAAAAACGATATTTGCGGACTTTGGTAATTAAATTGATTAAATAACGAGTTACTTGTTTTATTAGTAACATGAATTCATAAGAATTACAAAAAAAAACCCGTCAATCACAAAAACAGTAAACCTTGCTCTTATAGCGGCGATAACTGGTGCCAGTACCTTACTTGTTTTATAAGTAACATTTCATGAGAATTACAAAAAAAGAAGTCCATCAATCCTATGTATACTTTGCCCTTAAAGTGGCCCAGACTGGTGTCAATACCATACTATTACAAAATCGATCCCGAGAACAAACATTTTAAGAAACACTGTATAATAATCAATTACACATACATTGTATGTAAGTAACTGCATGAGAGCATTAACAAGATGCTACCGAGTGTTTTATGTGCACGTTACAAGTGACATTGGAAGCATTTATCTGTTTTGGGAGCTTTGCATATAAAGCATCGGCGGACCTCCCAGTCAATGGACACGCATCCACCTTTCTCCATCGCGCACCCGCTGCCGCCGCTACCTCCGATGACAACTTCAGATTGTGCACTCGACAAATTAGTTAACGTCTTACTTGTATAGTATGTACCTAAATACATATGTCGTTGTACGTGTATATTTATCTTTCATTGTATGTAAGGTGCAGTGGGGTAAGTGCATTAACGGGTTCTTTTTATTATAATACGAGTGAAATTGTATTAGCTAAAATGTAGTGAACTACTAAAAGTTAATACCAACTTGTTTAAAAAGTTCACTACTCCAAAACTAAACAACGTATCTTGATGCGGTAAAAAGCATTTTATACTAGGTGTATTCACAATTCTAGCATATGAAATAATGCTTCAAAGTGTTTTTAACTACCCGAAAATGGGGCAAGTGCACTGTAGTTGACATTTTTTACAATTCCCTATCATAATGCAAATATACAAAGAAAATTGGCGTCCTATTCAATTTAAACTAGTCAGTAATAACTGCACAATCATTTGATACTGAAAATATTAAGTATTTATATAACAGATTGAAAATATATGGGTTCAAAGTCCAACTATGCAAAAACCGGTCTGCACTTACCCCACTTCACCTTATGTATTTATATGTATACAGGATGTCCCGTAAACATACCGACAAACGTTCAGGAGTTGTCGAGGACATTGAAACAATTGCTTTTTGTTAATAAACTTATGTCCGCAAATGATCCGTTTTAGCAGTACAGCAAAAGAAAGGAGCCCGTATTTTGGTTGAACTTTTTTTTAACCTAATACCACATAAATTAAGAGTAAAGGTTAATTTTCAATTGAATGACCTTTTTTTTAGTAATAAAGAGTAGACTAACTACAGTTTATTAACTATATATAATAAAAAAAACAAAAACATATTTACATATTACATATATTTGTAATTATATTCACTGTACAATATTAATACATTTGCACACTCAATAAATTGTTTATCGAATATAAAATAAAACTGTGTACAAGAAACAGTACGGGGAACTGAGCACAGATACAATCTAAAAGTTGATATATAGTCATATTTAATCTAATCTGGCAGGTGTATACTGTTTTCTGAATATAAACTATGTTAAATTATTTTATTTATCGTTCATGATGGAACTCTCGCTTTGTATTTATGATTTTATACAAAGGAAACAATAAATGAAATATATGCGTCCTTTCAGTGGTCATACAGATATTATACCCCCCCCCCCTCACCCCCCCCCCACTCTTCCACAGCACTGTAAGTTCTCTTTAGAGGTCGTTTGTGATAAAAGACATAATATTTTTAGTTATTTTAATGTCCGGTATTTATAAAGAAGCTAACAAAATTTGTTAGCTAATAATGGGGTATCAAATTTATGTATATGAGTTTATATGGCAATTTCCTTGAAGTTTTATGAAGTATTTGGTAAGTTTCTCGCACGCGCGGTAAGTAAATACATGTTATAATAAAAGACTTTAGATCAGTTTAAATTTTAAAACAAATCCATAATTAATACCCCGTTGAAAGTGCTTGTTAGCGGGTACATTACCGAAATTCTGGTGACATCAAAATATATAAATGTTGTTTGTAAGTACGCCCCTGTTATAAGCTATAGGGTAAATGTACACAATAATATGTAAGTTATACAAAATCAATTACAAACGATTTAAGTTCAGTTTCCACTTGTGCAGTCTTTATTGTTTGTATCCGTAGATATTTATATCCATAGAGAATGGAAGAAATTCTTAATAATACAGGGGTGGGCTGGTCATAGTTATTTCGATTTTGTGCAATCAAAAATAATTGCAATTCGATTTTTTTTATACTTAAGAAGGTTGTGGCAGTAAGAGGGGTGTCTATATTATTCTGTTCAGAAACAAATTATTTATCAAAAAATAGTATGGCAATTTATCTGAACACTATTGGTTTTTATTTATATTGTTCATTTGGTGATTTTTTTTCATTAGTATCGTTAAAAAATGTGTAATGTTAATTTATTAATTTTAATTTGTAAATAATAGGGGAGGGGGTCTCGACGGTCTTAAGGAATTTGATAGTCTTAAAGTTAATGATGTAAGCTATATTTAAAAAAAAGTTGGAGTCTGTAGGATCGCACCAAGCTGAGATATCAACTATTCAACATATCTGTTAATTTATCAATTTTAATTTACATTTTCGGTGATTTTTTTAGGGGGAAAGAGGGCGAAAAAATAAATCTCGCCCAGGGCACCAGACTTGCTAAATTCGGATAGTTTCGATATATCCCCTAAATTTCAAATCCAGGCCTGCTTTGAGAAAATACCAAGATGAGCAATATAAAGGAATTCAATATCTTATGTCATTCTGTGACCAATTCACAAATTACCATTAATAAATATTGTTTTATAGGAAATTAAATAAATAATAAATAAATAAATAGAACAATTGAATATTCCTGATTAAACAGATGATTAATAATTATAATAGCATTAAAGAACAATAACCGCACTGTGTCGGAAGTATAATAGTAGATAACATACAGATAAATGTGTTTTTATGTATAGAAATAACACAGGGATAGCAAATTGCTGGTATTTCTTATCATAAGCGTAACTAGCAACGGTAGAGATACCTATAGTAAGAGTTATGGCAGCTAGAATCGATTTATGATTGATTGTATAGTAGCCAATAAAGGTTCGTAAAACCTTACAAATGTTACGCGGGAGATCCAAAACGTTACTTATGTAATGTTTTTTCTAATTAATTATATTAAAAAAATAAAATACAATTTATTGGAAATTACTTTTTCATATAATTCAAAATTTTCAATGTAAGGAAAAGAATTAGTGGAGGGATCACCTAATACATACAGATCTTTACAGAAAGGTGAGGGGGGGGGTCGGAAAATTTCGATATACCATAGACGTCCGTTGTAAATTTATATTATAAAAGATGATTACAAATACACGTTTTAATAATTCATTATATTAAGATGCAGTGGGGTAAGTGCAGACCGGTTTTTGCATAGTTGGACTTTGAACCCATATATTTTCAATCTGTTATATATATTTTCAGTATCAAATGATTGTGCAGTTATTACTGACTAGTTTAAATTGAATAGGATGCCAATTTTCTTTGTATATTTGCATTATGATAGGAAATTGTAAAAAATGACAACTACAGTGCATTTGCTCCATTTTCGGGGCAAGTGCATTACCGGTAGTTAAAAACGTTTTGAAGCATTATTTCATATGCTAGAATTGTGAATACGCCTAGTATAAAATGTTTTTTACCGCATCATAGTTTTGGAGTAGTGAACTTTTTAAACAAGTTGGTATTAACTTTTAGTAGTTCACTACATATTAGCTATTACAATTTCACTCGTATTATAATAAAAAGAACCCGTTAATGCACTTGCCCCGTTTCTGCACTTAATTAAGACATTTTTTTTCAACACCCTAATGATACGTCACTGCCGTTCGGAGCGAATCATTTCGGAGCTAAACGGTAACATTTTTACGTAGTGTGCTATGAATCCTATCTCTTTTTACCTAAAAACAAGAAGTTTCACGTTACACACACAAAACACACAGAGACAAAGAGAATCGCCCGCGGGCTACCGTTTAAACACCCACGAGCACGGCGACTCGACTATATCTCTCTCTGTCTCTCCTCCCAACAACAACACATTTTTTGTACGTTGTCAATTAATAAGAATACACATACCGTGTTTGGGATACATTTAGTGTTAACCAAACTTAAGACATGTAAACTGTCCGTTGATATTATTCTGAATGACTGATCGCACATGGCGAACACCGGGGCCCGCGCTTGCTGATGTTGTCTTCATCTAGTTCCCCGTGCGGTAACCCGTTCTCACGTAAATTCTTCAGCTTGTGCGGGGGTCGCGCGTTCTGCCTGTGCTCAGCGGCGCACCTACAAAAAAAAATTGGGGGGGAGTTAAATTTTTTTTTATCTATCATCATTTTTAAAATAAACAAGCAGGAGGTCCGAACGTTGAGGTCCACACAACCAACTTCCCAACATGGTATGACTATAAATACTTGAATACTGATTATTATTTATTATACAGTGTATTCCAAGTTGATTAAGACATAGGAAATTTAACATGGAGACAATTAGAAATGCTGTAGTAACCTTTGGTTAAATTTAACGATGTGTGATTGGTGCATTTTGAAATGCCGCCTCGAAACTAACTGATAAATTTTAAATTAATCAACAGTATTTTGTTCTCAACTTTAATTTCATTAATTTAAGCGTCTTAGATAAAATTATAATAATATTTTTTGGTAGATATAAATTTGAAAACAAAATACTAATCACAATTTTATAATATTTTGTGGCGGCATTTTAAAATGCACCAATCACACATCGTTAAAGACCAAAGGTTACTACAACACTTCTGATTGCCCCCATGTTAAATTTCCTATGTCTTAATCAACTTGGAATACACTGTATAAATTATATTATTTTATAAAAAAATTTAATGGAATTTGTCAGAAATAAAACTCACCTTTGTATTATAAATATCAGTTTTCTAATAACTTAATGTAAATAATATAATACACATTTTTAGAATAACTAATCTGACAATTTTCTAAAAAAGGTTATTTTGAAATTTGGAATAAAAATCATACATTAGATTTTTATTCAATTGCGGTGTGGTTATAAAAAATGTTCAATAATAAAAACATACCCTTTAATTCTAAAAGAAGATACATTTCCTTTATTTTTCACCATGTATAAGCCCAAAAACAATTATATTTAACCGTCAAAAATGATTAAATTTTTCGAAAAATTTTTCAGAAAAAAGCCCTAAAAATATTTTACACAAAAATATTAGTAATTTCTAAAAATACATACATGACGTCTTATTTATAAACACCGGCTAAAACAAAGTAAGTATTAAAATACAATATCTCCATAATAATTTGAAAATATAAATGAACAAGTCGAAATCTTATTATTAAAAAACAAATAACAATAATTAAAATACAAAAATGGATACAAATGTTACAGTGGTCGTGAAATAATTGGACAATATAAACAGCGAAATAATAATAATAAAAAAACATATTTCTGCATTCCACAAAGCCCCATTGAGTAGAGATAAATATGCAAATTAGGGCCAATTAAATCTGCACATATATGCAGTGTCATTTTTATCTATATTTCTGTTTATTTAATCCTTCAGACACTTTTCAACTTCCTGAATATATAGATTAAAATAACGGTAGGTATTAGAAAGTTTATAATAATATTTATTCGCTTCTGGGTATAGGTCGAAACTGATAGGGAACGTCTATAAACTACGTTAATTATTGAACAATTTAAATAAAAACCGATAGTGTTTAGATAAATTGCCTGGAATTGGTTAACCATTTAATTTTTATACAATTTTACTAAAAAATATTAGTTAGAAAATTTTTCTTAAAACGCACCTGATTATGTTTTCGTATATTTTTAATTTCTTGACAATTTCAATCTAAATCTAAATTTAAGCAAACATCAAAATTACATTTAAAACGCCAAAATGACATTAAACATGAGATAAATATTTGTAAAGGAATATTTTACAACAAACGTTGTAGATCTATATTATAGAAAATTTAATGCTCTACAAAAAAGATTCTATAAAATTTTCACGTAAAATGTGTCGTTCTTGAGATATCTTGAAAAAATAAATATTTTGGGATGTCGCCCTTCCCCCTTACACACAATTTTGATGATTTTGAAATGGGACCGTCCTCAAGACAGACCTAACCATCCAACCAAGTTTCATTAATATCGGTTCAGTGGTTCATGAGTTATGCGTGTGACAAGGATTAAGGGGACAGACGGACGGACGGACAAACAGACACGGAACGAAAAGTGTTTGCCTTGACGTGAAACGGATAAATCAATTTAAAATTTTGAATTCGGAGAACATTTTTTTTGTCTGAATCTGAAACGATCACAAAGCTTCTCGTATCTTCGATATTGCGAGGAAGCAATTGACAAGTATAATAGAGAGGAGGTTATGTACCAATTACGTTGAATTTGTTTTAAAGACACAGCTTGCTAGTGTTCGGTACTCGCTGAGTTTAATTTCTCGTCGCCAGTTTATGGCCTTCAGGAATTTCAATGGTTTGTGTATAAATTCATATTTTAATTGAAATCTATACAGATGTTTGGAATTCCTACAGATGTGTCCATAACGTGACGACTGTAACGACGACATTTGGAGTTCACACCAAACGCTGTGTTTGATATTTTGCAAAATTTCTAATAAACCATAATATAAAGGAAGATTTACAACGAATGAAAAAATAATTAACACATTGAGAAAAATATTTTTTATAAAGAACGAGATTTGGTTATAGTTAACAATATATAGTTGCTAACACAATATGTTAATAAATCCCATGTTGGAGCTAAGGTAGTGGCACCAGTCTTGGCAAGGACCCCAGTAATGGCAATTTTTTATTTTAATAATATGTGTTGATATTTGACTACTACCATTTCTGAATATTAATCTATATACATTTAACTGTCTTACAGCGTGATTTGATGACAATCGGCCAATAGGTGTCAAAATGGTGGACATTTAAATTAATTATTATTATAATTTATTTATTAATTAATATATTATCATAGCAACATAGTCGTATTATTTAATAAAGGCTTTTGGACATAAGTCTTGTCTTAGTAACTCTTGAATAAAACATATCATTTTATTACAGATATGGATTAAAATCTTGCCCTAATTTTTTCTAAACGATTTAAATCTGGTGACTCCAATGACTGGTAAAGCATCAAACTTGAATTCTATTTATAAAAAATTAATACCTTTAATAATATTCATATTTTTATGAATCAATAATTTTATTAAAAATATCGAATTCCGAAACAAACAATAGAATTAGTTAATAAATTATTTTCTAGTTGACTATTTTTTATTAAATTTATCTCTTATTGCAAAACAGTTGATACTTTTGTGGTAGAAACTACCAATTCTAGTTTAAAATACTGTATTATTCATATAGATTCTTTCTCAGAATCTGTCAATAATACTTTACAAAAAAATAAAAAAGATATCAACTTATTTCGCGGTTAGAATAAATAAGAAAAATAATTCATATTTAATATTAATACAAGTTTATTATTGCCGATACCACACATAAACATTTCAAACTTGTTCTAATCTGTTTATGGGATTTATACACACATACGCGTTGAACCAGAGTCTCTCAAAATTTTAATCGTAAACCGGTTTTAGGCGATTTAAAAAATACAAAGATCGAAGAAAAAAATATTCAGTAACATTAATTTTGCTAGATCATATTATAATAATCGCAAATACACTTCCCTCACGAGAGTTATTCAACTTCCATTATAATTTTATATGAAATTAAACTAATTTTAATTGGTCTTTCGAAGCTTTCGAATATTTGTATTTTGTTTCACTTTTACTTCAGTTGACCCTACCTAATACTTAAATTTAACAATTTTTGAAGTCGATGCCAAGTCAATAAAAAATTACAAAGAAAAAAAGAAAACCGACTTCAATATTTTTCAATATTTTTATTTATTTTTTTTCAAAAAGTTTTTTTTTTTATTGAAAATTTTGAAACTCGCTGTGTTTACGATTAATATATTTTTTGCGTGAATAAAACAGATATATAAAAATATAGAAAGAATTGGTTGAAAAAAATATGTGTTTGAAACACCGAATAATTCAGATGTTTTATTGTTTTGTTTGACAGAAATATTTTAAGAGCTATGCCGACATTAGAATACAAATTTATTTCGGGGAGCATATTTTACAATATTTTAATGTTTCTTATTTTTTTATTTGTGTCGGTTTTGACATAAAACATTTTCTTCGAACACTGTCGTTAACATTTAAATCAGTTTAATGTTTTTTTATCTGTGGTTTTGTTAAACAGTTCATAAATATAAAATTATGTTTTTTCAACTCTCATTTTGATTTTAGTGTCTCAAAGTTTTGTGTGATAATTATTATTTACCTAAGCTAAATTAATAATTAATAATAACACTCTAGATCTTAATTATAACAGTATAAGGTATAAAAAAGTTACCAAAAAGAGAGAAAGGTTATTTATTTATTTTAATATATTAATACGTTAACATCGAAAATTGTCGTACATTTTTTTAGTTTCGGTTTTCGTTCCGGTTCGAGTAAAAAATATATTTCGGTTCGGTTCCGGTTTTCGTTCCGCAAAAAAGAACGGTTTTCGGTTCAGCTCCGAGTGATTAATTAAAAAAAAAATTTCTACCATAATTTAGAACGACAATTGAAGTGGGAAATAAGATCATGTTAACGCGAGTATTTTAACATGTACTGAACCGTAAAAACCGATATTTTTATTTCGTTTCTGTTCCGGTAAAAAATAACGGTTTTTCCGGTTTTCGGTTCAGTTCCGGTTCGAAGCCCTGCGAAATACAATCAATTTTCACAATCAGAAATTCGCTTATAAGAAGAAAATACAGTCGGGACTCATTTATTTTAAGTCGAGTAGTGTGTGTAGATCTTTGACCAATCAGCGACTGCGCGGGAATTGACATCTACACGAAGATGTATTCAAATGTTATAAATGTATAATAGAATATCAAATACAAGAAATCCTTTATTTATTCTTGTCTTCATATTTTTTGATATTTTAACAACATATACAATCAAAGAAGTACAAATTCGACATTGCAAAATCATGAAAAAGCTATCACAGACAATTTTGTCTATTCGGGAAGTGTCATTTTTACTATTCTTATGCCCGGTATCATAAAGGACCTAACAAATTTGTTAGCTAACAAACGCTTTCAACTGAGATATCAAACTTATATGACAGTTCTTTTGGAGTTTGTTGATGACTTTGACAAGTTTCGCGCACGCGTTGTAGTAAGTAAATACAAACGGTATTAAAACAGTGATGATGTTATGAAAATTATTTTGTACGGTCAAAGATGCCAACTGTGTTACAATTAGTTGAAGTGTCACTGCTCTAAATTCCATAACTAATCCATAGATACTAGTACAGAATTAATACCCCATTTGAATGTAATTGCTAGCTAACAAATTTTGTTAGGTCTTTTATAATACCGGGCATTAAGTTGGCAATACGTTCTGTGATGTCAACGCTGATTGGTCAAGTAGCTATAGAGACTATGTATGTATGTAAACCTTGGTATTTAATATTTATCGTTAATAGTTAATCGTGATAGTGAAATAATTTTACTTTACTTTTAATTTCGAATATGAGTGACGACGGTGATAAGTGTCTCTAATTAATTCTACAAAAATTTCAAAAATATGTTCGTTTACGCCATGACTCGAGAATGGTGGGAGGTGAAGGAGGAGAAAAAATTTACAATAAACGAAAGTCGGCATTTACGATACACGAGAATTACAATAAACGAGTCCCGACTGTAACTCTACAAAAATCTTCTTGTTCAATCTATCAAACAAGGATACCAACCCTGCAATACATATGTACATATATATGCGATTAGACAGATATCTATTTGATACACACACACACACAAGATTGAGTGTAGGTATACGACAGCAGCTAGATGACAAAGAATTGAGGGCGGCTCTTAGGACAGTTGAACCATGTTTAATGTCTGTAATCTTGATCGAGCAGGCGCGCTACTTGCCACGTTTACATTGGCTACACTGCGCCGACTTTCGTGTTTACACCGCTTGTTAACATAGCGCCCAATTATGATAATTATACGCGTGTGTCCCTGCTTCATATGTTTTCGCGGGAATTTTGAACTAATTGTTGCAAATTTGATAGTAAGTTTTACCTTGGATTGCATAAAGAAAAATTAACAATGATTAGTTATAGATCTTGGCTTCTGGGTGTAAGCCGCGTCAGTTTGGTCGTGTTATCGGCCAACGTTTCGTCACACATTGCAGTGGACATCTTCATCATCAAAGTGCACTTTTAGAAGAGCCCTGAAGATGTCCACTGCAATGTGTGACGAAACGTTGGCCGATAACACGACCAAACTGACGCGGCTTACACCCAGAAGCCAAGATCTATATCAAGACCACCGCGGAAGCCTCAAGACTTGTATAATGATTAGTTAATCAGTTGTTTTCAAACCATGATATTAATGTTAATTCTAAACTTATTTTCGATTTGTAAATGAACAATTCACTAAATATGATCATTTTTTATTTTATATAATTTATCATAACTGTGATTGTTTTTTAGAATTAACGTAATGATGGTTTTAAAACAACGTGATTAATTTTGCTTAATGCAACCCGAGGATAAAATATCGGTATGGAGAACCATACATGACTTCCATGTTCTTTAATATATTTTTAAATAATTTTTAATATGTGAGAAATTTCAACGGGATTTTTCAGAAATAAAACTCACCTTTGTACAAATAATGTCCTAATGGCAAAAACATAATACACATTCGTAGAATAACTAATTTGAAAATTTGAATTCAGTTGCATTTGTTTCCAAGGCAACATAAATTAATGACATATTAATATACATATTTTGAGGGTAGTTTTTACCCCTACAATAGCTGTTTAGGCACGTACAAATAGTAAATCTCCCTAAGGTTCAATTGAACTACAAATGTACCAAGTTTTATCAAAATTAGTGAGATAATACTCGCAATATTCACTTTTTAGACGAAAATAGTTAAAAAATTTCGAATATTTCTAAAACCCCTAATCCGATTAGCACCAAAATCAATAGGTCTGGAGTATTCACTGAGACAAACATTTTCCCCAAAAATAATTCAGATCGGTGCATTTTTACAGTAGTTATCGTGAACGAATAATAATTCTACATCCAGACAGACAGACACACAGCTGATCAAAAGTTGTAATGGACGCAACCTACGAGAATCCCTAATTTTTGTTTTTGTTTTTGTTTTTTTGTCAATGAGTGCCGAATTTTATCTCCTAAAATATTTTCAAAAAGTAGAATTAGACTAAAAATATTTTTAGAGCTAAAATTTTTTTGGTTTTAAAAATAATCATCATTGCCTCGGAATGCAGCGTTTATAAAAATTCCAATAGCAGTATTAAATTGTTATAGTTTATAATACCTTCTATAATAAACCGTAGAAAATAAGAAATATAATTTATGAAACACTTAAGAACAACAAATTTTAAATAAACAAATAATATAAAATATATCATGTGGAAAAACTATAGTTCATTAACTGCGTTAAAAACTATTAACACAAATAATTTTGCCGATACAAGTTACATGCATAAGTACTTACATACAAGCAATACAGTGACGTATCTTGACTGGTTAATAAGAGAAAATTTACTATATGTATACCCCCCACCCCCCTACTCAATTAAATTAAATTATCATTTCACGTCAACATAGTCTCTCATGATAACGATTTCGTTGCAATTTTATTTACCCCCCTCCCTTTCCCTTCCTATCCTTAAATATCAAAGCTTTTGTTAATGTATTGTTGTAGGGGCAACTGGGGTAAAAGTGAAACAAAATACAAATCTTTCATGTTTTTTGACAGTTAACGATACAAATTCATACCTTAATTTTTTTCTACTAGATGCGCTTATGAATAACCATTTTAAATACTAGAACTGTACGATACAACACGGACTTTAAAAATTTGAGAAAAAGTGAATCAGACCTCTAATGGAAAATATTTCTCGAAAAATTAAAAGAAAAGCTACAAAAGCAACTTTGATTTATCTTCTTTGTGGCATATCAATGTGAAATTGTAACTTTAATTAATATCTGAGCTATACAGAAAGTTATGTGCAAAGAATTAAAATTTAATTGACACGTTTTGACATCGACTTACAGGGAAATCTGTAGGGGTGACACATCACTTATTAGGCGATTCATATTTTCAGGTCGCTTTAACAAACCTTTAATGATGATGTCAGTTTTTATAATTCTCCTATAAACAAATTAGTTTTTTAGTTGCAAGCTTGTTTCACTTTTATCCCATTTTTTTGGTGTTTCATATTTACCCCGCTCGACCCTATATGTATGTTTGTATTTTAATAAAAAAAGAAGGGTGGTGGAGGGGCACGGCATTAAAAGTTTCTGCAGTACTGCGTTTTTCCTTTGACAAAAAACTATCTAAATAAATAAAACAGTGTTTACTGTGTCTTACTGTTTTTCAGAAATAAACAGTAAGTCACTCACATTTAGTCATTTTCATGAAGTCATGTAACCTATCATTGGTCGCTAAATAAATTTTATAAAAAAATATATTAATAATTCAGTTTAAAAAAAATCAAAAATTTCGAGTTCATTTTTCTTCGTTTTCACTTTTGCACCTTACAGCCCTTTACTTCTAAGCACGTTAGTATACTTTTTTTTTCTGATGATGATAGCATTGCTATTGAAACACGTGTAAGTCTAAACTCTTACAATTTTTATGGTTAGGGGATTTGTATTTGATAAGTCATAACCATAGTTTTTGTCTGTTGTTTGTTATACTTTTTAAAACATTTTAAAATTAAATTTTAAATAAGTTTATTTATGAATGCCATTTAAAAAAACCCGCGTAAAATTTAACGAAGACGCCACTGATGTAGTACAATAAATTAAAACAATAACCAGCATGTAAACAAAGTGTACAGTATTTTTTACACACGAGTGGCATGTTGTATGTTTTTTTTGTAATTTACAGCCGAAAAAAAAACAACAACCATCGACTTTATCGAAAACCTTGCATTTCTTTTTTTTATTCTTGTCCTGAAAAATGTCTTAGACTTCCCGCTGGTGAGGTAGATATAATATTGGACGCAACATACAAATTATTATACGTACATTTTGAAGAGGACCCCATTGCACCTACAGACAAAAACAAAAATAAACGTTTTAACTAAAATATTTACTCAGAATATTCAAATTAGTGTTGTGTTGTCATTATGCATAAAAATTATTGTTCCAGGTATTGGAATAAATGATTTAATTTGTTTTTATTTTTTAAATACCTTTTTATTGATTTTTGGTGTTCTTTACCGAAATCGAAAAAATGGAATTACAGACTTATAACAACTGAACCGTTTGGCCTAGAAAGCTGAAATTTGACATACATAAGTATAGAATAGTATGGGCCAAATTTGATTTTTTTTGCACTTTTTGAGGGGGCAATTTTTTTTCTTATTGAAGGGTATCAAATGAAAGCTGACAATTCAAGGAATTTAAATATGTTATTGATAAAATTATTCAAATCGTAAAAATATTGGGAATATGTATAATATGATTGTATATACAAATCAAAATGTTTTAAATGCATTTATGTAGATATTATACATATAATTAAAGCTGTAAGAACAATGGTGGTTATATTTCATTATCATACCATAAAATATAATCATAGACTGATCAATAGGCCATAGAAGACGGTATATTTGATTTAAAATCAACATATTTTTTGTATTTCGTCATATATAAAATATTATGGTATTTTATATTTTATTGCTATACGATAATTTAAAATTATTTATCGCCTTTCTATACATTGCATCATAGGAAATTACAATTACAAAAATATCAGTACCATAAATTATATGCTTATATTCAACATAATGTTTAAAAAAATGTAAGAAAATTTTTTTCTTGCAATTAATTTTACCAGACATAATATATTTATAAGTGTATAAAACTCATAAACAATATTTCTAAATCCAGTACCGGATTTACCATTAGGCTAAAAAGGCTTCGGCCTAGGGGCCCCTAATTTAAAATAATGTTTTTCTTATGTCCGGTATTATAAAAGAGCTAGAAAATTTGCTAGCTAGCAAGCACTTTCAAATGAGATATCAAACTTATATGACAGTTCTTTTGGAGTTTGTTGAAGACTTTGACAAGTTTCGCGCACGCGTTGTAGTAAGTAAATACCAACGGTATTAAAACAGTGGTGATATTATGAAAATTATTTTGTACGGTGAAAGATACCAACTGTGTTACAATTAGTTGAAGTGTACTGAATTAGAAATATTTGTTGATATATTTATATATAATATTAATCTATATACATTTAACTGTCTTACAGCGTGATTTGATGAAAATCGGCCAATAGGTATCACAATGGTGGACATTTAAACTAATTAATAAATATTAATTATTATATTATCATAGAAACTGCTTTACATTGTTTCAAATTTGACGATTCTTTCTTTTATATCTTTTGTGTCGTAGTACTTATCATTAGCAAGTGTCCATCACTGCGTGCTCATTACTGGTTTTACATTATCCATTACTTAACAAAATAAAAGGTTATAATTTAAAAAACAAATTATATTTACGGACTTTGGTAATTAAATTGATTAAATAAAGAGTTACTTGTTTTATTAGTAGCATGGGTTCACGAGAATTACAAAAAAGAAACCTTGCTCTTATAGCGGCCATAACTGGTGCCAGTACCTTATTTACTATTTTATTTTCCCTAGAAATAAACTGCAAAAAAAAATGATTTAATATTATAATTTGAAACATGCTATTTTCATATTAAGAAATGTTTACTCGATTTTTCAGCAAAATATTTATATGATTTATATAAACGTATTAATAATTTTAACAACATTTAAAAAATTGAAAACATGGTGAATGTATTCACGGATATAAATAACCAAATATTTGACAAAAGTAAACAATAAATCAACTGGACCATTAACTTATGCCACGACATTTGTGATAATAAAAAGCCTCGGCTACCTGTTTTTTAACATAAAAACAAATGTTTTATCCAATATTTAAATTTTGTAATTTGTTTGTTTAATGTGTAACCTTCAGCTTCAGCACAAATATTTATTACATGCATATTATTTTTTGGAATTTTAATAAAAACAACAATAACAATAAAAAATATACAGGTAAATCTTTTGTGTTCGTAGGTAGTTGGTATTTATAGAAATATTATTCATTTATAATATATGAAAGCTATATAAATGATATTTCAAATATCATATCTACAATTTTAACAAATTTAATAACTCAATACATTTTAACCGACTTCAAAAATTCAATTCGTCTGTATCATAGACATAGAGAATGGACAGTGCATTCTGTATTAACACAATGGTGTAACATCTGTTCAAAAAGTGAGAGAGAGATGCAGTGTAGTTTGGAATATATCTATCTCTTTTTTTAAGAATCTGATTGGTAGCTTATTATAGTTCAGGGTAGTATTTCTATCCGATATATTTTTGTATATCTATCTTGTGATTTTTGTGCAATAAGTTTTTTATTAGAAAAGTAAATAATATAAACAATAAACATACTATAATGGTTCATATTTCATCGAGGAAATTTAAAAAAAAAAACATCAATTGATCTGATAGAAATTTGCAAAATTATGCACGGATATTCCGGGAAAATAACATCTTTGCTACCAAAAATATTAAGTATATATATATAAAAAATAGTTTTAAATCAATTCCCATGCGGTTGCTACAAAATGATGAGCTGGATTGCACTTACAAACAGCACATACAAGATTTACTTAACAATTTTTTTTGATATTAGGTTACATTACGAAGCTACGAAAAAGGAAGAACAAGATATTAAAATCGGGTCAAAAAATTCGAAACTTACATATATTATTTAGAAATCAATAATTGTTTTTTTTTTAAATAAAATTTTTTTATAACGTTAATTATTTTTTTGTTTTTTAACCTCTTTATATACATTAATGTTCGGGGCCAAGAATAAAAAAAGGACAAGTATATTCCAAATCTGTTTCCATCTCTTTCTTTTGACAACCTAATAGCATCAAAATTACTAAAAGGCATGTATTATATTTCACAATACAATTTTCAGTTTCCCGATTACAATTTTTCAATAGGGTACCATTGAATTTCAACAACTATTGTTGTCTTTCTTGCCCCCCCCCCCCCCTCCACACACACATACATGCATATATGTATTATACACACATATAGAAATTCAATAATACATTTTAAAATGCCAAATCTATTTAAGAATCATTATCGTTATTCTATTCTAAATAAGATTCATCATTTACGCAACGATATACAATATTTGCTTAGTCACGTCGAACATTCCTCGACTAACTAGAATTAATGTATTGTAAATGATACAGCTTGTATAGCAATGTAACAATATAATTGATTTGATTAAATGATATAGGTATATTTGACGATCTGCGATTATTCGTTATATAATTTACATTGTAATACGCTGTGACAGTTCGTGCCGTTTTTTCTTATTCTTCTTCTATGTGGTCTGCAACGTTCTAATGTCTTCTCAAAAGATATCTTTGTATTCTCGCGGAGTTATGCTATACATTACTTATTGTTCTTTTGTTGACCGAACTCATGAGAGCGATCTCGGCTTTCGTTATGAACTTGTGAACTGAGAAATGTAGATTGTGTAATATTGATAATGTTGTTGATGTCGGGGCACTAAATTCAGATGATTATGACAAAGAGTGACCGCAAAGTTAGCCCAATTTTTATAAAAATATAAAAATATGTTACAGTTACCAAACTACACGCCATTGAAAACCATTTCATTTTTTGAAAATTTCAAGAAATTACCAATTTTTATTTAGGGGTTGAAAAAAACTCCAAAATATTAAAAAATCGAAAATACCACTAATTATAAAATCGTTTATTTATAATTTTTAAGATTTTTCATTATCTCCTTCTAATTAGGGGTGGTTTTACCCCTCGTAGGGGTTGTTTTCTCATCGGGACTAATATAATATAGTTATTCTACATTTTCCATGACTAAAAAAATGACCGATTTTTATTTAGGGGTTGAAAAAAAACTCAAAATATTAAAAAATCGAAAATACCACTAATTATAAAATCATTTATTTATAATTTTTAAGATTTTTCATTATCTCCTTCTGATTAAGGGTGTTTTTACCCCTCGTAGGGGTTGTTTTCTCATCGGGACTAATATAATATAGTTATTCTACATTTTCCATGACTTATAAAATATTTTTTCGGAATTTCAGAAAGATAATTTCATCTTAATATTTTGGGGATGATTTAACCCCTTTGGGGTGATTTTTTAACCCACATAAACCCTCATCGATCAAGAAAATACGTGATTACATTTTTTAAGGTTTATTTTATAGAAAAAATACAATGATAAATGATTTTATAATATAAGTGGTATTTTTGATTTTTTAATTTTTTGGAATTTTTTCAATAGGGGTAATTTTGCTTTTTCAATAAAATAACAGCTGATTAGTTTCAACACTTTCCTGTGAGACACCCTGTATTTCATACAAAAAAAGTTTGCATCTTTATCTAGCATCGAAATCGCTAAAAAAATAACCATCTACACTTTTAACATTAATTATACACAAAATGCAGACATACATAATTTTGAAATGAATAGATAAATCACACTATCCCCCCTCCCATCTCCCACTCCACGCACGTAGACATATGACAGTATATCGGTAGTGTGACAAATATTTGGTTGCGTCCTTGTCAATTCCTGGAAACCGTTGCCCATCCGTCAAGCAAATCGAATACCAATGATGGTATTCTCACGGTCCCTCGGACGTGAGCTAGTTGACAATAAATGTACATGGCGAAATACGTATATGCATTATTATTGGTACTCCCACCGCCAACGGGGTGACACCTGTCATACAGTGGCGCCGATAATAGTGGGGCGATGTGACATTCATTTAATTTAATGCAGAAAAGCAGAGGCGGATTAAATATCGAGAGCGCCCTAGGCAAACACCTCATCGGCGCCCCTCCCTTTCACTGTTACGTAACTTTTCATATTAAATATAACAATGAAATTTCCGAAATTCAAATATTTTCTTATTGTTGCGTCTATATTTTGTTTGTTAAAAATTATCACATCATCTTTTTGTGCACACAAGAATAGGTGTATAGTAGGGTGACCATTCGTCCCGCATTTTGCGGGACAGTCCCGCATTTTGACCCATTGTCCCGCATCATTAATGTCCCGCATTTTGAATACTTGTCCAGTTTTTTTACATTTTTACTACTGTTCAATGTAATCAATTTGGTGTCGCGAATTTTAATAAAATTGAAATAGGTATGTTAACAATTAAAAAAACTCTATTAATTCAGTAAATGTAGGTAATATAATAAAATTCACATAAAATTAACATAGCAGATTAAAAAAAAGTAATTGTTGCAAATTTTATTTAAAAATTATACGTCATCTATGGTAGCGAATTTAAAAATAACTTAAATGACAATCGTGAATTATAAATAAAATATAAGTTCTCGTTATGAATTTGCAATATAACATTTGTTATTCTTTATTAATAATAATTTAAAAAAAGGTCTTTCATTGTCACCCCCCCCCCCCCCCCCCGAAAAAAAACAGTCCCGCATTACCTTCTCAAAAAAATGGTCAGCCTAGTGTATAGGTACTTACTGACACAATTATTTTTTTGTTATTTTTCAAAAATTTCGCGCCCTAGGCACGTGCCTAGTTTGCCTTATGGATAATCCGCCTCTGCAGAAAAGGTAGAATAAATGAGATAATTGTTGAATATTATTCTGTAGGATAGAGACAATTTCTAAAATATTTATACTTCTTTAGGGTGAAATTTACAGATTTCTATTATAATAGTTGGAAAACCAGGTTTTTAGTTTTGCATTTGCACGCTAGATGTCACTACGCGAAGGAAGTATAACTTCTAATGCGCGTACATAAGTAGACACTCACTTTTTCCATTTATTATTAAGGATAAAGAATATACAAAAATCAGAAATAATTCTGACTATGGTTTTTTAGTGTCATTAAGAAATTCTGAAGTCTCTCCTCTCCTACGAGGTTGGCGTCCTCCCCTTTGAGGGTGAAGAAGGGAAAATTAGTTTACACCGATTTTATAGATTATTTTCAACTTTACGTCAAAAATAGTTAAAAATTTTAGGCTTGAATTCTTTACAAAATATATTTTCGTTAGATTCGTATTTTACTAAGGAAAACCATCTGAATGAAAAGACAGTAATAATAATTTTAATAAATTCCTCGGTTATATATAAAACTAACGAAAAATCATGTATAAAACCTTTTTTTTGAAGAATTTAATTTTAACTATTTTAAAAACTAATTATTCTCATCTAAATAAATTTCTTCTACATACAAAATTTTACCCACACTTTTTTCAAATCGGCACCACTGTTTCCCCATCAAACATTGACAAAGTTTCACATAGGATACGACTGCACCACGTCATTTTACTACACGCTATGGGAATTCGATGGGGGGGGGGGGGGGGGAGATTGCGGAGGTGTGTCTCACGCGTCACTGCAAATACGTTCATTTAGGTGAGTTATTATTTCAACAGGACCATCTGGGAAATGCTCCCGACGATATCTGTGTGAATGTATGCAAATTATCAGAAAGACAATGTGTATGCCTTTCTTGTTGGCAGCTTCTTAGACAAATGTTAGCGCGTGTGTGTGCGTATGTATGTATGCAAATTGCCAGAAAGACAATGACTATATGTAGGGTCGAGCGGGGTAAATATCAAACACCAAAAAATGGGGTAAAAGTGAAACAAGCTTGCAACTAAAATAGGAGAATTATAAAAACTGACATCATCATTAAAGGTTTGTTAAAGCGACCTGAAAATATGAATCTTCTAATAAGTGATGTGTCACCCCTACAGATGTCAAAACGTGTGAATTAAATTTTAATTCTTTGCACAGAACTTTCTGTATAGCTCAGATATTAACAATTTCACATTGATATGCCACAAAGAAGATAAATCAAAGTAGCTTTTCTTTTAATTTTTCGATAAATATTTTCCATTAGAGGTCTGTTTCACTTTTTCCAAATTAGAGGTTAAAAATGAAACACACTTTTTTGATTTTTAAAGTCCGTGTTGTATCGTACAGTTCAAATGACGTAAGTATTTAAAATGGTTGTTCATAAGCGCATCTAGTAGAAAAAATTAAAATATGAATTTGTATCGTTAACTGTCAAAAAACATGAAAGATTTGTATTTTGTTTCACTTTTACCCCAGTTAACCCTATACCTGTCTTGTTGGCAGCTTCTTAGACAAATGTTAGCGTATGTGTGAGTACCTATGTAATTGTATGGAGAATGGAAATAAGGTGTGATGCGTGTCTGCATATATTTGTAGTAATTTTAAAATAAACCGAATAATGAGAAGGTATTTTGAATTGGAGTACAAATTCAGAAACCAAGAATATATTCAGAGGTTGAAGGAGATGATATAATTTTTTACAATTATTGACAATTGTTGAATCTTCTACTGTACACAGTGGGTTAAAATTTTCATGTAGCTTACACTATTGTCTTTAAGAGTATCACGCACTTAAAGACCCTCGCGACTTTCTTCCCTTTTTAAAAACAAATTAAAACTAACAAAGAAGTAAATTGAATAGTTAATAACTCAGCTTGGCGCAATCCTACAGACTCAATTTTTTTTTAAAATGTAGCATAAACTATTATCTTTAAGAGTATCATCCACTTAAAGACCCTCGCGACCTCCTTCCCTTTTTAAAAACAAATTAAAACTCATAAACTAACAAAGAAGTAAATTGAATAGTTAATATCTCAGCTTGGCGCGATTTTAGAATAAAAAATAAATTATAATTAACTCATATTTTCTAAAATATTCACTATTTAAAAAAAATGTTTTAGTTAATAGTCCAGGCTGTCTAGGTTAAAAAGTACCTACCTAAAATAGGAATTTTTAGGTAAAATTTTGCTACTTACAGAATTTGTTACAAATGTGGTTTAGAATAATACCCTAAGTTTGATCCGATTTTGGTTCAATTACAAAACTCTTCAGATTTTTTGACTTGACGGTCTAAATAAGTATTATACAAAGAAAGTTTCAAATAAAAATAAAATAAAAATGGCTGAAAACGCACTTTTTTTAAACAGTAAAAACTAATAAAGTTTAACGTTTTTTAAGTTGATACCCCTGTAGTACAGAACATTTACTGAAAATAAGTACCTGATATCTTCAACTGTTTTTGTTTTATTAAATTGTTAATAATGGAATCATGCTTAGGGGCCATCCATAAATTACGTCACACGAATTTCATGATTTTTTTACCCCCCCCCCCCCCGTCCTTATCACAGCTGGTTACATTTGTGAGACCCCCCTACCTGTAACGTCACATATTTTGCAATTTTACACCTTAAAATTATTAAAATGTCTACAAAAAAGCTAGTATATTATATTTTGAAATGTAATGTCACGAAATTTAGGACCCCTTGTCACACAATGTCACACTTCGTCGACCCCCCCCCCCCCCTTTAACGTGTGACGTAATTTATGGATGGCCCCTTATCTTTGATTAACAATAAAAGTTTTTGTAAAACTGTTTGTATGTGTCACACCAAATTATAAAAAGTTAATTATAAATATATATACATTAACCACATCATGACATTTGTTGTACAAATACAATACATTAATTTATAATCGGAACTAATATTTACTGAATTAAACGCATTTATTCTAGCTGACCGCTACGGAGACATATTTTTTTTATTGTTTCGAAAGTCGAAAGTAATTTCTGCTAAAGCATTGTTTTACAGTAATAGCCTATTATGTCATTATTACCTTCACATCAAAAACTCGTATTTCAACCATTAAAACAGTGTCGTAATTTTATTTATTAACGAATATACCATTCCACTCTCGTTGTATGAATTATTTGTAAATGTACCGTAAAGAATCATCGCGAGATGTTTAAATGGGATATAAAATACTCTTGGCTCGTTAATTCATGCAAATCGAGCAAATACTGTTTGCAAATTAACATTGTTATGTGCACGAAGAACTATATAGTATGCGTTCTTCTCGAGAAAATGGTAAATTTTGTATTTTTTATTTATCGAGAAAATTAATTTCGCTAAATTTCTTAATTAGTTTTGTTTTTACATACAGGGTGGGGAATTTAAAGTGTAATTTTTTTATCATAATTAAATATGTTTTCATAGTATGTGTTCCTTCTCGAGAAAATGGTAAATTTTTGTTTTTCTTATTTCTCGAGAAAACTAATTTCGCTAAATTTCTTAATTAATTTTGTTTTTACATACAGGGTGGGGAATTTAAAGTGTAATTTTTTTATCATAATTAAATATGTTTTCATAGTATGTGTTCCTTCTCGAGAAAATGGTAAATTTTTGTTTTTCTTATTTCTCGAGAAAACTAATTTCGCTAAATTTCTTAATTAATTTTGTTTTTACATACAGGGTGGGGAATTTAAAGTGTAATTTTTTTATCATAATTAAATATGTTTTCATAGTATGTGTTCCTTCTCGAGAAAATGGTAAATTTTTGTTTTTCTTATTTCTCGAAAAAATTAATTTCGCTAAATTTCTTAATTAGTTTTGTTTTTACATACAGGGTGGGGCATTTAAAGTGTAATTTTTTTAAATATCATAATTAAATAAGTTTTCATCACAATTTTGATATTTTGAATTATTATAAATTCATTCCGGATTTTTACAGTAATAAAAAAAATTTAAATGTGCAGACACGATTTGATTTTTTTTACGTGTAACTAACAAATTTACTAATTCGTAGAATAGTTTACTCTACTTGTAAAATAGAGTAAAAAACACGTTCAAATATAGCCAACTTAGTGGCCCATAACAAAAACTAAAGTTAGGGCTTGTAACTCGGAAACTAAAAGTAATATAAAAATTATAAATACGCCAATCAATTCTACACAAAAAGTGCTTTAAGAAACCACAAACAAAAAGTACCTATCTGCTTTGACAAAAAAGTTATAGCCATTTAAAGAATATCCGAATTTTCAGATTTTTGGATATACCGCCTAAACCACATAGAATTATTAATACCCCTTCCTAACAAATAATACATCTCATTTAACTGAATCTGTATCTCTTACCGTTTAGGAAATCCCCATGCTTATCTTGGATATATATTCAAATTATAGATGTTCTACTATACTATAACACACTCATATTAAAAAAAAAAAAAAGTTTATGATAAACCAATTATTAAATTAAGCCCCCCATAAATAACCGAAAACCCCGACTTGTTTTTTTTTTCAGTTCATTGGTCCTATATGGTTGGCCGCTAATAGTTTTAATAAATATTTGACGCCTCTTTAGACAGTGCAGTAATAATTATCGTGTTTGCACAAGAAATTTAAAATGGTTCCAACAAAGGATGTCATTTTTGTCACGTTGGTGTGAAAACAATCAAAGCCGCTCAACATCAAATACGTGTTTCAACGAGGCCTGTGGTTTGTTTTTTTGTCGTATTTTGGTAACACTGTAATAAAATAACATATGTATATACAATGTGACGTGAACGTTTGTATACAAGTCACACGAATTTTTTTTTTGAGATTTTAATTTGGTCGTTTGGATTAAATGATTTTTATATCTTAACTCAGCGTTTCTCAACCTTTTAGTATTTGCGACCCAATTTTAAATCACAATTCTTATCCCCCTCCCCCCCCCCCCTCATACAATAATTCTATTAAACCTTTCGAAAAATAGGGCCAAAGGAGTCACTAAAAATTATTGATCTTTAAATTTGCTATAGCTAGCAAGCACTTTCAAATGAGATATCAAACTTATATGACAGTTCTTTTGGAGTTTGTTGAAGACTTTGACAAGTTTCGCGCACGCGTTGTAGGTAAATAGTAAATACCAACGGTATTAAAACAGTGGTGATATTATGACAATTATTTTGTACGGTAAAAGATGCCAACTGTGTTACAATTAGTTGAAGTGTCACTGCTCTAAATTCTAAATAAAAAAAAAGTGCTTGCTAGCTAGAAAATTTTGCTAGCTCCTTTATAATACCGGACATTTAAGTTAATATTGTAAACTATATTAAAAAAAAAAAAATTTGAGTCTGTAGGATCGCGCCAAGCTGAGATATTAACTATTCAACTTATTTGTTAATTTATCAATTTTAATTTGTTAATAATAGGGGAAGGAGGTTTCGACGGTCTTAGGACATTTGATAGTCTTATGTCCGGTATCATAAAGGACCTAACAAATGTGTTAGCTAGCAAGCACTTTCAACTGAGATATCAAACTTATATGACAGTTCTTTTGGAGTTTGTTGATGACTTTGACAAGTTTCGCGCACGCGTTGTAGTAAGTAAACACAAACGGTATTAAAACAGTGGTGATGTTATGAAAATTATTTTGTACGGTCAAAGATGCCAACTGTGTTACAATTAGTTGAAGTGTCACTGCTCTAAATTCCATAACTAATCCATAGATACTAGTACAGAATTAATACCCCATTTGAATGTAATTGCTAGATAGCAAATTTTGTTAGGTCCTTTATAATACCGGACATTATATTATATGTAGTTAGTTGCTTTAGCTTCTGAAAGACTCATAAAAGTATTTTTGTATGTACCTATATTATTTTTAGAAACCAAAATAAAAATAATCTGAGTTTGTTCATTGTATTTTTTAAATCGTCAAGTTCAACATTTATACATACCTATCTATAAATGACACACCCTCTTTAATATTTTTATTTAGTTATGACTTATTGTTAGATAAGTTATACAGTATGTTCTGTAAATTCAACGTCATGGAAAGAAGTAAATAAGATTAATTATGAATAACTTTATATATGTAGCTACATATCATACATATGTGATAAGAATTATTGACTGAAATAAATTACATTTAATTCAGGTTTAACTATATAAATATGTAATGCATGTATGATATATTTTATAAAATATTTCAAACTGCATATTCGACTTGCTCTATTTGTTTCAATTATCAGATAATAGAAATAATAATTATTTATATATATAAGCAATCTTGTAGAGGCGCCAAGTCTGTCAGGCCTATGTAAATATCCATATTAGTCCATACTATTATTATAAATGCAAAAGTGTGTCTCTCTGTCTGTTTGTTACCTTTTCACGGCTAAACCGATTTTGATGAAATTTGGCAGGGAGATAACTTGCATCCTGAAGAAGGATATAGGCTACTTTATTAGATAAATAAACACGCACATGATAGGGTTCCGTAGTCATTCTCAGTACGATTTATAAAAAAGTGTTATTCCAAAAATTATTTTTGCTATAATTTTCATTGAAAGTACTAATTAAAAATTTTCTCTGATAACCACATTGAAAAGCAAATATATCGTGACTGAAGGGTTAAAATCAAAAAGTCATATAATAATTTTTGTTGCATTTCAGGAGACCTATCTAAAGATAATGGGATAAGTGAAATTTTTTTTTGTAGGTATATTCTTTTCAATCTATGGAAAGGGGGTTCAAAATTTTTTTTTTTTTCAAAAATCTTATCATTTCTGTTTTTGGTTTTCCAATCTACGTCCGGATTAATAGAGCGAAACTATAAGGATTCCTAGTTTTCTACAGAACCCTAAAAATTTAAAGTTATACATTTTTGACGTAGACATCTAGCGTGTAAATGCGAAACCACGTGGGTAATAGCTAGTTTATGTATAATATATATTAATTAATATAATTTTAGGAAGCAAGATTCTGTAAAGGGATATTAATAAAAAAAACTATTACCATTTATAAAAAAAATTATAAAAATTCCAATCAACATACCTAAAAATACCCCTTCACATATTAAGCAATTTTAATCCACTACAACAACATATATAGACGTTATAAAAACAAACTTGTTTGTTTAAACGTCAAAATTTATTAAAGAAGAGGAAACCGCAAGCTTTCGATTCACAGAATCATCGTCAGGCTATTAATAAAGATTTAAATTTGAGAAAGATGTCGTTATCTCAATAAAATTCATGTGAATCGAAAGCTTGCGGTTTCTTCTTCTTTAATAAATTTTGACGTTTAAACAAACAAGTTTGTTTTTATTTATATTTAACGTCAC
The DNA here is from genome assembly GCA_961205875.1 of Sialis fuliginosa. Taxonomy (NCBI): domain Eukaryota; kingdom Metazoa; phylum Arthropoda; class Insecta; order Megaloptera; family Sialidae; genus Sialis; species Sialis fuliginosa. The sequence goes on along the minus strand of OY540818.1, from coordinate 18,329,816 downwards.
TACTATTATAATAATTATAGACGTTATACATAGAAAACATCTATTTAATTTCTTAAATTATATCACCACAAAAACTCCAAGTTTTAACTGCCCCCTTAAACAAAGAGAGCCTCACTATCCAGCGCACATTCCTGTAAGACCCTCTCTGTCTCATTTAGCGATATAACCGATCCAAAAGGGCGACCCCACAAGCTGTTTTCGGAACAGCAAAAGAACGGCAATTAACCGAACGACAAATGCCGAGAATTCATTGTGTCTGAATTCTCTAAAAGTCTAAATGATATCGACAACAATGGATTAGAGTCTCCGAATATTTGCGCTCCCATTTCCATATAAACAAAATGTATATATATGCAATTAAATCTAGCTCGGTTTTTTTTTCGTAAATGCGCTCGATTCAATTAGGCATGTAATTTAAAATGGTCGGTGCTTTTTGTTTGGCGCAGATAATTAGCGCATGCTGGAGTTGATATACCTGATAAGGATCATTTCCAGTGAAAATAAATATATAAACTAAATTAATTCGTAGAAAATAAACCAAGGGGGAGGAATTGGGCCCATCTATTCAGTGGTGTCGCTAGGAGGGATGCAACCCGGGATGGAAACCAAGAGTGTCACCCCCTCCCCCCCAACCGCCAAAAAGTCAATTGGCTTCCTCGCAATATCGAAGATACGAGAAGCATTGTGATCGTTTCAGATTGAGACAAAAAAAATGTTCTCATCAAAATCGTGTGTAAGGGGGAGGGCTGACACCCCAAAATATTTATTTTTTCAAGATATCTCAAGAACGACACATGTTACGTGAAAATTTTATAGAATATTTTTTGTAGAGCATTAAATTTCCTATAATATGGGTCTACAACGTTTATTGTAAAATATTCCCTTACAAAGATTTATTTAAATTTATTTTAAAAATTCGTGTTTTGTTTTTCTAAATTGATATTTGCTTGGATATATCAAATGTCATTTTGACGTTTTAAATGTCATTTTGACATTTGTCAAAAAATTAAAAATATACGAAAAAATAATCAGGTGTGTCTTGAGAAAAATAATATAATATAATAAATAATAAAAATTAAATGGTTAACCAATTCCAGGCAATTTATCTCAACATTATCGGTTATTATTTAAATTGTTGAATAATTAACTACCTTTTGGTGAATTTAGCACGAGGAAGCACTGTGCATTTACTTGGCAGATGATTTCGTCACAAAACCATATATATGATTTCTAGGAAGTTTCAAATAATTATAACAATTTTCATTAGAACTGCGATAGGTACATTGAAAAAGAAAATAGATATTTAAAAAATATGAAGTACAAAAAGCTCTACTAATCTTATGTTGCTTTTAAATTAAATGTGAACTCGTTAAATTTATTTTTCCCAATTGTTTTAATCCCATTTACACCAAACAAACAGAAAAAAAAAACAAATTCAATATCAACAATAGAAAGTACCTACAACAACAATTAAACAACAGAGCAACAATTAATTGATAAATGTAAGCAGACTTGTTGAACAGCAATATAAACTGTAGGATGAATTAACAACGCTCATATTGCAGGCCATGTATCCATTAGTTATGCAATGTGAAAATCTAAAGACTTTTGTACCTGAAGACTTCAAAAGTTGTGCTGCCTTTGTCCACAGCACTCTCTTGGTTATTCATCTATCCAACGCCATCTATGGGTACTAATTTTTGTTAAACTTTATGGCCTATTGCGACAATACACGAATAACATACACACGCACTCGTAAATGCATGTACAGGGCTGGATTTGTGCAGAGGCCCTTAAGGGGGAACACAACTGTGATGTGGGTAAAAAATAATAATGTATACATATTTTTTTGGCATTCAAAAATATCTCCAAAAAAACTTTCAATCGCGTTTTTCTCAAAACAACTTTTTTTAAAAAAGCCCAATGGAAATTCGATCACTAAAACTCCAACTTTTAATTATTTTTTTTAAGAAAATGTTCGTAATCGCAAAAAACGAGAAAAAAAAATTATGAAATTCCTCTGTAAATTCGCTTAAACATATAATATATACTTATTTAAAAAAAACGGCCATTCACGGTAGTCAGCCCGTAGCGCTAACGACCGAGCCACCGTTAGTGTTGCGTTTGCTTTCAACTGTATAGGTACAGTCGCCTGCAGAACTCGTCTGGCACCCTAAAGACTAGAATCGCTTACAACAGATTCCAAATTTAAAGACAAACATCATCGGTTATCTTTTTCTATCAAGTTTAATATATTCAAATACTAAAATTCGGGATATCAAATATTTATTGCCACAAAATTTACGTATACAATTTTCAATAGATTACATAATAATTTAATTGCACAAATATATATGAGTATCTATTATAAACGAAGAGTAGTTCTTTATCTAGCAAATGAATTTCTAAATATCTGTCTTTGTTTGATACATGGAGAAATGATTTAAATATTATAATAATCAAATGGGAGGAGTCTACTAAGTTTCTGATAAACGAAAATGAATACAAACTGCAAGACCATTAATGCAGGTGACTGTACATTAGTACATATGTTTAAGCGAATTTACAGAGGAATTTCATAATTTTTTCTCGGTTGTTTATGAATTTTTCGTCAAACTGCTTGGTTTGTAGATCGGTCTATGCCTCTACTACAACCCTAATTTTTTAAAAGCAAATCGGTTCGACAAGGGTCTGGTGGTCCCCATGTAAATCTAAGCGTAGCGGTTTTTCAAAATTTTGAAAATTAATAATTAAAAAAAAAATCTATTTTTTCAGGGGCTACCATTTTGTCAAAAATTAAATTGAAAATAAAAAAAACATCCCTAAACCCGAAATGGATGTTTACTTATGCCATTTTTTTAATTTTTTAAATTGTATTAATATTAATTTACGTTATACTTACAAATATTCTTTTAAATAAACCAAGGGCTACAAATGTCCTTAAGCCACATCTGTATTCTTGCATATATAGGTATGTGTATTATTATTATTATTATGATCATGTGCAGATGCATTTGAATACATGCATCGTAAAAAAGAGTAAATTGCTGGACTATTTTAAATGACATTGTTTGTATAATTGCATATGAAATATATGCGTAAAGCATACGATCTTAACATGGCCGTATCTCTTACGTTTTTAGAAGGGGGGGGGGGGGGATATTTTATTTTCTAATGTATTTTTTTATTTTGAATATTTAATTTTTGCCTTTCTTAACGAAGTATTTGTATTTTTGATTTTATTTTAAGAAACAAACAAAAAGGAATATTTCACCAAAAACGTTTTCTCAAATTAGAAATTTTTAAAATCCGTGTTGTATCGTACAGTTCAAATGACGTAATGGTTATTCATAAGCGCATCGAATAGAAAAAAATAAAGTATGAATTTGTATCGTTAACTGTCAAAAAACATGAAAGATTTATATTTTGTTTCACTTTTACCCCAGTTGACCCCATTTTTAAACAGTCACAAATTAAACCATTCTAATTCAAATAAATTAAAATTAGCAAAACATAAAGCACGTACATGTATATAAATATTTATAACATCACCTCACATGCGAGAGTTAATCTACGACTGCAATTTCTATAGGTTGCCTACGTGTGCTGGCATATGTATAAAAATCATAGGCAGTATTACTACAGTTGTAATGGGGTAATTAAGTATTAAGAATCAATTACGCTGTTTCAAAGAAATTGATTATTTTATATGTAATTTTTAATTCAACTATTCTTTTGTAATTGTCACGTTCTGTTAAAAGTTCTTACAGAGAAATCAAAAAACGTGTGTATTATAAATTATTATTATTAATATAAAAATGTGTGTGTATTACGAATATCCATGTCTGTAAAAATTATATTATTATTGTTATATAAGAAGGCATTTTGAATAGTAAAGAGTAAACAAAAGAAATTTATGAATATGTAAAATTAAATTATTATTGTTCGTGGAATACTTGGAAATTTCAGCGTGTCTGGAAAATGCATTATATATGTATATGAATTTTTATAGATATTAAGAGCGCTGTTATTGTCTGGAAGTATGTAGTTCAAAGTACCTTCGAATGTTTAATATAAGTATTTTATTTAAAAAAATCAAAATATGCACAATTTTAAGTAAATGTCATATTTAACAGTTCTATTAGAATTCACTAGTTTGGTTAGGTTAGGTTAGGTACATTTTAAGTCCAATTTATGTTATTTAATAATAAGGTACTGACACCAGTTTTGGATATGACCCCAGTAATGGTTATTTTTTAATTAAATGTACTGAATTAGAAATATTTGTTGATATTTGATTACTACCATTTCTGAATATTAATCTATATACATTTAACTGTCTTACAGCGTGATTTGATGACAATCGACCAATAGGTGTAAAAATGGTGGACATTTAAACTAATTATTAGTATAATATATTAATTAACTAGCGCGCTGGACCCGGTGTTACCCGGGTATATACATTTAATATGTAAAGTAAAGATTCTGTAATATTTTTTTTCAATTAAAGCAACTGTTTTAGATTGTTTCAAATTTGACGATTATCTTTTGTGTCGTAGTACTTATCATTTTGTAATCATTAGCAAGTGTTCATCACTGGTTTTACTTTATCCATTACTGGAGAAAAAACATAAACAAAATAAAAGGCTATAATTAAAAAAACAAACTATGGTAATTAAATTGATTAAATAAAAAGTTACTTGTTTTATTAGTAACATGAGTTCATGAGAATTACAAAAAAGAAGCCCGTCAATCACAAAAAAAACAGTAAACTTTGCTCTTATAGCGGCCATAACTGGTACCAGTACCTTACAATATTTTTTAATAATTCAGGAGATGTAAAAATTTAAAAAGAATATAATCATTGATTAATAATTAAAAAAAAAACTATATTTGCAGACTTTGGTAATTAAATTGATTAAATAAAGAGTTACTTGTTTTATTAGTAACATGAGTTCATGAAAATTACAAAAAAGAAGCCCGTCAATCACAAAAAAAACAGTTAACCTTGCTCTTATAGCGGCCATAACTGGTGCCAGTACCTTACAATATTTTTTAATAATTCAGGAGATGTAAAAATTTATAAAGAATATAATCTTTCATTAATAATTAATACAGTCTTCAGATAATATATTATATCAATAATAATAATAACTCGAACCAAAAACAACAATGAAAAGTGTTCGAGGTTACAAATAACCGAAGAATAAAACAACAAACGCTTCCTTTACAGTTACAAATTTCAGTGCTGGTGATCATAAATTACTGCATGCAGTTTCATCCTCGATTTGCATAAAGACAAATCAGAAATAAAACCAAAACCGGAACGTTTAACACTTTCGCTGCCAGTGCAACGACAAATAGTATGTTAATGCTGTTGTATGTCTGACGCGTGGTCGTATTTCTTTAGATACCTTGTTGATTGTTACGTATATGAACTTTTATTTGTGTTTAAAACGATATAAGCGAGGGCCATGAAGTCTTGACAAATATTACATGTGTATACTGAATTAGTAGGGTCAATTGGGGTAAAAGTGAAACAAACGATACAAATTCATACTTTAATTTTTTCTTCCGGATTTAGAAATATGCCGCCCCTAGGCAGTTGCGAAAATTGCCGTCACCCCCCCCCCCCCCTACACTATTTTTACTCATTTTATACGGTTCTTAGAATCGATGAATTGCATATTGACCATACAAGTTTTCGCTAGGATATAGAAAATCACGTAAACTGTTACACAAGAATCATTGTTTATTTGCGATGTCGTTTTTTTAGAAATCTGTATATAAGAAAAACACTTGTGAAGATAACAAACCTGAAATTGATGCCGTTGAAACTTGTCACACGTACTGTTAACAATAAATTAACAATGACGTTAATAATCGTTCACCAATGTTAAGTAATAATGACAGAGGAGGTTATGTGTATCACAATATACTGTAGGAGAAAATAAGATGATTTTTGATACAGAAACTTATCGAATATTCGATATTAGGCCAATATCGAGACTTGTATAAATCGATTCTTTTCTCGATTCGGGCATTTTCCACTTATAATGTTGATACGCGTGCCAACGAAATAGGCGGGAAATTCAATTCCCACGAATATAACAAGTTTTCAAAGTTTCCGCCAAAATTTGCCGCCCTAGGCAACTGCCTACTCTGTCTACATAGTAAATCCGGGCGTGCTTATGAATAACCATTTTAAATACTTACGTCATTTGAACTGTACGATACAACACGGACTTTAAAAATGAGAAAAGTGTGTTTCATTTTTAACCTCTAATTTGGGAAAAGGTGAAACAGGTCTCTAATGAAAAATATTTCTCGAAAAATTAAAAGAAAAGCTACAAAGGCAACTTTGATTTATCTTCTTTGTGGCATATCAATGTGAAATTATAACTTTAATTAATATCTGAGCTATACAGAAATTTATGTGCAGAGAATTAAAATTTAATTCACACGTTTTGACATCGACTAACAGGGAAATCTGTAGGGGTGACACATCACTTATTTCAGGTCGCTTTAACAAACCTTTAATGATGATGTTAGGTTTTATAATTCTCCTATAAATAAATTAGTTTTTTAGTTCATAATATCTCAAGAAACCCTAATAATTTCTTACATTTATATTATCAACTTAATATTAATATTATATAAATAAACAAATTAATCCGTAATGAACGAGTTAACGTCCCCAAAAAAATGACCACTACAAAAATTAAAACTAATTACTACAACAAAACAATTATCCAATTAAGATCAATCAATTTTGCGAAAAAATGCCAAGTTACTAATACATAATATGCGCAAGCATTAAACCACGGCCATCTCTGATTCAGTGTCTATTATGAACAGAGATATTAAATACACCGGGACAAGTCAATCGCCATTAGTTTTCTCTTTTTATACGCGCACGATTATATAAAGAAGATAACAAAAAAACTTGCCATAGGCGAAGGATTTACTGATCGAATCGCGCACTTTTCGACGATGTAGATTGCAACGTCGATACTGCCAGAATGAAATCGTTTTGTCTTACTTTTCTTTGTATTAAACACGAAAACCTTCATACTTTATATCAGCGGTAACCAAACTACGGCCCGCGGGCCAGATCCAAAGTTTTTCATCCGGCCCCTGATTTGTATAAATAAGTATTTTTTATACATATAAGAAATATTAATCCTTAATATATATAAAGCTCAACGTCACTCTGTCTGTCTGTCTGTCCGTTAGTGACCTTATTACTCGAGAACCACTTATCTGATTTAAGTGTTTTTTTTTAATTCATAGGTACGTTCTCTGGCCAGGTTATAGGCTATATTTTGTTACGTTAGGTAACATAATAACTAAGCAGTGACGATAATAGTAAATCAAGTTGGAAAAAATTTTGCCGTCAGCGCGCTGTTTTACAATACGCTGCCTAAATCGTTCAATATAGAACAAAATAGTGTATTAAAGAATTGTGTAGAATCAAAAGATCTACAATAAAGTCAGCGACACCATATATCTAACTTTTGTATTTAAGCCACAATGACTGCTTTTATGTTACAAAGAAAATTAAAAATATTTAGGTTCGGTTTACGTGGACTTATGACCTGCAAAGCATTAATCCTTATCGAAATAAATGATTTCATCGTCATAAGTACTTAATGTAGATATAATTTGCCCTTTACAGCATTCAATTGGGTCGTATAGTTTAGAAAATATCGAAATATATGTTATACGGGAACATATTATTCGGAGCTTGACAAGTTGACGCAGGGCAGAGGGAAGGGAACAGGCCGGTATTCTTTTGATTGTTAATTGTTTATTTTGTTTTCAATAACTAACTTTTAAATTTAAATAGAACAAAAATTATTTTTACTTTTTGTTCTGATTCGCTTTTATTAGGTAGGTAGTTTAAGTGTTGTTTGGTTTTTAGTTTTTATTACAATAATAACTAATCGTGTTTGTACTTAATTCAACTATATATTTTTTAAATCCTAAACAATAATTCCGTAGTCCACGCGAGCCGAGCTAGTTTAGTAATAAATGAATTAAATCTTTACTGCTAAAATTAAAAATGTCTGTGGCACTTTACAAACAAGTTGCAAGTGAATGTGGTAGAAAAGAGTTTCTGCAGAGTATTCGCATACTATTTTTATAAAAGGTGTATACAATTATCACACGGATACGGATTTGTCCAGTTGCATCCATAACATAAACATATCAGTTTTATTGGTAACGAGATGTCTGAAACAACTTGTTAGCGAATAAAAAATACCTATCTTGCCGCGCGGTGTGAAACACACTGTTCTACAACAACGCGGGCCTCATTGGCGGTCTGTGCGTGGGTGTCACGTAACATACATATATATGTGGCACGTAACATGGTTCAATGTGGCCCGCTACATGAATATGATTTTTTTGTAACATTGTAATAATTCTTAATTCGACTGTGGGTATTTTTTATAATAACTCGTCAAATTTGCACCGAGATGGACGATTTTTTGTTTGTTTGAAAGAGAATACTCTCGAGGTGGTACAAAATACATTTTATCAGAATTGGATCATGGACTGAGAAGATATGCCATTCAAAAAAGAAAAAAGAATAAAATCGACTTCAAAAAAACCTTAAAAATACTGAAAAGCATATACTTAATAATTAAATGTATATTTATATAGTAACTAAATGATTGTACGTCTTATTTTCTTGTATTTTAGTCGATATTTGTATGACGAGTTGAAGTTCACTGCAGGAAATTTCACTAAAAAATTTCGAATTTTTTATTTCGTTAAAAGTATGTTAATTGTATAGAAAATGACGTGAAAAGTTGTTTGTTTCAAACCGCAGGTCTGTATCTCAAACCGTTCTCGAGATATAGCCTCTCAAAGTTTTAGTTTTTTCAAAATTTTGGAGAAAAAAGGCCATAACTTTTGAACGTGTGGTCGGAATTGATTTTAGTTAACGGATTTGAAATCAGCGTGTCAAAATCTATATAATGACATGTATAATACTTTAAAATCCGACAAAAAAAATTTGGTCAAAAATCGACATTTTTTTAAGGTATACCCCTTTGAATTTTTTCAATTTTTCGCGAAATTTTTTTTCTCGAGTTTTAAGGTATTATACATGTCATTATATAGATTTTAACACGCTGATTCCAAATCCGTCAACTAAAATCAATTCCGACCGCGCGCTCAAAAGTTATGGCCTTTTTTCTCCAAAAATTTGAAAAAACTAAAACTTTGAGAGTCTATATCTCGAGAACGGTTTGAGATACAGACCTGCGGTTTGAAACAAACAACTTTTCACGCCATTTTCTATACAATAAACATACTTTTAACGAAATCAAAAATTCAAAAAATTTTAGTGAAATTTCCTACAGTGAACTTCAACTCGTCATACAAATATCGACTAAAATACAAGAAAATAAGACGCCCTAGGCACGTGTCTAGTTTGCCTTATGGATAATCCGCCTATGGCTATTAGCTATAGACATTTCAATAATTGATTTATAAAAAAAAGGCACTAAATTGTCTTAATCGTTGACTTGAGAATGGCCGATATATAAAATACCGATTACGAAATTACATATTTATTGATATAAGTATTTTCCCACAGTTTCTGTTGAAGAGGTGCCACTGGCTGTTCATTATACGTTGTTTAACTAGCATATTGAATATTTAAAATAATTTTATTAGTTTTGTTTATTCTAGAACGTGTTAAAACACACACTAAAGATTAACACTTGACAAATATTACAAGAAACTCTCCAATCTACACATGTTTGTACATTATATTAATTATTTAGATAACTTAAAGTTGATTGTATATTAATTTAATGTAGAAGAACATGACCGGCCTGAGTTATTTCAGAAACTTTTTATACGAGTGTTCGTCTAACAGAAGCCAAAGTGATTAACTGTTTTATTTTAATTTCTAAATTAGCGAATTCCCGCGCGACTGACTGCTCTTTAAAGTTTAAACTAACATTTATGGTTTAAGGCTTAGGCGGCTATTACACTATCAAAGAAATATGATAAAATTTCTTTGATCAAATATGACAGTGTAATAAGTCAACTTTTATAATATTTATATGATCATAGTTAATGACAGTCTCTTATATTTGATCAAAGTTTTTTGACGTCAAAAACAAAATGGCGACTACCAAGTTATCACTGACAGTTACAGTTATATAATTATTAATATATGAATATCAACAAAATCCAGTATTATATGATAATCTTCTTATTGATTATAAAAACCACAATACACGGTTGTAAATTCAAACCTAGATCGCGTCAATTGATAAACATCACATTCTATTTACTGTGATATCTAATTTTTTACTTTTAATTATTAACAAAGTTAAAAATTCCATTTAATGTACATGCGTTCTACATATAAATTAAAAACAAAATTTTTCGAAATCAATTCTTTTTTTTTATTGAAAAAAAAAACCGGATAGTTCACAACTAAAAGGGTGATTAGATTTTTTTGTATTTTCTACTGAATTTTTCTTAATACGTGCCTTACCTAATTCAACTATCCTATTATAGCCTAAACTAATTCAAGGATTTTAATCTTTTTAGTACCATAAAAATCTATTTCCGGTTAAACCGGAAGTTAGATTAATTTTTTAACGGAAAGAAAAATTAAAAAGATTTTAGAAAACATCTATTTTCGTCAAAATCTAAAAATTCTATTTCAGAAAATGTAAAGAGTAAAAAAAAATTTTTTTTAAAAGCCATCATGTAACATACTAATAAAGCCACATTTAAAATTGTGAAAAGTTTACGAACAACATTGATTAGTCGGTCTGTACGTGACGGCCAAAGCTATTTATTAATTATCAGCTAAATAGAATCCAAACAAATTACTCTCAGAGTCTTTGATGTCGACTTGAAATTACAATAATTAATATCTGACACCTTATACACTCATTATGAAGTTTGTACAAGCAGCAGGGGCGCCGACTCCATGGGGCTTAAGGGGCTCAAGCCCCTCCAATATTACCGTCGGGGGGGCTGAGCCCCCCCAATAAATGATGAATATTTAAGTTTATACATTAAGATTTAACGGATTATTTTATTGGTTGCCAATATGTTAGTGAGTATATTTTGTAAAATAATGTTGTCATTATGAAAAATTATTAGAATTATGGAAATTTTTGGAAAGTTAATCGTTTAGGCAAGTGAAATATATAAAATATAAAAATTTATTTTACAATAAAACGTAATGCAGAATTGTTGTAGATATTTTAATAGTCGATCATATAGTATACAAATTAATTAAGTCAGGTCTGTATTAAGGAAAAATGGTTAATGAAAAAAGCTTCTTACGTCAACTTTCTTGGGGGGTTGGGGGGGGGGGGGTACACGGTATTATTATTTTGTCTTTTATAAGGGAAAAGGGAGTCCAAAAAAATTGAGCACCCCAATATTTTTAACAAGTCGGCGCCCCTGAATAAGCAGCACTATAACACTCGACTGTGTGGGATTAACACTGATTGTGGCTAAATCTTGTTTTATAGCTGTGAAATATTTTGATTGTAACATTATGTAATGTTATATTATCTATCTAGGATTCTGGGTAGAACCAGAACAAGAAAATTATTTGTATTAAATGTAGTAATAATATTTATCAAGAATTTTAAGCAGAATTAATGATAATATAATGATATTTGTATATATTTTGCAGTGGCGAAGCAGTGCTTCCCTTACTTTATGGATAAATTAATACAAATCTGTGTTTTCAGTTAATAAATAATTTAAAAATATTATTAGAATATTCATCTTTATGCGCAACTCAAACATTTTAACCAAAAATCAAAAATAGCATTTAATACTCAATTATAAAACTATAATACCTCTACGTCTTATTTTCTTGTATTTTAGTCGATATTTGTATTGACAGTAATATACTAACAGACGTGATCAATGTGTAACTGTTTTTTGACTACGTTTCGTCACACATTACAGTGTTTTTAATATACCTATATAATATTACATAAATAGTTTTAATTGTTACTTATTATTAAATAATTATTCACAACTTTATATTACTAAAAACATTTTATATTATTCCGTCACATAGAGAATGCATTAAAATATGTTTTTACATATAATTATATTTATTCTGAAATACATTACACAGCATATTTTTATCTAAAAACGAACACACATATGTAAAATACATTGAAGAATATACATACGATATATTAAAGGTTATTTAAATTTATAATTTCATTTTAATATTCGTTTTGTACAAAGAAAAATTATCGTAGCACATAACATAAATTATTTTTTTATAATCATTTATTATTTCGCAAATAATATGTATGTGCTTAACACCATTTGGAAATGTAATTAAATATTAAATATAGTTACTTTTTTATATCTTGTGTTAATGCACATGTAAATTTATGTAATTCAGAGCTGGGGGAATTAATTGTAATGGATAATATGTATTGTCTTGTACATTAGTTAAAAAAACTGTTTTGTGTTTGTAGTTTGTACCCAATTAAAATACCTAGTTAAAATATTCATGTGTTTAATTATTTAAGTTTAATTAATTACTTATGTTATTGAGTGCAAGTACAGTAAGCCCTCCATTTACGCGAATAATTGGTTCCATAAGAAACGCGCGTAAAAAAAACGAGCAATAGAAATTACGTGGTTTTTAGTTTTTCCAACTTTTTCAAGTAAAAAAAAAATTATTTTTTAAAAATTAGATATATATGTTCATTTATAGATCAAATACGAAATAACAGATTGTAAAATTTATTTTGAATTTCATCACCTTTTAAAAAATGTGAAATTTCATTTTAGAAAAAATAAAGATACACTTATAATGTTATTATAGGGGTCTGAAAGGATTATTTTTTTGAGAAATCACTGTTTCAGTAGTTCCCTAAAAGCACTGAAATGTATATACATAATAATAATTTGTAACAGTTTTTGAAGTCGATTTTATTTTTATTTTTGTCTTTAAAAAACTTAAATTTAAACTTTTCAGTGTTCTTAGGGGTTTTTAAAGTTTTTATTTTTTATTTTTTCCTTTTTTAGTGGCGTATCTAAGAAGTTCATGATAAAATTTATATGGGGCTACCTCTTTCAAACACCTTTCCCTCAAATTTGTCAATATACATTATTTCATTTAAAAAATAAAAATTATATATAATTACAAAAATAATTTTTACCTCCCCAGATTTTTTTTCTGGATGCGCCGCTGATTCCAACGCTTGACTATAGAGAGTAAAGAACAAATACACTTATCTCTATAAAATAATGATTGATTATAAGTCACGTGTGCTAAATCTCATGGCTAGAGAGCTTAACACAAAAACAATTGAATGAGATACTTAAACAGAAATTAAATTAATGATCAACGTGGTATGTACAATTTGTTGTACGATGTTCGAGAGCAAATAGAGACGATGTTTGCCCCGGCACTCGGCGCAACTAGCGCGCATTATGAATTATTTATTTATTTAGGTGTATATTTACGCAAGTAGGTACTGAAGGTAACGCGTGTATTCAATTCTAATATTTCGGTGAAAGTTTTTTGTTTTTTTGTTGGTATTATCTCATAGAAGAAATAGTATTACTTGATTGGTTACTAGCTGTTACCCGCAACTTCGTTTGCGTGGAAGTTAGGTTAGGTTATACTGATATCTGTTATGAATGTTACATGCAATTTTTTTTTCGGAATACAAAGTAGCCTACGTTCTTCTTCAGGATGCAAGCTATCTCTCTGCCAAATTTCATCATGATCGGTTCAGCAGTTTAGCCGTGAAAAGGTAACAGGCAGACCAATAAAAAACTTTTTAATTATAAAAAAAAATCGACTTCAGAAACTGTTAAATTTTGTTATTAGTTATAAATACTTTTCAGTGTTTTTAGGGTTTTTTTTTTTAAAGTTTTTTTATTCAAATTATAATATTTCGCTTTTTATAAAGGATAATTTATTAATTAAATTTATTATTATTTAAATTCTGAAATAATTCCCCAGATTTTGTAAGACTAAAATAAACATTATTCTTTGTAAATATCATAAAAAACCGTTTGTAGTTCAAAAACGCCTTCCCATTAGAAAAGTGTGGGGTTCTTTTTTGCTTGTAATAAATGAAAAATTACTTTCTTATTCTAACCCAGTATCTGTCAAACTTTTTTACTTTACGACTCACTGGATGGGGAGGATTTATTTAAATCCCAACAAAATTTAAATATATTTTACTAGTATAAATAAAACTGCATAAATAAAAATAATATATTATTATAAATAATATATTTACTTAATATAAACCTATTTTTTTTATTTTTCGCGGAAAACTACTGTGCTACGGAACACAGTTTGACAATCACTGTTAGGGTAACCAGATTTTAGTTTTGGTAAACCCTGAGATGTAAATGAAGACCCCTTTTTTATTTTATCTTGTCTATTTTATTTTTATTTTATAAAATCTGCACTGTTATGTCCCCTACTCTATTTTTGACGACCTTTTATTGCAAAACCCGGAGAAATTGCACTCAACCCCGGAGCCCGGAGATTCAGTATGAAAAACCCTGAGACTTCGAGTCAAAACCGGAGACCTGATCACCCTACTCACTGTCCTAACCTATAAAAGGTGAATTTACCTTAAACCTAACCTAAGAATTATATCTGCGTAATTCTGAATGTAGATATAATATCTTAATAGAATAATCACGATATTCTAAATACGTGCAACGTTCGCAAGCTGAAATTACATTTTCAATCACGTATAAACACATGTAAAACATGTAATTAATATTACCACCATCTAGGTAGCCGTGTTGACGAATGCGACCAATCGCAGACCAGAAAGAACAAATATATTTATGTACTTTTCTAAACGTCGGTATTGTACCTACATATGTACAGTATTGTGCAAAATTATTATTTACTTATCCTCCCCCTCCTATTAACAAAAAAAACTAGTTCTTTCAAGCTTTTACTTTTTTAAATATATTCTTATATATTTATATAGTAACTAAATGATTCTACGTCTTATTTTCTTGTATTTTAGTCGATATTTGTATGGCGAGTTGAAGTTCACTGCAGGAAATTTCACTAAAAAATTTAGAATTTTTGATTTCGTTAAAAGTATGTTTATTATAAAGAAAATGACGTGAAAAGTTGTTTGTTTCAAACCGCAGGTCTGTATCTCAAACCGTTCTCGAGATATAGCCTCTCAAAGTTTTAGTTTTTTCAAATTTTTGGAGAAAAAAGGCCATAACTTTTGAACGCGTGGTTGGAATTGATTTTAGTTGACGGATTTGAAATCAGCGTGTTAAAATCTATATAATGACATGTATAATACTTTAAAACTCGAAAAAAAAAATTTCGACAAAAATCGACATTTTTTTAAGGTATACCCCTTTGAATTTTTTCGATTTTTCGCGAAATTTTTTTTTTTCGAGTTTTAAGGTATTATACATGTCATTAAATAGATTATGACACGCTGATTTCAAATCCGTCAACTAAAATCAAATCCGACCACGCGTTCAAAAATTATGGCCTTTTTTCTCCAAAAATTTGAAAAAACTAAAACTTTGAGAGGCTATATCTCGAGAACGGTTTGAGATACAGACCTGCGGTTTGAAACAAACAACTTTTCACGTCATTTTCTATACAATAAACATACTTTTAACGAAATCAAAAATTCAAAAAATTTTAGTGAAATTTCCTTCACTTCGTCATACAAATATCGACTAAAATACAAGAAAATAAGACGTAGAGGTATTATAGTTTTATAATTGAGCGTGTAAATTAATATTAAATGCTATTTTTGATTAAAATGTTTAAGTTACGCATAAAGATGAATATTCTAATAATATTTTTAAATTATTTATTAATATTAATTTACCCACAAAGTAAGGGAAGCACTGCTTCCCCTGCTGATTGTTTACGAAGCTGATGAGGCTACCTTGTCTTTATATATCTTGATATATCAAGATACAACATACATTAAAAAAAAAAAAATTAATTTGTCCTCTTTTTTTAATGAACTCTTTTCACATTTGAAGCTTCTGGCAACCCTAACCTAAGCACAGATGATTATGAACAGTATTGTACATGATCAGAGTCTCGCATAAACGGCAGTAACTACAAATAGATATTTATCGAACAGCAATGACCTTATCAAGGTCACGGCGGGCATATACCGGTATCAAGGAGCCCGTCTCCGTCTCCGTTGATGCCCAATAAACTTGTAACAAATGTGTCTAAGTTTTTGTATATTTATGAAAATCAAAGTTGTAAATTACAATTATTACTTGACGCCATGTCGTATTATTTAAGGGGCATAAATTTTACCGGTAACTGTTTCCGAGAGTTATTTTTTATAATTGCGCTGCCCGAATATGTAAAGTGGCTTTTTTTTAACTTTCTGTTTGGATAGCGTGGAAGAATATCTAGGTATAATATTATTTTAGCTTTTCTACGACTATTTTATATGTAGTATAGATAGACTTGAGGTTTTATGGAAATGTATATAAATAGTTATTCAGAAATAACTCCATATTTGGTAGATTTATTAATTTTGATAAACGAATTTCCAGACAAATTAGTTACAAGATTTTTACGATTTTGAATTTTTATTTATAAGGTCAAATAAAATACAAAATTTGAAATGTAATATAACCCCCCCCTCCCCGGATATACTCATGAGTAGAACCAGTGGTGGACTGAGACCACTCCCCCCAAAAAATACAAAATTTTCAAAAATTATTAATATTAAAAGTGTATATTTCTACCTATCTGTTTGTTATTTTTTCATGGTTAAACCGCTTAACCGATTTTGATGAAATTTAGCGGAGATATAGCTTGCATCATAAGGAAGGACATATGTTACTGTTTTTTGCATCCAGATACTATTGGAACCTTTTTTTAAACTATATCTTCAATATTACTTTAAAAAAATAAAAAATCAACCGATGCATATTTAAAACAGAAATAATAAAATTAAATATGAGACAAACACAAAGAATATTGAGTTAATTCAAATTTCAAATACGTACATAATTTCTTGACAGTGGCATAACCCCTGAAGTCAAAATTATCAAGGTCAAATAATATTGATAATCGGTACTCTTTATAACTTACAAAAGATTTATTTCCAAGCATGTTTCTTTATGGTTAACTACATATGTACATATGCAAACATATACATATACTTCATATATAAATACATACATGCATGAAGTACTGGCACCAGTCATGGCCCCTTTAAGAGCAAGGTATACTGTTTTTTTGTTGGAATTGATGGACTTATTTTTGTAATTTTTATGTATCTCTTTATTAACTTAATTTAATTACGAAAGTTCGTTTGTTTTTTAAATTATTGATTTTTATTTTGTTCATGTTTTTTCTCCAGTAATGCAGGATAAAGAAAAAACAATCATGAGTTTCCAGTGATGGGCACTTGCTAATAATGACAAGTACTATGACAAAAAATTTATAAAATAAAGAATTGTAAAATTTTAAACAAATTAAAGCAGAAGCTATGATAATGTAATAATTAATAAATAGATTACATTAATAATTAGTTTTGACATCCATTGGCCGATTGTCATCAAATTAAGTTGTTTTACAGTTATGAGCCTATAGATTATAATTCAGTATAATATCTACAAATATTTCTAATTTAGTAAATTTAATTAATCAAGAGTCCAACACTGGGGTATGATCCAAGACTGGTGCCAGTACCTTATATTCTTAATGATTTTAACAGGATTCAATAGAAAGAAACATAATATGTATTTTCAATATTATTTATGTGTTTAATTCTAAATTCAATTTAGAAACGTAAAAACTATCTAAAGAATACTGACAATGAATCAAGTTAATATATACATATTTCTTTAAAAATTGAGTGATTACTGTGAAATATTTTTTTCCGTGTAGACAAAATGAGATCAAATTGAATTAATTTACATATTATTTCATTTTATAAAAATATTAAAAACTTATTGCCCGGTATATCTGACGTAAAATTCCGAATCAGCGTACAGTTTTTTGGTATTTTCGAGTTGCAGAAGTTGCATAGTATGTTAACACATGTAAATATCGGTAGGTTTAGGTACGACACGGTTGTCGAGGATCAAATCCGAATCCCAACACCTGTACGGGGGTGCAAGGGTACTACGTGACCGAAAGCCGCGGTTTCGGGTTAGCCACACTGCGGGCCTTTACACTGTCACGATAATGCACGCGCGACAGTGCGTGCGATTGTATGCCGCCCGATATACTCATGGGTGGAACCAGTGGTGGACAAAAAATCACTCCCCCCAAAAATATTTTTTTTAACCCATATTAATATTAAAATGTGTATCTCTCTGCCTGTCTGTTTGTTATCTTTTCACGGCTAAACCGATCTTGATGGAATTTGGCAGGGAGGTATAACTTGCATCCTAAGAAAGGACATAGGCTACTTTGTATCCCGAAAAATTTTGGTGTGTGTTATTTGTACGCATTATAGGTAATACTTTTTGGCGTAGACATCTAGCGTTTAAATGCGAAACAAAAAGCTAAAATCTATATATTAAATTTTTTTCAGAACACCCCCACACCTGATTTGACAACCCCCCTTCCTTAGTCTACCACAAGATGGAACATATTTGAGAAGTTTTGGGGTAACTTAATCAAAATGCAAGCAAGTAGAAAATAATATCTGATAAATATTTTAATTCCAATTTTTATACGACAAAAATTACGTATTTAAATATAAAAAGAGGCACGAATTATTATTAAATAAGATTTTGTAAAAAAAATATGTATCTTCATAAGCAAATATTTAGCCACCCTACCTCCCTAAAAAACACACAAAATAAATTAATTTTGTAGTACAAGTTTTTCTGTATCAGCCTTTCAGAATGTACAATAATCCCTCCGTTTACGCGGATAATTGGTTCCATGAAAACAGCGCGTAAAAGGAGTAATAGAAATTGTAAATTACGTCTTTTCAAACGTGTAAATAAGAAAATATAGAGGTATTTTTTTATAAAAATTATTTTATATTTTGATCTAAATTATATTTCCCTCTATATTTTATATATGAACAGCCACTGTACAACAACCTTGATTGTGATTACCGAGTTCTTGAGTTTCAACAAATTGAAAAGGGTACAAGACGAATAGACTTGACACGTCTCAAAATGTTTTTATACTGACATTTACTGTTCCCCCAACCTTTGTCCAAACATCGCAGCAAAAAATGTACATAATAAATCATTGTGTTTCCAAAAAATATCAGTAGGTACATATCTACATACAAACATACAAACATACATACATACATACATACTTTTATATCTTTATCATATTATTATTGTAAATGAATCATTCAATTCCCAGAACTAGAAAGACTATTTTGTGTTTTTACATTATTGTTATACTAACTGTTACCCGCGACTTCGTTCGTGTGGAATTTAGGTTACTGTAAAGGTACAGTCGCCTGCAGAACTCGTCTGGCACCCTAAAGGCTAGAATCGCTTACAACAGATTCTAAATTTAAAGACAAACATCATCGGTTATCTTTTTCTATCAAGTTTAATATATTTAAATACTAAAATTCGGAATATCAAATATTTATTGCCACAAAATTTACGTATACAATTTTCAATAGATTACATAATAATTTAATTGCCCAAATATATATGAGTACCTATTATAAACGAAGAGTAGTTCTTGAATTTCAAAATATCTGTCTTTGTTTGATACATGGAGATATGAATTAAATATTATAATAATCAAATGGGAGGAGCCTACTAAGTTTGTGATAAACGAAAATGAATACAAACTGCAAGACCATTAATGCAGGTGACTGTACATAGACAAGGTAGTACAATAGCTCCTTGACCAATCAACGTTGGCGCGGGAATTGACGTCACCACATTTTAAAATAGAATATCAATTACAAAAAATCAATTTATTTATTCTTGTTTTCGTATTTTTTTGATATTTTAAAATTTTAACAACACATACAATCAAAGAAGTACACATTCGACATTGCAAAATCATAAAAAAAGCTGTCACAGACAATTTGGTCTATTCGGAAAGCATCATTTTTACTATTCTTAAGTTGGCAATACGTTCTGTGATTCTGACAGCGTAAATCAAATTTTATTAAAACAATACATTTTTCTCCAAAATTTTGAAAAATCTAAAACTTTAATTGGCTATATCTCGAGAACGATTTGAGATACAGACCTACTGTTTAAAAATTTAAACTTTTCACGTAATTATCTATAAAATAAACACACTTTTAACGAAATCTAAAATAAAATAAAAATCGCATTTATTTAATTTCATTTTTCAACGATGTGAAAAACCATAAAAAATAAAATTAAAAAAGGAATTTAAAAATGCACTGTGAAACCGTATTAATCTTCATATTAAAATGCCTCAGGTTCCCAGTTTCCATCTATACAGGTTGAGATAATATATTTTAATATTTAATATCTTTCAATAAAACAAATAATAAATATAAATAAAAAAAAAATTATTCTGTATCATCTTCAATCTATATATATAAAGGATATCAATAATTATTATGCAGTTTGTAAATATTATACTCTGATAATATGATTATAAGTTGTTGAACATATTAAAATTAATTTTTGATGAAACATCATATTCAAATGGAATATAATTACATAGCTTGCATGATATTAATAACCTAAATAAAAGTAAAAAAATGCAACTACTACCTGCCTGCCTTTAATGGTATTTAACTCTCCGAAATAATGTTTATTTGTTTTGTATGGGTTGTAATTGAATTAAATACAGTTGGACTTCTGTTGAACGAATTAAAAGCCTTAAGGGAACAACGTCATGTTTATTTTATTTTGTATTAGCACATTGGACCCGGTGTTACCCGGGTTAATATCTTCAAAATCATAGTGACCTAAAATATTCAACATGCCCACCCAACACGATTCACCCTGGGCGAGATTTATTTTTCCGCCCTCTCTCCCCCTAAAAAAATGTTAAAAAATCACCGAAAATGTCAATTAAAATTGATAAACTAACAAATAAGCTGAATAATTCATATCTCAGACTCAAATTTGTTTTTTTTTAAATATAAATTACTTTAAGACTATCAAATGCCCTAAGACCGTCGAGACCTCCTTCCCCTATTATGAACAAATTAAAATTGATAAATCAACAAATAAGTTGATTTGTTAGTATCTCAGTTAATACCTTATTAAAGGTTTTCTGGGTTGCCGAATAAGTATTTGTTAGTTAGCAGCTATCAAATATTCGTTTTTTTTAACAAATTAACATTGTTTATATTTAGCTATATTTTTTGCTTAATCGAGTTTAACTGATCGACAAAAAATTTAAAGATAAAAAAAAAGTTTACTCAAAAATTACAGCCTGTACACTGATTTGAACCAAAAAAGTGACTTATGTTCCATTGTGCGCCGCCCCAGGCAGTCGCCCTGGTTCACCCCCCCCCCCCTAAAGCCGGTACTGTATCAATTAGTGAAAACCGGAATAAAATCCGTTCAATAGTTAGTTTTATATATTTTTATATATGTTTTTAGTCCCTGATAAATTAAGTCCATTTTCCTTTATTTACATCAATTTAAAATTATCATACGCAGTATTGAATGGTCTTCTGAGTGAAAGTCATGTCTTGATACCGAGATAACGAAAGCCTTTATGATATTCGCTGAATGGAACACAAGTAAACTCGTATGCAGATTTTTAAAATATATGTAAAATTATGTACATTGTCAAAAGATAGTTTCCACATCATTTGTTCTCCGCGAGTGTTTGACAGAAAGAATGCGTGAGATTTGTTTCTTACATATCCATTTAAGAACTTTTATCTACGTAACATGCATATGCACACATGAATCATAGTACACCAGAGGTATTCAAACTGTATGACAAGCAAGAGAAAACGTTCCCGAACCGAATTAATTTCTGATTGATTGTAGCAGTAGTATTAAAAACAGTACACCTTGCTCTTAAAGCGGTCAAGACTGGTGCCAGTACATTAGGTAGGGTCGAGTGGGGTAAATATGAAACACCAAAAAAATAGGGTAAACGTGAAAAAAGCTTACAACTAAAATAGGAGAATTATAAAAACTGACATCTTTAAAGGTTTGTTAAAGCGACCTGAAAATATGAATCGCCTAATAAGTGATGTGTCATCCATACAGATTTCCCTGTTAGTCGATGTCAAAACGTGTGAATTAAATTTTAATTCTTTGCACATAACTTTCTGTATAGCTCAGATATTAATTAAAGTTACAATTTCACATTGATATGCCACAAAGAAGATAAATCAAAGTTGCCTTTGTAGCTTTTCTTTTAATTTTTCATGAAATATTTTCCATTAGAGGTCTGTTTCACTTTTTCCCAAATTAGAGGTTAAAAATGAAACACACTTTTTGTGTTGTATCGTACAGTTCAAATGATGTAAGTATTTAAAATGGTTATTCATAAGCGCATCTAGTAGAAAAAATTTAAAAAAATTAAAAATCGTAAAATTACGAATTTGAAAAAAAAAGTTTTAATTTTTCAAAAATCATTCGAAATATACCAATATTTTTAATGTAAAGCCTTAAAACAAGGTGTACAAAGTTTCCCTACCCCTCATCAAGTACAGTGTTCTTTAAAAAAAAGTTTTATATGCACTAGTTTATTTTAATAATGATAAATAAATTTTTTTTTTAAATATCAAGTTAATTTGTATCAAAAAGATATATTTTAGATTGGATAAAAAGTTGACGACTGCTGATAGATTTATGTACTCTGTCTTGAAAAATATTATGATCCATTAAGTGCAGATATAAATAATAAATAAAACAACTGGAACAAGAATATACTGACTGCCAGTTATTTAATACCATTATCAAAATGTTTGATGTAATTTTTATGTTTTTGATTTTAAAATAAATATCCATTGATGTGATATGATATGTTGATAATTCTACCTTTTTGATCTTCAAAACCAACGTTCAGTTCAAATCATATATTAATCAACAACGAGCTTTGATTGGTTGATTCATGGAATTTCTGGTGGAATGCACCAGAAATTTAAAGAATGTCATTTTTTAAGCGTGTAAGGAAGTGAGAAAGAAGTAACCAGAAAGAGATAGAAACTAGTGTTCTGGCAGAAACGCTCAACATGAAGTGAACATAAAAATTCTTTGGTTAGCCTGGTCACTAATTTCTATCGCTTTCTAGTTACTTCTTTCTCGCTTAAAAATGACATTCTTTTAATTTCTGGTACATTCCACCAGAAATTCCATGAATCAACCAATCAATGCTTAATGTGACAAGGGGGGGGGATAATGTGAAAACGTGTAACAAGTAGAGGGAGTTGATTGAAAATAATTATTTTTTATTATGAAAATCGAGGTTCTACTGTACAAAAAATAACAATTAACTGTATGGCGTAACAACAACAAATTCTAGAAATACTCCACGGAGACTAGAAATTTATTATTCAAGAGAACGAGAAATGAAAATATTCTAGGGCTGTGTCAACATTCTGAATTTGTCAAGTCATGACGTTCCTGAAGAATACCACTCGAAACGTGAAGTTCTCGCCTACGTGTGTGTGGAAACAAAATAACTCACACTATTCTACACTATGTACACTACACTATAAAAAACATTACCGAAAAAGTTAAATCTAAATCCGTCAAAACACATTGTTTAACCATTTTGTTCTACTAGAAAAAAACACCTTTTTAATAATTTGCTTCATGAGATCTACTGATGCTAAAAAAAAGTTAAGGTGCAGTGGGGTAAGTGCAGAAATCGGGCAAGTGCATTAACAGGTTCTTTTTATTATAATACGAGTGAAATTGTAATAGCTAAAATATGTAGTGAACTACTGAAAGTTAATACCAACTTGTTTAAAAAGTTCACTACTCCAAAACTAAACAACGTATCTTGATGCGGTAAAAAGCATTTTATACTAGGCGTATTCACAATTCTAGCATATGAAATAATGCTTCAAAGCGTTTTTAACTACCGGTAATGCACTTGCCCGAAAATGGGGCAAATGCACTGTAGTTGACATTTTTTACAATTTCCTATCACAATGCAAATATACAAAGAAAATTGGCGTCCTATTCAATTTAAACTAGTCAGTAATAACTGCACAATCATTTGATACTGAAAATATTAAGTATTTATATAACAGATTGAAAATATATGGGTTCAAAGTCCAACTATGCAAAAACCGGTCTGCACTTACCCCACTGCACCTTATATGAAAATATTATTTTGCCTATAGAATTAATTTGGGTTTGAAATGGTTTAATTAATCGATATTTCACTAATTAAAACGACTTCTCATATATGTATAATTTCATTAAATACATATGATGCAAATAAAACTGTACAAAAACTTTTTTTCGTCCTTCTGAAAATTTCTCATTAGTCGGTTATTTTGGTTTTAGATTTCCACTATATTATATATTTCCACTATTATTATTATATTATAAATGCGAAAGTAACTCTGTCTGTCTGTTTGTTACACTTTCACGGCTAAACCGATCTTGATGAAATTTGGCATCCTGAGACTACTTTGTATCCCCAAAAATTGAGTAGATAAAAAAATCCTAAATCAACTATTTCTAAATTATGTTTTTATATAAATATCATATTGCAGATGTTCTACTATATATGTATTATTATTATTCAAGATCATTTTTAAACGTGTAGACTACACCTAAACTTATCTTAAGTATACTATACATACTTACACTAACACACTCAAAAAAAATATCAAACAACATAGAAACGAATCAAATTTCGACGTAGTGTTATAAACATTATTAAACACAAAGTTTACCAACACTTGTTTTCTGTTTTTGGAGTGCTACATGACTCACTGGACTACCGGATTAACGCTATATGCTAGAAATTATCCTAACATTGATTATTTATAACATAATGATTGAAGTCGAGTTTTATTTTGTGATTTTTGATTAGCATAAGCTAATGTTTGGATGGTTAACTTTATGAATTATGTAAAAATGATTTGTTTGTTAGCTGTAAAGTGATTTCATTTTTTAAATATTATATGTTTACTCATGTACAAATAAATATTGAACTATCGAATCTATAAATAATCAATTTTTGTTTTTGTTTAAGGACCTTGTCAAAAATTTTGAGGGTGTTGCATCATACATTTTAACAGGGCTTAAAATCGTATGGAAGGAGGAGGGGTGACACCCCAAAATATTTATTTTTTCAAGATATCTCAAGAACGACACATGTTACGTGAAAATTTTATAGAATATTTTTTGTAGAGCATTAAATTTCCTATAATATTGGTATACATACAACGTTTGTTGTAAAATATTCCCTTACAAAGATTTATCTCAACTTATTTTAAAAATTCGTGTTTTGTTTTTCTAAATTGATATTGCTTGGATATATTAAATGTCATTTTGACGTTTTAAATGTCATTGTGACATTTGCATAAATTTAGATTTAGATTGAAATTTCCAAAAAATTAACAATATATATGAAAAAATATTCAGGTGCGTTTTAAGAAAAATTTCGAACTAATTGGTGAATTTAGCACGAGGAAGCACTGTGCATTTACTTGGAAGATGTTTTTATATGTGGTTTTCTGGGGAACGTATTTACCGCGTAAAAAAATACCCTACTGTATTTTAATAATAATTATAATAATCATGAAATTATTAAACAAATGATTAAAAATTGCAGTTAATTAATTTTATATGCATCGCTTATCTGTCTGAAGAGAGTTTAGTCTCCAACAGTTGTTTTTTTAAATTATAGTTGTTTTATTCTACTTTGTATTGAGTATCTTCAGAGATTCAGATGCCTCAAAACTTGTAATAAGTCGATCATACCGTTATAGATAATCTTAAAAAGAGTTCTGGAGAATTCCACTGTAACGCGTGACGAAACGTTGTTCATGAAGCTTAGATCTATCTGAAGATCGATGCAGAAAAATATCAAGCTGCATCGATCTTCAGATAGACGTAAATGTATAAAATATTTTAATTTCAACAAATTGTAATAATTCAAAATAAATTTTGAAAAATTCGGTTATAATAAATATATTTTTTATATTGAATTTCAGATACTAAACATGCATTTTGTATGGATTTTACAAGAAATGTTTGTCGATAAAGATAAATCAAAATATTCAGATATGAAGAATTCTGAGAATTTTATTTTACAAAAATATTTCTCATATCAGATATTTTTTCCGCTACATATTTTTTTTTTGTTATTTATATCAAATTATGTAATGACTCTTATAATTGACGAATTCAACGTGATAGCAGACTTGTACTAAGAAATCAAAAGTAAAATTGTCTCAAAATCAAGGCAAAAAAAATAGTTTTTTTGTATTTTGTTTGTAACTAAAATTTTTGAAAAAGACACCGATATATTCGTAATTTACGGGAAAATCCTATTAAATTCAATAGAAGCGACTTAACATTGCATTCTCAAAGATCTTGTACTGCCGTACTATACATTTTATTAGAGATTTTCTGAAAATTTAAAAAAAGTTTTTCCGAAACTCATAAGAATTTTTTTTTTTTTAATAATTTTTTTTTTGAAACAAACTAAAAGCAGTTAGGAGCCATAACTGATTCCAGTACCTTATCTATAGTTTCGTAAATTTTGAATGAATTATGTATATGGGCAAATCCACATAACGTGGCCGCTTTGGGGGAACGGCAATAGTGCGCGTGTGGGAATGTATATTACCCACCCATAAGTACACGAACTCAAAGTATACTTTATTGTGGATGTAAACATGGAGTTACAAGTCGATTGCTTGATTCATATAAAAACTGCAGCACAATTTGCATTGAAAAATCGGTTATTTTCACGTTTTCAGAATGGAACTTTTAAAAAAAGAAAAATTCATACCACCGCAATTTTCTCAGATTCAAACCAATGAATCTGAAATTTTTACTGGACATGTTTTTTGGTACAATGAACCTTTTCCCGGAGTTTCAAAGGCGCACACCTCTTACATTTCATATGCGCGATTGTTTTATCCAGCGAACGGCAATTTCAGCGTTTTTTATTTGGTTTATTTGCTGTAACTTTTGGAACATCCGAAGCACACTCCTGAAATTGAGACCAATTATTCTTCTCTTTGTTACGAAGATTTTGAGACGACATAGAAGAGTGTGCGTTCAATGTTCCATTTTGAAGAAGCATTTGAGTATTTTAATTTAAAGCTATAATGCGGCCACGTTCTGTGGATTTGCCCATATTCTAAAAATATCATTCAATCTGAAAGTAATTTCTATAATAAGATTTGTTTGATAAATAGGACAGAGATTGTCCTTGCGATATTCTAATCTAAACAGGTGCCAAAATAATTAATTATCATCGAGTTTTCTTTAACTGTATACATATATGAATAAATTTATACATGTTTTTCTAAATAACTACTATACAAGCACAATACAATATTTTATATAATACTTGCTAAGTATTTGTTTTTATCTTGAGTGACGTTAAGCTGGATTAATGGGGACATAGGCTTAAATTTGGTGTTAGAGATTAGACGTGCATTAGTTCTGTACACTATTTTTAATGTGCGGACAACATTTTACACTTTACTCAAAATTTAGTCAGGACTTAAAAACGTAAATGGGGGTTAAAAGCTAAACTGATAAAATCCATAAACACTGTCAAGAAAAATGTGTATTCTAGATTCAATTTATATCTACCCGGGAAAAAATTTCAGATCTGAAGTGATCTCGGTTGATCTTCATTTTGGAACAAATCAGATCTTTGTAGATAAATAAACTTTTGTCTACCTTAAATAACAAATTAATACACATATACTACATAGAAACCTTATTTATAATTTAATCAATTAAAAAAAACTGTACAGAAACGTATTGAATGATATTTGAGGCCCGTGTATTAAATTAATAAATAAATTCACAACTCACCCCCTGTCACAGATGAAGGGTTGTAATTGGTCTCATTCAATCCAGCGGGAAAAATACTTCGGAATACTAGGTGAATTTTTCTCTGTTTCGCTACTTATGGTATTCATTATAGAAAATCGTAAATATCTCGACTCCTGTGCTAGATAGAGGGTTGTTTTGCCCCCCACACCACTAGTATCCCGAAGTATTTTTCCCGCTGGATCGAATGAGACCAATTACAACCCTTCATCTGTGACAGGGGGTGAATTGTGAATTTATTTATTAATTTTATACACGGGCCTCAAATATCATTCAATACGTTTCTGTACAATTTTTTTTAAATTGATTAAATTATAAACAAGGTTTCTATATAGGTAGTATATGTGTATTTGTTATTTAAGGTAGACAAAAGTTTATTTATTTACAAAGATCTGATTTGTTCCAAAATGAAGATCAACCGAGATCACTTCAGACCTGAAATTTTTTCCCGGGTAGTTGAAATCATATAAAGTATTGGTATCCGTTTTGGCGGCTTTAATAGCGAGATATACAGTTTTTGGGATCGATGGACTTCTTTTTTTGTAATTCTCATGAACTCATGTTACTAATAAAACAAGTAACTCTTTATTTAATCAATTTAATTACCAAAGTCTGCAAATATAGTTTGTTTTTAAAATTTTGTTTATGTTTTTTCTTCAGTAATGGATAAAGTAAATCCAGTATTGGGCACTGAGCGATGGACACTTGCTAATGATTACAAAATGATAAGTACTACGACACTAAAGATATAAAATAAACAATTGTATAATTTTCCCCACTTTAGGGGTTAAATTTCGGAGTGGTTGCTTATTAACTATTGCGTAAAAATGCATTTTTTGTAATTTTTATTACATATCTCCACCGTTTTCAGAAAACTGGTTTGATTGAACTCAATTTGAAATCAACTATTTGCAACTACCTTTCCAACTATTTTAAAACTATTTGCCACACTTTTTACTGCTTCGTTTGCACTAATTATTATTAAATCATAAAAAGAACTATTTACCAACTATTTTCCGAAAAAAAAATTCAACTAGTAACTATTTATATATTTTTTTTCTAGGGAACTAGGTTTATCTCTTTATATTAACTATAGATTATTATTAATGGCATTATATTTTGAATAAACCGAAAAACAAACGGTTAAGATATTCAGAAACATTTTTTTTTGTAAAACCAAATTATCAAAAATGTTTCGTACCTTTTTACCCTTGTTAATATGACTTAATTTAAACGTTTCTCATTGTCACGTAAGTATGTTGTTAAAATATAAGTCATGTATATATAAGAATGCGTAATTTTTCAATGGTCTAACCCTAATTTTTAACAAAGTGAAAGAATGCAAAAAATTAAAACATGAGTTAAAATTCATTCTCATGTTAATTGGTTGGAAAAATAAACTCGCAGGGTACATTCATATTTTATATACATATGTATATACGATTTGTAAACAAGTGTAAATTTATTTGACATGAAAAAAGGAAAACACATAGTTGCTACAGTCATTTCTGTCCATACGAAATGAGCTTTATTATCAATACCTTTTATTTGCTTTCGGACATGTCAACTTTTAAATTATAGAGTACATTTTAATACTAAAAACTGATGTTATTGAAACATTCCTTTTGAAATATTATTATTTATTCGAACAATAAATAATAATTCGACTTTTTTATGTACACATTGATTTTTCGAATACAATAATAAACTCAATGGATTCGAAAATTATGATATTTATGAATTTTTTTACACTTTATTTTTGCTTTGACTAAAATTAGTTTTTATTTTTATCTGTTAATGTTTTTTGAACTTTTATTACAAAAGGTATATATCAAATATATATAAAACATTGCAAGAGTTTAGCTTTATGAATTTTTTACACTTTAGTTTTGCTTTTACTAAAATTAGTTTTTATTTTTATCTGCTAATGTTTTTTGAACTTTTAATACAAAAGGTATATATCAAATATATATATAAAACATTGCAAGAGTTTAGTTTTATGAATTTTTTATACTTTAGTATTGCTTTGACTAAAATTAGTTTTTATTTTTATCTACTAATGTTTTTTGAATTTTTATTACAAAAGGTATATATCAAATATATATAAAACATTGCAAGAGTTTAGATTTATGAATTTTTTACACTTTAGTATTGCTTTGACTAAAATTAGTTTTTATTTTTATCTGTTAATGTTTTTTGAACTTTTATTACAAAAGGTGTATATTAAATAGAGTAAAGGAACCTAATATGAGACCCTGCCCTAATATGACCTCCCCCTCCCCTCTCATTGCTAGTGTTAGCAAATGAAAGATAAATTAAATAACTTGAAAAAATATGTTGACATATTTTTTTTTTTTTTTTTTTAAGTATAGATACCTACAATATATGAAATGGAGGTTGCTACTGTGCCTGGCGCTATCAAAGCAGAATTAAATAAACAATTTTAGTACCAAAATTACTTATCAATACATATTATTTCGGTTCAACTAAAAAAAAAACATGATTGTCCACACATAAAATCAAAATTAAATATAACATCCAGGCTACATAACTTTCACGTCAATTTTTTATCACGAATTTTTCATTAACAAAAAACTTGGGATATGAAAAATCACAGTGTACTCTTAATGTAATAATGTTGTAAATTTATAAAGATGGATTTTTTTTCTTAAAGTACCGGTTTGATCATATTCTGTCGCGTCACCGCAATATTCTATACAGGCACAGATTTTTATGTTAGCGGACGAAAATAAATATAAAAAGAAAAGTTGTACCTCCAATATTATATGGCTGCCGTATTCTTTAAAACAGGGTGGGGGGGGGGGGGTTAATGTGATATGTTTATATATGCCTACGGTTTTATATTATATTACAATGCGATTATGTTTAGATAGATATTCAATATGTTTGTATTTGTAGATCTATTAATATAACATATTTTTTGTACTGAAACATTTTGGGTTATTTTTGCTAAAGTTTATTAGTTTTGACGTGAATAACGTCTAGTGTTTCACTTGGGGGGGGGGGGGGAAGGGTATTTCAGTAACGTTTTCAGGGTGTTGTTACAAAACCATTGAATAAGTGAGTCGCACTTCGTCACTAGGTTCTCACTAATTTAATAATAACTAGATTGTCTTAGTCTTCAAAAATACATATAACTACCATTTATAGATAAAATTCATATGTGCCGCTCACTATTGATGGTGAGTTACATTACATAGAGTTTCCTCTCACTTTGTTGATCACCGTGGAAGCCTTACAGTCTTTAAAAAGATATAGGGTCAACTGGGGTAAAAGTGAAACAAAATACAAATCTTTAAATACTAAATACTACTTATATGAACTGTACGATACAACACGGACTTTAAAAATGAAACAAAAGTGTGTTTCATTTTTAACCTCTAATTTGGGAAAAATTGAAACATGCCTCTAATGGAAAATATTTCTCGAAAAATTAAAAGAAAAGCTACTTTGGCAACTTTGATTTATCTTATTTGTGGCATATCAATGTGAAATTGTAACTTTAATTAATATCTGAGCTATACAGAAAGTTATGTGCAAAGAATTAAAATTTAATTCACACGTTTTGACATCGACTGTAGGGGTGACACATCACTTATTAGGTGATTCATATTTTCAGGTAGCTTTAATGATGATGTCAGTTTTTATAATTCTCCTATTTTAGTTGTAAGCTTGTTTCACTTTTACCCCGTTTTTTTGGTGTTTCATATTTACCCCGCTCGACCCTACAAACAATTTATAAATAAAATACATGTATGCCGCTCAGATTGATAGTGAGTCGAACTACGTAGATTTTTCTGTCACTTTGTAGATAACCGTGGAAGCCTTAGAGTCTTCAAAAAGATATACAAACAATAATTTATAAATAAAATATGTGTATGCCGCTCAGATTGATAGTGAGTCGAACTACGTAGACTTTTCTGTCACTTTGTAGATCAACGTGGAAGCCTTAGAGTCTTCAAAAAGATATACAAACAATAATTTATAACTAAAATATGTGTGTACCGCTCAGTATTGATAGTGAGTCGAACTACGTAGACATTTCTGTCACTTTGTAGATCACCGTGGAAGCCTTACAGTTTTCAAAAAGATATACAAACAATAATTTATAAATAAAATATGTGTGTGCCCCTCAGATTGATAGTGAGTCGAACTACGTAGACTTTTCTGTCACTTTGTAGATCACCGTGGAAGCCTTACAGTCTTTAAAAAGATATACAAACAATAATTTATAAATAAAATATGTGTGTGCCGCTCAGTATTGATAGTGAGTCGAACTACGTAGACTTTTCTCTCACTAAGTAGACATGTGCCACAATTGATGGATTAGAATCATGTTACAGCAGCTTTGGTCCCTCGGGCGGTTGAGGGTGGCAACACCTTTATTTAATCCTAACATACCGAGAAGACCTACAAATTCTTGCAAAAACATTCAATTACACCTTTCACAATGTCACAGTGTGTGTTAATAATCTTTATAAATAACAATCGATTTTTTATTTAATTTTTATTATTTGATCAGATAATGGACAGTTTTTTGGGATATTAATAAATGTCTTGTAAGTTTTGATTATATATTTTTGTAGGATTAATGTAATATAATAATAATAATAATAATAGATTCTATGAACGGTAGTTTATAAGTTTGTAGGGTCAACTGAGGTAAAAGTGAAACAAAATACACATTTCATGTTTTTTGACAGTTAACGATACAAATTCATCCTTTAATTTTTTCTACTAGATGCGCTTATGAATAACCATTTTAAATATTTACGTCATTTGAACTGTACGATACAACACGGACTTTAAAAATGAAAAAAGTGTGTTTCATTTTTAACCTCTAATTTGGGAAAAAATAAAACAGGCCTCTAATGGAAAACATTTCTAGAAAAATTAAAAGAAAAGCTACAAAGGCAACTTTGATTTATCTTCTTTGTAGCATATCAATGTGAAATTGTAACTTTAATTAATATCTGAGCTATACAGAAAGTTATGTGCAAAGAATTAAAATTTAATTCACACGTTTTGACATCGACTAACAGGGAAATCTGTAGGGGTGACACATCACTTATTAGGCGATTCATATTTTCAGGTCGCTTTAACAAACCTTTAAAGATGTCAGTTTTTATAATTCTCCTATTTTAGTTGCAAGCTTGTTTCACTTTTACCCCATTTTTTTGGTGTTTCATATTTACCTCGCTCGACCCTATATTTTATGTGTTCTTTAAACTAAAAAATTACAATTGTACTGAAATTTTCGATTTAACTTAAGGATATATAAAATTACGGTTCAATAAATTATTTTTAATATTTTAAAATTTTTCTTCAATAATTTTTAAAAGAGATTATAAAATGTATACTAATACTGGAAATAAAAAATGTAATTTTATATTTTGCCCTTTTTTAAGCAATATTTTAATGACTATTAATGTTTTTTTCTTCTTCAGAAAATATTTTATTTGTCAATTATAAATTTTCTTTCGACCAACAACATTTCTTTCAATTACAAATTTGAACCCAAACCCGAACCCGAACCATAAATAAATTCCGGTTCAAGTCCCTGGTTAATTCTAAATAGTTCAACATTCGGTTTCGGCCTAATATTAGCCGAAACCGAATGTTCAATCGTACACAAATTAAAACCCTCCGTATTTGTATCTTTCTATCCCAAATTCCCCTACAGTTCGATTATTAATATTGCACAGATAAATTGTCTCGACTCATCACCGGGTAGCCCGAATTACTCACAGACACACACACACACACAGACATACACAGATGTAGTTAACGAGCTAAAGAACGCCTTTTAATATACTTATCAAACATAATTAAATACTAATATATCATGGCGGGGCTCAGGTGTGAACGTTTAATTATCTACCTGAGATAGGAGCGCGCGTGCCGCCGTCTCTCCCGCACCTCCCCCCTCCCCCCCCCCGCACACAAAACCAATTTACTCGTGTGTTGTTACTATACACCGCGCCGTTTTCTCATTATATACATATTGCTGTACGATACGAAAATACTACACACGTAATGTCTACTGTAACGTACTGTCTGTACTTGTTAATGCACGTATGTGTAGGGTGAGTGTGCCTAACCTAACCCATAAGTCACGGGTGAAGTACTTTTTAAATATATTTTATAAGAGGCCGGCCAGCAATGCAGATAATACATTCTGCGCGCCGCCCTTAAAATATTAAATCAGTGGGGTCAGGGGTTATTTAAAAAAAAAATTTCAACTGCACATTTTTTTTTTTTTGCTCTATACAAATTTGCTAGCTAGCAAGCATTTTCCAAATGGAGTATTAATTCTGTGTTAGTATCTATGGATTAGTTATGGAATTTAGAGCAGTGATACTTTAACTTATTGTAACACAGTTGGTGATTCTGACCGTAGAAAATAATTTTCATAATATCGTCACTGTTTTAATACCGTTGGTGTGTGCGAAAATTTTTAAACACTTCATGAAACTTAGGAGAACTGTTAGATAGGTTATAAAGTGAAAAGTGCTTGCAAGCTAGCAAATTTTTCTAGCTCGTTTATAATACTGCACATTTTTTTTTTTACTTGTAATTTTTCAACAACATAATTAGCTTTACAACTGCAGTTTTCATTTTTGGAACTGCAGAAACAAGCTACAAATACACACTAAAATAATCCCGTATAATAATACAGGGAGGAGCAGGAAGACTAGTACACCAATATATCATATTTGTGATAAGAGCTTCACAAAAAAAAAACATAGAAATAAGATTTTTTTTACTGTCCATAAATTAAAATTTTCATATTTTCATATTCCCCATATTACAGGATAATATTTACATTTAACGTCACTTCTTCCCCCTTCTTTACCACAAAAATCTTTACGTAATTAATGGACGATCCCTTGCTCAATAATAAATAAAAAATATCAATAATAAATTAAATCTACCTAAAAAATGTTAAATACTTAATTAAACTAAAATTTATACATGATACGTGTATCGACTCCACAAGAAGTTCTCATCAGGAGAGTTAAGCTGTGCAAATATTAGTTTAAGTGACTAAGAAACCACAGTTTTTCCGCTTTTCCAGTAGTAAAAAATGTTACAATTTAATAAATTAATATCTGTTCCAGAGACAAATCTAAAAGTTGTGATTCACAACTTCAGGGAAGATGTCCACTGCAATGTGTGACGAAACGTTGGCCGATAACACGACCAAACCGACGCGGCTTACACCCAGAAGCCAAGATCCATATCAAGACCACCGCGGAAGCCTCAAGACAAGATGCATCTATCTAATTTTAATAATTAATTTAGTTAACCTCTAAGAATTAGTACAGCTATACAATATAATGTATAATACATTTTTCAATAAATGGTCTATATTTGGCACATTTACCCTACACATATATTATGAGTATGTATTAGTTTGAGGATTCGTGTCAGAGCATGTCCGAAATTAATGATCAGTGATCTTTGGTCATACTGTAAATTAATATTAATGCTTATTTAATTTAGAATAACCGTACGATTTTTTCACCTCTTAAGAGCAAATAGATTAGCATGTAAATATTATGTAAATATAGTTAGGGATTTAAGATGCATTAATGATTGTTTATTTTTGTTATGTAATTACGATTTTGTAAACATCCTTATATTTTTAATTAGAATAATTTTTTACTTCACATTTTAACCATCCCTGATTCGTACCAACAATAATTTCATTAACAATAAACGTCCCTAATAACAACTAATAACATATTCTAGATCTACACATATAGAAAAAAAAGTGTTTTTATTTTCTTTCTATTCAAAAACTTCAATATAGGTATTTGTAATTAGAATAATTTTTTACTTCACATTTTGACCATCCCTGATTCGTAGCAACAATAATTTCATTAACAATAAACGTCCCTAATAACAACTAATAACATATTCTAAATCTAACACATATAGAAAAAAAAAAGTGTTTTTATTTTCTTTCTATTCAAAAACTTCAAGATATGTATCTAAATGTAACTAAAGCCCTTTTTGAAGACGTCATTCAAGATGTGACAATTCACACTGTTTCTATTTTACTGTAGAAATATTTACAAGCAAAAAATAATAATCGTAATCCTTGGATTAAGGCAAATAATGTTTGGAGATTTCAACGCTTCGACAAGCTACAAACCTCAACATATTGTGTTATCTTGATATATTTTTTCTGTGACATTCCTTTTAGTGAATAAAACAAAACTTAGATAACTTTCAATGAAATTTACAAGAATTTAACTTTAAAATAACTTTAAAATGATTTTAAAATTTAAAAATAATTTTAATTAATTGATTGATTTTTGAAGTGAATAACGTATTATGTTTTACGCCAGACACTGACTTCCGGATTACTCTATAATCCGGATTAACGAGAGTCTAGTGTATTATATCATTATATAAATTTTCGTTATAGTATAAGTTAAAAATTTGGGAGGCCATATCTCGAGAACGGTTTGGGGCTGCTTCAGACAAAAACTTGTTGAAAGAATGCCAAAAATCTGCGCCGAAATTATTAAAGCAAAAGTTGGTCATTTTCAAGAAAATCGGTTGAAGTAACATCGCTGTTCAAAATTGATTTGATTTCTATAAAATACATTAACAATAATGAAAAAAATGTCTAAACTGTGTTATGTAAGTTAATTTCGTGAAATAATAAAAAAACTCAAAAAAATATTTTTTCTTTAGATGTATTAAAACTTTTAGCGTGTACTATATAACCAAAAAAATATATTACTCTTATTACAGCTAATATATTCACAACCAAAAATCCATCTATAGAACAACCACAAGAAATAAATTAGCAAGATAATTACATAAAAATCAAAAACTCACTGTCGAAAAAATAACTACATTCTTGAAATAAATTCATAGTGCACACACAACAAAGTGGGCTTGGTATTTTCGTTTATACACACACAAAAAACAAGCTATTTGTTTTAAGTATCTGGTATGTGAAACTGGTTCTAGATAATATATATGTAACATGCATCTCTAACTAATATTCGAACGTCATCCCTCATTAAAAACTATGCAAAAAACTACCATGTGCTTTTAATAAGGTTGTCATCAAAGGAAATAATTAAATACCATTACGTTAACTCCGTCGTAGCGCACTCGATTTACCAACGATCACATGATCCAAGTGTGCGCATGCGCTCTGCGTCCGAGACCTATAATCATAGCCATCTATATTTATACTAAATGGTAATATAAGTTTTTTTAACATGTACGTTTCTCTAGCCGATAAAGACGGGTACATACATCGTAAATGTAATTGGATATGTATGTCTCTCTTTAGCGTGTTGAGTTTTTATTTGTGGATCAAGAACGCGTGGCTACATGCTTATGAACATTGTGTAGTTTCGAGTTAACTCAATGTAATCGGTATCTCTTACAATGTGGTTAAATTATTAGCTACCGTACTATTACGAAGGCTGGTCTTTATATTTAAATGCTATAATTTGTAGAATTGGATTCTTTTTTCGCATCTTAGAGCTTTGTTTAAGACATGTTATTATATGATTTCGGCTTTAACTTAGATGCTTGTCAAATAGTACTACTTGTAAATTGGTGTTTGATTAGGACTGATTAAAATGCTATACGTGCGGGAATTATGCCTCGTTAAAATGATATTATTTAGAGTAGGGCAGTGGCGTACGTTCTAATTAACTACGTGAATATTTTGTATCGTATTGATTTTGAAAGATGTAATTATGAATAGGGTGACCAGATTTTAGTTTTGATAAACCCTGAGATGTAAATGAAGACCCCTTTTTTATTTTTATTTTCATAAAAATTTTTACCATAATCTGAAGTTTTGTGTCCCCTGCTCTATTTTTGACGACCTTTTTTTTTTAGTCGTAATCATTTTTTGCAAAACCCGGAGCCCGGAGATCCAGTCACCAAACCCTGATACTCCGGGTCAAAACCGGAGAACTGGTCACCCTAATTATGACTAATCTAATTCACTTACCTAACATTGAAACCAGTGTGCACCGCAAATATGCGCTCCGATATGACAGCGGCGTATAATTCAGGTCCTGAAATAAATATCAATTGTTATTACAGTGTAACTTTAACATAACGATTTCCTCGATTTAACAAATTTTTCGAAATCCCCTAGAACTGCCCGTAAGAGCTAATGCAAAATATACATTTGTATTACGAATACATTTGTCAACAACCTTTTTATAACGAATTTTTTCGACAGATTCAGACACGTTTAATTTTTCGTAAGACAATCATTATTGTTTTTTTGCTGTTTGTCACTGTTGCTAGTTTTAAAATTGCAATGGCTGAAAAACAAAAAAGGTGTTCCTTAACAGTCGCAAAGAAACGAGAAATCATTAAGTATGTAGACGAGAATCCTACAACGAAAAAAATAGACATCGCTACATTCTTACCTTGTTATAATGAATTGTAGACCAACCTAACCTTTATATAACAAACTTCACTGTAACAAATTACTTGGGATAACGAATATTTTCTACTTCCCTTCAGTTTTGTTATATCGAGGTTGCACTGTATATAGGAACTATACAAAAAAAAATCTGAAAAATTAATGCACAGTGCTTCCTCGTGCTTAATTCACCAAAGGTAGTTCATTTTCGAAGAAGTTTAAGAAATATTCAGTTAAAAACTATTATTATCGTATATTTTTTGGTTTTTTAACAATTTCAATCAAAATCTAAATTTTTCTGCCATATGTTTTATACTGTCTTGAAAAATTATTCAATGATAATCCAGTAAAAGAGAAACCTCTATTTGGAACCATGATATCTCTCTCTTACATAATTTCAAGCATATATTTCGTCTATCTGATAAATACATTGAAAATGACATTTAGAAAAAAAAACTATTTTCCTGGAAAATACACTTAATCACAAAAAATACAATATCATGTTTCGATTTCACAAGAAGTGTTCATCAGGAGCCTAACAGTTTCAGACAATCGAGTGACATTGTTTTCTTGTGGTTATAAATTTAGTTTAAATTCCTGAAGAATTAATTTATTCCACGCCACTGATACGTGAAGCCATTTAATTATATTTTTATTAGCATCAGTGTTCATGTGTTATTTATGCCTCTGTAATTATTATTTTATTAAATCGATTCCGTAAATATATTTTGTAAGTAAGATATAATTACAATCAACTTGTTAGACGATATCTATATTTTCTTGTAAATAAATTCGCTGTAATTGACTCGGCGTAAAATATTTTATATTCAATTATGTACTCATTAAATTTTATGTAGGTTACGTATAATTATTTGCAACATGTTACGCTTTAATATGAGCTATTTTAACTTTAAGTATATCCTTAATTCGAGATGGCCAACAGTTTTTTTAATAGAAAAATAAAAAATCTAATTTTTTATAATCTGATTAAATTTGGTGATAAAATCGAAACGTTTGCTTATTATTATTTTTACTATTCTGGATTAAGGAAAAAGACAAGTTTAACTTATCTATTTAGTGCTGTAGAGTACTGTAGACACTGTTGCCCCCCCCCCCCCCCCCCAATTCCCCCTGAACAAAATATATTCTAAGCAAAAAAATTATAAGTATGAAATATCAAAATTATTAGTGCAGTAATTTCCCATTCAGTAAATCTCAACTTACTTGTAAAGGCAACATCGATTTTAATTTTCGCCATGATTAGTATGGATGACATTTAAATCCAGTTAAAAATACACCAAATGTAATCTTAAAAAAGCATTCAATTAGTAGATAATACCGGACATATATTATTTGTAAACCCTAGAAATAACTTCGATCGCACACATTTTAATTAATCGGCAAATCTCGTGCGCAATTACAAATCGTCTCTTCCGTGTAGGTTTGAACCAATAACCGCGCAACAATACAACAGTCTCTCAGTTCCGGTTCGATGAACCTTTACAATAATCTTAACAAATATAAATAAATCATATCTTGTGACTTTTTACTAACAGATATTAAAGATCGCATTTAAAAAATATCATCTTTTCAGTGTGGATGTATTTGATTTCGACAGTGGTGGGCTTTGGTTTAAATTTCAAGGGGATTTATTTCTTATCATAAAATATTAATGTCCTGTTTCACGAATGATAACATAACCATCACTTAATACTATTAAAATTAGCTTCACTTTTATATATATACTTGATTCGTAAAATTTCTCGAAAAAAAAAATCATCAATAAGCCCAAACTTTATAAATAACTAAAAAAAGATTATAAGAAGGTCCATTCAAAATCCTGGAATGATTTACGACCTGTGAGTAAAGATATCGTCAAAATATAAGGATTACACTTGCAATACTAAAATTTATCGACTTTATTCTCACGATATCTTCACTTTTTGATTTTTGAATGGATCTTCTTTATTTACAAAATTTTGACTTATTCTTGATTTTTTTATTTTACCGATAAATATCTTAATTTTTTTAAAATTAAACCCGCAACTTCGTTTGCGTGGAATTTAAGTTATTAGTAAAAACAATACCATGAAGTTAGGTTAGGTAAATAATACAAACAGATAATACAGATTTCTGCATGATAATCGATAAAACAGGTTTCTAGTTTCGCATTGGAACGTTAGATGTCTATGCCAAAAAGGACGTACAAAGTAGCCTATGTTCTTCCCAGGGCTTCGAACCGGAACTGAACCGAAAACCGGAAAAACCGTTATTTTTGCCGAAACGAAAACCGGAACAGAACCGAAATAAAAATATCGGTTTTTACGGTTCAGTACATGTTAAAATACGCACGTTAACATGATCTTACTTCCCACTTCAAATGTCGTTCGGACTATCATACAAGTACCATAAAATATTCTAAATTATGGTAGAAAATTTTTTTTTAATACAATTTTTTTTTTTATTAAAACCGAAAAAAACGGAAAAACCGAAACGAAAAAAATAACGATTCGAAGTCCTGGTTCTTCCTCAAGATGCAAGCTATCTCCTTGCCAAATTTTATCAAGATCGGTTCAGTGGCTTAGCCAACAGACAGACCGACAGACGCACTTTAGCATTTATAATATTAGTGTGAATTGGACAGTATATTTATTATTCGTAATAGTTTTTATAATGCACGTGTTTGAGTAATCATATTTCCTTAACTCTTCAGAATTCTAGCCCCCATTTACCCCACACAAACCACGCCCGCACTGCTATTACCAAACACACATTTTATTTACCGACATAAGCTTCATGACTCGTTTAGATTTTCTCTTTACGAGTCACAGCGCTAATAAAAAATAATTTGACTTAAATTTATCAATTGCACTTTTGAAATGGGTCCGTTATATTTGTTCGTCTATGGATACTATTTTGGTACACGTCGTTGGTTTGTTTTTTAATACCTAGTCTATGCGTTGGAGGTAGGTATTCTTTACGATCGCAACGTTGTAATAATTCTAATCTAATGAGATAAATTTATTGGTATTCATAGAATGTAGTATGTCGTTTTGATTTTCTATATCGTAATTATTAATTATTAAGTCGTGATTAGGTTTGTTTTGGTTTTGGCTGAATTTTTTTTTTGTTCTTTGATTATATTCGTACCGAATGTTCATAATCAAATACGTATAGAAATGATTTAAGGTGAAAGGTTTTAAATATAAGTAATATTTTAAGTTGATAGACGTAAATGGAAATGTAAAATTATTACCATTGCGAATATAAATGATTTTTTTTGTATAGGGTAAAAGTGAAACAAAATAAAAATCTTTCATGTTTTTTGACAGTTAACGATACAAATTCATAATTTAATTTTTTCTACTAGATGCGCTTATGAATAACCATTTTAAATACTTACATCATTTGAACTGTACGGACTTTAAAATAAAAAAAAGTGTGTTTCATTTTTATCCTCTAATTTGGGAAAAAGTGAAACAGGCCTCTAATGGAAAATATTTCTCGAAAAATTAAAAGAAAAGCTACAAAGGCAACTTTGATTTATCAATTTTGATAAGATTTGGAACATTTCTAGTTCAATCGAACCTAAGGGATGATTATTTTTATACGTGCTAAAACAGCCATTGAAGGGGTAAAAACCAATTTTAAATACGTCTACTAATTCATGACTTTTATTTCTGACAAATTCCATTACAATTTTTTTTTATATATTAAAAATTATTTAAAAATCAAGTTGAAATTTCTCTTCTCGATTAATCCGAAAAATAGAGAAACTAAAAACACTAATCACCCGTATAGAAATGTAAATAAAAATTAAAATAATTTGTAAAAACTGCCCTTCATAAGATTCGTTCTGAAATAAGATTCCAAAAAACCCCAAAATATTTACACGGTGAGTGCAAAACGTGACAAACCTGCTGATTCTGTGTACGATACAGGATGCCAAATCCAGGATTAACAACAACCTCGGCTTAATGCGGTAGGTGTTAGCTTTCTTGTGTTGTGCGTGTCCCTCCATGTCACATGCGTCAATAGGCATCTATTCAACCACTGCAACCGTCGCCCCCTTTGTCAATTGTTTGGGGTTTTTACCTGTACCTACCGGAATTTCAGTAGTTTTGACAAAAGTATGTATTGGATTAAGAAATTTATAATATTGAAAATAATTTAGGTGTTATACAAGTCTTGAGGCTTCCGCGGTGGTCTTGATACAGATCTTGACTTCTGGGTGTAAGCCGCGTCGGTTTGGTCGTGTTATCGGCCAACGTTTCGTCACACATTGCAGTGGACATCTTCAGGGCTCTTCTAAAAGTGCGATAACACGACCAAACCGACGCGACTTACACCCAGAAGCCAAGATCTACAATAATTTAGGTGTGATTCAGAATTTTGTATAATATACATACATACAATGACATGTACAGTCGCCTGCATTAATGGTCTTGCAGTTTGTATTCATTTTCGTTTATCACAAACTTAGTAGGCTCCTCCCATTTGTGCAATTATAATATTTAAATCATTTCTCCATGTATCAAACAAAGAAAGATATTTTGAAATTCATTTGTTATCAATAGGTATTTATTTCGAATTTCGAATTATTACTGTTACAAGATTCAATACAATGGCATATCTAATTTTTTGCTCAGTTTTGTGTTACCAAAAGTAAAACCGAGAAACGTTAGCGATGGAACAAGGATTTATTATAGTTGACAAGGAGTGTTTACATAGACGTGACGTCAAAAATGCGCCATGACACCTGCGAGCGTATTGGCGTGAAATTCAAAATTAGTTTTAAATGGGTCAATTTTTGTGATTAAACCTTTATTTTCTGCAGAAAAAAGCATTTTTTTGGAAATAAGAGACACGTAAGATCATAAAAAAATAGTTTTTAAAAATTAGGCATCATGTCTGTTGTCTTAATCAACTTGTACAAATATTGGTACCACCATTACCTTTAAGACAATCTAATGCCCGAAGACCCTCGAAACCGCCTTCGGCTATTATTAAGAAATTAAAATTAATAAATTAACAAATAAGTTGAATAGTTAATATCTCAGCTTGGCGCGATCGAGGAAACTCCAGTTTTTTTAAAAAATATAGCTTACACCATTATCTTTAAGACTATCTAATGCCCGAAGATCTTCGAATGTGCCTTCGGCTATTATTAAGAAATTTAAATTGAAAATTTAACAAATAAGTTGAATAGTTAATATGACAGCTTGGCGCGATCGAGGAGACTCCAGTTTTTTTTTAAATATAGCTTACACCATTATCTTTAAGACTATCTAATGCCCGAAGACCTTTGCATGTGCCTTCGGCTATTATTAAGAAATTTAAATTGAAAATTTAACAAATAAGTTGAAAAGTTAATATGACAGCTTGGCGCGATCGAAGAGACTCCAGTTTTTTTTTTAAATATAGCTTACACCATTATCTTTAAGACTATCTAATGCCCGATGACCTTCGAAACCGCCTTCGGCTATTATTAAGAAATTAAAATTGATAAATTAACAAATAAGTTGAATAGTTAATATCTCAGCTTGGCGCGATCGAGGAAACTCCAGTTTTTTTTAAAAATATAGCTTACACCATTATCTTTAAGACTATCTAATGCCCGAAGACCTTCGAATGTGCCTTCGGCTATTATTAAGAAATTTAAATTGAAAATTTAACAAATAAGTTGAATAGTTAATATGACAGCTTGGCGCGATCGAGGAGACTCCAGTTTTTTTTTAAATATAGCTTACACCATTATCTTTAAGACTATCTAATGCCCGAAGACCTTTGCATGTGCCTTCGGCTATTATTAAGAAATTTAAATTGAAAATTTAACAAATAAGTTGAAAAGTTAATATGACAGCTTGGCGCGATCGAAGAGACTCCAGTTTTTTTTTTTAAATATAGCTTACACCATTATCTTTAAGACTATCTAATGCCCGAAGACCTTCGCATGTGCCTTCGGCTATTATTAAGAAATTTAAATTGAAAATTTAACAAATAAGTTGAATAGTTAATATGACAGTTTGGCGCGATCGAAGAGACTCCAGTTTTTTTTTTAAATATAGCTTACACCATTATCTTTAAGACTATCTAATGCCCGAAGACCTTCGCATGTGCCTTCGGCTATTATTAAGAAATTAAAATTGATAAATTAACAAATAAGTTGAATAGTTAATATGTCAGCTTGGCGCGATCGAGCAG
This sequence comes from Sialis fuliginosa, assembly GCA_961205875.1. Classification (NCBI taxonomy): domain Eukaryota; kingdom Metazoa; phylum Arthropoda; class Insecta; order Megaloptera; family Sialidae; genus Sialis; species Sialis fuliginosa. The sequence continues at coordinate 18,285,205 of OY540818.1, read as the reverse complement.
ACTCCAGTTTTTTTTAAATATAGCTCCTATCCTAGTCTCATTTTAAAATCGTGTGTAAGGGAGAGGGGTGACATCCCAAAATATTTATTTTTTCAAGATATCTCAAGAACGAATATTTTTTGTAGAGCATTAAATTTCCTATAATATGGGTCTACTAAGTTTGTTGTAAACTATTCCCTTACAAAGATGTATCTCAATTTATTTTAAAAATTCGTGTTTTGTTTTTCTAAATTGATATTGTTTGGATATATTAAATGTCATTTTGACGTTTTAAATGTCATTTTGACATTTACATAAATTTAGATTTAGATTGAAATTTCCAAGAACTTAAAAATAATTAGCACGAGGAAGCACTGTGCATTTACTTGGCAGATGTTTTTAAATGCAGGGTTGATCTTATGAGGTATGTTTAATAAAACTCACATTTGAATATTTGTAAAATGGACATAATTATTTCTTTATGATTTGTACGAATATAAATAATATTAAATAATAATTAATATATAATATAATATAATTCTTTTACATATGAATAGTTGTAATTAGTTTCATTTGATCTGGCGGAAAAAATATCATGGGGATGGTGGTTTCGAAATCCACGCGAGCGAAGCCGCGGGTAGCAGCCAGTATAAAATAAATGTATAATTCTTTAACACCTCTAAACAAGATTAGACAAAAACATTTTCGATTATAATCTTAACCAATAACATGTAAAAAAGAGCAACGGATTGAATAAGTCCAAGGTCAGACTGCAACAGTTTCAATGCGGACCGTGAAAAATGCCGGTGTTTCCCATAAGAGTGCCAGTGGAGTTTTATTGTTAGATTTTTTAGTCGGGCCCGCCTTGTGAGCTCTGAATGGACAGGAAACGTGCATTACTCTGCCATTGTGTAAGCGTTGACACCGGCCCTGGAAATCTCAGACACCGGTCATGTGCCAGAGGTCGCTAAACTGTTTTTTTATATACACAATTTAAGACCACTTTCAAACATTCTTGTCTTGTACGATTTTGCTTCCTCGCAATATCGAAGATGCGAAAAGCTTTGTGATCGTTTTAGAATGAGATTATTCTCCGATTTCAAAATTTTAAATTGATCTTTCTGTTTCTGTCTGTCCCCCGAATCCTTGTCACACGCATAACTCATTAACCACTGAACCGATATCAATGAAACTTGGTCGGATAGTTGAGTCTAGCTTGAGGACGGTCCCATTTCAAAATCGTGTGTAAGGGGGAGGGGTGACATCCCAAAATATTAATTTTTTCAAGATATCTCAAGAATGACACATGTTACGTGAAAATTTTATAGAATCTTTTTTGTAGAGAATTCAATTTCCTATAATAAAGGTCTACAACGTTTATTGTAAAATATTCCCTTACAAAGATTTATCTCAATTTGTGTTATTCATCATATTTCTCTTATACATCTAATCATCTATCTCTCTCTCACGCATAACCGACGTAAAGTGACTTATACGCATATGCCACAATCTCCTTAATGCTTCATCTTTAAAACGTGTCGAATATTAAAATCTGTCAAGGTCATTCCAAGTCTCGCTAAAAAAAAGTTGCAGTTCAAAAAACAGGGTATATTAAGTTATCCGTTTACTAAATTACTGTTCCACCAATCAAGCGCGGATCCAGGGGGGGGGGTCATGGGGGACATGACCCCCCTCCAAATCTTAAATAGAAAAATGTTTATTAAATACACTAAAATATTTTTTTTTGTCCACGTCACAGTCTATGACCCCCCTCAAATTGTAAACCTAGATCCGCGCCTGCCGCCTATTAAGAATCACTGGCACACCTTGTTGCAGAATTTAGTTCATAGAGACCACCGGATAAACGAAAGACCGCATGCAGGAAGAGGATATTTGAGAATTCTATACATCAAAGCAAAAAGCATTTTGTTCAAAAATAAAATAATTTATGATCATATATGTAGGTACAGATACAAAAACTACATATACGTTTAAGTATGTATGAATGCATGTACCTCATATGTGTGTGCGTATGTGTGTGGTACATTTACGTGTTCTAATAAAGGTCGCTTTCATTCATAAATCTTTGGAAATTCTTTAAACCTTGTGGTCAAAGTCACAACAGTTTAAATATTATGTTTTCTGAATTTTAACACGTGCTGATATTAGTAACTCTGTGAATTACTAGAGATGTCTATTGGAATGTATGACGAAACGTTGAATGAAGAAATGGTTCAAGACGCGATTTATACTAAGAAATGTTTTTTACTTCCACGTTCTGAAAGAAATGGAAGTATTGTAATACCATCGAAAAATCGTGTCCGAGATAATCACAGATTCTGATTGTGCTAACTTCAAAACGTAAAGAAAAGTTAATTTCCGCATGGCGGCTGTGCGTGTGGCTGTGTGTCCGGATGTATAATTTTCTTTCGTTCACGATAACGACTGTAAAAATGTTTGTCTCGGTGAGTACTCCAGACCTATTGATTTTGGTGCTGATCGAATTTGAAATTTTAGAAATATCCGAAATTTTGTAACTTTTATCGTTTAAAAAGTGAACGTTGCGAGTATTATCTCACTAATTTTAATAAGACTTCATACATTTGTAGTTCAATTGAACCAAAAGAACATTTATTATTTGTACGTGCCTAAACAGCCATTGAAGGGGTGAATAACACACTCAAATTTGAATATTAAAAACTAATTAATACATCATTAATTCATGTTGTCTTGGAAACAATTGCAACTAAATTCAAATTATCAAATTAACTTTCATAGTTCAAATTTCAACTATTTTTGTGAATAATAATTTTCATGTAATTTTTCATTTAAATCATATTTATTAATTATTTTTTATATGGCCATTAATCAGTTAAAATTAAACTAAAATGTATAAAATATCTGTATCCAAATCTAAATAACGAGAAATAAAATAATTTAAATTATATTTCCTTCTTAACCCTACCATATTTCGAACATATGGAAACCAAGACATAAAAAAGAATTCAAAATAAACAGTAAATTATACTACATAAAACATATCATGAAAAAGCCATAACATGTATATGTAGCAATAAAAAATATATTTACAAGACAGTACCAAAAAACATTGTGAGAACTAAAGATGTTATCAAAAGTAGAGAAATATTCTGTGAAAAATAAAGTCCTCTATCACATACATTCAATTGACACAGTTATGTAAATTTCTTAAGCGCGCAAGTTCACTCTCCATACAATACGTAAATAAATCTTTAGCACACATAACCTAAAAGACTTATCTCTCAAAGTGTCTACACGGTATAATATAACACCCAGTCCTATTATAATAACAATGATCCTTATGACCCCCAATACCAGGTAATATTTTTATTCTTTTCATTCACGTTTTTTATACAGATTGTGGAATTTTGTACCTGGAATATTTTTTATTTGAAAGCATACTTACTTACATAATAATATTATATTATAAATCGAATTGTTATTTAGAAAATATGACATTGGATATTTAATTCTTTTCTCAAATGTATTCTATAACTATACAGGTTCTGATTATTATTTTCCTATATAATTTCTTAAATATTTTAGAATAGAAAATTGAATGCTCTACAAAAAATATTCTATAAAATTTTTATGGGGTAAGTGCAGACCGGTTTTTGCATAGTTGGACTTTGAACCCATATATTTTCAATCTGTTATAATATAAATACTTAATATTTTCAGTATCAAATGATTGTGCAGTTATTACTGACTAGTTTAAATTGAATAGGATGCCAATTTTCTTTGTATATTTGCATTATGATAGGAAATTGTAAAAAATGTCAACTACAGTGCAGCATTTTGCATTACCGGTAGTTAAAAACGCTTTGAAGCATTATTTCATATGCTAGAATTGTGAATACGCCTAGTATAAAATGCTTTTTACCGCATCAAGATACGTTGTTTAGTTTTGGAGTAGTGAACTTTATTAACTTTTAGTAGTTCACTACATATTAGCTATTACAATTTCACTCGTATTATAATAAAAAGAACCCGTTAATGCACTTGCCCCGTTTCTGCACTTACCCCACTGCACCTTAACAGAGATATCTTGAAAAAAAAAACAATTTTAGGATACCACCCCTTCCCCTACACACGATTTTGATGAAATGGAAGTATTGTAATACCGTAGAAAAATCGTGTCCGAGATAACAGCAGATTTTGATTTTACTACCTTCAAAACGTAAAGAAAAGTTAATTCCCGCATGGCGGATGTAGAATTTTCTTTCGTTCACGATAACTACTGAATTTAATTCTTTTTGGGGAAAATATTTGTCTCAGTGATTACTCCAGACCTACTGATTTTAGTGCTAATCGGATTAGGGGTTTTGGAAATATTCGAAATTTTGAAACTATTATCGTCTAAAAAGTGAATTTCATTGTTTATAACATAAAGTTAAACTAAACTTATATGTATATTCTGTAAACATAAAACCACGTTAAAACTGAGTCCAATATAGATCACTAACTATCCTAGTAGATTAATATTTTTTTCCACAATACCAATTATTTTAGATTAAATAATTTAATTTAGGGAGTTTAGTTTTTCATTGTTTATAACATGGAGCTAAACTAAACATATATGTATATTCTGTAAACATAAAACCACGTTAAAACTGAGTCCAATATAGATCACTAACTATCCTAGTAGATTAATATTTTTTTCCACAATACCAATTATTTTAGATTAAATAATTTAATTTAGGGAGTTTAGTTTTTCATTGTTTATAACATGGAGCTAAACTAAACATATATGTATATTCTGTAAACATAAAACCACGTTAAAACTGAGTCCAATATAGATCACTAACTATCCTAGTAGATTAATATTTTTTTCCACAATACCAATTATTTTAGATTAAATAATTTAATTTAGGGAGTTTAGTTTTTCATTGTTTATAACATGGAGCTAAACTAAACATATATGTATATTCTGTAAACATAAAACCACGTTAAAACTGAGTCCAATATAGATCACTAACTATCCTAGTAGATTAATATTTTTTTCCACAATACCAATTTTTTTAGATTAAATAATTTAATTTAGGGAGTTTAGTTTTTCATTGTTTATAACATGGAGCTAAACTAAACATATATGTATATTCTGTAAACATAAAACCACGTTAAAACTGAGTCCAATATAGATCACTTACTATCCTAGTAGATTAATATTTGTTTCCACAATACCAATTATTTTAGATTAAATAATTTAATTTAGGGAGTTTAGTATTTCATTGTTTATAACATGGAGCTAAACTAAACATATATGTATATTCTGTAAACATAAAACCACGTTAAAACTGAGTCCAATATAGATCACTTACTATCCTAGTAGATTAATATTTGTTTTCACAATACCAATTTTTTTAGATTAAATAATTTAATTTAGGGAGTTTAGTTTTTCATTGTTTATAACATGGAGCTAAACTAAACATATATGTATATTCTGTAAACATAAAACCACGTTAAAACTGAGTCCAATATAGATCACTAACTATCCTAGTAGATTAATATTTTTTTCCACAATACCAATTTTTTTAGATTAAATAATTTAATTTAGGGAGTTTAGTTTTTCATTGTTTATAACATGGAGCTAAACTAAACATATATGTATATTCTGTAAACATAAAACCACGTTAAAACTGAGTCCAATATAGATCACTTACTATCCTAGTAGATTAATATTTTTTTCCACAATACCAATTATTTTAGATTAAATAATTTAATTTAGGGAGTTTAGTTTTTCATTGTTTATAACATGGAGCTAAACTAAACATATATGTATATTCTGTAAACACAGAACCACGTTAAAACTGAGTCCAATATAGATCACTAACTATCCTAGTAGATTAATATTTTTTTCCACAATACCAATTATTTTAGATTAAATAATTTAATTTAGGGAGTTTAATTTTTCATTGTTTATAACATGGAGCTAAACTAAACATATATGTATATTCAGTAAACATAAAGCCACGTTAAAACTGAGTCCAATATAGATAGATCACTTACTATCCTAGTAGATTAATATTTTTTTCCACAATACCAATTATTTTAGATTAAATAATTTAATTTAGGGAGTTTAATTTTTCATTGTTTATAACATGGAGCTAAACTAAACATATATGTATATTCAGTAAACATAAAGCCACGTTAAAACTGAGTCCAATATAGATAGATCACTTACTATCCTAGTAGATTAATATTTGTTTTCACAATACCAATTTTTTTAGATTAAATAATTTAATTTAGGGAGTTTAGTTTTTCATTGTTTATAACATGAACTAAACATATATGTATATTCTGTAAACACAGAACCACGTTAAAACTGAGCCCAGCACAACTGGTTTGTGACTAATAATATAACAGTAACCTAACTAATCTTCTCTTATGTCATTACGAACCTCATTTTGTAGAAACGATAAATCTCTGATTTCGCAATAATTAAAAATAATTATCACTGTAAGGCCCGCTGAATCAATCTGTCAATAAGTCAGTATTAACTTTATATGCCAATTAATATATACTATATACATACACATTCATACATATGTATATATACGCATAAGTTCATGTATGTTTATTTGTAGATGTAATACAGTCGAATTTACATTAAGCGAATGCTTATAAAATGTACATTTTATAAATAAACTAGCTTCGCCCGCGTGGACTACGGAATTGTTGTTTAGGATTTTTGATAAATATAGTTGAATTAATTATTATCGTAATAATAACTAATCAAAACCTAAATTACCTAAAAAAACGAATCAGAACCAAATTTAAAAAAAAAGTAAATAATTGAAAACAAAATAAACAACTGCCGGCCGAGCGCAGAATCTTCCCTCTGCCCCGCGACACTTCATTATAGTTCGCGCGAATAATATGTTACTGTATGTATATTATATTACAAGTTATTTCCTAATAACAAAATTGGATGCTGTAAAGGGCAAATTATATCTACATAAAGTACTTATGACGATGAAATCATTTATTTCGATAAGGATTAATGTTTTGCAGGTCATAAGTCCACGTAAACAGAACCCAAATATTTTTTATTTTCTTTGTAACATAATAGCAGTCATTGTGGCTTAAATACAAAAGCTAGATATATGGTGTCGCGGACTTTATTGTAGATCTTTTGATTCTACACAATTCTTTAATACATTATTTTGTTCAATATTGAACGGTTTAGGCAGCATACTGCAGAAGAGCGCGCTGGCGGCAAACTTTTTTCCGACTTGATTTACTATTATCGTCACTGCTTATTCCTTATGTAACCTAACGTAACAAAATATAGCCTATAACCTAGCCAGAGACCGTACCTACGAATTAAAAAAGAAACCACGTAAATCGGATAATAGACAGAGACACATTTAGCTTTATATATATATGTATATATATATATATAGATGTATAATACTTAACCCAAAAATAATATTTACAAATAAATTAATCGAAGCCTACACGAACATGCCTACATTCGATTAAACAAGACGAAATGTTTGAGAAAATGTAGTCAAACAACGACTACTTGTATTCTTAACAAGTTAAAACCTGTTAAGAAAAACAACCAAGTTTAAAAACATGTTTTGTTAGTCGTGTAAGCTAACAAAGGCCGATGCTTCCATTCGAAAACCAGGATAGCTTTCAGAACTTCAGGAAAGACAATATTGGTTGTAAACTATCGAAAATAAATATTAAACTTTAATAAATTCATTTATACTGGGTGTCCTAGATAAATTTTCTAGCATTGAGATGAATAATTTCGAATTTATTTCAATTGCCATAACTTTTATACCAAAATAGATAGGAACTTAATGTTTGCAGTCTCTTATAGCATTTTTTATACAGTATTGGCAGGTGTTTTTAGAAATTTATATCATTTTTCGTTTTTGAGTTATACCTACTTCAAGTTATAAGTTTAGTTCTCATAGGAAAAAAATTTGCAATTAATATTTTCTAATAAAAAAGTATATAGTAGATAATTAAACCAACAATATTTTACTAAATAATTTGATCAGGCACGTATTAAGAAAAACTTACAAATAATAATTAATATTTTTTTACAAGAAACATTTAAAAATGAAATTGATTTGATTTCAAAATAAAAAAAGTGCAACAAAATGCTATTTTTCATTTACGTGGAATTTAGATTAATGAAAACAACACCATGAAGTTAGGTTAGGTAAATAAAACAGACACATATTTCTGTATGATAGTCGATAAAACAGGTTTTTAGTTTCGCATTTTCACAATAGATGTCACTAAACTAACCCCATACAATGTTTCCGGCCTATGTCCTTCCTTAGGATGTAAGCTATCTCCCTACCAAATTTCATAAAGATCGGTTCAGCCGTTTAACAATGAAAATGTAACAGACAAAGTTACTTTCGCATTTATAATATTAGTATATGGCTTATCTCAATGACTGAGTAAGATGGCTTAGCTTCTAAATATAGTAAGCATTATTAGTATAGTTAAAGGATATTTTTTATAAGAATTAACAAACAGGAAGTAACTCGAATAAGATATTTTTTTGCATGAAAAGTACAAAAGTCACGGTCTATTGATATTGAATAAACATTACAAAATTAGTGAAACTCGAACTGGTTACCTTTTGTCCAGTAGCCTGTCATTCTGACCACTAATCTACCGGATTATTTACCAACAAAGGATTGACAAACTATTACTAATATAATAGATTTTCTCTTTTGTAATTAAATGTAGAGTAAATGCGTCAATAATCGAGCATGTAATAATTTATATCTAATAGACAACATGTACCGTCAATATTTATTGTCAATATATAGGCTGGCCCAGCTTCCAAAGACCAGAGATTTAAAAAAAAATAAAAAAATTTTGTAAATTTTTTTGTGGTACTTAACTGATTTTTTACTTCCATGTTCTAAAAGAAATGGAAGTATTGTAATACCAACGAAAAATCGTGTCCGAGATAATGACAGATTCTGATAGTACTAACTTCAAAACTTAAAGAAAAGTTAATTTCCGCATGGCGGCTGTAGAATTTTCTTTTGTACACGATAACTACTGTAAAAATGCACCGACCTGAATTATTTTTGGGGAAAATATTTGTCTCAGTGAGTACTCCAGACCTATTGATTTTGGTGCTAATCGGATTAGGGGTTTTGGAAATATTCGAAATTTTGTAACTTTTTTCGTCTAAAAAGCGAACATTGCGAGTATTATCTCACTAATTTTGATAAGACTTGGTACATTTGTAGTTCAATTGAACCTAAGGGACATTTATTATTTGTACGTGCCTAAACAGATATTTTAAACTGCACATATCTCAACCTTTTTTTTTCTTTTAAATAGGTAATTTTTTTTACGCTAAAATCAATAAAACACAAAATAGGTTTTAAAAACAATTTTTTAGTATCATCATTAGACCCAATATACCTAATTAATATTTGATTTTTTTTCGATTCACAATATGTCAATAAGACATAAACTACATATATATTTTCTTAATCAGTATTTGCCATAACCACCTTATTTATACCTTCATAGTTTCGACGATAAGCCGATAAGCTATAGTTGAGAGTGTTACATTTTTTTTAACTAGATCACAATTCAAAACCAGAAAGCCGTTGTGTTTCAAGTTTTAAAAAGTTCAAGTGATTTATTGATTTGTTTCAATTATAGAGTTATGTGACTCCACGTTTAGTAACTTTCACTGCATGTATGTACATACACGCACCTACAGGCTGGTCAGAAAGAAATTCAATACGTTACTTTTATATTATTAACAGTGATTTTGATTTTTAAACTTATAAAAATTGTTAGTATTTCTTTTCAATGTATAAATAACTATAGTTCCTATTCGTTAAGAGGGGGGGGGGGGGTAAAAAGATAAGTAAAGTAAGAAAATAAAGTAGTTTAACTAACATTATAATAAATTTAAAAATAATAATTAAGGGGAGTGGGGAGGTGAACTTTTTTAGGTCATTATATGTTTTGTATTATACGTAAAATTATACATGAGAAAATTTACTTGAAATTCTATATTTATAATTCTTGACCACCCTGTATATATCATATGTCTGTAACGTATATGCATGTTTTATTTTCGTACCAATATCTGATAAAGATTTTTATTGTTGTCGTAAGTCTTGGACAAAACAATGTGTAGTATTTTTTATGATAGCATTTATCAACTGAAAGTACATATTTTGGATTAATTTTTTGACAGGAATTTAATATAAAATTCTTTGAAGATGTTTAACTGTAATATTGTAATATATCATGGAGGACATGACCCCCTTCCTCCAAACCTCAAAAAATTAAGTAGAAAAAGGCTTATTAAATATATGTACTAGAATAACTGTTTTTGTCTATTTCATAAACTATGACCCTCCCCCAAATATTAATCTAGATCCGCACGTGGTAGGATGTTTAACTGAAATATGTCATAGGGGACATGACCCCCCCCTCCTAACCTAAACGTCAACATTTAAAGAAAATTAAATAGAATAAGTCTTATTGAATATACTACAGTAAATTTTTTTGTCCAATTCATAAACAATACCCCCCCCCCTCCCCAATTGTTAATCTAGATCCTCACCTGGCAGAGCTAACATATTTATAAAGCATTTCAAGCAAAATAAAATCCATGTATAGTATTTAAGAAAATTACAGCTATTATAATAAATTTTAATATCTGTGTAAAAATTATAAAATAATCACACAGATAATTTTCACCAAATATTAAAATGTTTCAGTGTAGGTAATATTACTTAAAACTCAATAAAGCCAATTAAAGTAATTAACATTTAATTATTTCATTAAAATAATATTCAATCTTAATATCGACATATTAATAATAATTATAGTAATTATGGCCTATAAAATATTCGTTAATTAACATACTAAATCATAGAACCAGAAATTATTGAGAATTAATTAATTTTTGTTTATACGTTCATTTAGTAAATATTTTTTGTGCAACAATCATAAACAGGACCGGTTTTAATAACTTATGCCCCACCCCCCAATTTGAAACACTTTTTAATCATCTAAGAATGTAATATTTTATAGATCTTTATATGATTCTAGTCTTTTGGATATAAGCTGTGTCTTTTTGACAGTATCAAATATATTATGACAAAAATGAAGTAGGAGGGGGGGGGGGTAAATCATTTCCTCTTCCTAAAATATACTGTATAATGCATTTTATTTAAATTATATATTATATATATGGGCTGAAAAGTCTGGCCTAACAATGAAAAAACGATATTTAAATTGTATTTTATTATTTTACGATTAAACTAGCTGGGGCAGATGTGCCGTAACACTTATCAAGCCATTCCTTTGTTTGGACGGTATTTTTCCCCATCAAAAAACAATATTTAATCAAAACACGAAATTCACTTATTTTCCATGATTAAAAAAATAACAAAAGAAGTACCACTTCGAAGGCTATAACTTGAACAAGAGTGGATGAAATGTCATGAAATTTTGACAGTATTCTAGTTAAGGATGGTATTCTATGGGAAGTATGTTTTTCTAATTAATTTTTGTGTATCTATTATAGTTTTGGCCACATTACGAGTTAAATTGTCCACGCTAGCTAATTTATTCACCGCTCAGCTTTTTTGAGCGATAGTGTGATTATATATACTCTATAGCACTTCTAAGATTTCAAGAAACACATTAGTGTAAATTTCATCAAAATCGGTCCAGTAGTTTTTGAATTAATAATAAAAGTGTTTATATATTATATCAAATTTGGAACATTTGAAAAATTCTGATTGGATCCGCCCCTGTCCATAGATTAAACAATTAAATGACAAACTGCCAGGTTAAGGGTTCAATTATTTAATCTAATTAATTAGAAGCTAATAGAGATTGGTATCGGCAGGTTATATATGAAAGAAGAACGGTTTTTTTTTGTTTGGTTATATTGAAGACAATTTTCATGTTATTAATAATTCATCGTCAATGAATATTAATTAACTGAAGAAAAGGTTTTGTTTATTACATAAACTAGTTGAACGTTCTCTTTAATTGAAAGTATTTGTTAAATACTTTCAGGTATGTCTCTATTTAGTGTAATTAATTGATTTTAAATTGTATTAAAGTAGTACATGACGTTGATTTTTAGTAATTGAATTTTATGCGCCCATTGTAATACTTGACGAAACAATATAATATATAAGGTACTGGCACCAGTCTTGGATCATACCTCAGTGTTAGACTTTTCATTAATTAAATGTACTAAATTAGAAATATTTATTGATATTTGATTAATTACATATTGCCATTACTGAATCATAATCTATATGTAATTTGTTTCCAAGGCAACATAAATTAATGACATATTAATTTGTATTTAAAATTCAAATTTTGAATGTGTTTTTCACCCCTTCAATGGCTGTTTTACAATACTTCCATTTCCTTCGGAACATGGAAGTAAAAATGTATATTTTTTGTTTTAGGTTGGATGCCTGCAGATATCATAGAATGTAATCATTTGCGAAAAGACATTTGATAAAAAATACAAATTAAATGAATTTTGTAGATATGTTCTACTATTAATATAATAAATATTTAAAAAAGACTTTTCATTGTCTGCCCCGAAACTCGTTACTAACTTTATTCCTTTACAGAAAAAGAATCTATATTCACAAAAATATCAATAATAAATAATGAAAATGTGTGTTAAAAATAAACAAGTCGTTGGATGGTTTCTACCCTTGAGGTCCACAAAATCAACTTCCTAGCATGCTATGAATATTTGAATACTGATTATTTATTGTTTTTTCGCTACTTTTCACTATTATAAAAAACTATAAGCTGTTATTTGATAAAAACTTTATAAACATATTTGATACTAGCTGCTACCCGCGGCTTCGCTCGCGTGGATTTCGAAACCCCCATCCCCATGATATTTTTTCCGCCGGATCGAATGAAACTAATAACAACCATTCATAGTTTTATTAAACATACCCCATAAGATCGATCCTGTTAATTATATATTGTTCACCCAAAGGATTTTTTTATTTTCATAATCCATATCCACTATAATATTATGTTGATATTAGAACTGTCACTTAGCACGCATCAAAACCATCTACAAAATCAAGTATCGTGTGAAACAAACACACATTGAAACCATGACAACAATCCAGCGCCAAAACACGCTTGAAAACCAGCATTGAATCTAGCAAACAAACCAGCAGCCCCTTAGGGGTTGTTTTTTCGGGATTCGAAGTAGTCTATGTCCTTTCTCAGAGTGCATGCTATCTTCCTGTCAAATTTCATCAAGATCGGTTTAGCGGTTAAGCCGTGGAAAGGTAACAAACAGACAGACAGACAAACACACTTTCGCATTTATAATATTAGTATGGATTAGGATAAAATAAAATATTCTGTTTAAATTCTTACTTGATAACCCTATAGAATAGATAATTAAATATTTTAACGACGCAAGAAAAAAAAACTGAAAGCTGACTTCAAATATCATAAAAAGAAAGTTAAACTACTAACCAATATCTCACCTAAATAATTCATACAGTACCGTAAGTCATACTTTTAATTATAAACATAATTACGAAACGTTGGAAAATGTCAACTTTCGCTCCATAAACCGGAACTTTACATGTGTGGACAATGCAGCAGCAATGTCGTCTACACGACTTCCTGAGACCAGCATCGGGTTTCGGACCGCGGATCGAATTACATGTAGATACATATCTGTCAAATGTCAGTTACCTAACTATCGATTCTATATTCCGCGCCACAGGCGGCTGTACGCGTGCTTTAAGGGGGCAGACCCAGTTAGAATTTTGAAAAAATCAATTTTTTTTGCATTTTCTCAAAGTAGAATATTTCAAAAGTATTCTCTAAAAATTTCAGACAAATGTCCTGTCCATAGACGATTCAGTGTAAGTTCCAAAATAATTTTTTTATCTGCATGCAAATCGTACTCAAAACTTTAAACGCGTTTTTCTCGAAACCATGTTTTCGAAGTCGGTGATCACTGTAACTTGAGAACGGCTTTGCCGATCGGTTTGAAATTTTTTTCACTTATTCTATACATAATTGTCCTCCGGATAGACAAAGGATTTTGAAGAACATAAACAAAATAAAAGGCTATTAAAAAACAAACTACATTTTCAATTAAATTGATTAAATAAAGAGTTACTTGTTTTATAAGCCCGTCAATCAACCTCGCTCTTATAGCGGCCATAACTGGTACCAGTACCTTATATAATTTTGGTTAAGACATATCAAAAACCTAAAGTGATAGATTCAGTTTCAGCACGTCAAAAACTTTCAAATCTCTATATCAGAGTAAAGTATACTAAAATCAGCTTATGTGATTAATCATTGCTAATTTTCTCCCATTGACTCTACCCAAGTGCCGCCACTGTATCCCGGTATCTTTGTAGTCAAATCTGTTAGCCAACACGCGTACTATAGGTACATAAATGGGGCTCGGTAGATCAATGCCCCAATAAGTCATTATTGCCGAAATGTCTGTTAACTATGGACTTCCTACTACTGTAAACTAGAACGCATTTTTTTGTCTGATTGTGAATGATTAATTAATCGCCTGTATCTCGTTAATACAACAGTATATTTTATTATGTATGCATTACATTCAGAGGTTTGTGATTTTTTTTATGATTTATAAAATAATTTAACTTAGGACCTACTTTTTAAATTTAATTTTAATTAAATTATTTATGGGCTGAAGAAAGTGGACATTTAAGATTTAATTATACCCAGTAGCCAAGAATCAGTAAACAATAAAAATATTTAAGATCCATAGACATAGAGCATGGACCATGCATCTGACTCGAAAACAGAGCCGTGTCAAAAGAAAGAGATAGAAACAAGTTTGGAATATACTTGGCCTTTTTTAAACAGGTATGTAACTATTTCATTCTTGGTCCCGAAAATTAAAAATATTCAATGTATATATAAAGAGGTTAAAAAACAAAAAATAATTAACGTTATAAGAAAATTTAATTTAAAAAATTATTCATTTCAAAATAATATTTTGACCCAATTTTAACATCTTGTTCTTTTTTTTCGTAGCTTCGTAATGTAACCTAATATCAAAAAAAATATTTAAAATTTTGTTAAGTAAATCTTGTATGTGCTGTTTGTAAGTACAATCCACCTCATCATTTTGTAGCAACCACATGGGAATTGATTTAAAACTATTTTTTATTAATATATATTTAATATTTTTGGTAGCAAAAATGTTATTTTCCCGGAATATCCGTTCATAATTTTGAAAATTTCAATCAGATCAATTGACGTTTTTTTTTAAATTTCCTCGATGAAATATTAACCATTATAGTATGTTTATTTTTTATATTATTTACTTTTCTAATAAAAAAACTTATTGCACAAAAATCACAAGATAGATATACAAAAATATATCGAACAGAAATACTACTATGAACTGTAGTAAGCTACCAATCAGATACTTAGAAAAAGAGATAGATATATTCCAAACTACACTGCATCTCTTTCTCACCTTTTGAACAAATGTTACACCATTGTGTTAATACAGAATGCTCTATGTCTATGTTAAGATCGTTAATTGTTTCTAGGTTTATATTACTTTTGACACTGACTATACGTTCCATGATAGTTTTTACTATACTTCAGAAAAAAATATCACAATTTTCTTTTTGCTATTAAATGTAGACGTCCTACGTAAATAAGATATCATCGCTGTATTGACGATATATACATCGTTATCGCTATAAATGTGAAGAAAAGTGACACATCTCAAAAATGCAGTCTTACAGGACATGCATTTTAAAATAAAATTACTCACACCATGTTGTAAATAATGACTAATATGATTGATGTAAATTAATTCAATGATCTTTTCATCAGCAGAAGTACATATGTAGGTGGTAGGTACTAGGTGTCATGTAATTTTACAAAAGATAAAACAAAAGAGTCATTTTTTATAACATATATAAATATAAAAAGGTAAATTTTTTCATTGCAAAAAAATCGAAAATTGTTTATTAATTCTATAATTTCTACTCTCTAAAACTGAATTAGTGAAAAATCACTAATTGAAATAGTTAAAAGTATACCATTACGAATTAGTGAACAGTCACTTTTTAAGTTATGACAGAATTTAAGGTTTTAATTTTATTAATTTTTGATGTCAAAAACTTAACAATTTAAAAAAAATTCATTCATTATTTAATAAGTAAAATAAATGAAAATAATCTCTTATTAACCATTCATAACCTTATGTCAGTTATGAGTATGTCAATTATGAAAAAATCAAAATTAATCAAAAACGTTTATTGCAAACACACTAAAAATTATTTTTGAATAGATGTTTCATGCTTTGTATTGATTTATTGTAATAACTCACTAAAAACAGTTGATTCGTATAGGTTGACAAATCGAAGTCAAAATACATGCCGTAATTGCGCCACTTTCAATTCGAAATCACTATTCTTTTAGTGAAATAACTACTAACTTAGTTTTAGAGAGATAGTTGTCAAATGTATTAGAAATAATTCGTTGATTGCTTTATCAATTTTGGGGATAGAAGAGAAATATACTTTTTTAAAGTATTTTGACCCCCCCCCCCCCCCCCCCCCTTTAAGATAAATTGTACTTTTATACGAAAAGTATATACACACAATGCAAAAACAAGCGAATAATTTATTTATTACCTATATAAGTACATTTCCGGTATCTGGATCGACAGAATGACAATAAGAGCGAAAGTATTATGGGTATTTCACAAGAGACATGTCTGTACATGACATTTATGTAGCAGTCATACATAGACACACACATGTATGTATATATACACGTGGAGGACCGGTTTTTGAAAGTGTAGCGAGGGCGTTACACTACCGGCGACCTACTATCTGTAAATATATTACATTAAAGGGATACTTGTATTGTTTTATCTAAAAAAAGATGTTGGGTGAAAATGAATAGGAAGTCAATTGATCCGTATAATCGATATATGTTAGATATGTATTAACTATTGACTGTGGTCGTAAATCAAGACGTTTCGATGCATATTGCAGTGGATATCAGGATGCTTATTTGAATGAAAATGATTTATTTAATATATATATTTTAAAACAATGAAATACGATAAGGGAGAAATATATAAATAATATTAATACTTAATATTATACTCTTATGTCCGGTATTATAAAGGAGCTAACAAAATTTGCTAGCTAGCAATTACTTTCAAATGGGGTATTAATTCTGTACTAGTATCTATGGATTAGTTATGGAATTTAGAGCAGTGACACTTCAACTAATTGTAACACAGTTGGCATTTTTCACCGTACAAAATAATTTTCATAACATCACCACTGTTTTAATACCGTTTGTATTTACCTACAACGCGTGCGCGAAACTTGTCAAAGTCATTAACAAACTCCAAAAGAACTGTCATATAAGTTAAAAGTGCTTGCTAGCTAACAAATTTGCTAGGTCCTTTATGATATCGGACATTAAATATGAAAATGTCTCTCTCTCTCTCTCTCGCTCTCTCTCTGTCATTCTGTCTGTCTGTCTATCTGTCGGGAAAAATGTATTTACGACAACAATCAGAAAAAGCAAAAATCAGTTCAGAAAAACCTAAATAACTTTTTTGTTTCAATATGAATGGGTAAGTATATATACGTATGTATATCATTTGAAAGAGCATACAAAATCCTAGAATTTGAGATAAAAAAAATTACTCTACGATGGTTTGCCCAAATAATAATTTTTTTTTTGAAAATATAAGTTTTGAATATTTTAAAATTAAACTTGGTAGGTTTATGTCAGGATTATTGGTATAAGTTTCATGATTCCAGCTATGGCAACTACATTTTAACCAACAACAGTGTGAAAAGTGAGAAAAAAAAATCTAACAAAAACATAACCTATCAAAGCCGCCAATCAATCCATGACAGTTAATTGTTGATAAATTACTGCTGCAAACTATAAATTAAAAACACTGTATGCTTACCTTTATATTAACTACACCTTTAGCACGAATCACTCAAAATTACATAAAAAATCACTTATTTACATTTGAGGAAACAAAACACTAACATTCAACTTGTCAAGTGAAACAATATGGCCGATATGCAATGAAGTTAGGCGCCTATCGCACGGTGTTGTCATTTAAGAAATCAGAAAACTACTTTTCGAGATATAAGGATGGTCCAATTTACCATACTTTCCCTTAACTATACCTCCCGCAGGAGGAATTTCCGGACACATGTTCAAATAAAGTTATGAGTCAAAAATAATGTAAATCTAGATGCAAAAATTAAATTATCAATTATTCACTTTAAATGCTTATAAGAAAGTCAAATTGGTTTATACACTACATAAACTATAAAAATACCTTTGTTTAAAACCTTATTTCTCATTATTGACTGTTATTTTAGAATTTTAGCCAAAAAAATAATATTTGTGTTGATAATACGAAAAAATTTTATTCTGAATTCATCTGTCAGATATAAAAACAAAAGAAGTATTTTATTGTTATAAATGACATAAATTAAAATATTTTTAAATAACACTATTTAGAACATATGTAGAACATACAAATGTAATTAAAATAACAATATTAGTACTTCATATGCTTACATATATGAAAAAATATGTAATAAAAACAAATCATTACATTTCAGTACCTACGCCATTTTTTTTTATATATATTTTTCACCAATAATTTTTTTTTCTCACAATTTAGTTCTGTATGTGTATAATTTTTTTTATGAAACTTGTTGCTAAATATGTAAGTGACGTGTTGTGAAAATTTCAGATTTTTCTCGATGCTTGAACCATGTATTTTATTGGACTTTAACCGTAAATACACCATTCTGCCATAATGTTAATTTATAAAAATAATAACTTTGAAACTATGTTGTTAAACCTTTTGAAATTTTGTGTGGGTATTTAAGATTTATAAAAGAGTAACTTCTCCAAATTTCAACTATTTCTCGTTGAAATTAGATACCTGCCATACATCCTTAAAATCAGGGCTTCGAACCGGAACTTAACCGAAAACCGGAAAAACCGTTATTTTTTGCCGGAACGAAAACCGGAACAGAACCGAAATAAAAATATCGGTTTTAACGGTTCAGTACATGTTAAAATACGCGCGTTAACATGATCTTATTTCCCACTTCAATTGTCGTTCGGACTATCATACAAGTACCATAAAATATTCTAAATTATGGTACAATTTTTTTTTTTAATACAAATAATTTTTTTTTAATTAATCACTCGGAGCAGAACCGAAATATATTTTTTTAGTCGAACCGAAACGAAAAAAATAACGGTTCGAAGCCCTGCTTAAAATATGTAATTTAAAAATAATAATTTTTACATTCGTTATAAATCATCCTGTATATGTAGTATGATTATGTATTGAAAAGTAATCGATAATGACGTATTTCCGCATCAACCCCTAATATGTCGAGTATTTGCAAATTTCAAGTAAGAAATCAGCCGGCAAAGATGAAACCGCTAATTATTCCGTTACCCAGACAGTTTTTTTGTTATTATTATTATTCTAAACGAATCCATGTCTGTTCTAAACACAGATACAAGATTAATCGATACAGATTTGAAACCGTGATAGCTGTTAATTATTAAAATTAACTACTTGTATTTTTCTTCTTAGTTTGTATTCCGTACAACTTGTTTCCGTGTGTCAACATCCAAAACACCTAATACGATTCTGATAATGTCTTATAATTAATCTTGCTATTAGTTTGACGAAATTAGTAACACGAAATGACAAAATTAGACCTGTTGAATGTTCGATAAAAATACATTGATTTCTTACTAACGACATGGTCACATGTGGGAAACGAACAAAGTGTCAAAGCGATCATTCTTCTTCGGTTTTAATTTAATTAAGGTAAACAAAAAAATTAATTAAATAAATGTAAAAAAACAATGTTGAATCAAAACACAAAATTCACTTTTTTCGAAGGCTGTAACTTGAACAAGAGTACATGAAATATCATGAAATTTTGATA